>OX104068.1:84706140-84916234 GCA_944474145.2 Dicrocoelium dendriticum | reverse complement strand
TCTTCCATGTGCGCAACAACAATTGGGGCAACTGAGTGGCCAATTAATGTGCGATCAATTTAAAGTGAAGTTGTGGCAAATTGGATTCAGTTCCAAGGAGAAAAGGCGCAACTATACCTCCGCGAATTTTTCACAAATAAACAAAGAGTTCAATATCACCCGCAGGAACCAGAAACATGTTAAGGTGGGCGCCTGCGACCCAGCAGCTGTATACCAAACAACGCCAATGCATTTGTAACTGCTGACGATGAACATATACGTATATTTTACCTACTTCCATGCAAGAGCATTGGATTTATGTAAGCATTGATCTGAACCCTTTATGGTGCAGCCTCTAGCAGGTCTAGAAATATACCTATTTATTTATTTATTTATTATTTAGAAGGCTTCACCCCAATGCCATTGCTAGTTGCGGATACTCACTATCTCACCTTTTATCATTAGCAGATCTTCGCGTTACCTACGTCATCACTTTCCAGCTGCAGCTAGTCATTGCAGGTAGCATACATATCTACGCTAGGAGATACCGAAGGTTTCTCGTAATGCCAGTTTCTGTCGATCCTCTTCACCTCAGCACTTCTATTTAGTAGCAGTTAGTGGTCGTAGGCTCTAGTCTTCCCTGCACATATCCGATGCTTGCCTAGTGTAACCCTGTTTCATCCCCAACCTTCATTCTTCTTGACTGTCTGCGTCACGTTTATTTGCTGACTGTTGACTTATTCTGGGACACTTTAGGTATCCACTAGCAACTGGAACGCCACACCCCAATGCCATTGCTAGTTGCGGATACTCTCTATCTCGCTTTGTAGCATTATCAGTTCTTCGTATTACTTAGGTCACCACTTTTTAGCTGTAGCCAGTCATAGTAGTTAGCATACATATCTACGCTAGTAACCACTCTGTATCTCTCCCACTTACTCTCTTGAATTGTTGGCATAATATACCTTCACTGGTTTGTTGACTTCTTCTGTCACTGTATCTAATAAATAAGTAGAAGGCTCACTGGAATTCAGATGCTGTCCGCCGGTGCTCTCTCTTAGCACCGTTATCCTTCGTTCTTCTTATCTTCATTACGTTTATTGCAGAGATTCATTGTAGGCTCCACACATCTTTGAGCTTATCCGGAGCTACTAGGAGACATTCCTCGTTTCTCCATCCTGTAATCTCCCAGATTTTCTGTATCACTTACCTTCGCTGGCTTGTTGATGTGTTCTGGAACACTATAGCAATCCACTTGCAACCAAATAGCCTAATGGACTGGCTACATCAGGCCACCGAAGATTTCTCGCAGCGCCATGTTCTGTCGATCCCCTTAAACCTAAGCACTTCTGCTTAGCAGCAACTAGTGGTCGTAGGCTCCACGCACTTTTGGAGCTTGCTAAGAGCCGCTCTCATCTATCTCGAACATTCTCTGTGACTGTCTTCGTCACATACATCCGCCTTTTGCTGATTTATTATGGGTAATTGTGGGCATACACTAGCAACTAAAAGGCTTCATGCAAATTCCGTTGCTGTTCACTGATACTCACACTTACAGCGACCCTAACCTTTCCTGGTCTTACCGCTGGCTCCCGTGTTTAGCAGCATTCCTTCTTCATAAGCTACTATCATCTTTGCGCATATACTGAGCTGCTAAGGTCCACACTTTTACCCTCCAAGCTTTAGTCCCTGGGACTGCGTGCGTCACATACACTTGCTGTCTGTTGCCGTAATCAAGTGTCCACTAGCAATTATAAGGCCGCACCTAAATGCCATTGCTCATCCGCGACACCTAATTGACTGTAGTACATCTCTCTCACTGGCTGCTCCCGGCTCAGGCCTACTAAATTATACTCCATTAGCACCACCGCATGATTTGATTAGCTGCGCGTCGATGCGTCATAGTTTATTATGCTCCAACTATAAAACAACCTCTTTGTATGCTTGCGCTTTACTTGTCCGCTGTCATTCTATCACGAAACCTCTCTTAGCTTTCTTCTGCCGCGCAAGCATATCCAGGTATTCAGCGTACGCCGCTCTTCTGTCTCACATTTCTTGACCTTTATCTACCCATTACTTGCTGTATTGTCTTTGGCATTTTTTACCTGCAATGCTCCAAGTCTCGGGCTAGCAGTCCATGGCTCTATCCAGCTTGGCACTATTACCCTAGCCCTCTGGCTGCTGCGGTTAGACCTCAGGTTCTGATATCCTCAGCAACCTTAATGTACGCATGTATTCTGGCTATTCTCTGTCCTTCAGTCAATTAGCCCTTCTTAGCTGTTTAATTCGGCACTCTCTCACCTGGTCAGTACAGAGACGCTCCTTAGCTTCTCATTTACAGGTGTTCATTCCTCAATTAATCGCTGCAATTTTTGCGAAACTTACCCATGTATGAGTCCAACAGACTCACTGGCTTTCCCTGGGTCAGCATATTCTACGCTCCCCAGCGAATCTTCCCACGCAACAGTTGCATCATTGCAAACTGATCCTGTGTTTTATTTGCTCAACGGCGCAACGCTCTGTATCCAAGGTATACGGTAGCAACCAACCTATAGGGTTTTGCTTCCGATGAATATTCAAAAGACACTTTTAGCATAATCATTGTTATACATTGTACATCATATATTTCCTCTAAATGTTAGACCATGGGACATAAATAATGCTTGTTTCCACGTCTGTTCTTTGCAGTCCTGATTGTCTCTCACTTTCCCTTTCTCCGAGGTCTGGAAATTCTTGGGGATTTGGGATCGGACCGTGAAAGAGCTTGTGCCTGGGACAGGACACAGAAACCCCAAGGACCTACCTAGAACACGGCTGTACAACAAGCGGATAAAAATGCACTCACTACCATGACCGTCGTCCAGTAATGGTAGCTGGACATGACGCCTTCATACTCCTGCGAAGTATACATAATCCTGAGAAATCTAGGCGCAAGAATCGGAAGTTTTGCTCACCTGGACAAGAAGATGACAAAGGTCTAACCCTCCATAGGCCTCAGCCATTATGGCCGCCCCGATCAAAAATAACCTGTTCAGCTAACAGAGGAAATTAGAAGACAATTGACGGCGGTTAACCGAGGGTTAAGTCAGTCGACGAGCTGCTCTGCCAGTTTTACATTAGTGTACAAACGGATTTCTGACAGTGTTTCAGGACGTGGTGGGTTTTCGCCTGGCAAGCGTTCTCCTTATAAAAAGCCACAAAAGTCCGCTTAACAACACAGCGACGTGGCGGATGTTACTCGCCACTGAATAAAGTCACTGCCCCCAACTACATACTGGTAAGCCGACCAGAATCCTAATGTAACATTTTCCTGACAAGTTCTCTCTACAAACGGAATGCCCAGCCTGTTTACACTACGCACACTAGAACCCAACTTGTCGCCATGCATTGACGAATTTATACCTCAAGCTTAATGTTACAATTTCCAAAGCCTGCACAACTTTCGGCTTACTGCCGATTACATACATAGCAACGTGTTTGTTGCGAAACATAATTGCTTGTAAACGTTGATTATGCCTGGTATGGTGTGTCTCGGAAGTTCGAGAATATACTATTTATTTATTTATTCATTTATTCATACAAACTTTAGCGGCTCTTTACGCGGCTTTATTAGGTATAGTTTTTTGAAACAGGTTATTCAGTTATATTAGCCGCGGAAGATTGCGGTTTGGCTTCTGTTATCCTTTTGCTCTTTGGTATACAACCATGCTCCGTGTAGGTCATCGTCGGTTATTACGTCCGTCTCGGGCGGAAACTCAGTTCCGCAGTATAATCCCAGATCCCCAAGAAGTTCTGTACCTCGGAGAAAACGGAAAGCGCGGAACAACCGAGAGGAGACCACAAATAACAGGCGTGAAAGTAAACATTTTAACGTCTTATGTTACAACATTTAGCTTTGAGACAAAACCATGTACAATGTGCAAGGAGGATTATGCTGAAAGTGTCTATGGAACGTGTTGCAGAACCAATGGCAGTATGGGTAGTGTGCTAACATCTACGTAACGCACACAGCGTTGTACCAGTAAGCAATCCACGAATCTTCAGGTTAGTAGGGGGTAGCAATTGCATGCGAAGAGAAAAATGTAAGTTAGAAGGCTGTCGGCGATTTACTGGCGAATAAACGGCAGGTAAACATACTAATTTTGTAGGGAGGGTAGCATAAGTAGCTAAAAATATAAATAGCTTGCGAAGTGCGAGCAGCAAAGGACAATTATTGGTAAAGCAGCGTAAAGCTTTGGTGCAGACATTCAAACAGAATAAAGGTTGGAGAGATAAGGTGTGGCTCCTCGCAGGTTTTGGATATACGCAGAAATTCACGTAGCCTACGACTGCTAGCTGCTGCAAACAGGGGTGCCGAAGTTACGACGATTGATAAATAATGGCGCTAGGAAAAGCCTTCAGTGGCCAGATGTATGTATTCCGTTAAGCATTTCGGTCACTAGTGGATACCCACGGTGTCACAGAATTCATAAACAAAACAGCGAGGGTAAGTGATACAGACATTCCAAGAGGATAGAGGTTGGAGAGACAACCATTGTCTCCTAGTGAGCTCTACATGCTCTGAAATTACAAGAAGCTTAGAAAGAATCGCTGCAAAAAGTGGTGTAGAGAAAAGACGGCCGACAGATACTGGCGCTAAGAGAGAGTACCGGTGGTTAGGAACGGCAACCAGGATTAAGCTTTCCAGGTACCAGTGGATACATACCGTAGCACAGAATATGTTAATGAACCAGCGAGGGTATGTGATTCAAACAATCTAAGAGAAAGAAAGTTGGGTAGATAAGGGATGGCTCCAAGCGCAAAGATACATGCAACCTACAATGACCAGCTGCAGCTGAAAAGATGATGGAGGTAAGTAGTAGAAGATAACAACACCAGGAAAGAGTGAGTATCGGTGGATAGCAATGGTATTTTTATGAAACCTTCTGGTTACTAGTGGATAACCACAGTGCCCCAGGATAAGTCAGCAAACATCAAATGCAGGTGACGCAGACCGTCCAATAGAATAAAGCTTGGAAAGACATAAGAGTGGCTTCCAGCAAGCTCCGCATATGCGCAGGGATGCATGCAGTCTACGGATATTGGCTGCTGCTAAACCGAGGTGCCAAAAGTAAGGCGGTCGAAGGCTTATAAGGCTAGGAAAGCGTATCAACGGCCGGGTATAACCATTTCATAAGGACTTGGTCACTATTAGATGTCTATAGTGTCACAACAAAAAGCAACATACCAGCGGACGTATGTGGGCCAGACATTCCAAAAGAAGAACGGATAGAGCCTGCTGCAAACATTCCCGAAGGTAGAAGCACCCCACGACGACTCGCTGCTGCCGACATAAAGTTTGACGGTTAAGACGAACTAAAGCTAATGTCACTAGGAGCGATTACAGAAGAATAGAAGGAGGATATGGCGGCATCCGTCTTCAGACGTGCCTGTCACCTTGGCCACCACACGACAGCCGCAGGACGCCGGCGCATACACAAAGACCATTAGTGGCTTGCGCTGCACCGCCCACAAGTACAAGCACGTGACCCGTATCCAGTGTAAGACCGATGGAACAAGCTCGGAAGGTATGGGGATGGGATGCAGGTTACCTCAACGGAGCCAACCCACACTCCTTTAACAAGCAGTACAGAAGCATTTCGGCCTACTTGGGATATCACGCACCAGACGTACACGAGGAGGTGGCTGGACAGTAGCCCGTGCCACACAGTTTGCTTTAAACCACGGTCTGATCCTAACACCTTTACCAGGACTTGGCACCCCATCCCCTCCAGCAACGACCCGCTCTCTCCTGGAGCCAACAATCTAGGTGCAGAGTATTAGACGGGTGGTACCTTGT
Organism: Dicrocoelium dendriticum; assembly: GCA_944474145.2. Classification (NCBI taxonomy): domain Eukaryota; kingdom Metazoa; phylum Platyhelminthes; class Trematoda; order Plagiorchiida; family Dicrocoeliidae; genus Dicrocoelium; species Dicrocoelium dendriticum. The sequence goes on along the minus strand of OX104068.1, from coordinate 84,910,416 downwards.
CTACTTCACATCAGGCGCAGCCAAACCAGGATGCTCAAACAACCTCTAACCTTGAAATGCAAGAATTCTCATCAATCAGGAAACCGTACCACACACGAAGCATTATTGGCCTGGATTAGTAAAGCAAATGGGTGCGTACGCATCGTCCTTTTATTCCGCGTGCAAAAGCTCCTTCTCCTGCACCAGGTCAAACGATTGTTTGCTCAGACCAGGGAATTTGCATCGATCAACTTTGCCTTGAATTCGCAACAACTGAAAGCAACATCAATTTGTCATAATCTCACTTTCTTCATGTCCTGGCACGGTTATTTTCGGTTGGCCCCATGCCGCTTCCTGCACATAGTACAGAAATGGTATGAGTATCCTCGTCGTATTCATATATATATGTATATATATATATGTTCCATGCTGTGGCTGTGCTTGCATCCTTGATGCTTTCTCCCTGCAATTGGGCTAGACCAAGTACATTTAAACAATGTCTTTTTAAGCTGGACAAATTTCATTCCCCTTTATTTGGTATGTACTGCCTCCTGCATAATCTTCTATTAACTGGCCACGTTGCTTACGCTGCTTGCGCCTTCGTTAACTTTGTTTCGTTTGTAACATTTTAAATAATTTGTAGACATATTAACTTAGCACGGATTCGTTGCTAACCAAATTACTTCATTCGGTAATTTAGCGAAGCGTTATGCCACCGCATCTGTATGCATTAATGGATTTATTTTATGTCATCTTGTCGTTTCAAGTGATTGGCCGTTGCTTGATATCCCCGATGTGGCTGCACTTGATGTGTATGTTGACAAAGTGCCTACCTGTCTGTTACCCACTACCTCGTCCATACTGGCTCCAGGAGACAGTTGGTCGTTGCTGGAAGGAGAAAGGTGCACGGTCCTTGTGGCAGTGCTGGGCATGAAGAGCAGTTCCATGCACAGTGGGGAGCGGGCTAAGGTCTAGCCACCACATTGTGTGCGCATGATTCCCACAATACATTGTGCTTGTGTGTGCCTGTGAAGGAGTGTGGGCTGTCCTCGTTGATGAAAACTGGCCCCCATCCACTAGCCTCCGGGTTTTATTCCTTCGGGTTTACACTGGACATCGGGCGTGTGGTTGGGCTGTGGTTGTTGCAGCGCAATCTACCTATGGTCCCTCTGTAGGCGCAGGCGTCCTGTGGCTGGCTACAGTGACATTCGAATTCGGAACCTGGTGGATATATGTACGGTTGGCGGCATCCGGCTTCGGAGTTGTGAGCAGCAACCGCTTGGTAACCAGGAGTTACCGCGACCCATTTACGCTAGCGGCGTCACCATTACCGCTGGCTTGAGAATAACCGTCCAATTTACGGGTTTTATGGGTGTTCCTTCGAATACTTCACACACGCAAGCACACACGCCCACACACGTTTCTGGCCTTTAACCTGAGCATACCGAGGAGGGCTAAATAAACGGACATTTAAAAGGCGTAACGCTCACATAGACGTTTGAAGACTATTCGGGGCCACTCCCAGTAGAGTGGCACCTTGGCCGGACACTAGGCCTGCGTGTATTATGAATTTCTGTTGGGCGTGATTGCAAAGCACTGTCGTACGAAAAGAACCAACGTGTTCCAATGCATTTGGGTTCCGGTCACTGTGTGGACACTGACAACTTGAGAGATAAACTCCTAGAGCGCATGGTAACCTGTATTCATGTGTCTGGTTATCGGAGCAGTAGGCAGTCTGAGCCTTAACAACTGCGGAACGTTCGCACCAAGGCACTGAAACCAAGTGGGCACACAGTTGTGCATTATACACCACGATCCCAATGGGAGAACATTTATCCTCGCGAACCTTAAAAAGCTGAACTTACAACACTTCTATTTGCAGGTAAGAATAACAACCAAAGTTTCCATGTTACGAGCATGTGCGTGACGACGGTTTACCGGCAAGCTCATACGTTACGTCTGTTCCGGCTGGCACACTAATGACACCCTTTTGGGTCCACGCAAGTTGACATAACTTTGCTCACACCATCTATTCATCAGGATGTAAAGAACACTGCGTTTGAGCACCGTAGGTGTTCTGCACCATTCTCAGCCCTTGCAAGCACCTCAGGCATAACACTGCGCTGGACAGAGTATGTTACTACTAGGCATATGAACGAGACCGCCGCCGCATGTTCGGCGGAAAGTACTTAGCAATTCAAAGTAAACTAAATCGACATAATTAGGTTAAAGAGGCGTATATAGACAATGCGGCGCACGGTGAATGCAACGTCAGCCTCAGTTACAACGGCCAAAATAACAAGGATTATCCACTGGGACTGGCCGACTCATTCTCAATAGCCAGCTGACTTAAACACACTCCTTTCTTCGGGAGATGAAGAACCCACACATCGTTCCAAATGGAGCCCTTTTCGCCATTCTAGAGACGCCACTTTCACGGGGTCTAAACAAATGGGTTTAGCTCGCCTCGTACTCACAGTATCACAATTTACTCACATGGAATAACATTTTTACAAGGATCCCCTGTTCCACAACGGAAGACTTAAATGCTGACGTAATTTCTTTCACTGCCTCTGTTAGCTTTGCTTATTCTCACCGGTGTTCAGCAAATTGGTTTCGGTGCATTGCATTTCCGGAAGACCATTCCGATTCTCCATTAACCTGGGGCTTTTCCGATGTCACTTCATGGACAGCTTTGCGCTCGTTTAAGTGGCTTCTCCGATGGTCTTTCATGGAGTTTTCACGTGACCATGGAGACAATTACACGTACTTACGTTTGAAGGAATTCAGATTCCATTTTGCGGAGTACGAAACGCGTAACAATCCCGCATTGGACAAAAGAATAACATTTTCGCCCGTTATGGACGTATTCAGCCACAAGGAACAACTGCACTCACCATCCCCATGACAGGTCCAGCGTGGATAGCTGGACACGGTTTTCGAACGGCACAAGTATGTAACAGCAAACGCCAGCCTTTGTTAACGATGCTTTTCCTCACTTACACCATTTATCATCCGAAACTGCGATTCTTGCACTGTTTGACCAGTTTCAACGAATACTGCCGGATCTTCATGAAAAACCATTCGGCCAACCAAGGAAGAACTTTGGCTGTCAAACGACTGCGAATAATAGAGTGCAAAATCAGCCTGTACGATGCATAGCCTGCTAGCACTACTGTTCAACGGAAGCTACGGCAGTGTTCCAGGAGGTTGTGGGTTTTTGCCTGGCAAGCGTTCCCCCATAAAAGCCACAAGTGTCCGCTTAACCATACTGCAACGTGGCTGATGCGAATAACCACTGAATAAAATCACACCTGAACATTTAACACTGACGCAGTCCTCATACTTCTACCTACAACATGTGCAACTGATTTTACTAGGAAGAAAGCTTTGATGGAGCACAGAACCTTCCGACTGCTTAATGTTCATTGATTTTACAAAACCTTGTTTGGGCTCCTGTGCTCATGGATTACTACGTGGCGAAATCCCGCCCAACTTGTACCTTGACCCAGCAGTTTTGACCGATAGTTGCGCACCCCAGCGCCATCACGTTCCTCGGACGGACTATTACCTGACAAAATGCTAACTCTTATGGCCTACATCTTTTCGGTTATAGCTTCCATTAAAACGAATTGTTCTAATATTCCAAAGAAGTTATGCCTGTATGCATTTTTGATCGCGCCTTTACAGGCATGTCTCGTTTTGCCCAGACTAACATTTTTTATTTAATCCTACGAATACATGCGCATGGTTCGACTATGTACTGGTTAAATCTTAACAGTTCTGTGCCAGTTCTTATGTTACCCGTTTTTATTACCATGACTGAGCGTTTTACGACGCGTGTTGCACCACTGAGACTAAATCGTTTATTTATGTATTAGTTTGTAGCAATGTGGCGCGGAGGCCCGGTACAACCTATGTGTTTTTCTTCGGAAACGCTGGGTGTGGAGTGCAAATATTTCCCGATGTTGGTTGTCATTGTTTCGTATGCGCGGGAACCCAATGCAATGATTGATAAACACCGTTGGAAGATACGGTTAGGATTTCTTAACTTGTCGTGGTGTTACCAAATTGCCGGTAGCGGGATCAGTACCGGTGGGCATTCTTTATTTTGTGGCAGATAACATCCGCCACTCCACTGAGTTGTTAAGCGGACATTTATGGCCTGTTATAGAGTGAATGCTTTCCAAGCAAAACCTACCACATCCTGTAACACTGCCGTTGATCACAACTTTAATGGCAACGCGCCAGTAGCGACGACACTCGACGACCAAGTTTCCTAATGGCTAATGACAGTCATGGGGCGCCAATCCTTCAGTTGACTGAGCAAAGAGCTTGGTCAGGATACACCAGTAACGATTGGAACCGACCATTCTGGACGGAGTTATAGCTATCCAGCTTGGGTGCTGCGTCGTGCAGGTGCGCAGGAACCTCAGATTACTAAGGGTCGGGTGGTTCCAACGCAGTATACTTGTCCTAGCTGATAACCTGCAGTCCAGGTGGGTTTCGCTAGCAGGTTCAAGAAGTACAACCGGAGCAGATCAGTAGGCTGTTTGTAGGGTGTTACAGCATTTGCGAAAAGATGTCACAAGCGTAAAAAGGTCTTGCTTCCAATCTTTTTAAACCAGTAGAGTACACCGATCTATGGGTTTACTGTAGACTAAGGAATAGCCGAATGCATTGCATTAGCAAAGAGAACAATCGATTTCCATCTTCAATGCATAAGGATTTTGGTAGACCACACTGGCTAGGTGGGTAAGGTATCCATAGTATAAATGTGCCAAGAAGATAAAGCTTCTGAAAGCGCGAGGAATACAAGCCATAGGCGAGGTAAACCAGGCCAAACGCCATGGTATCGCAAGTAAATAGACATTTTCCGTGTAGATAAAGCACTTTTAGGTGATGATTATTGTGGTGCCAGCTTGGTGGCTCGGATTTATCCGGTTTCCGCAAATAGTTCGGCAGCAGTGTTCTAGGTTGTGGTGCGTTTACCACTGGCAAGAGCTCTCCGCATAAAATGCTACAAAAGTCCGAGTATCAACACGGCGACGTGGCATATTTGAAGCATCAAACTAATGGTACTGCCACGTGGATATCCGGATAATGATTTCAAGCCCACAGGCATCCTTTCTTTATTCCGATATTCATGACGATACAGAACAGTTAAATATGCACCGAGGCTGGCACCACTCACACAGATACATATATACATTCCTATATACCTTGACTCACTTACATTTACTGTCATATAAAAAGTGAACATTTCACCAGTTCGACCAAAGTTTGTTATCATAACATTAGCATGCCAGTAACCGTCTGCCTCGCCTTGTCGCGAATAAAACTTTACTTATTTATTTAATTTTTATACCGTTAGGATCTATGAATAAAAGGTTTCAATGTATGCTCCAGAATAGGGTTGGAGAGTCTCAGCAGGAATGAACAGGTTATGGAGGGAAGAAGATATGCTAATAAAGCGCGAGTAAGTACGGCAAACCTCTTGCGGTGAGAGACACGATGTGTTGGGTATGTAGCACATAGGTCATTTGCGTTCCGGGAGCCTGGATTCAGTCAGAAAGCAGGAGGCTAATCAGATGAGACTAAATCAAGGCGGGGCACAGTGTTGGCTGGTTATTCGAACTGCCTTCATGTGGTGCCACCTAAGTGTTTCGGCTGAATCCCGTTCCAGCTAATAGCTCGGCAGCAGTGTTCTAGGACGTGGCGCGTTTCCACAGGGGAGGCTTTCACTCTAATAGAAGCCACAAAGGTCCGCTTAACAACACTGCAATATAGCGGATGTGACACGTTACTAAATAAAGTCTCTGCCTCTTCCGCTTTCTGAGGATCCTCACTTCAGGAACGACATTGTGTTTGAAGAGCTCTTTTCACTTTTCAACTGATGGCAAAAAATAAATGCAATCACAGTCAACCTTCATAATTTCACTCACTGTGTCCATTAACACATGGTTGGCCGCATCCGGTTTCGGATTTGCCTGTCGCTGTGGCAAGTCACAGTACGCCTGCGCCTACACAGGGACCATAAACGGTTTGCGCTGCACCACCCGCGGCTCCATCTACACACCCTATATCTAGTGTAAACCCGAAGGAATAAGACCGGGAGGCATGCGGATGGGAACCACGTTTCATCGACGGAACCGGCCCACACTCCTTCCCAGCAAAAACAAGCACAATGTATTTTTGAATCAAGCGCACACAAGACGGTAGCTGGACCGTACTCCGCTCCCTACTAAGGGTATGGAACCTCTTTTTGATCCTAACACGGATAAAAGGTCCGCGCACCCCGATCCCTCCAGCAACAACAAACTGTCTCCTGGAGCCAGTATGGACGTGGTAGCGGGTAATAGACAGGTAGGCACCTTGTCAACATGCATAGCAAGCGCAGCCACACCGGGGATATAAAACAACAGCCAATCACTTGAGAGAGAGACAAAGAAAATAACCCGAATAATGCATAAGTAAACGGTGACATAAATCTTAACTTAATGAGCATATGAAATAAGTTGCTTCCAAACGAATCCTAGATAAGTTCACGAGGTCAGAGAGTATACTTTACGAAAATGCCAAGAACACAAAAATGCTATGGAAATGGAATACAATTGGTTTAAGCGAGGTGTGCAAGTTAATGGAATAGAGTACAGGTAGACATTTATATGAGAAAGAAAAGCATTAATGCAAAATTGAAAACCCACCACCTGAAATAAAGAGACTTAGCTAGCAAGCACGCAATAATAAATCGAACGCAGCGTACCTACAAACGCTGCGCCGGTTCTGTCTACCTTCTCTGCAGGACCCGCCGTCGCTTCTGTAGGGGTCCCGAGTGGCCTCGCTGATGGCTTACTAAGCCTGCCTGACTAAGGCACTCGCGACCCCACTTACAGGTATACGCACACAATTCCAATATGTTAGTGCTTAACCTGCTTTTTTTGTACAATAACTGCGCAAACATATTTGTATTGGCCTACTCAAGCCTTCTAAGTGGGGCCCCGCACCATCGGAGCTATAAATAAATAAATAAGTAAAGCTTTTATTCTAGACAAGGCGAGGCACAAATTTATAAGCATGAGCATTTTGACAAAACAATGCGTGATTAAGAATTTGCAAAAATTCAAAATGTTTGCCATAACAGTGCTTGTTTATGCAGGGGGAATGTAAGTATGTAATTGTGTGTGCGTATATGTAGCTGCGTACTTTGCGCTTGTAACGGTGCTGCTCCATTATTGAACGTTCGCTATCGTCAGCAATGTGCGAGTAGAAGATTGGTGTCCGTGGGTTGGAAAGGAATATTCAGATATCCACGGTGCAGGGACTTTATTTTGTGGTGAGCCACGACCGCCACGTCGCAGTGTTCTTAAGCAGACATTTGTGGCTTTTTATAGGAAGAACGCTCGCCAGGCGAAAACCCACCACGTCCTGGAACACTGGCGCCGAACTCTTAGCTGGAACGGGTTAAACCCGAACCACCCAGCTTGCACCACGAGGAGGTTGTTCGGCCAGCCAGCCTTGTTCGGGTTGCCAGCCCAATCCGAGACCGCTGTAACGCTAGGACAGGGCAGGGATGAGATAGGTTTTATTATTAACGAGTTGAAAAATCAATGTGGCTTTTGTTGTAAGGAGAAAAATTCATAAGTTTGGCTAAACCAAGAGAGTTAACGTCACGAACGTCAGAGTACTCCTGGAGAGAAGGACGCCGATCAGACAAGACTGGAATAGTCCGCGAATTGGGATTAAATCGTATTATCCAAATAGGCAGATTAGACAAAAATTGAAGTCCTTCGCTTAGAAGGCCACACGAATTCGATTGACTGCAGCGATACGTGGTGTTTCCTGGGAACAATGACAGAACAAAGGCGCTAAGCGAAGGTGTAGGCTTAGGCAAAGTACCTAAAGCGGGGTGAATGGAGTCCACCCAGGGTTCTTGTGAGTAAAAGGAGAACAATTACTATACATAACAAATAGTTGCGGCTTAGCTCTGGATGTTTACGGGCTGCAATGCCAAGTAAATGTAATCCTTTTCTCATAACTTCGGAAATACGACGTCAAAGTTTTGTGCGCGGAGCAACAGAAATAGGTGGTGGGTAAATGAAAATAGAGGGTCTATGCAATCGTGTTGCTGTTAAATAGGGGAACAGTTGCAAGCAATAACGGCATCAGCTTGGGGAAGTATTTAGGCGGACAACATAGTTACATATTTGAGGTACATGGCACCATCATGCGGAAGTAGTGTCAAGGAAAGTCAGTGAAGTAGCGGAAGTAGTGCGTACGACTGAAAAAGCCAGGTCCCAGTAAGTAAGTGAATACTCATGTCTACGCAATGAATTCAAAGCTACCTTAGGAGGGACTGTGCGGTGTTATTTGTGTTAACTAGGCCAATAAGGATCGGAGACAACGCTGGCAGCTTGGGGAGGGATATATCGCGCAACATAGCCGAATGTTTAAAGTACTTCGCAGAAAGGTGCTGCGCTATAAGGTTGTAGCTAAGCCCGTGGGCCGCAGAGGTAGGTAGTTCCTACAAAGGAAATAAGGCCTGTGCTAAAGGTATGAAAGAAATACTGGGACTATGAACGGAATACAAAACAAATTGAAGAGAGTCGATGCGGTATTGTGATTAAGCTGAGAACAAATACTAGACATGCCGAACGATGGCTGCTAGAAAATGGAAATGTAGGGGCTACCGTGCCAGGCAATTTTATTTCTTAGCTCATAATGTTGAAGTTACGGTGTCTATATTTAGTCGATAAAGCAGCGGAGGTAGGTGTTTCGTAATTGGAGATAAAAGACAAAGCTAAAGGGATACATGAAAGAGTAGCACTAGGCAAGGGATAAAAATCGAGGTGTTGCGAGAATATGCAATGGTTCTATAGTTGATTAAGAGAATATTTATTTGGGATAGCGATTTCCCCATGGGGAAAATTATGTGGACAACCCAGTTAAATCCGTGAAAACATTTGCCCAAAATTACGGAGCTGCAGTATCATAGATAAGTCGTTGGGTATGCGGAGGTAGAGAGTGTCTACTAGAAAATACAAGCCAGTTAAATAGTTTCGAGAAACAATGAGACTGCACATTAGGTACTAGACGATGTGGTGAATGCCTACGCACCCAGCACACGTGGCGAAATCCAATCCTCATCGTTAGCGAATCGTCATAATATGAACGCTGACAAAAATTTATGCAGAACAAAGGTTAAGCAACGTTGATGTAAAAAGGCACCTAGGTTGTATTTTGTGGTAAAATTAGTTTATTTATGCTAACCATTTGGCATAACTTTGTTCGGCTTAAAAAGCAGTTGTTGGTTAAATGTAGCGTATGGCAATATTAGAATCGAGGTGGCCATTTAACCGCAGTTGACTTCGCTTTGCGCCCGTTTGATTGCACGATGGCGGTTAACTTTATATTTCCTTGGTGCTAGGTAGTACACCCAATTTACGGAGTATGTAATCTGTGTTTTGAGTGTTATATTTTAATGCTAGCATTTACTAAGGTATGTTTAGTAGGGTAGCACAATATATGCTATATGAGTATTATACTGAGGCTAAGGTAGTAAAATCATGAAGTCCAATAAGCCGGCGGAAAAGCAATAGATGCGAAAGTGCGCAAAATGCTTACAACCTGTAGAGCAACGTGGTGGTCTACGGGATGTTTCCTAATGTAAACTGCAGTGGCTCGTAAAGAGGTAATCATCATTACAATGAATATACTGTTAGCAATGCACCAGCTAAAAGGCTATAGAATCTACGATGTTACTTTGTGCACATGTAAAATAAATGACGGGCTTAAGCGTAAAGGTTGTTTAAGGCAACGCACATAGCTGGAGTAAATATAATGTGCCTGCTCTATGTAATCAATAATTGTGCAACTTATCGATTGTTTGCTGAAGGTAAACTATATGTAACTGGAAGGCAATATTGTTGGTGAAAAGCTTATTGCATGACTGATATGGGGAAGCATCACTATATGCATCATTGATGGCATAAGAAGCATCTGTGAGAAAGCGATACCAGTTTGCGAATAACGGGGCATTTATATTACTGGAATATTGATGATACGAGGGCTGAATGGATTATGCGCCTGCACCGTATGTTATTTGCTATGAATAGTGCTAATGAACGGGTATATTTGCAACCGTTTTCAATTGTGGTTGTGTGTACTTGGATGGAATGTGTAACAAAAGAATAATTTGCAACGCTTTATTTGCACAGGTACGTCGTGATAAGAGTATATAAGAAAGCGTACGTCTATGCATATATATATATATATATCAATGTACACCACGGGTATGGGCATGTGTAAACGTACACTTTGCTATTTAACATTATTTAAAGTAGCACTGTAATTGAATAAGTGGGAGGTAGTTTTCGTCAAATTGCCCACGATGAAAGTTTACGCGACATGAAGACGTGATATTCGAAGTACCAGCTTATTGTTAAGCGGCCTAGGTTGCGCCTAATCGCATTTGCCTTAATATCCCTTAGGTATACACCAGCATCCATTGAACTAAATATTTAAATGGATATATATATACCTACTAAGCTCTAAGCGGATATGATTCAGGGCGTCACTGGATAATAGATTAATTCACAGTTGCTTCCATGCACACATGAGTGGATAAAGGAAGTGAAAGATGGTATGTGAGAAAGTAAATGTGTAACATGCGGTGTACATGCGCTAGGCTGCGGTCAATTATCTGTAAGCCAGAACTATATACGATTGTTTATTTCCTATCGTTTTGCATAAGCATGTAACTTACTGCTCAGCAAATATACATATATACATATACGGTATAATACAAAGTTATGTTTGTGTTAAAATGTGTTTGGAAAATTCATGGACATGAAAGCGTTTGAGTTGCTTATTCCTTCTCAGCACGTTTTTCGTAAGGGCTGTTCTGGACTTACTAACTTGTTAACCGCTCGTGAACAACGGGCAGATGCCGTTGATTGCAAACAGGCAGTGGACAAGCTATTTATTGACTTTTCCAAAGCTTTTGACACCCATCCACATTCGTGCTTTCTGTGCAAGCTAAATTCCTGTGGTATTTCTGGGATAGTAATACGATGGATTTTAGCTTTCCTAATTGGAAGGGAAATGTGTGTGCGGATGGGTTCAATCCTGTCCTTCCGCCAATGTGTTCTCAGTTGCGTCCTGCAAGGTTCGATTCTTGGTTCACTTTTCGTCACTTTATACGTTAATGACCTACCTGATGAAGTGGGTGTGCCATCCCTAATTCTTGCGGATGACTTGAAACACTGGTTCACAATAGACGAGCCGATTGGTCCTCTGACCCTACAAGGGGCGCTGGATGGGTTTTTGACTGGTCAATTTTGTGGCGGTTGCTCGTTAATTTAGCGAAATGTTCCATTTTACGCGTTGGTCCGAATGAGCCGCCGACGCGTTATTTGCTTGGCGGCAACGAGGTACCGCGAGTTCAACTCCAATCTGACCTCGGTGTTTTGCTGTCATCTGACTTCAAGTCTAGTGAACACTGAACGACAGCTGTTCGCAAAGGTTTCAACATGTTGTGGATGATTCGCAGGTCATTCGGGATTACGACCACTGACATGTTGGTTAGATTAGTTTCGGCCTTTGTAAGGCCGCACTTGGAATACTGCGTCCAGGCTAGTCCTCCATGCCTGGTTTGTGATAAGATGGCAGTTGAACAAGTCCTGCGGTCCGGGACGAATGTTTCACGAATTAAAGAAGCTGACGTACCCGGAGAGGCTACGTAAGTAGAATACGTTTTCCATGTATTACAGGCGGCTGCGGGGCGAATTGGTCCTCACATACCGTTTATTGATGTGTCAGATTGGTCCTGATTTGACTGGACTGTTTCGCCCAACTGGGGCGTCAACCCTTCGTGGCCACCTATTAAAGTTGCACAAACCCCGGTCTGATCGGGTTGGGGCAGCTTTTCGGTTATCGCGTAGGGTTATAGCTTATTGGAATGCATTGCCTCCAGACGTCGTGGTGGCACCGACGGTGAAAGCGTTCGAGCATCGACTTGACGCTCTCGGTCTGCAGATTAAAGTTTTCCCCTTAATGTCTTAAAATTTTCGTCGTCTACTACGGCCTACGCTTCTTTAACTCATTTTAACTTGCATCTTAATAGGGCCTACGATATTCTATAACCTTCTCTTCTCTGTTTCCTTTCATTTAATGACACTACTGTTTTCTTTTATGCTTCACGTGGCCGGCATAGCGGGGACTGCTAGTGCAGGGCACGTGGACATTGTTTGGTTGACCATGTGAATCGTGTGTTGATTTGGCTCTCCTTTGGCACATCAAGGCACCGGTTCCCCTGTTGGATCAACGACGTTTTCGAAGATGGAACATCCGTGGGATTTTCTGGCTGTTCCTGTCCCACCTGAACTTGAATTTGACATGGTGATGTTTGTCATAAACGACGTGTTGTATTTATGGAGACGTGTAAGTCATGAAGTTCAGGCATGCTGCCGCTGGATGATGTATATGATATATTGGTGCTACTAGGAAGATAAAGGTGTAAATCGGAAAATAAGAGGAGAGATATGCTTACATAATTGTTTATGAAGTAGGCTGATCGCTGGATATTTATGGATACGGTAGGTATAATTATCAAGTGCACGTACATCCAACTGAATTAGCAGTGAGGTTGCCCCGAAATAGAGCAACCTTTAATGCATTCGCTGTAGGACTGGTTTCACTGTGAGTAAACGGATAGCTCAAATAATGGTTATAATTTAGATTTTATTGGTTGGCAAAATTAGCGCTCCGTTAGACAATATACATGATACCGTGCTGCATAATAATAGCTTTCAGTTGACGCACTATGACGGTATGTACGCTGCAACATGGATGTTTTTGTTTATTTCCAATGAAGGCCATGGGAGTGATATAAGCAGCTGCATATAAAGATCGCTAGCTACTTGCCGCGCAATGGCTATTATCCGGTTCTAAATAACCGCATGTATGTTTATGAGCATTTTTATCTTTCTGTCTTATATAGCCTTTGTACTGCTTAGTGTCTTAAAGCTATGCTGTCGTGGGGCAGGTAACCAATAGTGGCCCCGTGGTGGTGTCATAAGCACTTGTCCACACATTCTCACACGCTTGTGTGTGGACTACCACAAACTGGATGGCGATACAACAACATCTTCTGAGGGCTAATACTATAAACGTACGCGAGTATGGATTGTATGCCAGGAGAACAGTGTTATTCCACTAGTGCTGGTGATGTCACATGCAGGTATACCCAAGCAATAGGACTATGGTGGGTTAGTCCACATTTAAATGTGAAGCTACATAGCAGCCATAACTTTAGTCATATGTGTAGGCATAAACAATTGATAGGGCACGATAGAGGAATGGGGAAGCAAATGCCAACCATTTGGTTATTGGCTGAAATGATGCCAAAAGAAGAGGTACAACAAAACGACGACGTCTTACCGTTAACATGTGCCTCAGATGCCATCCGTTACATGCGTGATAGGGCGGCTAGACCACAGATTCTCTGCCAACCGCCATGACGCGAGAAAAGGAAGGATACATCTTACAAATACCACCGCTTGCTGCCCTACTTTCGGCGTACAAAATTAGCTCCCACTGCTTTAGCCAAGTTAAAATAGGTAGGTTGCATAGCATCTAATTACGCAACCCTTGGCCCATATGGCTGTGTGCACAACTGTGGCGATATACTTTGTATGTAACCGATGGACACGGTGGGACGCTCCAATGACACACAAAAGCTCCCTAGTGCAACCAAGCAGGGTAGCCGAGACCTTAACTACGGTGAAAATAGCACCTTGCCAATGTAATGCAATATGTACATACCTAAGGCCTAATGCAAATGGGTAGTTGCAATGCCCTTCACAACGCAGTTATATGCGGCTGCGTGTACATGTACAGCTTGAATAGAAGATGGGTGAGCCTTGCTGCTAGTAGGACGACAGGAAATTCAGTGACCGTGTGTGACTTGCTAGCATTGACGTCAGTGTACTTATATCCGATTACGAAATAGGCTCTAATGAGGTTGCACAGGGCCAGTGGAGCATCAATATAAGATGTCTTCATGGGCGACCGTGGTCTGTGTACACTGCCGAAAGGCTGTGCGTAAGCACAAATTAGTAGCCATAGACCCGTACATTTCGTATCCGATGAACAACATAAATCGGAAGGTGCAGTGCTACGGGGTTTGGGAAGCCTATATACATGTGCTCATGCTGCGTGAAGGCACTGCGGAGGCAACTACCATACCAAAATGGATATGGTTGGCTTTTATTATACTGGCCCTAATTTGGCTAGTGAGACCCATGTGACAAAGGTTGTCAATTGGTCATTAGTTTCATGCAGGGGCCTGCAAATCTTTGCGCTGTATTTGCGTGGAGAGATAGCCGTGCGAACGAGGAATGTCACAGCATGGTAAGCGGACATTCATACCTATTCCCAAGCTGCAGGCTACTTGGGAGAAGTGTCAAGCGCCTTTGACCCACAAAGAGTAAGCACTTAGGAAACATTCAAGGGCAGGGTACTCAAGGACGCGAGTAAAAGTAAAATGTATACAAATGGATAATGGCTGACATATAGCTTCATGAGGTTGGTGACAACATGCGCATGTTGCATTTTACACTTATCCGACGTACACTTATGAGGAAACATAACCTACCGTATCGAAAGGCACGTCGCTTGATGTGAAAACCGGGAACAAGTCTTGTGTCGGGCAAGTTCTAACAGCCTTATACAAGATCCATATACTTGGGAACGAAGCGGGGCATGTATCGACATGGTGTTTACTAAAGTTACTAACCTGCAGCTTACCAATGTAATTTGTTGCGTTTGAAACACCGTTCTGGTACATGAGAATACTACTCCGCCAGGCTTGTAACGCAAGTGTCACTACCAAATAAAACAAGGTAACTTAAGGTTTAATAACAGGAGATGGTTTTGTTCATTAAAAGAAAATACAAAGATAGGCGCACTGGTCGTTAAGGATGTTTGAACCAATCACAACTATTACGGAGCTCGTAGGTGAGCTTGTTAATAGCTCGTAAGCAACTAAGCGAGAACACTGAGAAATAAATAAATAAATATTTTTTCTCGACAAAGCGAGGCACGCCTTTTGCACATGATCAGCTTCCTACAAATGGGAGCCAACACTTTCTCCGGAACAGGTTTACCAGGTGCCTGCAGAAAATGATGCTGGTTACCTCCATGGAAATTGAGGTTGGTGTACTGCACCCGTGCTACCATTGCACAGCGAGGAAACGGTATTGTACTGTAAGAAGACAAGAAAAAAGCGATACCAGTAATTAAGGTGGCTCAAAACAACAGCGGGACATTACTGAATGGTGCGGAAACCTTGATGCCATGCCACGCTGAAGGAGTATGGAATCGGGCGTTTTGAAAGTGCATGGCAAGTACCGGAGAACCTGGATGCCGTACCTCAGCTCTCGTTGTTAACGTGATAAAAATTCATGTTTTCCTGATGCAGTTACGTGTATCGGGCGGCGGATTCAAAGTGTGAGTGCATCGTGGAGTTAGTATTCTGAAGGAATTCCATGCCCTGCATAGTTATCCGCCATCACCTCCCTGAGAACTTTGTACGAGGCACGGTGGAAACAAGTGCGTCTGACTTGTGCAGCGCGGGTAAGTGGGACACGTAACTAGCTTCCTTTGCTAGCCATATCACGTGAGGTTTCTAGCAAAGACCAATAGTGTCTTGTTGACATCGGCCTGGAAGACTAAGCTGAACCCATTTTTGGGGTCTGTTGTCCCATACCATCTGTCAACTGGCCTGTCCGCCACCTGCAATGTGGCGGTGCGTCCTACTTGAGGGGATGAACAGTGGCTTCTTAAGTCAGCGGTCATCGTGCATACTTGATACATATGCCATTCGAGGCAGCTAATTCCATACTACCTGCTTTTATATTGGAATACGAAGTTCATATATGAGAAATACACAGATAAACTTTGTTTATTTTCGCAGCCACCCTGCTTCCAACGGCACTGAATCTCAAACAACGGTAAAGAACCACTATAAGCCGCCTACGAGGTTACGACCGCAGCGGGCGTGAGCATTTGCCGGAAGGAGGAACGAAGCGGCCTCCTTTGTTAAAGGTTTATTTCACTTACCAGGCATGATTTAACTTACTATTTATGAAGCGCAGCGAAAGGGGATGCAATGAAACGGGGATGCCTTATCCTTCGACCTGAGAATTATACGTACTTCAACGTCAGGGTTGACGGTTGCACGCTTGCCCTCAGCAGCATGCATGCAATAACGAAAGCGTAAGCATAGCCCTGTCAATTGTACAACAACATTGGTTTCATGGCTATGGAATCCCAGAAAATACCAGGAATGCATTAAAAAGTTACTTCATTACTGCGCCTTTGAGAGCTTTAAAAGACCAACAAACAGACGCTTAGGAGCTGCGGTGGGCATTTGATCCAGGGGCCCCACCTGTATGTTGACAGCCACGCTAACCTTACATCTTTAGTAATGTTTATCTTTTCCAAAACTAAACGAAGCGTAAGTTTTACAAATTGCGCGTTAGACTGTTGCAAGCGCTTAACGCTGACGACGCACGTGGGGTGCTTATATTCAGCTGAACTACTGCATGTTTTGGCTTAGGAACTAAGTGGAACGCTGACTGTGGGGTCTCGGATGAGACGTGTCAGCGGTAAATGACCTACTGAATGGAAGTACGCTGCCATGCGTATTTCCATAAAAGCTTCACAGCAGTCGGTGATCCAAAGCTACGGCTGTAAGCATGATTGGCGTCGTAGACAATTTGCTAGCAATTCTGCTAAGTGGTGGGAAGCTCAAGGTCACCAGTTATGATTAGTGGACTCGATAGAGCACAGCAGTGATTCCGAAAGCGATTTGTGTGCTTAATGAATTTTTATGCGTCTGGGGAACTTCGCGCCGAGGCAGTGTACAATGGCCAAATAGTACCTTGCTAGGTATAAAGTTGAGCTACAGAAGGGCGTGAGCGTAGGTTGGAATTGGTAAAGGTGTTTTGGGGACAACGTGCAACGAGCGTCCACTTGCCATGGGTACTTATTGAATAAACCACAAGCGACCTCCACGGATTTACTCCCGACTTACTGTGGTCTACCCAGGACGTTTACGACGGACTAGGGTGTATTTCCTTATGTTGCAGTCCAATGCTAATACGCTTAACTGAAATGTCGTTCAGGAGTTACCGCAGCAGGCCGGATATGTATGCATTCGCAATATGGGAGGTCCGCGAACCTTTTGGATTTCCAAAGGAACATTCCGGCCATACGAACTCAATCTCAGTGTCCTCCACGTTAACGGTTAGGGTAAGGGTGGCGCCTAACTCCATACAACGGGTTCACTTTAGTCCAAGGCCAAAGCAAGGCTGCCTTGCGGTAAGACTTCTAACCAAAGGCCTTGGTTGGGAACCCTAGCCATTTTCCTTTCTTGGCCTGAGCAACCTGACAGTATCTTGCGCACGCAATAAATCATGACCATTTCTTCAAATAATCTCTTGATGCTCAGGTCGTCGCAGGGGATGTTAAACCGGGTCGTATCTGCTGCACTGACCAGAGTAGCTAGGGTTTGGATGCTACTGCTCAGACCTTCTCGCATCATTAATCTCCTCTTATGCTTTTCCATCGTTAGCGTTCCGTACCAATTTCAATTCCATCCATCATTTGCAATCCTCAATTCTTGGCACCCGCACCTTGCTTGAGTTGTCACTTGACTTCTAGTTGCTGCTCACACACACGCACAGAGCGTCACTCCAATCCAGTTGACAAGTCCAGGTTCAACCAAGCGGACAATGTCATTTGGTATATTCGTCAAACCCTACTATCTGCAAGGCATGTATTCATGTAGCAAAACAAATTGCGAACGTAGACACTGGGTTTCAACGAAGTCTCTGGAATTTATAGATGCTCACCTATGTAATCCGGCTGGACGCAAATACAAGGAGACACGCGAAATTCCCGGGGAAAAACTGCTTGCAAGCCTGAAGAGAGACTTACCTAAATGCGGGCAGCTTGACACATGGCTACAAGTGGAAACTATTTACGCCAAGGACTCTTCTGGCATGGCCGCAAGCTGCTCTCCCTTTCGTAGTTGTGAATGCTTGCAACGGTCTACCGATACACATCAGTGGCTGGCAGACAGAAGAAATTTCCACGTTATCGCTAGACACCAATTGAATGGCAAGGTCTAGCTACTCTTAGTTATAAGGCGCTGATCTCAGAAGGGGGACCTTTTCCCTATAGCAAGCAACCACCTTTTGATGACATTGAAATGGTGGATCTGAGAAGAAAGCTCCCTCCCGTTATCAATATACTACTGTGTTCCACTGCATTTTGTTCGATTATTGAGCTTCTTCTCACACCTTGGTATCAGCACTACGTTGCTGAAGTTGCTCCTTTTGTTTCCCTAACTTACCTTTCATTCACTTACTTTATAAAGCCCGGCCTGGCAGGGACCACCGGGCGTAAAAATGTGGGCAGTCATTGGTTGGACAGGGTGCGATGCAGCATTTGTTCCCGCATTTTCGACACCATACCCAGACATAGCAATTACCTCTCCAACGACACGCAAAAGATGGAACACGCACAGGGTTATCCTTCGTTCCGGCACCGACTGAAGTGGAACTTTTACCACAATGTGCAATCAGTTTGATTGGCCCTTGTACAACTAATGCTGTTGATGCTCATCGTATCGCCAACCTAGCGCCCCACACATACTATACACATAGATAGAGGTAAAAAACACCTCAGCTACGGTGCCGCAATACTTAAAACAAAAAAGGAATAAAATGCAACATGTGCAGGCCAGCTGACCTACTGGTAACGGCTGAACATAGTTCCGGTAAGTTACCTGCCTGTTACTATGCAGCAGAAAAATATTAACTAACTATGCAACATTATAAAGTGCTAAATAATGAGATCGTGGTTGAAGGGGACGCTAAGAGGAATGGGGGACAAGGAAACTCCCAGCACGAACGCTACTAGGCTCGGCTCCTAGTCATATCAACAAGTGTATCCAGCCAAACGTGTTCATCGTCTTTCGGAACCCAACCAGGGTGCAGAGACGCTCCAACCGAGGCCAGCTTCGAAGTGAGGGCCATCATTCCTCTCGGCAAATTCATCGACTGGCCACCTCTCCTCTTCTTCCATCCACACACCCGGCGCGCAAACAACGCACGTCGCGGGAGTCGGTGGGGTGACATGCGTACCACGTGGCCTAGTCAACATAGCATGCTGTGAGAAATAATGGTGCAGAGCGTTTCATTTCTCTTTTCTATGCCGTAAACAAGGCGTCGAACACACTCGTTGTTCACGCTGAGTTCCCAGCAGTTGTGAGCGAGATTGCGATGGTGTCGGTGATCAAACGTAACTAGCATCTTTATGTCCGCTGATCTAAGTGGCCAGGTTTCGCAACCCCACGGTAAGGTCGAAAGTACCGCTGCCTTGTACACTCTACCGTTCGGGGCGTGAGGGATATTGCTCCGGCGCCTTACTTGGCCAACGTTAGCAAAGGCGCCTCGAGCATTTGCTATCCGGTTCGTGATCCCATATTTAATCCCACAGGCGCTGATACACGTTCTTGGGTAGTTGAATTTTTGAACGACTTCTAGCTGATCTCCACTAAGGAGTGGCGAAGAAGGCGGTCCATATCAACCTTGGAGGAACGCTTTGCACTTCGATGGTGCAAAGTTAAGCCCGAATTGATTAACAGCCAGTGCTAAGCTGTCCAGTGCAGCTTGGCACGTCTGAGACCTGGCAAACATTAGGGCAATACCGTCAACATACTCCAAGGCATGAGTCGTTCTCCTTGGCGTAAATCCACACCTTCCGATTCGTGTCCTGTGAAAGCGATTTCCAGCACTTCATCAATAGGAAGTTGAGGACAAAAGGTGACAGCTGGCATCCGAGTAGCAGACCGCTAAAGATCTTAAAGATGACGACAGCTTGCCGTAAGCCATCACACTGCGTGAGCTACGCGCGTATAATGATCGGATAGTATTGACATACTTCTTAGGTACACCATACCTGCGTAAGCAGTCAAAAAGTGCACGTCTATCTATCGAATCGAATGCACCTTTGATATCGAGAAACACGACAGCCGTGGGCCGCCAATATGTGTGAAGGTGCTACAACAGCTGACGCGAAGTAAAGATGTGGTCAATGTAGCAACGACCTCGACGAAACGCGGCCGGCTCTTCAAGAATATGGCTTTTACAAGTTCCAGTCAGTGAAGGATGACGGAGGCAAGCAATTTGGAGACGGTGGCGTCCGGATCGCTCCATGCCATTATGTACAATTTTGCAATATGCTGACCATGCACAAATGGCATGCTTTGCTTTGTCGGGAATAAAATATTTATTTATTTATTGTCGCCGCATTCCGATCGCGAGCCGCCCTTGAAAACTGGGACTATGAAGGAGCGGATCCAGTCGGTTGGGACAGATTGTTGCTCCCACAGTTTCGCTGGTAACCCGTATAAATCCTCCACAAGAGCAGGTCCGCCGCATTTTAAGAGGGCTGGTTTTAGGTCACCCGCTCCCGCTGCTGTATATAACTTCAAAAGTGCAACCTTGCTTTCGACTTATGAGCGAGAGGGTGGATACGAAGGGACAACCCAGGGAGCGGGGCGATCATTGGCCGGCGAGAACGCCAAAATTCATAACACCGTTAATGATGCCGGACGGAATAGCAGTTACTGGCCCAGATATCCTGTGCGAATTCGTTAACAGGCACTTCGGTGGCTCATTCACTGACGTCCATGCGACATATCCCAGAGTAATATCTCGGCTAACTAACGACGAGCTATCCATCGTCGACTTTGAAATACGCCCGATTACTAGGATAATAAAGTCACTCAAGTTAACTTACCACTCTGGTCCCGATGGCCTACCCTCTGCTCTACTGAAACAAGGTAGATCTGATATTTCACTTTTACTCCTTAACATATTCACGTTATCTATGAGTAACGACACCTTCCCAACAGCCTGAAAGCATGAGATCGTTCTACCAAGACACAAATGTGGCTGTCGGTTAGACATTAGCAACTACCGCCCCACCAGTCATACGCCGTTGGCATCAAAGGTGATGGAGAGGCTAGTTAAGGAAAGAATGCTTGATTTCCTGCTACCGCGAAAATTTATTAACAGGTACCAACATGGGTTCTTGCCGGCTAAGTCATGTCAGACCTGCCAGTTTGAGTTCTTGGACACGGGGACACGTAACATTGACACTGGAACTGCGAAGAGTATAACCTTTCTTGACTTGAGGAAAGCATTTGACCGAGTCCCACACTCTGGTCTTCTGACCAAACTTAGATCCTTTGGTATGTCTAACCAACTATTGCTTTGGTTCACATGGTATCTTGCTAATCACACACAGTCGGTTAGGCTAGGATACAAGGACTCAGAACCACGACCAGTGACCAGTGGAGTATTTCAGGGCAGTGTCTTAGGACCATTGCTCTATTTCGGCGATGTATTTGACTACTTTTCACAAGGTAACCCGTTTCTATTCGCAGATGACATCAAAGTAGTCTTCACATACGACTTAGCCCACAGACATAACGGAATCTCCAGTGTACTGAGCGATCCCAAAGCGCTTAAACTTTGGTGTAGCCTGTGGAAAATGAATTTCTCACCTGCAACATGCAAAGTTATATCACAGCGTTGCACTGTGCCTCCAGAAGCACCGAAACTACATGGCTCATCACTTGCGGGGTGCACTACACTCAAGGACCTTGGCGTACATTAATACAATTCACTTAACTTTGCTGAGCAGGTGAGCTATAGCTTTGCGAAAGCTCGCTCGACTATTGGTGTGAGTTGCAAATCGATGCTACTTGTGGAATCACGACTAGCCCTCTACAAGTCCTGCGCTCGACCAATATTGTAGTACTGTTCAATTGTGTTCACCAGTTCTCGCAAGAGTGACCGTATAGAAATTGAGAGGGTGCAACGAAAGTTTACCAAACGTTTACTTGGTTCGTTCAGGCTTGGTTATCGAGACAGATGCAGACAGTTTAAACTGAAACCACTTTGGCTAAGCAGGCTCAAGATCAATCTTGTGTTTTTGTTTCATATGATACAAAACCCATAGGTCACTACTGATTGGTTTGTTCTACAATTAGCCAATGATCCTTACCCATTCGAGCCAGACCGTTTTCCATAACCCTGCCTAGGGCTCCATCCAGCATCCGTTCCAAAGTCTTTCTTCATAAATACGCCATCTCATGGAATGGGCTGCCGAGGACTATCCGGCCAGCCAAGACCACCCTAGGGTTTCAAAACTCTACACAGATTTCTAAACCTTACTTCAATATCTGAATTCCTAGGAATATGCATTCCTGAGGATGAGCCGTGGGAGCATGGACCTGCTCGCTACTAAAGCATAATCCCACAGGACGGCCACAACGACTGTTGCCACCAACTTATTGGCTATTGTAGGACTAGTCAATATTAGTCCGAGACGATGCGCGGAATTAAGCGCGGATATCAGAAGGCAATTGGAGTCGGACACAGCGGACTGTATTCGATGGGCTAGAACAAGAAGCGGACGGATGAAGCGAGACAAGAGCGTACACGTGAGCGCGGGGACTTACAAGGCAGTTGTGTGTCGAGCCGGTTGTAAGATTAAAACAAGAAGGAGTAATGTACAATCGGTCAACAAGTAAATTGTACATGAAAGATAAGAGTTATCTTTTTTGGCCGCTAAAATATCCAGTCCCACCTACAGCTACCCATTGGCCGACTGACTTACCTGATATCTTCTAATGATGCAAGTCTTCTGAGTCCCATTGCGTGAGACACCTCACTTGCGTCGTTAGCAAGCATTCCCCTTTGAAATCTTTTTCATAAATACTCTATTCGCTTTTTGTGTAGAGCTGTAAACATAGTACAAGCTTTCTCCCACTCAACGTGCTTTAGCACTCATCCCAGCGCGATGCAGCGCTAAGCTACCTAACTGCAGTAGCTAGTTGTCCTAGGCTCTATGCATCTCTGCTCACACCCGTAGGTTGCTTGGAGCCACCACTTATTTCCAAAATTTATTCTCTTGGACCGTATGCATCACATCTCAGCACGTTTGGTGAGTTATACTGTGACATGGTAGGCATCCACTAGGGCCAAGTCTTAACCGAATAGCTCTACCTGCCCACTGATACACTTTATTCTAGCGCCATTTTCTCTGTTCAGCAGCAGCTAGACGCCAATGGCTCCGTACAGCTCTGTGGATTTCCGGAGCTCACTAGGAGTTGCTCCTACCTTAAAACTTTTAATCTCTTGAATGTTTGCATCAGAGCTGAGCTGGTTTGTTGACCTCTTCTACGCCACCATAGGATCCACTTTAACCGATCGGTTAATCCGAACTCTATTGCTGGCCACTTATCTCTCTCCTAGCGCGCCGTTGTCAGTCATTCGACTTACTCGCGTCAACTCCTCTTGGCAGCAGCTAGTCATTTTAGGCACCATGTAGCTTGGAAGAGGTCACTCCTTCAATCTCCAGTCTTCATTTTCCTCGAACGCCGCTCTTTCTAATCTTCGCTCGCCTGTTGCTTTGCTCATTGAAACTGTAGGTATCCAGTAGTGGTCAAATGCCTTAATGATATGGCTACACCAGCTACTGATACATCCTTTTCTAGAACCACTGTTTCTGCTTAGCAGCAGCTAGTCACCACAGACATCATTCAACTCTGCGGATATCCGGAGCTCGCTAGGAGTCGCTCCTTCCTTACAACGGTTATTCCCTTGGAATGTGTGCATCACAGTTGAGCTGGTTGGTTGACCTACGTTGTGTCATCGTAAGTTCCGATAGTAAATGAAAGCCTAATCCGAATGCGATTGCTGGCCACTGACCTCTCTCCTAGCGCGCTTACCTGCTCTTCCCCTTACTTTCATCAACTCTTCTTGGCAGCATCTAGTCATCCTTGGCTTCATGCATCCTTGTGCATTTCTGTAGCCTGGAAGAGGCCACCCCTTTACTCTCCAGCCTTCATCATCCTACAACGTCTGTCTCTAATCTTTGCTCGCTTGTTGATTTATTCATTGAAACTGTAGGCTTCTACTAATGACCAAAATTCGTTATGATATGGCTACACCGGCCACTGATAATACCTTTCCTAGAGCCACTATCTCTGCTTAACCGCAGCTGGTCGGTAGGCTCTATTCAGCTCTGCGGATAACCGGAGCTCGCTAAAGTCACTCCCTCCCTACAACGGATATGCCCTTAGTATATTTTGATCACAGTTCAACTGGTTTGTTCGCCAAGCCTTGTACACTGTGGTTATTCATTAGTAACTAGAGTGAATAAACTAACAAGCTCTTTTGGCCACTGCAACTCGGTCCATTAGCGCCATATCTCGATCGTCTTACCTTCAATGCTTAGTCTTCCGTTCATATCTATTTAATCCTAGCATGCTACTAGTGTGCTCAGCTTCCTATCTTCATATATCCATGTACGTAATAGTTATTATGTGTCTTAGATAATCCTTATCCTGTGGAGTATATATAAATATGGCCACATCGTCACTGTATCTTTTGGATTCCGATAACAACCAATCGTGCCTAAATGCCCGCCTACTGGTCTCAGGTTGAATTCTAACGCTGTTAGCTAATACCTCATGAATTTCTTACCGAAACCCTGCACTTCATCATTATGTACACGAAAGTATTTTACCCATTAGTCCATGCTCACTGCATAATTAAAACATTCGCAGCGTAATATCTGTTACACATGGTACACTAGTTGTCTCAAGTAAATGTCTTAAAGTAGGATTTCCCCAATGCTTGGTACAATGACTGTCCTTTTGGTCTTCCTCGGCCTGTTCCTCTCTTTCCATTTTCTCTGAGGTCGTGTACATCTGAGAGAACTGGGATTGTACTGTGGAACTGCCTCCGTCTGGGATGGGACGAACTAACCAAAATGGACTTACCTGGACCACGGATCCCCTTCCATACTAAGCATCTGCACCAAACAACTTAACCACCGATGTCCAGTGAGGGTAGCTGAACACGAATTCTTCGCCCCCTGCAAACGTACATAAACAGAGAAGGTGAGACCCAATACTCTGGAAATTCTGCTTCCTGCGAAATCCTTTGTTCTGCTTGACGGACCCCAACGTCCATGTTGGAATCTGACTGTTGCATAGGTTGGATTCAGAACTAAGTGAACCGCTCGCTATCGTGATTCAGAACTCGCTTGACAGCTGCGCTTTGACTTCCGAATTGAAGGAAGCTGTCATCTGTCCCATCTTCAAAAATGGTGACAGGGGTACGCCTGCAAATTACAGGCCAGTCTGTCTGACGAGCGTAGTAGTCAACCTCCTCGAAAAACTGGTGAGAGATTCATTGGCGAGTCATCTGAGTAGATTTAATCTACTTAGCAAAGTGCAACACGGACTCCGGAAGGGATTTTCGTGTCTGACGAATCTACTGGTGGTTCGCGAAAGTTGGGCGGATGCAGTGGCTAAGGGCCACGCGCTGGATGTGCTTTTCGTCGACTTTTCGAAGGTATTTGACAAAATACCCCTTTTGAGGCTTGCGCAAAAGCTGTCCTCTTACGGGGCATCTGGCCGCGCCCTTCATTGGGTGACTGCCTTCTTGTATGTTAGAGAACAGTGTGTATGGGTAGGCCGGGGCCTATCGTTTAGGCAGTCTGTCCTCAGTGGCGTGCCTCAGGGCTCGGTCCATGGACCGCTCCTGTTCTCTATCTAGGTGAATGACCAACCC
The DNA here is from genome assembly GCA_944474145.2 of Dicrocoelium dendriticum. Classification (NCBI taxonomy): domain Eukaryota; kingdom Metazoa; phylum Platyhelminthes; class Trematoda; order Plagiorchiida; family Dicrocoeliidae; genus Dicrocoelium; species Dicrocoelium dendriticum. Next base: position 84,884,710 of record OX104068.1, on the reverse strand, counting down.
ACGTAGCTTGAGGTACCATCGCTGCTATTTGCTGAGAACCTGAAGCTGTGGAACATTGTCGATGTTCCTGAGGGTTCCGAAGATATTCAGCAAGCACTGGATAAGCTTTGGGACTGATCTACTTTATGGTTACTGCCCATAAATCAGGCAAAGTGTTCTTCGAATTGGAGGAGGCTGTCCTCCCACGAAGTACGTGGTCGGTGGGGTCGAACACCCCGTGTATCCAGCCAGACTGACCTAGACGTCGTACACTCTTCGGCGTTACACTTCGACGACAACTGGAAGAAGGCCGCAAGCAGAGGTTTCCGCGTGTTGTGGTTAATGCGACGTTCTTTAGGGGTATTGACGGGCGACATCTTCACGAGGCTGTTCTCGGCTTTTGTTCGGCCTCGTCTGGAATACTGCGTCCAGGCTTGTCCGCCCTGCCTCGTCCGGGACAAAATGGAGCTAGAGAGGGTATTACGAGTGGGTACTATGTTAGTCTAGGGCTTACGGGTACGGACGTACCCCGAGCGTCTACTTAGTTTGCGAATGCATTCAATGCAGTACCGAAGGCTTAGAGGAGACCTAATCCTAACCTACCGTATCTTAACTGGGAACGTTGGTCCAGATTTATCTTGGCTAATCAGTTTCGCTAGATTGCCTGTTCTACGCAATCATTCCTTGAAGCTGAACAAACCGCGGTCCGGTCGGATAAGGGCGGAAATCCTGCTGTCACGCCGAGATATCGACCGCTGGAACATGCTTCTGGAAAATGTTATCAAGGAATCTAGTGTTAAGGGGTTTGAGCGGCAACGTGACGCTCGTGAGTGGCAACAGTAAACCTTTCCATTTTCCTGAGTAACTCGCATGTTCGTACTTCTATTTTCTTCTCCCTACATTTCTTCGCGCATTGGTATTATTTCCTTATTTATGTGCACTTCCTTATTCTGTACATTCGCTCTCTTCCTATCTTTTGCTTACTTCACGTGACTGCCACAGTAGGGAATGCTAGGACAGGAAACGTGGGCATTAACTGGTTGGCCAGGGTGGAATACGGGTGTTCCGTTTTAGATCCATCAGTAAATGATCACTTCGTCAATTCTTGGCTCAACAATCCTCTCAAGATAAAACTCATACGATTTTCCTATCGTTCCAGTCCCATCTGAACTGAACTGAACTGACTGTGCCATTTGTCTGGCCAACAGAGGAGGCACTCGACTGCGAATAACTGAAGGAACTATTGCTTTATAACCAGCTTTGCCAGTTGCACATGACCGATCATAGCAATCGACGACAGTGTTCCAGGACGTGGTGCGTTTCCGCCTGCAAGCGTTCTCCCTATAAAAAGCCACAAAAGTCCGTTTAGCAACACTGTGACGTGGCGGATGTGACTCGCCACTGAATAAAGTCACTGCCCACTGTTACACACTGGAATATCGACTAGTCATTTTTCAATATTTTACTGACACGTACAACAGGGTTACTCTTTCTTCACATACTGTCTCCACTCTAATTACTGTGCTATTTTTATTTACACTACGCACGCTTGCAACCATTTTACTGGCACTCCACTGTTGACTTTGCTCCTCATGAGTGCTTCGTATGTTTCTGCAAATGGTACAACTTTGGCCACAGCCAATTACATGCTTTGTAACGTATCTGTTGAGCCACATAATTGCTTGTAACTTTTGCGCATATCTGAGTTGGTATGGCTCGATGAATTCGAGGATACAATATTTATTTATTTGACAACTCCGCCCGATTAACTTGCCTTTCTAGGTGCTCAGCCCAAAGCTTCAAGTGTTTTGACAAGTTGTGGATTGGCTGTCCATTGTCACCATGTACATTTTTACTAACACCAAGTCCTCTGCTGCCATTTCCCGTATCAGCCGGAATAACGTACTATGGTTACCAAGGGCGGCCGCCATTTCCATGTCTGACGCATGACGAGACCACCAGGATTCGCGGTCTCTCTCTTCAAGTTAGCACGGAGTTTCTCCCGGCGCTCTACGCGGGTTTCATTGTGTTCGCTTCCAGCCGGAATATGCCGGCGAGTACCGATAAGTTCCAGAGACGGCGAATAGACCCAATGTCCAGGTTGACGATTAGACTTACCACATGAGGGTTGGCCTGCTGCTGGTAAGGACTGGTGAATATGAGACCAGTGAGCTTCAACTAAATGCAGTGAGTGCTCAGGCAACTCGCTTGACAGCGCACTTTAATAGGCATGCAGAACAGCTGGTTTTGCCAGTTGGCTGGTGTCAATGCGCCCACAAAGTCGTCTTGGGCGTCCGCCGAAAAGCATCCGCAAGTCAGCACATACAAGTACATGGACGGTGTCCACACATGTGCTCCAAATCAAGCGACAGTTCTGGATGCAGCTTCACTATCGCAAACTTAGCACAATGTGGTCGATTCGCGTCCATGGCTGATTCGAGGTTGGTGGGCGCCAAGTCACCCTCCGGTGGGTGCTGGTCGGAAATTAGTGCTCGCAAAAAATAAGCGGGAATCTCCGCACAAATGAAGCAACCGCTCAAGGTTCTCATGGTTCTCATTAAGGGAGCCTACACCATGTTGGCCGACCAGATGCAGATCTTCAGTGGATAGTGTTCCAACTTCAGTGTCCAGATCCCCAGCCAGCACAACGCCTGAGCTCATTCTGTGGCAATGGAGCTCGTTCAATTGGCGATAGCAGTCGTCTTTTAGCGAACCATCGCTAGCATTTGTGGCTGCACAGGCAGAGATAACGAATAGACATCCGTTAGGCCCGCGCGACTTCAAAGCTTTAAAGGAGCCAGCCAAATGGACCGCACACATCTGGCTGGTGATTGGAATCCAGTCAAACAGAGCAGCTTCAGCCAGGGGACTCTGGGCAATAGCAACACCGGGTTGGCCGGTGCTCGAAGCTGTATCGTCACCGGATAGGCGCAGTGAGAAAGTGTTGCTCGTGTCACCGGAAGGGGATCGCAACGTGAGCACAGAGCTAGAGTCTTGCAGGCGGGTCCCCGACACGCAGCAGATATCGGTCGAGAGGGTCTCTATGTTCTGGTAAAAGCTGCTTGTTGACCGATCTGTAGCAATGTGCGTACACGGAGGTATGCCGATCTGCGGGATGATCGAGGACTCTAAATGGAAGCCGATGAACTGGGCTTGGTCGCTTGGTTGGACATGGGCATGTCAACAGGACAGAAATGACACCCCGCGTTCAAGTGTACATTTGTGCTAAAAGTTAAAAGCCTAGCAAAGCCAGGTGGGGGCGGGCCAGGAATTAGGGTGTTGAAACCAGGGGATACACGTGGAACTAGAAACGGTCGGCAAGGTAAAATAGCGTAGGTGGAGGAATAAGAGGATGGAAAGGCTTGATTAGTAGCATCTACACCCCTCCAGCGCAATGAGGCTGGACCTTACCGTGGTGCGATGGTTTGTGTGCCTCTGTGATCCACTGAGCTATACTGGTTGGTGCATTTTTTGCACCTTCAGAGCCACTCATACCAGATTGGTCAATGGTTAGAGGCCAGACAAACTCAGCCTCCTGGTCCTCCAGATTAGGGGTTGAAATGAGCGTGGCTCCTTATTCTTTAAAACAGAATCCTTCTAGCCCAACACCGAGCCCGCTGCCTTGCGGTAAGGTTTTTGAACCAAAGGCTTTAGTTGAGAACCCTAATCGTTCTCCTGTCTAGGCCTGAGCAACCTGACAGTATACTGCCCACGCCATACTACGAATCACACTTTAAACAAATTTCTGATGCTCTGGCCACCGCAGAGGATAATCAACGGTGCCCTATTTTCTGCATCGGGCAGGGTAGATAGGGGTTTGGATGCTACCGCTCAAGCCACCCCGTCTTCTTAGTTCCTCGCTTGCGCTTTTTCACCCTTAGCGCCCCGTTCCACCTTGAATTTTATCCCACTGTTTTCAACCCCCAATTCTCGGCCATCCCCCAGCTTGATTCAATAGTCGCTTGCCTTTTAGTTTCAACTCACATGTGAACGCGGAGCGTCATTCCTGCCCTGTCAACTGGCCCATGTCCGAGCAAGCGGCCCATTCCAGTTCATCGGCTTCCATTTGGACCCCTCGATCATCCTTCAGATTGGCATGTCTCAATGTGCGCCCATTGCTTCCGATCGGTCAACAGGCAGCATTTGCTCGAATATTAGAGCCCCTCTCGACCGATATCTGCTGCTCGTCGGAGACCCGCCTGCAAGACTCTAGCTCTGTGCACACTCTACGATCCCCTTCAGGTGACACTAGCAGCACATTTTTGTTGCGCCTATCCGGTGACGATGCAGCTTCGAGCACCGGCCCTGAGTCCCCGGGCTTAAGCTACTCTGGTTGCTTGGACTCCAGTCAGTAGCCGGATGTGTGCGGTTCGATTGGCTGGCTCGTTCAAAGTTTCGAAGTCATGTGGGACTAACAGGTGTTTACTCGTTATCGTTGCCCATGCACCGACAAACTGTAGCGATGACTCGGTAAAAGACGACTTCTATCATCAACTGAACGAGATCCTTAGCCACAGAAAAAGCTGGAACACTGTAGTGCTCGCTGGGAATCTGAACGCTCAAGTTAGAAAATTATCCACAGCTGAGCTGCATCTGGGCGGCCAACATGGAATAGGCTCCCGAAATGGTAACGGTGAGCGGTCACTTCATTTGTGTGGTGATTCCCGCTTATTTTTTGAGAGCACTAATTTCAGACACAGCACCCGCCGAAGAGTGATTTGGCGCGCAGCAGCCTCGAAACGGCTATGGACGCAGATCGATCACATTGCGATAAGTTACCGATGGTGAGGCTGCGTCCAGAACTGTCGCTCGATTTGGAGCACATGTGTGGACACCGACCATGTACTTGTATGTGCCGTCATTCGGAGGCATTTTGGCCGACGCCCAAGACGACGTTGTGAGCGCATTGACATCAGCCAACTGGCGAATCCAGCTCTTCTGAATGCTTATCAAAGTGCGCTGTCATGCGAGTTGGATAAACGCTCACTGGATGCAATTGAAGCTCACTGGTCTCATATTCACCAGACCTTACCAACAGCAGGAAAATCCTCATGTTGTGTGTCTACTCGCCAACCTGGACATTGGGTCTCTTAGCAGCCTCTGGAATTTATCGATGCTCGCTGGCATATTAAGGCTGGAAGCGAACACAATGAAACTCGTAAAGAGCTCCGGGCAAAACTCCGTGCTAGCTTGAAGAGAGGGACCGCGAATCCTGGTGGTCTAGTCGCGCAATAGAGATGGAGATGGCCGCTGCCCTTTGTAACCATCGTAAGTTATTCCGTCTGATACTGGAAACGGGCCGCAGGAGACCCGGTGTTAGTGAAACTATACTTGACGAGAGTGGACAGCCTATCCACAACTTATTAAAACGCTAAGAGAGTTGGGCTGAGCACTTTGAAAGGCAATTTAATCGGTCGGAGTGGTTAGGTTTCTCGCCGGCCACTGATCGCCCCACTCCCTGGGCTGTCCCTTTGGATCCACGCTCTCGCTCAGAAGTCGAACGTGAGATCGGACCGTTGAAATTAAATAAAGCCGCCGGACCAGATGATCTTCCTCCAGCCCTCTTCAAACTCGGGGGACCTGCTCTTGTGGATGATTTACGCGAGTTACTAGTCAAACTGTGGGAACAGGAAACTGTCCCAACCGATTGGAGCCGCTCCGTCATAGTCCCAATTTTCAAAGGAGGCTCACGATCGGAATGCGGCAGCCATAGAGGACTCAGTCTGATCTTCATCGCCTTCAAATTGCTTGCCTCTGTCATCCTTCACAGACTGACTGGCACTCGCGATAGCCAGATTCGTGAAGAGCAAGCTGGATTTCATCGAGGTCGTGGCTGCATTGACCACATCTTCACCTTGCGTCAGTTGCTGGAGCACCACCACATATATTGGCGGCCCACCATTGTCGTGTTCCTCGATATCAAAGATGCATTCGATTCGATGGATAGACATGCACGTTGGGACTGTTTACTCAGGAAAAGTTACCTGAAAAATATGTAAATATTATCCGAGCATTATATGCTCGTGGCTCGGGCAGAGTGAGGGTTTACGGCAAGCTGTCATCGCCCTTTGATATCTCCAGCGGCCTGAGACAAGGATGCCCGCTGTCACCTTTCCTCTTCAAATTCGCTATTGACAAAGTCACGGGAAGCGCGTTTACAGGGCACGACATAGAAGGTGTGGAGCTACTCCCAGGAGAACACTTCTTGACTTAGAGTATGCTGGTGATATTGCCCTAATCTGTGACAGCTCACAAATGTGCCAAGCGGCACTGGACAGATTAGCACTAGCTGTCCGCCACTTCGGGATTTGCTTCGTACCCTCGAAGTGCAAAGCGTTCCTCCAAGCTTGGTCTGGACCGCCCCCTACACTGACCCTTGGTGGGAATCAGCTAGAAGTCGTTCGGAAATTCAACTATCTGGGAAGTTGTATCAGCGCCCGTGGGATTGAAGATGGGATCACGAACCGTATAGCAAAAGCTCGGGGCGCTTTTGCTAACCTTCGCCACTTATGGCGCCGGCGCGACCTCACCCTTGCCCTGAAGGTTTGAGTGTACAATACAACGGTAGGTTTTACCCTACTGTACGGTTGCGAAACCTAACCGCTTAAAGCAGCGGATCTGAAGAGGCTAGTTACGTTCGACCACCGGTGCCTTCATAATTTAGCTCACATCTGGTGGGAACACCGCGCGAGCAACGAGCGTGTCCGACGCCTTGTTTATGGCACAGGAAAAGGAAATGAACCGCTGAGTACCGTTATTTCCCGCACCAGGCTTCGATGGCTCGGCCAGGTGTTACGCATGCCAGCCCACCAACTTCCGCAACGTGTGTTGTTTGCGCGCCGGAGGTGTAGATGGAAGAAGAGGAGGGGTGGCAAAGCGATGACTTGGTCCAGAGAAATGAAGGCCCTCACTTCTGAGCTGGCCTCGGTTGGAGCGTCTCAACTCCCAGGTTGGGTTCCGAAAGACGATGAACACGTTTGGTTAACACACTTGCTGATATAGCTTGAACCAACCTCAGTGGCGTTCGTGCTGTGAGTTTCTTTGTCCCACCCCATCCCTCTTAGCTTCCCCCTCCAACCACGATCTCATTATTTAACCATATATAATTTTGCTCAGTAATTTTTTGATGCATGGTAGCCAGCTGGTAGCTTACCGGAACGATGCCCATCCGTTACGGGTAGCTCAGCCGGCTTGCCCCAGTTGAATTCTTTTGTTCTCTCCTTTTTTCTGTGTGTTGCGGCACAGTAGCTGAGGTGTTCCCCACCTCTAGCTACCGTGTATGATAATGATATGATGATGATGATCCACGCCCCTATCTACCCTGCTAGAGGCAGCAGAGAAGGCACAGGTTATTATCTTCTGCGGTGGTCAGAGCATCAAGAAACTGTTCGAGGCGAAATTCATTGTATTGCTTGGGCAGGATACTGTCAGGCTGCTTAGGCCTAGAAAGGAAAACGATTATGGTTCCCAACGAAAGCCTTTGGTTCAATAACTTGACCGCAAGGCAGCGGGCTCGGTGTTGGGCTAGAAGGAGTTTCGGTTAAGTAATATGGAGCCACCTCATTCTAACCCCCAACCTCGGGGACCCCGAGGCTGCGTTTGTCTGGCCTCTAACCATTACCAACCTTGTATGAGTGGCTCTGCAGATGACAAAAGAACGGCACCACCCAGCGTAGCTCAACGTACCGCTGCGGCACACAAACCCTCGCACCACGGTACGGTCTAGCATCATTGCGATGGACCTGGCGCACAAGCACATGAAGGAACACATAAGCAACGATAAGGTGGATAACATTCCAGAAAATATTTTAACTAAACAGGAAAACCGGGAAATGGGGTTGGAAATTGTAGCTATTCTGCAAACTGCAACATAATGAAATTAAGCTGTACAGCGAGCAACTAAACTGAAGCTCACCTGATTGTAACCGTTAGGTATAAGAAGTGCAGCAATGGAATCGCGGAACCCGTCACCGAGGGCGGGCTACGTCATGCGAGGCATAAATAAACTACCTCCGACAAACGTATGGCTATATTATGATTCACCAAAGCGTTCCTGACAAACATTCCACGCCCCCTCAGGAGGAAAAGAAAACAGACTAAATCAGATTCACCGTCGTAACAACCACGTTATATGCTACCAATTGTTACCCACATCACGCATAACTCAATAAACGGTGTCACCAGGAGCTGCGACGTCACACGCCCGCTGACAGATACCGCCTACGTCTTCCGCAACGGTTCCCTGCGAACCGCGCTTGCGTTTAACTTTGACGCGGTAACAGGCAGGCGCAGTGATGTGCAAGTTCCAAACTTCGGATCTACAAAAGCACGCTTATTGGGCGCACCTCCGCAGCACGACACTTAAGTAGCGACGGCCGTTTCCTTGCTCCGGACGCAAAAGTAGAGGAGCAGGTTACTTGGATTGAAGTCAATTAGTCCAATTTACTCCCATCAGTTAATTGCAAGTGCTGCGGAACCTCACTTTCTGAAACTGTTGGCACTACTGCGGTTACGTGTTCATGGGAGATTTCCGGCGGTGCTACACCACATAAGGTGTTTACGTTAGCCTCCGTGTCTAGCTGAAGCAGTACGGGCTACTTGAATGTGCAGCAAAATGGTCGAAATTTGCTTTCCTTTGCTATCAAGGAACCAAGCAAGTTAAACATGTTCATTGCGACCAAAATGTTTTCCAAACCGTACCTGTGTGTCTGAGCTTGAATGTCCGACAACACTCCCTGCGACCTGCGCAGTTTCCATACACGGTTCAAAACAACAGCCCCTTGCGCAGCGTCACGATTTCACAAGTCCGACAAACAACACTCTTCCACATTGTCAGAACTAGCTGTGGGAGATTGCCGAGAATCAACCCATCGACAACCATACTGGATGCCATCCGCATAATGGCCATAAAGCCATGCAGCATAGCACACGTGACAATATTGAAAACGCCAATGACGATCACATTCGCAATCACGAGCACGTCCCCGGGTAATTTACACGCGATGAAACTTTAAACGAGGACACAATAATAAACAATAATGGCCTAACAACACGTCCGCCGCAAATTCACTCAGCTGTTTGTAAAGAAACGCCACAGAAGAAACTTCCAAAGGAATAGCTACAACGGTCAGCTTATGCGTTCCCTTGACCTTGTCTCTTTCATGCTTACAGTTGCTCACAAGAACAACAATACAAATGAACAGCATAAGAAACGTGGATGTCTCGGACCAATACTTTTTAAGGTGATTGTTCTAAAACTCCACTCGGTTTGTTGTATGGCAACCGAAGATCACAAGACCTTTCTGCCTGTAAGCTGTCTAACAGTTCGGGTATTTCAACCATGTTCTAAATAAATACCGGTAGCACTCAGGATTGCATAAATTCACCGCGTTTAACAGCCCAGCAAACTGGCATGTATCACGCATGTAGATAAGATTGTGCTACCATGCCCGTGCCTGCGTTTTCTGAGCAATGCCATCCAAACTAACAGACTGCCAAGCAGGCTCACGTCGCATTTTATACGAAACGGCAAACTACAATCCTTAGCTTTCGGATACCAAAGGTTAAATGCCTCCAACTCTGCGGCACCTTTATCCATCACCACAGTACGGCAACGCCTAGTGCTGAGCGTTATCTGCAACATTGCTTTAACCGCAAGACTATAGTTGTACGATGTTTCATCCGCTAACGATGCATAGAAAAGTGGCCTTCCTAGACCACTCACGTCAAAAAACATGCAATGCCACAGGACGTATCATCCATAATTTAACTGGTGGGTTGCATCGCACCAAAGCACCTCATCATACCGTTTCAAACTGGGACACACCACAGAAGCAGCAAAATATACGTACCCAATATGCTTTCCTTCAGACACTAACTAGCAAACTCCAGGACGTTCTAAAATACATGCGACGTCTGTAACCACATGTTCAGTCTTACTCCGATGGTGTCACCACTGCGCGTGACAATTTTGCCATATTGGTGGAATGTGAACCGCCGCAAATCCGCCGTGCTGTGGCAACTTCCCATCAACCTTAGGACCTTGAACTCTTGTCCTGATGACAGCCGACGCTTAGGTGAGTATAACTACTGGTTTCCAAGCTAACATTCATGACTGTGAACCATGCAGAATTTTCCAACAACATATCTTCTCTCCTTGAAAAGCACTGCGAAGCGAGCCTTACAAACAAAATGATTTTAGACATAAACATAAATGGTATATTCCTCGGTGATTCGTGGTGCAGTCCAACTATGTGGTCTGATCACTGTCATTGAGAAGAGAAGAAGAGAAGCCATACACTAAGGTCCGTGATTGCTGGGAACACGTTCCGTTTACCACGAGATCCATTCTTTTGCACTGCACACAACGGCATTAATGGTGACCGTACGCAACTCCATCGTGTAAGTCTATCCCGATTCTACGCAGGTATGCTGCAGCAGACGCCGATGTAACTCGGAAAAAACAAGTCGCCGTTTCCATTTGAAAATATATTAACCGCTCGTCCAAGTCTTTAACACTGTCATACTTCGCCGCAGCAACAGAGCTAAACAGCGCTCTCTTATACACACTCACATTAGCAGCGGCACCGCCAACTATGGTTACGGTTAAAATGAAACAAACACCGCACACACGTACCCTTGTGCATAAAGCTTTATATTGTACCATATTTAATAATAATACACAAGTTCATAAATCTTCATTATTGCACTTATCATCCTTGACAATGTTGCTGGGTCACACCGGTGCTGTGTACCATTTGTAACACCGAGCTTCCTCAAGTAGCGGCTTTTCATCCTTGTGCAATCAAACGGTCCCCTTTGCTGGTGGTTTATACTTTGTTGCCGTTGCTCTGTGTATACAGGTTACTCGTCAGTTCATTTGGTACGAGAATGTTTCCGTGTTTTCTATGTTAACCTGTAGTACGCTTACCGTCATGAGATTCGGGGAGATTTCCCGCACTTGCTTTTACAGTTTGCCTTGAAAGAGAACTTTCATCCGTCCGTCGCAGTGGCGGGTAAATCATATATTAGCAATACCTGCCATGATAAAGTTTGTGGTCGAAGCGGCGACCTATAAGCTACATAAACAAATATTTTATTCTCGTATGCAGTGAGGTACACCAGCTCAGGCCTGCTCAAAAGTAAAAAGCATTTGTGTTGTGTAGCAGATATGTACAATGCTGGTGATCGGATGCAGCCAAACGCTGTACAAGTTGTAGAAACGTAGGAGGTACTCAGGAGGAGCAAAACCGTCAGCGTGGTGAGAATGAACTGGCCTCAGGTGTGCATGGAGTAAACAGGAAAAGTATAGTAGGTAAAGTGCTGGCAGCATGTGAAGAATGAGATCATTTTTGTACTTTAATAAACTAGTGGAAGAGGGCGCTATTCAAACTTTAGTGTAATCGTGGGTAGTGACGTTACTCAGTAGCGGGTCACATCCGCCAAGTCGCAGTGTGCATAACCGGACGTTTGTGGCATATCATAGTGAGAACGCTTGTCAGACGAAAACCCACCACGTTCTAGAACACTGTCGCCGATTGTTTTGATGGTTAGGTACAGCTAGCAAAGCCTCTATTAAACTATTTGTTCACTCAGTTATGCGCAGTCGCATGACTCCTCTGTTGGCTGATCCGATAGCTCAGTCAGGGCCTGTCATTGCCGTAGGGGCCAGTAAAGTAGAATGGATAATTGTTTAGACAAGTAAAATTTCCAACTTATCCAACGTCTTACTTTATCTGATTTTGTATATGTGCCGGAGTGTAAGGAATTCATGTCCAGCCATTCTCACTGGGCGAAGATCGCTTAGTATAATATTTATTACAGGTTATAAATCTATATGTGGCATACTCGGAGTATGTACTGCCCGTAGTGGACAGTCGTAGTAGTGTACATTCTTTCTTAAGTAAGTGTCGCTTATGTTACCGGTATTGTTTAGGCGACCACGATTCACCCATAGCCGTTAGGTCGCAGGCCGTTCCCGAGGAAGTTTCTTTGGCAACACTTAAGGATGTTTTTCGCAGGGTGTTGCATGAGTGGGTTTAGCCTTGCAAACCGCCCACGACATCTGTGAAAAGTTTACTGCATGGGCTGAATCGTTTGTTGCTAGAACTACCCAAAGATTACCGCACATTAATGCGAATTCCTAGAGCCACATGAAAACTTGCGGTTCCAGCTGGTAGGTTCAAGCATTTGCATTTGCGGCATAGTTTGCGGAACATGTTACGCGGGGTAAGCATGCCTTTCAGTGGTTGCGTACTTATTCAGTTACACATTGAGGGGTTTACACTTTTTTGCTCAACAAAGCTACAAGGATGGCCCAGCATTGGCTGTGTTAGTTTTCCCGTTACCACATACATTTTGTCGTCGGATTCCGGTGACTGCAATCCAGGTATTGTCCCGAATTTCCTTGATCCAAACATCAATGAGTTGCTGAGACCGCTGTCTAATGGATTTATCCTGCAATCCTTTGCGTCCCCTTAGACCGTTGATTTGACAGCCCTAATATGTGACGCGCTCGCACTTTTGAAGCGGACAAAGTGTCACCCGGTATATTGAAGTTGCGACAAGCACGCGCAACGCGGCACCTACGTTAAAGATGAAGCAGCTTTCCCAGTTACAGACTACCAGGAGCAAACTGGTCAGCCATTTCGTTCAACACGACTGGTAGATATAACTCCCTCTGAGTGCCTAGCGACTAACGGGATAGAAGCGTTCCCCAAGGATTACATGCACGCAGTGTGTTTGAGTGTGATGTATGGAACGATCTTTCTATACAAGCAACCAGCTTTTAAACGCAAACCTTTCGTTAAGGGTTACGGTATGCATACTATTAATGAGTTTCTGAAAGAAATAGATGTTCGTTGGCCCAAAGGCTTTCGCAGTCGTTGCTGTAGTGTTGAGCAGTTATGATGTTGGAAAGCGAATGTTTCTCAGATTTCTGCTGTATGCTAAGCATGCTGTGCCGCATAATGTACTGAGACCTAGTTACTAGAAGCGGTACCTAGATTTGCACATTGCAATTTACCTGTTGTACCATCCCGTGTTCCGCAAAAATCCTACACAGTTTGCGGAAGAAGCGTTGAAGTTATTTGCGCGAAAGTACTACGGCTTACACGGTGGTGCAGAGACGACTTTCAGTGTGAATTCTTTGGTACACCTGGTCTCGGATGTGAAGCAACCTAGTGTTGAATAACTTTTCGCCAATGGCATTTTGTCTCACATTTTTAGGCTGAACAAGTCGCTTCACAATGCAGTCATCCCTACTAGGCAACTCATGCGTACGTGCTTGGAAAAGTTTGCCAGGTCCACTTTTCCTCCTCGTTCGTCGACCTAAAGCAACTTTACAATTGTGCTTTATCATAACCAGCTGGCTTTCACCAATAACGGTTCTGTGTACTGGAATTAGCTTGGAAAACGTAGTTGTGCTAGGCCAAAGGACTTATCCCTTGCGCTCCGTGAACCACTCAGACGACAGCGGTTCATACATAACTCGTCAGGCGTTCGAGAAGCCTCAGTGCCTGCACAGACGCGGCCTGCCATCAAAAATGGGCATTTACTTTGCCTTTGGCCTGCAACCCGATGTCTGCAAGCTGTCACTAACTGAGGTCGTTTGCGTGTGCGTTTGCCTTAAGGCTGGGCGTAGAGACCTTATAATGCCCATATTGCATAATTTTTGTGCCTAGGCCTCACGCGCATCTGTATTGCTCATCCTGCACTGTATTTTGTAGTAGTATCGCGTTTAAGATCCATCCTTAATATAGTCTATCTTTTCTGTGGATGTTGTTGCCAAACCCATCACATTTCTAACGTTCCTTTCCTGTTTAACTGATTAAATCTCAACCCCAGTATTACGTGGTAGCCTTACGAACGGAACGAGTATCGGAGGTAACCGGCATTGGCAGCAGTTTGCTGTAGGATGAGGGTCATACGACCATCATCCCTGAACTACGGCACGGACTGTAAGATAACGCGGTCTAGAGTCACAGAGCACCAGCATCCGGTGACCGCATGCACCCTGTTCGGGTGAGCATGCAGAGAAGTAGTTCGTGCATAACGGATTTATTTTACAGATGACAATCATTTTGCACGCTCTGGTTCTTGCATACACGGAGCGGTTGTTCGCAAATGAGAAGCAAACCAGTAGCAATCGAAATGTTGTGCAAGCCGAATTCGAGGTTTTATTACATATTTTGAAAATCACATGGCAGTTGGCGAACTGCAAGAATGCTTTCTGGTGGAAATGAGGAAGAACCGCGTACTTAAGCACTTAAACGAATGCCAGTATTCGCCACCAACCGCGCTGCGCCATCCGCTGGGAATTTTGCCTCGGTGTCTAAACACCTTGATCCAGATAACCCACCCGTTTCATTAGGTAGCTGTACAACTATTTCTCAAAATGCTACCGTCTCGGTAGGCGGGAAAGCAATGATGTAAGACTTAAAGTTTCAAACAACTGGTAAGGTTTTCTTTGACCGTTACAAAACCGTTCACCTCAGGAACTGCAAAGGTTTTCCTTTCCCCCTCGGTAGTGACGAAAAGGTCTGCTGACTGTAAGTATTTTATGGTCTCCATAACTTGCAGCTGCCATCGCTGCAGCGCTATCATGTTATGTACGGAAGCACGCCTCTGAGGTCAAACGGTCTGTAACCAATAACCTATGTGAGTTTTTAGTTGCACCTAAGCGCATACGCTTTCTGGTAGAAATTACTTGCTGTTGGGACCGCATGGTTGAAAATCTATACGACAAACGGAGGCCCTGACGAAGGCATTGCGTCAAATGCGACAGCATACTAATTCCCACTTAACCTTCCCATTCACCACAGTGGATGCTAAGCATATATACGACGCATCATCACGAGATGAAAACTGTCAAACTGCCCCGGTAAGAATCACATATTGTCCCCAGCTGGCCAAGCGGCGCAGTATCTTAAATCTATTCATGGCGACCAAGTTCCTAAGACTGCGCGCAACCTGTTGGCCATGACACTATCCTACGGTGTAAGAGCCAGGCGCAATTGCTGCGGTACGTGAGGTAGCTACGCTTTTAGAAAAACAAGTTTGGACTCCGCTATAGAAAGTTAGTTCGCTAACTTTTAGCGCGGCATTCATTACAGCAACGCTAGTAACCCGTCTCGTTTCATGCGACGTTTTTCTGACAACAGTCACCAAGGCCGTGAAATGGTTGTACATCGTGCTACACAACGCAACACCACAACCCGTGGGCACAACACTGACTTCCACGGAAGAAATAATGAAGAGCAATATTTTCATCAAAAATTAATTTCTAGGTGGCAAAAGTAGTTGATCTGGACAAGTGAACATGCAGTTATGATCCCTTTTGCACGTATCTGCACAGCAGTTGTTCGCGCCCAAAGATAAACGTTTGTTTCCTACTTCTACGAGCTTGGTATGCGTGTGAATTGTGCTTCGGGAACGTCCATACGCAGTCTAACTGCAAAGTCAAAATGTTTTCGCTGTAGACGTTTTTAGTTCATACGCGCTAAAGTCGCACAGCTTGCAAGCTTTGTACGCACCATTCTAGCAGTAAGCTCTAAATCTGCTTAGCTTGTCTCAATCTCAGAGAATAACGGATGCAGGCGGGAGGCTAATGTGCACTGGAATGCGTCGGGAACCTATCGGGGTCGCTTGCTTGTCTGTGTCAGGCCGTTTCCGGCGGAACTCTCGGGTACCTGCATTCCGCGGTAGAGACTTAGCATACACAACGCACGATTTGAAGGCATATAAGTGTTTCAACTTAAAGTTTAGTTCATTATGTATTTTCGCCAACGGCCAAGCTTGACTAAGCACCGGAGGTCGCGAAGTAACTGGTTGACGCCAGGGACGTCGGAAATTGCCGCCAGTTAGAAACAAGTCATGTCGGCGCACAGTTAAAGGAGTCGATTACAGTTGTCCGTCCTACGAGTACTCTGGCTGTTTCGACACCCAAGATTGCGCTCATGAACCTCCAGCATACCGACTTGCGCACATAGATCGCTGAGGTGTAGCACGATGTCTGCGAGAAGTGTTATACTCTTCTCACTAGATGCAACTCCAAAAATAACAATTCACTGCTCCACAAAACTTCTAGCCCAACCGAAGGAAAAAGCAAAACGCCAATAACCTTGACAAAATAACGTATTAATCGCCGTCAACGAACTCTGTACAACGACTGCGGACCTTGGCTGTATTTATAGGTCTCTACTGACCTTCGACTTCTAGAATTGGAAGGTCAACTACCAAGGTTAGTGGTTCCCCATATCTTTTGCCGAGGTGTCAGGTGGTTTTAATCACGTGCAGAAGTAGAACATTCCGGAACGTTCGAACTCGATGCGATAATCGTTAATAAGCGATTAATCGCTAAAATAGTGGATTTCCAAGGCAATTCTTACTTTCTCCCCGACACCTCCCATCCTGCGATGTCGTCCGAGGTGTAAGACGAAAGCCTAGGATTAACTTGCAGCCTTCGGGACGGTGTTCTCTGCCTGTCGGTCCACCTCCTTGGCAGAAGCGCCCGAGAACTTCGTTCCGACGTTCTTGTTCTGGATTCTTTGCTCGACTGTGTGCAGTCGTCCACTGTTACCTTCGGCAGGTTGAAGCCTTCCACCAGTAAATCGAACGGGAGGTCAGTAGGCCTTGCTTGTTCTGGTTGGCATGATGTGGGCCGTAACTGGTTTGCATGCCGTGGCCAGACCTGTGCGCCCACCATCACGTCATACATGACGTTTCCGCGCTTGCGTTTGACCGTCCCTGGCGTCCATTTCGCATGGCCTTCCCGGTAGTCACGTACTAGCACCTTCTGTCCAAGCGTAAAAGAGCGCTTCTTTGCTCCATGCCGCCGGTTAAAAGCCTGTTCCATCCTGCTGTTTCTTTCACCAATAGAGGACTCCGAGCCCGGTCGGATGGCGTCGAAAGGCATGCGGAGCTTCCGGTTCATCATGGCCTGTGCTGGAGAGACTCCGTCTGGCGCTTGTGGATTTGGTGTTGATCGGTAGAGGAAAAGGAACCGGTCAACCACCTCCTCTATACGTCCCTCCCCTTTTGATTTGTGGAGAGCTCGCTTGAATGTATCGACAAACCTTTCTGCTTGGCCATTCGACTGTGGGTGAAACGGCGGCGAGCGGACGTGCTGTACGGCGCATTGCTTGCAAAACTCCGTAAAGGTTGCTGAAGAAAATTATGAGCCATTGTCGGTGACAATTGTCTCAGGACAGCCGAATCTGCTAAAGGTTTGGCGCAGTTTTGATATGGTGGCATTGGTGGTTGTGTTCTCCATAAGAAATACTTCAGGCCACTTGCTGTATGAATCGACTATAATGAGGAAACTTCTGCCGTTGATCGGTCCCGCAAAGTCGACATGGATGCGGCACCATGGCTTAGTAACTCGGCCATGAATAGAGTACTGATTTTTGTGGAGCTTTCAGGACATTGACACCCCTTTGGCAGCGTTTAGCTTTTTCTTCTAGCTGTTTGTCCATGAGGGGCCAGTATACATAACTGCGGGCAAGCGCCTTCATCCGGTTGATTCCAGGATGCCCGGCGTGAAACTGCCGAATAAGACGCTCCTGAAGTGCCTTGGGGATGACCACACTTTCCGAAAATAGTATGCAGTCGTTTTTAATAGAGAGCGAGTTTCCTCTCTGGAAGTACTGTTGCAAATCGGCAGATGGACATGAACGTGGCCAACTTGTTTTGTGAACTAGTGTAACCTTCTTGAGTATTGGGTCCCGAAGTGTTTCGTTTCTTACTGCTTCTGCGGTAAGTGGTAGACCGTTCAATGCATCAGTTACCAGGAAGTTGACGTTCGGTTCAATCTCGACCGAGGCAATGATTGTGTCCTCATGTTCTTGCTGGCGGGCATCAATTAGGCGTGACAGTGCATCCGCTTGGCCAATGGAAACTGTGGACTGGTATTGGATCGCAAAATCATACCCCATTAAGGTAAGAGCCCAACGTTGTAGCCGGTTGGCTGTGTAGGTCGGAATGCGCTTTTTCGAAACATAGATAGCTAGCAAGGGCTTGTGATCTGTCAGAAGCTTGAAGCGGCGGTCGGATAGCATTTTGTGGAATTTCTTGACTGCATACACTATGGCTAATGCTGCTTTCTCAATCTGGCTGTAATTCTTCTCGGACTTCGTAAGTGTTCTGGCGGCGTGGGCGATCGCGTTCTGAGATCCATCGGCGTAGGTGTGTGATATTACTGCACCAATCCAATGGCTTGGTGCATCTGTGGCCAAGACAATCTTTCTGGAGGGGTCAAAATGAGTCAAAGGCAAGTTTGAGGAGAGCAGTGACCTGACGTGTTCGAAGGCTTTCTGATATCCAGTTCCATCTCTGGCCTTTGGATAGTAGCTTGTTTAACGGGGTACGCAGGCGGTGCATCTCATCCAAGAATGCGCTGTGGTGGCTGATGAACCCACAAAAGGGAAGCAAGGACTGTAGACCAGTTGGTGGAGGCATGTTCCTAATGGCTTTTATGTTTTCCTGGTCTGGCCGACGTCCGTCCTTTTCGAGGATAAAACCGAGGTATTTGATAATCGGCGTGAAAAATGTGCATTTATCATCACTGATCCGGAAACCGTACGACTGTATGCAACCAATCACTTCATCCAGTCGGTTAACCAGTTCTTTCGGTGTTCGGCTCATCACTATGATATCATCCAGATATGCAGCGGTTCCAGAAACGCCCACTAGCATGGTGTCCATCAACTGTTGGAAGATGGCTGGCGCCGTTTTCACACCAAATGGTAAGCGGTTGTATTGGAATAGCCCAGGATGAGTGGTGATCGTCAACAACTCCCTGGAGACATCGTCAACATTTACTTGCAGATAAGCATCGGATGGATCAAGCTTAGCAAAGTACTTACCACCATACAACTTTGCAAAGTTATCCTCCGGTACTGGTACTGGGTGCTGTTGGTCGTCCTGCGCGATATCTGCTGGTGCGCGACCATTGCGTTCGACCATGGCAGTGTCGTGTTTTAGAGTGAGCAGCCGTTTGCATTCGCTTACGAGGGCCTTCAGTGTCAGATCAGGATCCTGCTCCAGCTTAGCTAAAAGCCGCTTGCGGATCCCAGCATCACTGGGCGATTGTAGAGCGCTGACGAAAATGAGACACTTAAACTGACCGTCCGTTAAAGTGCGTAGTTTGAAACGTTCACACTTACGGTTAATCATGTCTGCTAAGGCCCCAAAGTTGTCAGATTCCTGTTTGACAATTTTCAGGCATTGATAGCGAATACTAAACAACGATACCGACTCACCAAAAATTTCCTTCAGCTGCGACACTACTTCATCAAACGCCAGATCCTTCGGCTGTTTGGGCAAAATGTGGTCAATGAACCATGAATGTTCACTTACTCTGAGCTTGCGGAGCAGCAATCGCAACTTCCAGGAGTCGTCTTGACGAATGAAGTCCGTCTGGAACATGTCTTCCCAGCGCTTGAACCACGCTTCGAATGTGCATCCAGAATCCGCGTCATAGTTGAATTCAGTACTGGTGTTCGTGAGAAGATCAACAGAACTCGCCTGCGTGTCCCGCGTCGCTGCTCCTGTTGTCTACAAACTCAAACGTTGTGTCAGATTTTCAATCATTTTCATTTGTGCCTCCATTTGAGCTTGCTGTTGAAAAAGCAGCTTTTGAAATTGTTCAGCAGAAAAATTCATCACATTTCCAATTTTCTCCGTCGCCATTTGTTATAATCTTTTCACTAGACGCAACTCCAAAAATAACAATTTACTGCTCCACAAAACTTCTAGCCCAACCGGAGGAAAAAAACGAAACGCCAATAACCTTGACAAAATAACGTATTAATCGCCGTCAACGAACTCTGTACAACGACTGCGGACCTTGACTGTATTTATAGGTCTCTACTGACCTTCGACTTCTAGAATTGGAAGGTCAACTACCAAGGTTAGTGGTTCCCCATATCTTTTGCTGAGGTGTCAGGTGGGTTTTAATCACGTGCAGAAGTAGAACATTCCGGAACGTTCGAACTCGATGCGATAATCGTTAACAAGCGATTAACCGCTAAACTAGTGGATTTCCAAGGCAATTCTTACCTTCTGCCGGACAAGTAGGCTCTTGCGGAAGAACTCGGTAGGTTGGCGGTAGAACTTGGCTTTAGTTTCGTCCGGGCTGCAGTCCGTAGAAGCGTAAGCCACCACAATGAATACGTAGCACCTACCGGTTTCGTAGCTGGAAAAGAGCACTTAGCTTTCCAAGCGGACTGTACAAAGGCGGCGGTTGGCCGGCAGCCAGGCAATAGGCGCCATCACAGCAAGCGCGTTAAATGCAATTCCTACGCTGGTGCAACCAGTGGCTGCCGCTTTCGCGTCCTCAGATAAATGCAAGGTGAATGTGCAGTTGGGACTTGGGGGTGGTGCGAGCAATCGCAGCTGGTCACTTCTAAACTGCTTTCGGTTAGGCTGCAAAAGTCGGATGAGAGGAATTTTAAGGTGTGCGCAAGAGCAGCTTGCACACCGACCACCCTGAACTTTCGAATACAGAACGTAGCTAGCTTGAAGAACGGGCGGGTTGCAACAGAAGCCTCGCTCTTGATATTCAAATGTGTACGATCGGTGTTGAGCAGTACATGCATGAGGACAAAGGTACCGTTTTCATTGGCAAACACTCTGGGAGACTCGAAATTGGAGGCGGGTATCCAAGAACAAGGGGTTACATAGACGTGGAACAGAGAATGCTGTTTGCAGTGAGGTTGAGTAAGGTTTAGGCTACCCGGCCACCAGCACCACAGCCAAAAGGAGTGCTCGAGTTCGGAAACTGAACAACGTGTGCAAAGTGTAGTAAATCCATCATTTCATGTGTTTTATGGGCCTACAGCTTCCCGATTGCCCTGGCCAAGGAAGGAGTTGAGATATAGGGCGCACCCGGAGCATTTGGTCCTAAGGACCTGCCCCGCAAGGTATGGAAGCGAAAGCAGTGAATCGCGCACATGGAGAGCCGGTGCCCGGTTGCTCCGTTCATACATCTTTCGCTTGGCTGGCTGCTAAACAATGGCCGATTCTCCAAGTATTACAAACTCAAGCTGAATGATTACACTGCTGCAGCGAGGTGAAGAAAGGCTTGGTGACTATATTTAGTGACTAGTCATCTCCGCCACGTCGTAAAGGCGTTAAACGGACATTTATGCCTTTTTATCTAGCGAACTCTTGCCAGACGAAAACACATCACTTCCTGGAACACTTTTGCCGAAACTTTCTTTAGGACGGGATAAAGCCTAATCACCTAGCTGGCACCAGGTTTGCGTTGGTGTGTCTCTATAAGTCCGAGAACAAATTTATTTATTTATTTATTTATTTAAGTAGTTCGACGTGCCAGCCAGTTGTCGTTATTGGTCCGTACTAGGTAGTTAGGTTTTGAGTTCCGGCCACCTACGTTCTCAACGTTCTTTTTGCAGGTCACCAGGACAGTCTCGACTTACGCTGCTTTTCCGTTACATAAGAGCTTAATATCCTCGGTGGGGACGGATGTTACACTCCCGGGTTCAGTAAAATTGGCAGTTGACGCACCGATCATGGTAACAGACTGCTGGACATATTATAGTGAACCACGCTCTTCATAAATGATGAAAGCGGTACTTTGGAGTTGACACATTGATCGACCAGGCCTCTTTTCAGAAGACTTGATTGTGATGAAGGATTCTGCACCTACGGAAATATTTGCGATCGCCTGGGTTAAGGCAATATTGTGGTAAGGTTATGCTTTTAATTATACTCAATGTAGTTACTGATGACGGCCATGGTAGAATCGTCTTGGGCGTTACTCACTTGAAGCTTGTGAATACGGATTGAACGCCTACTTGAAGGAAGATTGAGGCACTGGTTAATCTAGTGGTGTTTGTGGCAGCAGTGTCAGTGGTTTTCTTTTGTTTCAGTCTCGCAAGTGCTTGTATTGTGACGTCTTCATTTACAGATACAGACGAACGGGACTCGGTTGTTCCTAAATCAGGTCAGACAAATTTGCAAACGCCTGTGACAAAAAACGTACGCAGACCGGCACAAGCTGTGCCGGTCAACCACAACGAACCGAGCTCCTAATGTGTCAACAGATACAGTGCTGCTATACAAACGCTCAGGGGCTCAACTCTAAGCTACCTGAATTGCGCCATCGACATAACACAATCAATTGGGATATCATAGCTGTAACTGAAACCTGGCTCTCCAATGACATGCTTGACACGGAAATCGAAATCAGTGATATGTCAGTTATTCGCAATGATCGTCCATCTCGCGGTGGCGGCGTTGCTCTGTACTATCGGAATTGTCTGAGATGTGAGGCTATTAACGAACGTCACCTTGCTGTCTCCGACGCTTTGTTTTGCCGAATGCAGCTAAATTGCCGAGGTGGTGAACCTTCGAAGAAGACGTGGGATGCTTGTCTGTTGGCAGTTGTCTACAGGCCACCGAACTCCACCGCAGACCAAGATGACATCCTGTTAAACGCGCTTCATTATGCAGTTTCTCAAAAGTACTCACATTGTCTAATCATGGGCGATTTTAACGTACCCTCAATTGTCTCAGCGACTTCTAGCGGTCCTTACTTCAAATCAAAGATTCTCGAGTTTATGGATACAGCAGCTCTGTACAACCACGTGCACCGACCAACTATACACCGCGGTTCAAATAAGCCATCGCTTCTAGATTTAATCCTAACCAACGAAGAGTTGATGATTGAGACAATTTCATACGATCCACCATTAGGCAACAGTGACCACTCAGTGTTGAATTTTGCCTATGTGTGTTACGCCAATACTACTGAAATCAGACATGAAAACCGACGAACTATAACCAACTATTCCGTGCTGCACAGCCTAGCGACAACCGTCAACTGGGACTTCAATCTAGAGAGCACGGCAGACGACGCGTGGAACGAACTAAAAGACAAAATTAGCGGTGTCACGCAAGCAGCGTCAAAAGTCATACCATTACGAGTGCCGCGCCGCACCAACACCTGGATCCGAAGCAGAAGGCGTAAATGGATTAGCACCAGAGACGAGATCTGGAGACAATACGCGCTGAACCATTGCGACGCCACCTGGGAGAATTACAAAATAGTGAGGAACTATTGCACATCACTGATTAGAGCCGATAAGTACGAATGGCAAAAAAACATGGTACTTAAATTCGCGAACAATACAAAACTGCTGTACAGGTAGCTGAACAGCAGAAGGAAAGTTAAAACAGGAATACCACCACTCAAGACGGATGGTGGCCTAACGACTACTGCTGTGGATGCTGCGAACGCATTACTTCTGCAGTTTGGCACAGTGACTGCAAACGCCATAGAACCTTTGCCAAACCAGCATTCACCCAACATGGTCGGCATATCAACTGTCACTTTTACCTCAGCAGCTGTCGCTAGCAAACTACGGTCTCTAAGAGAAAATAGCGCTCCGGGAGTCGACAAGATCAGACCCAAAGTTCTTAAAACTCTTGCTCCCACCATAGCAGCACACCTCGCAAGCTTTTTCCAAAGTCTACTCAATTCCCAAACACTTCCGTCTGAGTGGAAAAGCGGGATAATCACTCCGATATACAAAGGAGGTAAGCGATCGGATCCTGCCAACTACCGACCCATTACTCTCCTCCCTGTGTTATCAAAAGTAATGGAATCGTTAGTTGCAGATGAAATTACACGATATTTTGAGAGTCTGAAGCTAATTTCTCACCTCCAACACGGCTTTAGGCGCAAACGATCTTGCCTCACAAATCTGCTTCTTGCTCGGGATTCATGGACCAAAGCACTTGATGAGGGATCTCCCCTTGATGTGATTTACCTAGACTTTTCAAAGGCATTCGACAGAGTCAATCGCTTAGCTCTGTTTCATAAGCTTCGTGCCTACGGTATCCATGGTTCCCTACTCACCTGGCTAGCAGCATATTTGCATGACAGAAGGATCAAGGTCAGAGTCGCCGATGCCCTCTCGGAAACCCTCTGCATCTTCAGCGGTGTTCCTCAAGGATCCGTCCTTGGTCCCCTCCCGGATAATATTCAATCCTCGATGCAAATTTTTGCAGATGACGCAAAAATCTGGAGAGTTATTCGCTCAACATCAGACTGTGCCCTCCTCCAGAAAGATTTGGATAGAATCAACAAATGGGCAGATATAAATCATCTCCCACTGAATCCTGCCAAGTGTCACCTACTGTCATTGCGCAGCAATCTTGCCAACACGTACTTCTTGGGGCAGTACGCTTTACGGCGCGTGACCACAGAAAAAGACTTAGGTATCATTGTGCAAGAAAGTCTGGGGAATTCGCTCCAATGTTCCAAAGCAGCGAACGTGGCGAACATGAACCTGAGACTTTTGAGGCGAGCTTTTGGTGTTTTTGAACGACGGCTGGTACCCATGCTTGTCAACTCCTATATCCGTCCCCACGCCGAATATGCCGTCCAGGCTTGGTGCCCATGGTTAAAACGAGACATTCATCTCTTAGAGCAGTCCCAACGAAGAGCTACCAAGGCAACACGCGGATTATCTGGTCTCAATTATGAAGTGCGTCTCAGTTTAATCGGAATGTTTTCCTCCGAATACCGACGACTACGCGGAGATCTCATTCTCGCATACCGGATATTAACGGAAAGCGATCACCCGTGCAAATCGCTGCTCACCCTAGCCTCATATAAGCGATCGAGAGGTCATAACCTCAAGCTGATAATCCAACACTCCCGATTAGACTGCAGAAAATATTTTTACTCTCTTAGAATCTGTTCACAATGAAATGACTTGCCAACGCATGTGGGAAACGCTCCGAACATTACAGCCTTCAAACAATTGTTAGACATTCATCTGAGTGACAAACAACACATTGTGGTGTAATGTACCAGGTTTAGACTATTGGCATTTCAGTTCCATGTCGGAATCTAATGATTTGTACTTATTTTGCATTTACCATCCTATGGGTCTTGTAAAGCCAATGCTTTTTATCCCATCATACACTATTGAACTATTGAACTATCCACACTCTAGTTGTGTCAGGGACATTGGGTGCGGTTCAGACTTGGTTAGATCCGCGGCAATGAGCATGTCACAATTTTGTTTGCATGTAGATGTGCAGACCAGGACCAAGAGTGCATTGCAAGCAATTCCTTGTTAGATGAATCCTTCCCACCTCGAGCGCAAGGGTAACACGGCAGTCCAAGGCGGAATTCCCAAGAAAAGCCTGCTACCTCTTGTCAGACCCAAAGAGTATAGGTTGAAACAAACCCGCAGCAGATCGCAAGAGACGGTCGCGTAAGCAAGCAACAATAACTTTCTGCCTTATGTACATCTTGACCCAAAACAAACTGATATACCGTGCGCAAGAAGTCATTCGCCGAACATAGCGTGTTTGAGCAAGCAGCATGGAGCAATGGCCACTAGCTTAGCTGACTGTCCTATACGGCAAGAGCAACAGCGTGGAAACATCAGCTTTTGGCAACCCACCTAATATATGGAAAGAGTGGTAAAGGGGTTAAGTGATCAGGGACGTGGCAGCCACACTATTTTGAAGGACATCAGGACGCCATAGGCCAATGCGCAATGGGACGTAGAAGCATTATGTAACATAAGCATGCGCGGAGAAGAGAGCTAAGCCAGATTTGCTGGCGATAAAGCGCCGGAAAGACGGAGTTCGTGACTAAAGTCAAAGTGTCCAATAAAGCTATAAATATGAAGGAAACGAGCGGTTGTGCACGGAAAGGTAATCCGCACTGGAGTGTTAAGCGTTGGGGGCTAGAATAGATCGAGAAAAATGACAACTTTGTGATGAGGATCGTGGATAGCATTTGGAAAAGTTTCAACGGATTCGTGGCTAGTAACTGGTAATTTAGCATCAGGCCTGAAGCCGCAGGACGTTCTTTCATGCAAGGAGAGGAGAAATAAGCAGAATAGGGTATTGAAGAGCTTATGATGGAGCTAGAAGCAGGTATGTATAAACGGTTTAAAACTGTGAGTTACGGGTCACTGAGCATTAGGATATGTGTGGATTAAGCGCATTGACGTGCACTGCGTTCAAAGCATCCTAACTTATTTGAAGGTGGGAGCTAAAACAGCATCAGTAACACAGCGCCACTGTTGTTGCTGGACGCCCATAAAATATAAGACCAACCACTTTCGGGTAGCAAAAGCTAAAGGAACAGCTGGACTTGTAAAGCTAATGCGCAGTGGTGCGCCAAAGCTGTTTCCTCCTAACTTGCTAGGATGTGAAGGCCGGAACAGATAAAGTACAGTGAATACATGTGATGGAGCTGGAAGCCGGTAGGGATCAAAGTGTCAGTGACTATGAGGCGGGTAAATGGTAATTTAGCACCAGGACTAAAGCAAAGAAGCCGCAGCGTTGTACAAAGTGTAAGTGGTTCTAACATGCTAGTAGCTACGAGATAAGACAGAATGAATAAGGAAAAGCCTGTGCTGAACTTGGAAGAGGGGACTGATCAAAGGTTTAGGACATTGGGGCTGGTACTGGGTAGTTGAGCATCAAGACATGTGGCTAAAGCGCTGCGCCGCGAGCAGCAAGTAAGCCGATTAACTTGCTTAAAGTTAAGAGCTGAAGCAGGATAAGTAACGGAGCGCCAGTGTGTGTGCTGGACGCCCCTGAATAAATAAGCTCAAAAGCTTGGGGATAGCAAAGGGTAATTGCACAACAGGACATACGGAAATAAATTCCAGCGGGGCGCAGAGAAGCAAACCTACCTAGCAGGTCGTAACAGACCGCGTACTGTAAATCTCAGTGATGGAGCTAGAAGCACCTATGCATTTAACTTTTAACCGCCACGAGGCGGTTAAATGGTACTTGAACATCAGGACGTATACAGCTAAAGCGCTGCGGCACAGAGTTGTAGGACTTACTGGCTTGCTGGGATGCGATTGCTAAAGCTTGAGTTGATGATGCCAATATGTATGGGAGGTAGTTTTAGAAGCCAAAGGGAGGTGTCATAGTGGTCTGAAAACGGCTCAGCTTTGGGAAGGAGGGTATAAGACAACCGTAGACAATGGGTCAACTGCATGAGGTGTTATACAGTTAGGGTCCTTGGTGTAAGAGCCAAAAGCCTTGGCTACTTCATAAGCCGGAGTTGTACTAGAAGATAGAAAACCTATTAAGAATAAGGAATAGGTTTGACGAGATCAAAAGTGTGGGAAGCATATTTGGTAAAACTAGGTGACCCTATTTGAGAGGTATTTAGAAATGGCAATGGAAATAAGGGGCGCCGGTTTGGAAGCTCAAATGTGAAACCATGGTTTTCCAAGAAAACCGGATGGTTAACTAAGTGATCGGATCAAAGGTGGACCATAAGGCAAGAGGCATAATATAGCTTGGGGATGGAGACCTTGGCACGGAGTAAAGAGCCATGTCTAATTTAGAATGCACAGAGGTCTCTTAACGTTAAAACATAGTCAACGTAGAAACCAGGGCTAGTAAAAGCCGAAAAGTGAAGGGATAAGTTAATAGATAATTTAAGACATTGGATCACTGTAGCAGACGTAGTAAATAAATAAATAGTTTATTCTCGAATTTGTCGAGACACACCAAACCAGGCAGTAGTGCAGTAAATATACGTGAGTAAAGCAAAATACGTAAATAGCTAACTCTTGTATTTTCAAAAAAGGAACAGAATGCGTCAGCCGAGGAACAATATTTGGGTATGCAACAAAATAGCTCAAGGCGTAGTCCTTGATATTGAGTCGAGCCATGTCTGTAGCAAAAGCCTAAGCTAAATAATAATATATACATCTAGACTGTTGATAGATTCTGTGTTATTGATGGATTAGATCAACTGGTACACAAATCCTCTGCTCTTGCATGGAGAGCGAAAGGTTCAAAAGTATGTGTCATTTGTTCACTATTAACATATCAAGAAGTAGTGCAGTGCTTTTTACAATGTCTTTCACAACACCAAATTTATACCGCAGGTATGCTGACCTACGTACCGAATGCACTGGCTTCTTTATGTATACTGCTAGTAGGGTTGTAGGCGCCCACCGTGATTTTATCTGACTTCTTCATGCAAACATTTTGCCCCCTGGATTTACTAGTAGCAAAGTGGAGCGCAGAGGCGCAATTTTGTAAATGTTTTCGAAGTAGAATACAATTTTCCACGAACTTCACTCTACGTCCTTTGGACTCTCAGCGCACTCAGTGGTCCTACTTAATGGTAAGCTCATGGAGTACCAATAACAGCGGCTCAATTGGAAACCAACTGGGAAAGATAAACTTACTTTTTCCGAAAGCAAATAGAACTTAAACGTGCCTCGAACAACTGATATGATAAGGCGCCATACTCAACTAGAAAAATACGGCTTCACGTAGAATATAGGCAAACGTTAACCTTAAAAAGCAGCTTAAACATATTTTATAGCGAACGCAGCCTGAGACAGTGTCACGGCGGCGAGGTCGACGTTAAGCAAACACTAAAGTTTGAGGTTGACGAGTAGGAGGGCGTTATCCACGGGGTTGCAGATGCCTGGAACACGACGTACGTCAACACGGTAAGGTGTGAAAAACCCAACATGCTTACTATTCCTCAGTGGGTGTTTGGCAAAGACTGAGTTAAAGGTTTAGAGGGTTGCCTGTATCGGGAGCCCAGAGAGCGATTCGAGAAGACGGATCGATTTGCAGGGAAACTTTTATTGGTACAGGAAAAGATTCCCTGTTATCTAGCTATAAAAGAACGACGCCGTGGACGTTCTAGCTAGGGGAACGGAGCAAGCGCAGCACACAGGGCAGTCGCGAGTCGCAACCGAAACGAGCGCCAAGCAAAAATGGCGACGAGCAAGTCAAGCATCCGAACTTCGCGATCAGTTCAACAAACCACACTGGTCGCCTAGGTGTACAATGAAATAATTTTAGTGAGAATTTTATACAGGCAAACCGGGGAATCACCAGACTGCTACATAGCCTTCTCCCAGAAGGGACTGTGCAAGCAGTCCTTCGATCTACGTGAGGACTGCCCGTCGCGGGCCAGCCTTCTGCGGGACCAGGTTGTGAAACATGATGCAGCTGCTGGGGGAGAACCATGCAATCGGACCCTGGCGGGCTCCCACCCGTGTCCTCCCTACGGTGTCGAAACGGTAAAAATTACTGTTTATGGGGGGACAGTTCGTAAAGTTCACGTATGCGGTCGCGCCGAAAGGTTTTTCCACTTCCAGTTGACGTGCTGAGATCCAGCGAAAAGTGCGACCGAGGAGAAACCAACCGACGATGTATATGGAAAGCTAAATGAAAAAGCAGCATAAATGCAAAGCAATACACAAAAGCGTTCAAAGCGAAAACGTGCAAAGCTGTTTTTGGGTTTTCAAAAGGTTTTGCTCTTTTTTGGTAGTTTCAAAACGTTTTGGTCTTTTATTGTGGATTTTCAAAAACGTTTGGTAAGAGCAGAAAATTTCGACGGCACGTTCTATGTAAAATAGTAAGTGCTAACGGAGTCCGAAAAACGAACGGGAGGCTTCAGCTTCCTACCTCGTCGATTGATAGTAGGGCGAGTAAGAGTGCTGTCGGTTGCGGTTGTAGGTTCTGCTGCAGCGGGCTGACTCGTCTGAGGTTGCAGTGCGAACTGTGATGGCACCGTCTGTGAAGGTGCTTGCTGCACCGAAGAGTCAGACTTGTCGAGGAATGCTGGCTTGAGTCGATCAATGGTGATCGTCCCGGTGGTGTTGCGTCTTGGCTTGCTTATGTCGGGATCAGCTTGTTGGGCAGCAGCCATAGCGGCTAGATCAATGTTGGTGCCAGGCGATAAGCTGATCTGTTGAATGCGTGAAAGCGCATCCGCGACGGGATTGAGAGCACCTGAGACTTGTCGTACGTCTGTCGTAAACTGACAAACGTAGTCTAGATGTCTAGTTTCCCGCGGAGAATACTTATCTGTTGCGCCATTGATTGCGTAGATCAATGGTTTGTGGTCAGTGAAGACTGTGAAATGTCGACCTTCGAGGTAGTAACGGAAATGTCTGATACCTAGGTAAATAGCTAACAGTTCCCTACCGAAGGTGCTGTAACGCGATTCGGCAGGTTGTAAGCGTTTCGAAAAGAAACCTAGAGGTATCCATCGACGGCCGATGAGTTGTTGAAGAACTGCACCGACGGCTGTGTCGGATGCGTCAGTTGTCAGGGAGAGTGGTGCAGACGTGTCTGGATGGGCGAGAATCGCTATGTTGGAGATAGCGTCTTTGAGCTTCTCAAAATACAGTCTAGCGTCGTCTGTAAAATGAAAAGACCGTTGTTTACCGCGGAGCAAGTCAGTCATTGGTTGAACAATGCTCGCGCAGTCAGGAATAAAGCGTCGATAATAGATAACCAGGCCAAGGAATCGGCGTAACTGTTTGAAGGAACTGGGAGCAGGATAGTCCTTCAGTGCCTGGATTTTGTCTGCCAGAGCTTCAATACCAGAGGCGAATATGTGATGGCCAAGAAAGTCTATGGAGCTTTGGCCAAGCTCGCATT
The DNA here is from genome assembly GCA_944474145.2 of Dicrocoelium dendriticum. Taxonomy (NCBI): domain Eukaryota; kingdom Metazoa; phylum Platyhelminthes; class Trematoda; order Plagiorchiida; family Dicrocoeliidae; genus Dicrocoelium; species Dicrocoelium dendriticum. The sequence goes on along the minus strand of OX104068.1, from coordinate 84,854,293 downwards.
TATCGGGGTTGACGGTAACCCCATGCTGTGTTAAGCGTTGGAAGAGGGCGTCGAGGTGACGAAGATGCTCCTCGTCAGAAGAGCTGGCGATGAGAATGTCATCTAGATAAGAGTAAACGCTTTCGAGTCCTCGCGTTACCTCATGAATGAAACGCTGAAAAGTTTGGGCAGCGTTACTGAGGCCGAAAGGCATTCTGAGGTACTCGAATAGGCCGAATGGTGTGATTACTGCTATTTTAGCAATGTCGTCTGGCGCCACAGGTATCTGATGGTAGGCGCGAACTAAGTCGAATTTGCTAAAGATAGACTTGCCAGCTAGAGCTGAGGTCAAGTCGTGCATGTGCGGAGAAGGGTATTTATCCGGGACGGTAAATGTTAGGTGTCCTGTAGTCACCACAGGGGCGCCAGTCACCGGATTCCTTCGGTACCAAGTGCAATGGTGATGCCCATGGACTTTCGGAAGGGCGGATTATATTCCCAGTTCGAGCATTTGCTCGAATTCCGCCTTAGCAGCTTTGAGCTTGTCCTGGGCTAGTCGGCGAGGGCGGGCCGAAACAGGTGGGCCTTTAGTGCAAATGTGATGCATGACGTTTGACTTCACAGGAGGCAAATCGTTCAGAACGCGGATGAGTTTAGGATGCTTGTTGAAACATTCTAGAAAAGGTTGTGAAGCTTGAGGTAGGACACGAATGGGAGTGATAGAAGCCACGTTGGCGCCAGTCCCGATAACACTGAGTTGTGTCCTAGAGTCGATAAGCTTCTTTCTTTTAGCGTCGACGATGAGGTCAAAGCGTGGAAGAAAGTATATGTCTATGATGGCGAAAGGCACGGCAGCGATAATGAAAGTCCAGCGAAAGGTTCGCCGGAGGCCTAAATTGAGCGTTAGCAGCTTTTCGCCGAAAGTTGCGATTGGTGTGCCATTGGCGGCGCGCAGCTTGGTCGGCGATGATGAGAGGACCTCATGTGGGCTACGGGGTATAACACTAACTTCGGCACAAGTGTCGACCAGAAACTCGGTGCCGGAAGTTAAATCCCTAACGTTGATGAGGCGACTTTTGTGTTGGCCGGTCGCGTCCGTCGCCGAGAAGTTTCCTTGCTTCTCGGCGAAGTTGCAAGGCTTTACACATCTATGAGCTGCGGTACCAAAACGCTGATGGTACCAACAGCTAGCCGGCCTGTTGTTAGACTTAGAAAGTTTGCAGAGCGATTTTGAGCGGCCATGATGACGACGGTTCATAATAAATTGCTGGACCTGGCGACTAAGTGTCGCAACTTGTGTTTGCAGGGCTTCTAAAGTTGACTGCAAGCCAGTAATAGAGGTGCACTGGGACGCGACGGCGTTCATCTTGTTGGCGTCGGCTTGTGGCTGTGATGGTTCAATAACTCGATCCGCTAAATCTGCTAGTTCATTGAGCGAAACGGAGCTCACTGTAGCGAGAATCGCTTGCCTGGTTTCCGGTAGCCGCTGTAGCCATAGTTCGCGAAGTAATGTCTCGTCCAGGGTTGGGGAACCAAGGAGTTGCTGCAGAGTTGAGGGCATTTTGTCGCCCAGCTGCAGATCCCTGAAAAGCTGCTGCAGGCGAACTTTCTCAGAGGGCATAACACGCTTAATCGTGGCCTCCTTGAGAGCCTCATAGCGGTTTTCGGTCTGAGAAATGATAACGTCACGAACCTGCATTGATATCTCTTTGTGGAGATAGGACAGGACCTTGCTATACTTCGCGTAGTCGGAAGTGATTCTGTGGTTAAAAAACTCAGCCTCAAGAAGAGCGAACTACAAAAGGGGATCCATGTCCCAATAAGGTGGCACAGAGTGAGATACAACGCTTAGTAGAGATTCTACCTTATGATCTACAGATTCCATGGCTTAAAAATTGATGCAAAAAGTAGGCTACCGTATGCAAAAGTAAACAGCAAAATATGAAAAATAAATGGAACGAGCTCACCGGAGAAAAGTTCCGAATATCCGGCGCTGAGATTGTTCCGGAGTCGGGGTCACCAATTTAGAGTGTTGCCTGTACCGGGAGCCCAGAGAGCGATTCGAGAAGACGGATCGATTTGCAGGGAAACTTTTATTGGTACAGGAAAAGATTCCCTGTTATCTAGCTATAAAAGAACGACACCATGGACGTTCTAGCTAGGGGAACGGAGCAAGCGCAGCACACAGGGCAGTCGCGAGTCGCAACCGAAACGAGCGCCAAGCAAAAATGGCGACGAGCAAGTCAAGCATCCGAACTTCGCGATCAGTTCAACAAACCACACTGGTCGCCTAGGTGTACAATGAAATAATTTTAGTGAGAATTTTATACAGGCAAACCGGGGAATCTCCAGACTGCTACAAAGGCAATAGTAGGAAGGTGTGGTCCATTTAGACTGTAAAGCATGCCCTTCAGTAGTGTGCCGGAGGTAGCAAACTGCCAAGTAAATGGCGAGCAGTTCTGTGGTCAACGTGTTGCAACGGGCATCCGCTGGCTAGTGGCATTTTGAGATGACACGTAAAGGTTGCTGTTGCCTAGTAATTTGTTTTCAGCGGACTGCTCCTACCACCACGTCTGAATCGTCGATCGCGATAGAAGCGTGTGTAGTCTGTCCAAAATTAGCGGAGTTAGCTACATTGGAAACAGCATACTTAATATTGTCAAAGACTGTGTGACGTGTCCAGAAACTCAAACTAAAGTCCACTTCCACGGAGGAGGTTATCCAAGTGCTACATGACCTGTGTGCAGCTAGGAATGAATACTGCATACTTAAAGTATATTGCGAAAAGACAAAATACGGCGTTGCCCTTTCGTAATTATATAAGGTTCCTGCACAGAAGAACTTTGCTCATACTGCACGGTAGCAACATACTAAGTTACACTACTTCTTATCCGAGTGCAATACACTCCATGTACATGTAATTCGCAATGTAGGTCGTGTAACCTCTTCAATTCCGACGCCGATTTTGCCTCAACTGTTTGCTCCCGCAGCTTGTTCCGATATTGCACCACGACGCTGAAACCATAGAAGTTACAAAGCCCCAGCCTCTTACATCGGTCTGCCTACGACCTACCCCGTAAACTGGCGTCCAGCCGGGTCGCTGCATGCTGATATCATTCCAGTCCCGGTGCTTTACTTATTATGATCAGCCAATAGGCGGAAGGGCCGCACGCAGGCACTGGCCTTATCCAGGACGAAAACAAACGAGTGACAAGCTATTCAGACCAAGTGCAGAACCTGTCGTACGTACTCAAAGCAGGTGTTTTCCTTTTCCATACGTTCTGTTCAGGTTGTCAACGGACTACTGCTCACAGCTTGAGAGTACACCTAGCTCTAGCACGGAGCTTAAAGGATGCAGCAGCCGGCCGGCTATGGTGTACCTACGCCCATTACCATCCATTCCCAGACTCAAATTGGCGAATCGACTGGGTCGGCCGGCAGTTCAACTTCCGCACACCACAAGGGCTGTCGGTCGAAGTCTTGCTGAAGGACGTCAGGGTCGTCGGCCAAACCTGTATGTTGAAAAATACAGTGAAGGTTACTAGCCATCTCATCTACTGGTTTGAACAATTGGGGTCAAGACCCTTAACTATCCGAAATATCACCTCATAAAAGCGTTTTGGCTACTTGTAACATTCTACTTACATGCGATACTATGGCGTTATGCCTTTTTCAAAGCGCCAATGCATTACTTACATTGCAACTTCAGGATCTTTATCTACCAAGCAAGGTGAAACTATGCACATCTTACCCACTTCGGCGGTGTAGTCTGCCGACGATCTTATGCCTTTCAGATGAATAGCGGCTGTGATATTTACTTGCACCTTGCTTTGGCCATTCCACGGACTACCTTGATCCGTGTTTTCTACGGGCCAGAACAATTGGAATCAAATCCATTTATACGTCAGAAGCTTCTCACAAATGGTTTTATCTCCCAACAAACATTCCACTTACCCGCAATGGTTATTACTCTTAGACCATATTTGCGAAACCTAACAGAGCCGGGGGTTTTCCGTTTGGACAATTATACTGCGTATAAGATATCCCACTTTCAGTACTCTGGGGTGCTTGATCACTTACACAACTACATCCCAATCTACATAGTCCTATTTCCTTCAAAACCGGCGGTTCCAAAAGTTACTGGTGTGTCCTGACGAAGCCTTTTGCTCGGCCAATAAATAAATAAATAAATTTCATTCTCGACAAAGCGAGGCACGGCTGTTGGGCAGGATCAGAATAATGCTTTGCTATACTTGATAGCATGATTAGCAGGACCAAGCGTGGGAGTAATATAAAGATAGTAAGTAATGTAGGCCAGCAACACGAAGACTGCACAAAAGCTATCCTCGCAGCGTGAGATGTAGCGATACGAATTAGAGATCATTGGAGTACAGTTTGTTGGTGAGGAACTGGTCCGATAAGGAGGTGTGCACGTTGCGGGTCCGGTGTGTGAAGCATGAGGAAAAATCTGTGAACAAGTTTTAAGGATGGTGGCATGTCACTGATCAAACATGTAGGAGCAGGCGTGTGGAAGCAGATATATGCGCATAACTTGTGAAATATGGTATCATGCAACTTGCCAATGCGTGGTAAAGGCAGTGATATTATTGAGTGGCGAGTCACATCCGCCAGGTCGCAATTTGGTTAAACAGACCTATGTGGATTTTGTAGAGTGATCTTTTGCCAGGTGATAACTCACTACGTCCTGGGTGCAAATTAAGTGCTAGTAACTGTGCGGAACAATGATCGTAATGTGGCGTCGCCAGTGGCGCGTTGCTATTCTACTTGTGATCAACGGCAGCGTTGCAGGACGTATAGGGTTTTTGGCTCGCAAGCGCACTCCCTATGAATACCCACAAAAGTCCGCTTAATAACACTGCAAACTGATGGATGTGACTCGCGATTAAAATATAGCCTCTGCCCACTGCAACCACTGGAAACGCGCCCGATAATGGAAACCTGTGTACGCAGTGGCATTTGCACCAAACCTCACCTATACGTCAGTGTGTATCAAATTTTCTATCATCTTCCTACGCACACGGAATAACGGAGCTCATTCCTCTAAACTATTCGAAACCACACAAAGCATTTCTGCAGCGGAAACACTTACAGCTTTTATGTGCTTCCGCGCCACCTCTCTACTGACTCCAAAAAACACGCTCCTCATCCTTGCGACTTTTGTATTTGGCAATTACGTACCATGTATCCAACCGTGAATTTTGTGTACACTTACCCCTGTTGTACGATTTATATAAGCTCACTTTGTTTCGGTGGCTCTGCCAAGCCCTTGATTACTTCTGTACTGGTGTGCCTCATTTCATCGAGAATAAACTTATTTATTTAGTTAATAGGCATATTACTCCTTAGGTTGTTCGCAAACAAAGCGCAGGTCGACCGAAGAAGCTGAGATAATTCGCTGAGGAGGATCAGGAACGAACTGGGCCGCAAAACAGTGCTTTTGGTTACGCCGCTGGTTGACCGGTACTATTCCATTAGGTAGCCATCCAACTATACTCGCCACTTTCCCCTAATGCGGAGGTTATTGATACATTGTTGAAGTGCACCGCCAACACCAAGCGTCCTCAGCTTGTGGAGGAGGAGCTTGTAATTCACTGTATACAAAGCTTTAATGAAAGCATGGTAAATAACTTATACTGATTTACCCCGGTTCAAAGCATGCAACCATCCGTGCCGCGTCAAAACCAGGTTGGTGACGCAGAAGCGGCCATTCATAAAAGTGCGCTGTGTGGGCTTTATGAGGTCTTTGCCTCCAAATAAGGGGAAGACCGTATATGCACATTTATCTCGAGAAGGTTAGCCAAAATAGAGGTCAGACAAATCGGCCGGTAATTGTCTACCTTAGTTGCGCCACCCATTCTGGCTCGTGTTCACCGCCTAGCATTTCCCGTCACTTTACAGTTCACCTTCAGCCAACGACGTGTTATACACATTGTTCACAGCAAACAAGATGATGGTTGAGAAGGGCGTCAGAATTAGCAGATAGAGACCGTCGGGTCCGGCAAACTTCATGCCTTTAACACTGGTGAGTAGGCTGCGGACATCATACGCAGTAAACTCCAAGCTCGAGCTCCGTAAGAGCTTCATACGTCGAGTTCGGCATAGTCGTATGCCCATCTGTAAAAACAGAAGAGAAGTACACCGCCACGGCGGACGTAGGTGCAGTGCTGCAAGCCAGGGCCTGTCCGCTCGATGCCACTGACACTGCTAAGTCACCTGCGGGACTCTGATGTAGCTTTACGGAAGCGAAATGCTTCTTGACGGCCGACTTCGTTGAGGTTGCGGGCTACTCCTTGAAAGGCCTATGTTATCATGCTTTTGCGCTGTTGCACATGTTTAGCTGCTGCTTGTAGGCTTCATAAAAATCGATAGATCCAGACACGAGAAAGTATTTAATAATACGCTTCTCCATCGAGCTAGTTTTCTATACTAATTGTCAAACCAATGTATTTTCACTGGTCCAAATTTCCTAGGTTCCGTGGGTAAGCAACGAGCAACCAACGAATGCACACCGTTCTATAACAAATCAACAGGCTTTAACCGATGAATCCTGCAGTAGCAAGCAGTGCACTTTACCGGTGGTTTGACTGAGGCCATTGAAGTCCGTCTTCCAGTATTTTAGTATGGCTCCAGCGGACGCGAGTTTGGCACCAACAGCTAGATGGTGGTTGATACCATCTATCGGTTGCTAGCTGCCAGAGGCGCCATGACCCAAATTGCATACAGGGGTTGCTAGCAACTATGTAATAGCGAAATGCGGTGTAACGCGTGTCGGTAGGCAGACGTGTTCTGATCCACTACCAAATATCATTTCTGCAAATTGAGCCCTGATTTCATTGTCAGCGTTGAGCAGCTATTGCTCGGGTTACAGTATTCGACAGATGTTAAAGGCACACATAAGCAGCGAGCACGGTCGGCTAAAGTAGCTTCTGACGCGCGGCAACCCACCTGGACATTGACTACGCGGTATGCGAAAGCTGCACCGTGCTTACTGGCGGCACTCGGGCTATTGCTACGTGTTTCTTGGCTATCGCTCCATTAGTATGCTCACCTTACTTCGCGTCATATGCCTCTGCTCTTTACCTCGTATTCGCATTTGCCTATTAGGGTGACCGTACCTGGGATAACAACTCTCAGTGCAAGAGCTTTGGCCATCGGTGACCCCTTCGTCTAGATTCTGACGGCCCTCAAACTATGGAATTATGAGCGGTTCAGCGTAATTACGTACACGAATTGCTCCTTGCACTGTCGTCCGCATTCATCCGTTTCCCGCCGATTCTCTGAATTTCCTTTTCCTCTTGGAACGTCGCGTTACGTACTGTTGCTCCCGCATTCGGCCTCAAACTGGTTGGCGTTAGTTGCACCTAAGTTGCCTCCCGCATTCGGACTGCTGTCATCATCACCGGTTTATCTAGGTTTCTCTCTAACAATCGTATTAATCGCTCAAGTTTGTAAACACGCTTTGTTATATCGCTCACGACCCTGCGCATGCAGAACAATCTTCCTACGTGATGGTTGCAGTCTGTGCCACACCAGTGACATGATGTAAACAACGCGCTTGCAAAGCATGTATACTAAGCAAAATTACATAGGTTTGCGTATATCTTAGGCACCGTTGCGCGCCACCAGTCTTTCGATAGTGCTTCTTGATTCATTGCTGTCTGTCTGTTTGGGTGCCTATTGTCCGTTGCACGTTGTTTCCTGATATTTCCAGGTACATCGGCCAACACAAGAAGGTTTATCCAATGGAACTGGCTAACCCATTCTCAATAACCAGCTTGACTAAAACACTTGAGCCTGTTGCCGAGATACGAAGAACCTACTCATCGTCTCAAATGAACCTTTCTACCATTCTGGAGACGCCAATTTCACGGGGGTCTAAACAAAAGGCTTTAGCTGGCTTCGTACTCACAGTATCACAATTCACTTACCTGGAATAATATATTTACATGGGTCCCCTGTTCCACGACGGAAGACAAACAATTCTGGCGTGATTACCTTCACTGTCCCGGATTGCTTTGCTTATTCTCAACGGCGTTCAAAAAATTGGCGTCGCTGCCTTACGTTTCCGAAAGAACATTCTGCTTCTCCATTTACCTGGAGCTGTTCCGATGTCATTTCATGGACAGCTTTACGCGCGTATAACAAACTTTTCCGATGGCCTTTCATGGAGTTTCCAACTGACAATAGCGAAAATTACACCTACTTACATTTGAAGGAATTCCGATTCTATTTTGCGGAGTAAGAAACTCGCAACGAACCCGCATTGGGAAAAGGAATGGCATTTTCGCCTGTTATGAATGTTTTCAGCCACAAGGGACAACTGCACTCACCATCCCCATGACAAGTTCAGCGTGGATAACTGGACGCGGTTTGCGGGCCGGACAAGAATGTAAAAGAAAAAGCCAGCCTCCATTATTAAGGATTTTACTCACATGCACCATTTATCATTCCACTCTACGACTCTTTTGCATCATTGACCGGTTTCAGCGACTACTGCCAGATCGTTACCAAGCCAATGGGTCACCCAACGAAGAAATTTGGCCGTCAACCGACTGCGACTAATAGAGTGCAAATTCAGTACGTAGGATGCATCGCCGGCTGCACTACGGTTCAACGGAAGCAACGGCAGTGCACAGGACGTGGTGAGGTTTCACTTGGAAAGCGTTCTTCTTATAAAAATCCACAAATATCCGCTTAACGACACTGCAACGTGGCGGATGTGCTTCAACACTGAATAAAGTTACACCTGAACATTTCACACTGACTCAGTCATCAGACTGCTACACAAAACCTGTGCAACTGATTTTATTACGAAGCATGGTTTGAGGGCTTACGGAACATTCCGATATTTTAATAAACGTTGCTGGCAACAAAAGCTTGCTTGGGCTCCTGTGCTCATGGATAAGTACATGGCGAAAACACGCCCAACTGGTATCTTGACACAGCAGTTTTGACCGATATTTACGCGCCCCAGTACCATCATGTGCGTTGGTCGGACTATTAATTGACAGAATGCTCACTCGTATGGCCTACATGGTTCCGGTTATCCCTTTCATTAAAACGAAATGTTTTACTATTCCAAAGAATCTATGCTTGTATGCATAATTGATCGCGCTATCACAGGTGTCTCGTTTTGCCGAGGATAAACCATTTATTTATTTATTTAATGGATCCTGTCCCAGGCTGCTCGAGCGTCACGGCTGCTAGCCAAAGCCATCTCCGGTGCGGTAGGTGTGTGCCGGTCTACCACATGGCGTGCGTCGAATGTAAAATAGCACGCCAGCACTGGCATTTAATAGGCCTTTGCACCGGAGGCAAGTGAAGCTACTGATCTGGAATTCCTGGGTAGTAATCACATGATTCAATTAGGTTCCTGCCAGTCCCAGTATGTCAGGACGACGAGAGGCAACGAAGTGCTATAGATCGCCACGTTTATTCATTAAACTAAGTACCTTTGTGAAAGCTAAGCGCTAGCCGCTGTTGCAACTGCAGGGCACATGAAGCGTCATCGGCCGGTTGCTTCGAGTTCGGTGGACCCGTGGAACTAGTCGAAACTTTATGACGCGTAGGACACCTTTCTTCCTATCAGTAAGCCGCTTCAACTCCATGACAGTGAATTTGAGTTTCTTTTAGTCCGATGGATCTATATCTAGGTCGATACGGATCTTTAAGCCTTTTAGCGAACCATAGCGGGCTAATACCAGTCTCTCACTAGTGTCGTCTGCAACGCTGACTCGTATTGAACAAATGTTCCCCAATTTTTCATAACCACTTTGCTTTGCTTCACACTTAAGCCCTGTTAAACCACGTCGGGGAGCCTGTCAATTAGGCCGTGCGAAAATTTGACGTCGCGAGCATACAGCGCCAGCAGATTCGTGACTGATGCCACACTCGCGTGAAATAACGTAAAGTTGTACTGCCGCTTGTAGCTGGGAGTTGCCTTCTGCTTATTTCGTTGTGTTCGCCATTCGCTTTCTTCGTTTATCGTACGGCTGTTTGCTAGTGCTTGTCGGACGCCACCTAAACATAGACATAACAGCTGAAACTCCAGAACTGGATGGACGTCGACCCCCAGAGCTAACAGTAACCCGCCAAGTGGACTCGTCCCGACATAATAGTGGCTCAGTTACTGCCGCGTAGGATAAACCCCCGGAGCTCCTTGTCCTGGAACGTTTTGTTTTCCTGGTTTGTACAACTGTAGCCTTTTAGACTTTATTGGCACATATTGCACAATATTTGGACCAAATCATACTTGATAGAACTCAGTTTAAATTGGCCAAAAGATAAACCGATGCACTTAACTGCGTTTTTGCCATACCCAACCGCTGCTGAACAGGCACCACAAAGCGTCTGGTTAGCTCTTACAAAACCGACCGATCGATGCACCCAACCCAAAGTAATAGAGATTTGCAAGAACGTATTAGTTAGCGCATCTATTTTTGATATCGTAATTCAGATACACTAATAATACTGGTTTACAAACAGAAAGAGAGACAAAACTGCTTTATAGGGTAACAAAGAAGTAAGCTGACTTGATGGGCACAGGAGCAAAAAGCAACTCCAACGTCGCTATTTACACTCAGTTATTTGTTGATTAAGCGTCAAAGGCGACAGTCGCACTTTTTTGATGTTGGTGCTGCATCTTAACAGGAAGAACACTGATATCGTGTAATAAGAGATATCTCAGGAATTCTGTCGCTGACCTGTCCACTTCACTCCTAGTCGGGTCAAAGGTGACGCTATATTGCGTCAAGCGCTGGAAGAGAGAGCAAGGTCAATGTGCTCTTCTTCCTACGAACCGGCTACTAAGATGTCGTTATGTATGTCTAAGCAGAGTTTTGACGCCTTTTGACATCGTCGCTATCCCTCAGAAAGTTTGTGCGCCGTTATACCTTCGGCAAGTCATTCTTGACAATTCGAACGAGCCGAAGAGAAGGATGGCAGTTATTCTAGGCTTGGCTTTCTTCTTATTTCTAGTAAGAAGCGCGAAGCAGTAGGCCTTACTGAGGATCGTCCCACCTGTGAGGCACGCGGTTGTGTCCTGCATGTGTGGGAAATAGTGCTAATCGGAGATGATTAGCTAACTTATTTCGCGGTGGTCTTCGTAAAGGTTCTAACCACCAGATTCCTTAGGAATTTTGTGCACTGGGTTGGACCTAAAACTGTCAGATGAGCAGGCCTTCCCTATTTTGAGTATGTGAACAAATTCTGCCCTAGCTACTTCAGAATTCTTCAGTGAACGTCGAGGTTGAAGGGTTGAGCCGGGCAGGCTATTCTTCCGAACCTGGTGCGTCACTTGGGATGCCACCGGCAAAGCTGCGTTAATTGGTTGGGAGAGCTGGGATTACTGAAAGAAACGTTGAGCGTAGTCCATCGGGGTCTGAGGAATCTGTAGACCTGTGTGGTTGATGCGGTGTAGGTGTTTATGCCACACGCATAGAGTCTCTGCAGGATCTGCTATCACCTGGAAGTTGTATTGACCAATAGGCTGAAATGCCTGAGAAGGTCTGTGCTGGTGATAGTTAACTGGAGTGCGGCCACGGTGAATGCTTACGTAACGTGCACCCACGGCCTTGGTTCAGTGCAAGCGCCCGGCGACCGTAAGTGGCCATTGGCGTGCCACGGGAAGAGCATAGAATTGTAGAAAAGGAAGTGGCCTGCTCACCTTAGATCGGAGGATGACGCTGACTTATGCCAGATTATTAACTAAGTACTGGGTTTTTGTATGAAAATTCTTAATGTACCTAAACAACGACTTTTGGTTTTGCCGACACCATTAATCGCCATTATGGGCCGGACAGGAAGGTTGTCTGCCTGGCTGTGAGGAAATCGTATGACAGCTTGCACTTTCGGGCTCCGTCACTAATACCTACAGGGTAAAATCAATAAACAGCAGGGTTGACTTTTGTGAGAGCGGCAGCGGTGCATGTGGTTTGTGGTGTGCTTCCAGGCCGGGAAATAAGTCGACGCTAGTTGCACCGCTATTTCACCTAACGCTGACGGCTTCATATTCGTGTGTGTCACTGGGTCCATGGCGTTGCAAAGTCCAGTAACTGCTCCTTAATCCCTCGATGGATGGTGCAGTTACATGACGCAGTCAGCCGTTACGAGTGGTAAGGGGCTTGCCAGCGCGTGCCTGTCTGTGTACCTTCCAATGTGCCATGAATCCACATTTCGTGGAGTCTACCTGCGTCCACGTCAGACGCGCCAGGGAGCTGTTGCATCGCTGCTATTAAATCTGAGCTTTGTGTAGCCTAGTTGCAGATCGTCACTTAGAACTTTTACCAACTCAACTGTGGCAACGCTGTAAACACTGCGTCACACGGTTTGCGCTCATAGCCTAGAGATTTAAGTTCCTTAGGAGCAGCATGTCCACCTCTCCGTTTTCCACTGAAAGTGCATATTCCATTTCGGATCATTAAGCCCATCCGCTTGTTTACTTTAACTCGTTGCCCCTTTCTCCTTCTTATTGTGCATTCCTAAAATCTCTTCCATTCTGTACCGTTCGCGGGTCTGTTTGCTTCACTTTTTGTCCGATTTCTTTTTATGGAATACATGTACATGTGACGTTTAATTCGTAATTAAATAAATGGTTTATTCTCGAATTTTTCAAGGCACACAAATTAGGCATGATCAAAATTAACTAATCGTTATGTTTCGCCACAGACACTTTGCTAGGTAGTTAATCGGCGGTTTCCGAAGGTGGTACAGGCTACAGGGTTTAAGGAAGCAATCACGAGCACTTAATTCGTCCATGGATGTTGCTACTTTGGGTTCAAGTGCGCGTAGTGCAAACACTCAAGGCGCTATAAGTGTAGGAAAATGTAGAGGTAGTCGGAGCGTATTTTATACCTGTACGCGTCCAGAAAAGCTTGAAGTATAACTTGTCGACTTGTCAGTAGTTAGTCGTGGGCACTGACTTTATTCAGTGGCGAGTCATATCCGCCACGTTGCATTGTTGTTAACCGGACATTTGTGGTTTTGCATAGGGAGGATTCTTGCCAGGCGAAAACCTACCACGTCCTCGAACACTGCCGTAAAGCAGTTTAAACACTAATCTGCAACTGGCAAAACAGCCTGCCGACTGAGTTCACACTCAGCTTTTCGCAGTCAAATGACTTCCAATTTTCTCTTTTGGCTGAACTGATAGCTTGATCAGGGTCGACACAATTGCTGACGCCTGTCCAGGATGAGCGTCACGAAGAGTCGTCTTGTTGAGTGTCCAGGTGAGTAAATCTTTAAAAACTTCCGTTGTTTGGATTTTTCAGACTTTGTGTACATGCAAGTGTGTGAAGACATCATGTCCAGCTTTCCACACTGGACTACGGTCGAGATGGTGAATGCAGCTGAGTTCCTTTGGTTTACGGCCATGCCCCATGTAGGTCTTTGTCGGTTCTTCCGTCCATCTCGGAGAAAATCTCCGTACTTCAGGCCAAGCCCGGGTCCCCAAGGAGTTCCGAACGTCGTAGAAAAGGGAGGTGAGGAATAACCGAGAGAAGGCTACAGACAACAGGCATGTACTTAAACATTGATAAAGTTGTGTTATAAGATCTAGTTGAGACCAAATGATGTACAATGCGCAAGGAAGATTATTCTGAAAGTGTCTGTTTAAAGTGTTACAGAACGAATGATCGTAGGATTTGATAGCTTCCACTTACGTAAAGAACATAGCATTGTACCTGTAGACAATAGACGAAGGATAAGTTTACTATAATGCAATCATTGTTTGGAAAGAGGGAAAGGAGAGTTAGAAGACTGGCGGAGATTAAATGCCAAAAGAACAGCAGGTCGATAGCCTGCTTGGATAGGGAGCGCAGAATAAGTATGTAAAAATATAAACAGCTCGCGACGAGAGAGATTCAAAGGTCAATTAGTGGTAAAGCAGCGGAAAGCTAGGACGCAAGCGCGGAGTAAAACTGTTCAAAGAATCTAGGCATAAAGGCGACATGTGGGTACTAAGAGAATAGTGCTGCGGCCGATTGAGAGAGCTGGACTCCTTTTGGAGGAGGTTACTTAGTTCAAACACACCTGCAATTGATAATATTTATAACTGCGTTTACTCTGCATCCTTGCTGTCCCCTTGTGTGGCTGCCTTTTTTCGTTGCCCTTTCTACGGGCTTTCCCCAGATATACCGGCTAGCAGCCGAGGAACTGTCCATTGCTGCGGCCTCAACACTCTACAAAGAAGCCCAAGGTTTTATTTATTTAAAATGGAAAGAGGATCGTCCTGCTGTTGTAACGCCTTAAGTACTAGGCAAAGTAGTTATTTGTTGGCTTAAATGGATACCATTCTCTGGAGGCCTTAACCAATTGGTTCAATTCATCTAATAAGTTCTAGCCCGGAGCTCTCGTGATGACCTTTAGTGTCAACGCTGTCTAGTTACCTGACTTTGGTGGGCAGCTCGTCTTGACAGTGCTATGCCTTTTTACTTGACCAACTCACACTTCAATGCTATGTTTCTTACTGCCAGAGCGAATTGAATTAACCATGTTCATTACTGGACCAACCGTTTTAACTTAGTACACACCTGGAGCTATTCACTGGATTTGTATCGTTCGTAAGGCCGGGAATGCCGATATTTTCAATAAAAATAACATCACGGAAAGAATTCCAATTCTCTATTTTGGACAATTTGCTATACCTCAGGGCCGAAACGATTGGGTTCCGCCTTTTTCCGTGCTCCAAAAATAGTTCAACATGATATTTTCGGGATACTTTCCGGATAAGTTAAGGGGTCCTACAGTCGATTAATACACAACGTTACAAAAATGTGCTCTTTGTGTTCTATCTACAAAACGAGCCAAGCCATTTAATCAGGACAGGTCGAAGCAAGCTCTTGCTTATCACACACCAGCCAAGAGAAATGTGAGTGTATTCTGATTAAGACTAACAGCTTCAATTATCGGTAAATAAGAAGGAATGCTAGTTACATCTTGCCCAGCAACTGGATCGAGGGCAGTATTCCAGGACGTGGTGCGTATTTACCTGCCCATCGTGCACAATATAAATAGCCACACATGTCCGTTTAACAATACTGCAACGTGGCGGATGTGCCACGCTACTGAATAAAAGCACAGCCCATGACTTCACAAGCAAGTCGACTTGCGCCACACTTAGCCATTCACAGAGCGCGCTGACGCTTTCCCATCTTCATAAACAATCACATAGTTTCTTTGCGCATTCACCGTTGATTTTTAGGTTACACACACCTGAACATAGCGTATGGTGAAATCACTAGTGATCTTGCGCTTCAACAGTTATATTCTAAGTGGTCATCTGTAATGCCCTCTATTCATGGCGGCAATATTACTGCAATATATTGCAGCTTAATTATGCCTATACAAACGTCTCCGACCTCACGATAATGAAATTTTTTCACTTTACACTGGTTTTACTTGTAAAGGATCAAACAGGAAGGGCTGAACAACTTTCGCTTGTCCTGGATACAGTTACCGAGAAACGACTGTAAAATTGCAGTTACTAGGCCATGCCTCCTTTGGCGTGCCATGCATTTTCATGAATAAATATTTACTTATTTACTCAATTCTTTCCTTCAAGCGGTCCTAGTCAGAAGGGATGGTTCACTGCATGGTAGCTTGCTTAAGATTTACATACAACAATTCAGAAGGGGGCAAGGTATTACGTCTCTTACATGTGTGGATATACAAGAGGAAGCCGAAATTTGAGCCGACGGTATTTAACACATTCGGCAAATATCTATAATTATAAGAGATAGATTTCACGTTCGCAAACCATAACAAAAGGTCTTTAACCTAGATGGTGGAACGGTTAACTACATGGTTTTAATATTGAACATATCCTTCCTTGCAAGCTATGTATAAAAGTGTACATCAGGCAAGAAATCATATAGCCAGTGCCGAAGTAAAGTAGTTGTAAGGAGGTCGCTAAGAAGGAACTTCTAAATGGCGAACGACTTTTCCGCACCGCGTTCCCCAAACGTAGCGTGCGCCTAGGTTATTAATCGACAGTGACGATCCGTACGTGACATGTCAAATTCGTAAGAGTGGAGAAGCTGTTAGAAGTTGCATCCGATCTAGAGTAAACAGAATAGGAGAAATTGTAAAAGTAACAGCAAGAAAGAGCAGCGTGCAACGCAGAAATTACAAGAGCCAAAGTAAAAGCGGATGTACTAGCAGGGTAGTGTCTAGACAATGTCTGTCTTATATGTGAGTAGGACAATTTTAGTTGTAAGTTGGACGTGTTAATCCCAGCAGCTTACAAGCCACATAGCTGAGTCACAAGCCGGAAAAGCGCCGGAAGCTTTTCGTCCTATTTGGGATCATCAATGGTGCTCATACCCAATGTTCCGTACTGGGATCGAACCCATAACCGCTAGAGGCTGACCCCAAGTAGACAACAGCTTAAATCTCTTAACCATGGGAAACGGCATCTGGGCTGCACAATTTACAGGCTAACTGGGATAGAGCACAACCCTTCCAAACGATAACATAATCTGCACGGAACACCTCTGAAGACATACCTGCGACGCTCACCTGGACACGGAATCAACACAGAACAAAGCAATCACCTGCACTTTGCAATCCTGACAAACTAAAGGAACCCAGAAAAATAATCAAATCAATACAAGTCACCTGAGTCGTGCGACTTCAACAGCTCCAACCACTTGCGGTCGACTCCCAAGGAGACGACACAACCATAAGAAAAACTTGGCAAACGTGTCTGCAAATATCCGCGAGGATAAGCGGTCAGATACAATGTTGTCAATGTCATGCCACCAATCGGCAGTGTTTCAGGACGTGGTCGGTTTTCGTCTGGCGAGCATTTTCTCTACAAAAGGTCACAAATGTCTGTTTAACAACACTGCAAAGTGGCGCATGTGCCTCGCCACTCAATAACGTCACCACCTTAATCACACGTTGGCAAGTTGACCGATACCCACATTTACAAATTTTGTGCGTGTAACTGTTCTCGTACGAACAAACCTACCTATTTGCTCAGTTACTTGCCACTATTCTTAAAATATTTTTGCAGCTTTTTCTTCATGCTTTACGCACCTGATCCGCACTATGGAGGCAACCGCATCGGACTAGTTCCTCACCAACATACTCCACATTAGTGATCTGATTCTTATCTCTGCATTTCGCGTCCTGTGAACCTAGACTTCTTACAACCTTTGGGCCATGAGGGCCCACAATACTGACCCATCTGTACTACTCCCGCTCTTGGTTCTGCTAAGATTGCGATCATGTACAATATTGCAACATGCTGAGCATGCCCAAAAGGCGTGCCTCGCTTTGTCGAAAAGAAAATAAGTAAGTGTTATTTATCATTTACTCATCCACTGTTACACAGGATGCTACCCTTGCTACAGTAACTAGCCTCCAGGTCACAGCTTCCTCTCACTAACCGTTATATCTATAGCTTTTGAACAGAGGAGAGGCGATTAACATATATTAATTTTGAGTAGTGATATAAAAATACGGTCCAACTTTATTTGCAATGTATGGGCGTAGCCTCTAGAAATAAATAAATAAATCGGTATATTTCTAGACCGGCTAGAGGCTGCACCCTTAAGTGTTCAGATCAGTCTTTACATTATTCCTATGCTCTTGCATGGAAGTAGGCAAAATACGAGTATATATCCTTAGTTGACAATTGCAAATGCACTGGCATTGTTGGGTGTACAGCTGCTGGGGTCGCAGGCGCCCACCGTGAAATTTTTCTGGTTCCTTCAAACGCTATTGAGCTCCTTGTTCTTTTGTTGTGAAAATTGCGCAGAGCTGTAGTGAGAAGAAGCCATGAGCTGGAGGCTAGCCAGTATCTACTGCTGAAGTAGTAACCGGCGTGGCACGGGAAAATATGTCGTGATAGACCCCATTTAGCTTTCAAATTATATAACCAAGCTGCCGTCTCCCACTGCATAGTGGCTTAAGCTGCTCGCTACTTGGCGTCAACCTCTAACCGTCATAAGCTCGATTCTCAGTAGGGAACCGCGGAAATGCCCACCACCAACGAGCACCAGTAGGTCGGAACGCGTCTGGTGTTTTTCCGGATGTGGCCGAGCTATGTGGCTAGTTAGCCGTTGGGACGAACAATCTCCCCGTGGTGCCAGCTGGGCGGTTCGGTTAAATCCCGTTCCAGCAAATGGTTCGGCGGCAGGGTTCCAGCATGTGGTGGGATTTCGCCTGGCAAGCGTTCTCCCTATAAAAAACCACAGATATCCGTCTAAAAACACCGTGACGTGGCGGATGTGACTCGCCGCTAAATAAAGTCACTGCGGATCTCAGTGGCATAGTGCTCATGGTGTCAACCATGAGCCACTAGGCTCTGAGTTCCAGCCCAACTCAGGCTATCTCCAACTGATGATTCCTAACCAGGACGAAACCGGGTCTTGGGGTGCCCGCGTTGGGATGAACAACACTATAAAAGTCACTGCCTCTTCCCTTTTCCGGAGGATCATTCACACATCACGATCTTCATCCCCTTCAAAGCGTTCCATTGACTCCCCCCTTTGATGGCGAACACAACGAGCAAAACACACACAGAGTCACATTTACCTACTCACACAACATGGCCCCTTCCAAGTACACAGTTAAACATAGTTTTACATCTCAACACACAAAAATTTCCATACCATTGGTCAAAATGTACTAATTTGTGCAATTGCCGATCACACATGTCTGTATTACCATGATCACGCCTTTGATGGTGTGCCTCGCAATGACGAGAATAAACTATTTATTTATTTATTTATTTATTTAATAAGCAACATAAAGCGTGTGCTGTCATATTTGCAAATGCTAGTGACGTGGCGTTTATTGAGGAAGCAATAATCTCGAGGCTAGCCACTGCCTTCTGCAAAGATAGCATCCTGCGCGGCAGAGTAAAATTTGTCGTGCTTTATCGCGCTTACGTTGAAAAGTATACCTCCAGGCTACCGTCCCTCATAGCTCAGTGGCTTAAGTTGCTGGTTAAATGACGTAAGGCGCCCGCTGTCATGCCTTCGCTCTCCTTTAGGGGCATGAGGGACTACGCACCACTGACGAGCTTCAATTGGGCAATGACCACCTGCCGTCTTTCCGGATATTGACCAAGCTATGTAACTTGTGAGCTGCTTTAACGAACAGAAAAATTAAAGTTTAATTATAAACACTAGTATAGGTATTCCATGTCCGACTTGAAATCGGTTCTCGAGAAGCTTAAATAGTTGTAAAATTTGGTTAAGTAGAGCAACACACCACCTCAGCCACAGGTTCGCGGCGCACGCTGCCAACCTCTCGTGACCATTGTCCTAGCATTACGAATGTGCTAGACAACTTAAAGGAAAACAGTGCGGTAAGGATGCTGGTTGACCAAGTGTTCTTGGAGCACGAACTAGTGTTAACCAATGTCTCTGATGTCCATTTAGATAAGAAGCAAGCATTTTCTCAAAGGTGCGTCCTACCAATGTTGTGTGGTAAAGTAAAGACGAATGCCGGCGCATTCTTCAAGTAAACCAACCACCAGAATGTAAACCGTTATATGCCCTTAGAGATCTTACTTCAAAAGATCGGAATAAAATGTAAAAAACCGTCGATGAGCCCTGAACCCGCCAAGCAAATAGTGAGGCAGACGTCCATAGTTTGAATTTTCGCGTATATCGGAAAACCACGCGAAGCAGTTAAAGATCAATTCTCGTTACTCCGGGCCAGTTGAGCATGCAGACGGATTGCAAGTGGTTTTCGCCAATGTGCGTCGTCTGATAAACAAACTTGATGAGATTAAGGTGCGTACTTGAGAAACTGATCTTGACACGTTTATGTTCAGTGAAGGCTGTTCAGAGTCATTATTGCGTCCGAGATACTTATACCCAGGCACCTTTTCTGACGAGCCGAGTTGCATGGGTTGAGGATCGGTAGCGGCGCAAACCCCCGCCATCAGGCTCCGAAGCGTACTTGCTTCATTTGATCCGGAGGCACCGTGCTGGAAGACAGTTGACTAAAGGCATCTTGCATTATTTTCTGGACACGAACTAAAAAAGATAATTACTGTCTGCATCTATCACAACAGGTCACGCACTGTGCTCTTAAGGTTTACTCTACGCTTACATAAGCTAAATGATCGTCAACTCACTGACGACGTTGTGCCTCTGTGCGTGACCTAAGCGTACACTATTTCAGCTACCTGAAATTTTCGTAGCAAGCGAGCCGTAGCTCTGCCAAAGCCAGGTCCAGCAGTGGCTATATACTGAAGTCAATGAGCATGCCAGAGTCTCAACGCATACCTTTTAGGTTGCATGCCCCACCTATAGTAGAATAATTTTCAACGGTTGTTACTAAGTTAAGCAAACTTGACGGGATAGTTATTGAGAAAGTTCAATGTTCGTTCACTTAGTCTCTTCTTGGGTCATCTGCCCTTAACTATCAAGGCAGATACTAGCAGCTTTGTGTGGAACCGATTTGGCTGCAGGGACTTAAAACCAAACATGTTTTCCCATATAAGCTAATCAAAACATCGGACTCTAGGGTTGACCGACTTTTTCATCCGCTGTGCGATATACGTTATCCCGTACGCAAGAAGGTACACCCATTCTCACCACCCAAAACATGTTATTTCATACTTCCTAACTTCTTCCTCTAAAGATAGGGCTACATATAGAATAAGCTGCCGGAAACCGTCAGAGCAGCTGATAGTATCATGCAATTCTCCATGGCCATAGATAGATTACTAAGTGTTCCCAAATTAGCAGAAATCCTGAGCACTTGCATCTCTGCGGTCGAGCGCTGGGAGCACGGCCCTGAACTTATCTAGACTTGCAGATAAAACTATCTTAATTTTGCGGAGTAATCACAACGTGCGGAGAGTTTTGTCAGGTTATTCAACCAGCATCAACAAAGAAAATTTCATTCCGAATCTCTCTGCTGCTTATTGCGCCCTTTGCGTTCCTTTCTTCTTCAAGCGTTTGGACAACTCTCCGTGCCGTGCCCAGAGCTAGTTACACGTGACGAGTTTTGTTTTCTCTGCCTGAATAGATGACAACCGCTATGCAAACGGCCTAGGATATATAGACACAATGCTAAGTTTCTCAGTCAGATGGTCCTGCTAGATTTGCGCGCCCTTTATTAATCTACTGTGCTTCTTCCCTAACCTGTCCATTTCCGCTGACCATCCCTATTTTTCTTCTTGCCTTAACCATACGACCCAACCTCAACGCGCCGACTAACGTAGTCGCGTCTGATCGGGCTGCTGCTTTTCAGATTCTCGCAGACTACAGTGACGTTATCAGCCATTATTCGGAATACGGAACGCACTATCCCCGTACAACAAGAGCCTCGCTGTTTTTCGTACACCTTTACGGCAAACCTACTTTCATCCCGTCACAGTCATTTCCTTGGCGCGCACGCAGTTTTTAACCATTTTTCAATCGGGCAGCCAATGCTCAGTGCCATGCCTTAACTTTGTCTCATCTGACCAGTCATCCTTCATGACCGCTTCCAGACTATCACAAAACAACCAATATGTAAACCAAATATGTAACTCAGCGGAAAGATAGAACTCAAGCTCAAAATAAAAATGTCTAGATTATCTTGCCGCATGACTACGACAGGAAGGTGCTGAAACAATTGTGCCGAGGTCGACTGATCCGGAAATATTGAATGCGAGAACCGGCGTACCACATGCGCAAGAGTAAAATGTTGACACCTAAAATTGTGTGGTTAAACTACGGCTTGTGCTGACTCTAAAGGATAACATTGTTTGCTACGTGAGAGCTAAAAATAATAATTGAAGAAAGGACCGCGAACAGGCTGTACGCAAACCCACCTAAAGGTTGCTGAAGACGTCACAACAAATACGAAAATCGCAGAATCTCGCAAACACACAATCATGCTAAGGTGCTATGTGAATAGTACCAAGGTAAACTGAGCCTGAGAAAGCCGGTGAGACAGCCACACGCCTACTTGAACAAGTGTCTCAAGCATAATGACGAGTAACTGATAACTGAAGGACTAGAAATGTGAGGCCAAGGCGCGGCTGTGGGCTGATTGGATGAAATACGTTTGATAAATAAAAGAGAGCGAAAAGTATTACTTGAAGACAGGGCAGCGAAGGAAATGAGCGCAAGCATACATGGAGGCTGTTCGATGCGTCAGATCATAGGAAGCTAAGCCGCAGCAACGCACAGATTCTCATGTCAGGCTTAGTGCTAACACAATAATACCAAAGTGGATGGAGCCAGGGAAAACACTTACGAGAGCTGGACGCTTGCTGTTAAACATTTGAAGACATTACACCGAGTAAAAAGTAAATGAAAAACTGAAATTGGGAGCTCAGAAGCCGCTCTGTGCTGACTACTTGGGTTATGTTTGAGCGCTAGCGGACAGCGATGAATGGTTGAATGATGGAAGGAGAGCGAACTGGTAGAGATCAAACATACATTGAGGTAATTTAATACTAGTTTTGGATGTTTGTGAGTAGTGTAAATTTTGCAGAAGGTAGGTCACGATTAAAATTCACGCACAATCTTTTGCCTCGACAGGGAATCGAACCCCGGTCCACGAATCTCCGGTCTGCTGCTCTATCAATGAGTTACCGAGGGCTGACGATTAGATGCGCAAATTTTAATACATGACTTCTTGGTGCGCGACGTATTGCCAATGGGCTCACAGTACCTGTCCTGGTTTTGCAGATTGGCTCACTCACCCGTCACTTCCCAATAGACAGAAGTGGACCGGGGTTCGATTCCACGTCGGGGCACATAATTGTGCGTGAATTTTAATCTTGACTTCATCTTTCTACAAAATTTACACTACTCAGACATCCAAAATTAATCTATCATCGCCCATTTGAAATCCGAAGGACGGGTACTTCGGTCTATTGGGAAGTGACCGGTGAGTGATGCAATCTGCAACACCAGGACAGGTACTGTGAGCCCATTGGCAATAGGTCGCGCACCAAGAAGTCATATATTAAAGTTTGCGCATCTAATCGTCAGCCCTCGGTAGTTCAGTGGTAGACCAGCGGACCGGAAATTCGTGGACCGGGGTTCGATTCCCAGTCGAGGCACATTATTGTACGTGACATTTAACTGTAATTATATACGTCAAAGCATCAATTGCCAAGGCCCAGCGAAGCATAGCTTCTCGACTCATGCTAGCGTGCTAAGGGAACAGTGCTTAGGTAAGCTGAGCCCTAAAAGCCATTGAGATAGCCGGGCTTTTGCATGAGCAGTTGTTCCAGACGTTGCAGCGAGTTTAGGATAATTGGACATCTAATAATTGGAGTCTAAGTGGCGGCTGTGTGCTGACAAGTTAAGATAAGATTGATGGCTAAAAGCGACCTAATTAATTTTGCTCAGTGGATGGGCGACAAAATGATTGAATGCAGGCATACGTCAAAGTTGCAGGAGCACCATTAGATAAAAGTGAATATTAGGGTATTAGGGTCGAAGGCCAAATGCTCCGCAGAGGCCGGTGTGTTATCTAAACGTTGGAAAGTCTAGTCAGGATAAGTAGTATGGCTGGAGAGCGATTAGCTGAGGTGAATGCGGCGGTGCAGGGTCACAGGGGCCTGTAGGCAGCCATGTAGTAAGAAGGAAACATCCGAGGCGACAAAATTTGCAACGACGAGTTAAAGACAAGCATTATTTTTCTTTAAGGTTGAGTGAGATCTGCTAACGAAGACGCTTATATGCGGTCAGGTCCATTTTCCCACAGCTCGTCTTTAAGTCTGTAAACGTTTAAAAGAATAGAAATCTGAATGATTGTGAGGTATCTATTAAGTGAGGGACGGAATTGCAGTGCCTTAGCGGAAGCCCGTAGGTGGGTGGTAGCCTGTTCCACATATACACGTATCAAAATGGATAGATATTTGCATGCGTACTCCTGTGGGCATTCCGTAAGATATTGGTGTGTTGCCGATTGCGAAGAGAAGCATGGTTGCCTGATGTTAAAATGGATGCAGTGAGCTCGCAAGCAAATGGTGGATAAGCAGATATAGGAATGCGTTGGTTTTCTGTCTTCGCAACCATAAAGGCTCGAGCGCGAGTTCCATGCACCAACCACCATATTTGAGATTGGAGTGGCCCGACAGACGTTTAGTGAATGACCACTGGACGTTTTCAACTGCAACTCTGTCGCATTTTTTGAAGTTGGTAAACGCAACGGAGCAGTATTCTAGCAGTGTTCGGGCGCAGGTGTTGTATAGAGCAAGCCTTGATCCTTGCAGTGCCATGGCTTTGTATACGGAGCTTAGAAGTGAGCGTGCTTTTACGGAACATTGGCTCACATGTACTGCGAAGTTCAAACAAGTGGAGTACTGTGCCCCTAAGTCCTGAACTGTGTGGCTATTGCCAAGCGGTGTGCTTTGAAGCGTTAACAACTTAGGCTGCACAATGCATGTGTACGAGAGGACGGTACACTTCACTTGTGAGAATGCCAGCTTCCGGGTTTTACCAAAATCCATAGGCGGTGGTCTTTTGTACTCTAGTCTAATGCTGGTGCCTTTTAGTTACGTGTGATAAATCCAAAATAACTATTAATAAACCACCAAAAATGCTGAATAGCTCAGTCAAAAGGAAATGCACTATTCTTAATTTAGGAGGAGAAACAAGGCAAATGAAACGTTTGCGAACCTTGATTATAGCCCATTCGATAGCATTGTAAGAGCAAATGGTTAATCCTCTGCACATTGAGTATCCAAAATCTTGGGTTAGCAAACCGTAAAGCAACGACCAAACCATTATTTCAAAACCGCTTAGCTATTAATGTCCATAAATGTTTAGCAACTATTACTTTGCTTGTATCCTCACTCACCTAGAATCACCTTATTGTTTGAGCAGTTAATTGAACTAAATGTAAACCGTTTGCCGCTTCAATCTGTCACCGATAGCCTGGCATCTCTACTTGATTCACTAGCCAACCCAGAGCACAGTCATTTGCATGGGGCAAGGAACTTGCAAAGTATGCAGCGTCTGAGCGCACTGAACGGTACAAGTTTACCCGAGTGGTTATTAGCTACAACTAACTAAAGGAAATGACTCATATAACTATCAGGAATTCGGTTGCAATGACATACAGCATACCCAAAAAGGATCCTAGGTGCAATGGAATAAGTATCAAAGCTTTATGTAATCCATGCCCAACGCTTTTCTGACTCAATAGCGAATATTTTGCCAGCAAGTTAATTGCACGTCAAAAGAGTGCAGGCTCTTCCTTACTTAGAGAAGTAAGTACTTAAAGACGGAAAGCCATTATACCGGTACGACGCGGTTGGAAGCTTAAACTCCGCTTATACCACTGAAATACTTAACAAAAACTAAGTTCCGAGCCGACGAAGGTTCTATTTGTACAAATTCCCCGTCTCAAAATCGGCTTTATCTTAACGACGTCCTAACTGCAAAACATGCCAAGGCTTCTTGCTCTGATTCATGAGTGACCACTGCGTTTAGGAGTGCGAACAAGACGATGAAATCAAAAAGAAACATACCGTGCTTTGAGGAGAATCATAGGAGTCACTGGTGGGTCACCGCTAATGAAAACGCGTTGTGGTAATGTCTGGTGTAAGTAGATGTGCAAATGGTGATGGTCACGCAAATCGCTCAAAACCAAAAAGAACTGTGCCATGAATAAGGTAGGGGTACTTGTGCTTAGGAGTGAAAACGGGGTAGGACGTGGATGAACTGGAAACATGCCAATAAGTCCCCAAGGAAGACTTCATGACAAGTGCAGTTGGAACAGCAACTTGACTAGTGGACCAGTGCGTGATTGATCCATATCGGGCGATGAGGATGGCTAAGGCAGAAGTGGACATTTGACCGCGGCAACCATTGGGTGGGCGCAAAGTGGTTCTACACTTTTTACCAAAACCCGATCCAGATTTTCCATCAAGGCTGTTAAAGATTTCTGCTCTGGATTTCCCTACTCTAGCTACGCCCAAGCTCGGTGGTCAATAGACTTAAACAGGTACACTTGAGCTCCACTTCCTCCGTTGGACTCACAGTGGTCCATCCTGGAGTTGAAGTTCCGCAGACCCGCCTGCCACCTGCGGAGAGCCAAAAGTCTGGCCGACCTCTACAACCGTGTCGCTTAGTTGCAACGAAAAGCTTTAGCACAGCTCTTGGCTTATACTATTCTTTGTTCTGAGTACTGCAGTCCTTACATGCCAGTATTCAGAAGCTATGCACTGGTCAACAATTCCCTCGGCCACGTGCCCCACAAACTTGTTTCTGAAATGCCCAAAACTACAGCACCTG
Source organism: Dicrocoelium dendriticum (assembly GCA_944474145.2). NCBI lineage: Eukaryota > Metazoa > Platyhelminthes > Trematoda > Plagiorchiida > Dicrocoeliidae > Dicrocoelium > Dicrocoelium dendriticum. Next base: position 84,828,080 of record OX104068.1, on the reverse strand, counting down.
GTCTGACGTTCTAAACACGACGCAGCTACTTTTGTGTGGAATGCAACAATAACAAGTACGCTGCGAACCCCTGCTCCAGCACAATGCCGTGCGATCATTGCCTTGTAGTTAACGGTAGCTATATCCTTCTGTTAAAGCAGTCGTCAAGCAAAGAAATGCTGGGTCGCAGTATCAACAAATAAAAAGATATAGATAGTTGATTCTAGAATTTATCGAGACACCAAATCAGGCAAGAGTAAAATTTACAGACAGTTATGTTTTGCAAAGATACTTTGGGTTCAAGTGTGCGTAGTGAAACCGTCAAGGCACTATAAGCGCAGTGAAACAGTACAAGTAAAATGAGCATATCGCGTCCTTGTCCGCGTCAGGAAAAGTTGAAATATACCTCGTAGACTTGTCAGTATGTAGTTGAGTGCAGTGACTTTATGCACTGGCAAATCACGTCGGCCACGTCACTGTGCTGTTTAAAATAGAGTTGTGGCATTTGCTAGAGAGAACGCTTGCCAAGCGCAAACCAACCAAGTCCTGGAACACTGTCGTAAAGCAAATTGAACACTAATGTACATCTGGCCAAGCAGCTCGCTAGCTGGTTTCACACTCGGTTATTCGCAGTCAAATGACTTCTAAGTTTCTCTGTTGGCTGTACAGAGCTTGGGCCAGGCCGCCATACTCGCTGAGGCCGGTCGAGAATGGTAGAGTCACGAATAGTCGTCTTGTTGAGTGTCCAGGAGAGCAAATCTTTCAAGCAGTTTTTGTCTGGATTTTGCAGATTATGTATAACTTTTGGGTGTTAAGACATCCTGTCCAGCTATCCACACTGGACAACGGTCGTGGTGCTGAATGCCGTTGAGTCCCTTTGGTGTACAGCCATGCTCATGTAGGGCCTTGTAGGTTATTACATCCGCCACGGGCGAAAACTCTTTACCTTAGTCCAAGCCTGGATTCCCAAGAACTTCCGGGTCTCGCCGCAAAGGGAGAGACAACAGTTAGTTTTGGTGCCATACGGCCTTACTTTGAATACGCCAACAGGTCACCAACAAACAGTAAGCCAGTTCGTATTATTAGGTGAAGATGGGCCAAAGGGCCTCGCCGTATATCCGCCTTAGAAGCCATTGAGTCTGCGTTCGCATTTACGTACTGTCCTAGCTCAGTTCTATATGCTTTGATTTGGGCGCTTTGAATGAGATCGTATTCTGCTTTGTTGAATTCCTACGGGGTAATTAGCCGATTGCATTGCATGGCTCCGTCAACTCTCGGTCTGCGCGCAGTAAGTTGCCGCATGTGTCGAGACGACCAAATCACTATCTTTAGTAACTTAGTCTAATCGGAATACCTGCTAGAAAGGGTAAATAACGGTGTCACACTTGATGTCACGTAAACCTGTGCAGCGGAACGCTTCAATACTATAGCATCCGGCTCAGCCCTTGAGCAATACCTGGGGCAATCTTAATCGTCGCTCCTCAAAATATATGACCCAGTGAACCAGCTCTTCAAGGAAGCTGGAGATTTGGTGCCTCCCGACTTCACGTATAACAGACAGCAGTATGCCGTGTCTTTAGCGTGAAAGGTAGCATAGGCAACCGCATTATAACCAGCTTCGAATGCATCATAAAAGATGTGCACGTGTGTCCACTCTCCCCTCTTCATAAGCTTGCTAATGTATCAAGAAACCTTCAGCTGAGCTAACTTCATTGCACGGTCAGGTCCTCAGGACGCCACTGTATTTACCAGTGGCAAGCGCATCACAGTCTCGTTTGTATTGACACAGCAACTGCAATAATACCCTAGCGAACATAACTAAAGGAGCAATTAGACCCAAGGGGTCATAAATAGAAGACACTGCAGACAGGCTGTCGATTTTCTTATTTGGCCTATGTTTCAGTGAGAAGTGATAGAGGAAATTGTCCGCACGGAATTCCAGGCTATTTCCAACGTCCTTTGACCACCCAGGCACTTCAACAGTTGGTTTAATTTCCGCAGTGACATTCGCTTGCACAACCGAACTGTACGCATCTTCCTGACTACAAACCCATTTGCGCAGCTTTACTCCACCCTTCTGTAGCACGTTCCTTAAAACCCTGATTTACCGTTCACGTAATGATGGATTACCCAGTAACAACTCGAATAATCCAATGTCCTACGATCTGTTTCGTAATTGTTTGGAACATGAGCACTCCGATCCACCACGACAGGGCTATCTGGTAGTTCCCATCAACGAATCTTTCGGAACTATCGACAATAGACACGTTATCTTACCAGCGCCTATCTTGCATTCGTCTAACAACTCGCCAGAGGACGCGCTATGGGCTCACAATAACATATATGGCCAGGAATTTAGTGAATCTCCCAGACCTTTGTAAGGCAACAACCGTAACATGTCTTACCTGCACCTGAAACATCTGTCGCACACTTCACTGACTCCACTGTTGTGTCACACACGGCTACCACAAAGGACCCCGACTTCAATCTCTCTAATGACGTATGCAGTCGAACCTATAATTGGCTGTTTATCAACGCAAGATCCACCAACCCTAAAATGCGCTACATCGGTTTATTCGTTCTTCTAGCCTATTCAAAAACTGTTCTGAACACGGAAAATAGGCAATTAACAAGCACCCCTGAAAACTCTCTAACACCCCCTGGTAGACAACCTTCTGCAGCGGAAGCGCTAATCAACGCGGTGGTGGATGCCTTATTTGGGTAAGGATTGTCTGCGGTGCATCCGACTTTGCGCTGCTATCAACTGGAGACCCTGAAGAATCAATCCGGATACAGACGAATGAGGGTACACTTGAGCTCCTAATTAGTTGCATATACAACACACACACACTCTGCAATGCTAAGATTATGGAACTATTAAACCGCTTCACTTACGTCCCCACAACGTCCGCACGCTAAAGATAGTGGGTGGTTACGTTCAAATGCCACGTATGTTTTGGAATAGCCAGTCTGACCTCTCCGCTATAGGGTCTTTGCTGACACCATATACATCAACAATTGTGTACAACACTTCCATGTTCTGCATAAGCTCCGTAACATTCTTGCCTCAATTTTTACGCATAGCAACGCAGATGCTGTCGCCAACGTAAAAGACAACATCCCAGGAAGCGACCACAAATTACATTATCTATCATTTACGCTTTTTACCTCACCTCATGTTTCAACTAGTCTAGTTGGTGAGTCTCGGACGTTCAGACGGCTTAACTGGAAGGCTTTTCTATGCTTATCTGAGCAGCTAATTAGGATATATTTGCTCCTCCAAGGGGATGGACACCGCCACCTGCGACCTCTACAATAATATCAACAACTGTTTAGACGTAATCGCCCCGCTAATGAACAGCCACCGACCGCAAACGACAAAGCATCTGCCCATCTAAACAAGCTGATGAAGCTCCAAAAAATGCACCACCAGTACTCTAAGACGTGCTCGTTATATCCACTTGCGCAAGCACAAAGGCATAAACAACTGGCAACCCTCCCTGGTTATGGTTAAGATGGCTGAGGAGCGAGCTGCGCGTAACACCAACCATAAAATAACGTCCCTCACTCAGCTACTGAAGTATAGAAAACGTCATAAAGCAACGTCCATGACTCTGAAACTCTCCGATGTGTCCGCAGTTAGTAATCCAATGGAAATATCTGAACTACTTAATAGCCACTTCTGCGATTCCTTTACTGACCTGAACATCAACTTGCCCGCCGTCATGCCCGAACTTACGCATGAGTCGATTGACGTAATTACCTCTGACTTACGTCCTATAACCCGAGTAATTACATCACTCAAGCTGTCAATGCACCCTAGCTACGATGGTCTCCCATCTTCACTGCTGATACTCGGGGCCAACACATTCCTGGTTTACTTCTTAACTTTATTACACGCTCATGGAAACATGACGTATATGCAACCAGGTAAAAGCATTCCATAGTAATTCCCGGACATAAACGAGATAGCCGTCAAAACATAAAAAACTACAGCCTCCTCAGCCACAAGCCAAGTGCTTACAGCGTGATGGAAAGAAAAGATAAAGAAACCTTGTTGCACTTTCAGCTTAGTCGCAACCTTCTCATTAGACAACCACATGGATTGCTACCGTCCAAAACTTGTTAAACGCACCAACTTGAGTGTCTTTACCACGTGACTACACAGATTAATGCTAAACAAGTAGTATCCATCATATTCCTTGACATCTGAAAGTTATTAATAGAGTGCTACACTTAGAACTATTCGTAAAGCTTGAACCATAGGGCGTCTCAGACCGACTGTTCACATGGTTCACATCATACCTCTTATACCGCACGCAATCAGTAAAGGTGGGCAAGTCTAGGTCACTTCAAAGACTAGTCAAACTTAATGTTATTTAGAGCAACGAACTAGGCCCACTTCTACGCCAGCTATATGTCAATGACATTTTTCAGTTGCTACAAAATGTCAAGTACTACCTGCTAGCCGATGACACCAAAATGGGTTTCCATTCACCCATCAAATATGGAAGACGATATTTTTAAGATTCAAAGCGCTTTCATGGCTTTGCATTTTGATTCAAAACGGAAGCTGACGTTCTCGCAAACGAAGTGCACCGTCCTCTCGTACCCATGCCTTGTGCAGCCTAAGTTATTAACGCTTCAAAGCATACCGCTTGGCAATAGCCACACAGTTCAGGACTTAGGGGCACAGTACTCCACTTGTTTGAACTTCGCAGTACATGTCAGCCAATGTTCAGTAAAAGCACGCTCACTTCTAAGCTTCGTATACAAATCCATGGCACTGCAAGAAGCAAGGCTTGCTCTATACAACACCTGCGCCCGAACACTGCTAGAATACTGCTCCGTTGCGTTTACCAACTTCAAAAAATGCGACAGAGTTGCAGTTGAAAACGTCCAGCGGTCGTTCACTAAACGTCTGCCGGGCCACTCCAATCTCAACTATCGTGGTTGGTGCATGGAACTCGCGCTCGAGCCTTTATGGTTGCGAAGACAGAAAACCAACGCATTCCTATATCTGCTTATCCACCATTTGCTTGCGAGCTCACTGCCTCCATTTTACCATCAGGCAACCATGCTTCTCTTCGCAATCGGCAACACACCAATATCTTACGGAATGCCCACAGGAGTACGCATGCAAATATCTATCCATTTTGATACGTGTATATGTGGAACAGGCTACCACCCGCCTACGGGCATCCGCTAAAGCACTGCAATTCCGTCCATCACTTAATGGATACCTCACAGTCAGTCAGATTTTTATTGTTTTAAACGTTTACAGACCTAAAGGAGAGCTGTGGGAAAATGGACCTGACCACATATAAGCGTCTTCGTTAGCAGATCTCACCCAACCTTAAAGAAAATAATGCTTGTCTTTAACTCGTCGTTACAAATTTTGTCGCCTCGGATCTTACCTTCTTACCTCATGGCTGTCTACAGGCCACTGGGACCCAGAACCACCGCATTCACCTCAGATAATAGCTCTCCAGCCATACTACTTATCCTGACTAGACTTTCCAACCTTTAGCAAACACACCGGCTTCTGCGGAGCATTTTGCCTTCGACCCTAATACCTAATTCACTTTTATCTAATGGTGCTCCTGCAACTTTGACGTATGCCTGCATTCAATCATTTTGTCGCCCATTCACTGAGTAAAATTAATTAGGTCGCTTCTGGCCATCAATCTTATCTCAACTTGTCAGCACACAACCGCCACTCAGACTCCAATTATTAGATGTCCAATTATCCTAAACTCGCTGCAAAATCTGGGACAACTGCTCATGCAAAAGCCCAGCTATGTCAATGGCTTTTAGGGCTCAGATTACCTTAGCACTGTTCCCTTAGCATGCGAGCATGAGTCGAGCATCTGTGCTTCGCTGAACCTTAGCAATTGGTGCTTTGACGTATATAATTACGATTAAAATTCACGCGCAATAATTTGCCTCGACGCGGAATCGAACCCCGGTCCACCAATTTCGGGTCCACTGCTCTACCACTAAGCTGCGGAGGGCTGACGATTAGGTGCGCAAATTTTAATACATGACTTCTGCTTGGTGCGCGACGTATTGCCAATGGGCTCACAGTACCTGTCCTGGTGTTGCAGATTGGCTCACTCACCCGTCACTTCCCAATAGACCGAAGTACCTGTCCTTCGGATTTCAAATGGGCGATGATAGATTAATTTTGGATGTTTGTGAGTAGTGTAAATTTTGTAGAAAGATGAAGTCAAGATTAAAATTCACGCACAATTATGTGCCCCGACGTGGAATCGAACCCCGGTCCACTTCTGTCTATTGGGAAGTGACGGGTGAGTGAGCCAATCTGCAAAACCAGGACAGGTACCGTGAGCCCATTGGCAATACGTCGCGCACCAAGAAGTCATGTATTAATCGTCAGCCCTCGGTAGCTCATTGATAGAGCAGCAGACCGGAGATTCGTGGACCGGGGTTCGATTCCCTGTCGAGGCAAATGATTGTGCGTGAATTTTAATCGTGACCTACCTTCTGCAAAATTTACACTACTCACAAACATCCAAAATTAGTATTTAATTACCTCAATGTATGCTTGCTCTCTTCCAGTTTGCTCTCCTTTCATCATTCAACCATTCATCGCTGTCCGCTAGCGCTCAAACATAACCCAAGTAGTCAGCACAGAGCGGCTCCTTAGCCTCCCAATTTCAGTTTTTCATTTACTTTTTACTCGGTGTAATGTCTTCAAATGTTTAACTGCAAGCGTCCAGCTCTCGTAAGTGCTTTCTCTGGCTCCATCCACTTTGGTATTATTGTGTTAGCACCAAGCCTGACTTGAGAATCTGTGCGTTGCTGCGGCTTAGCTTCCTATGATCTGACGCATCGAACAGCCTCCATGAATGCTTGCGCTCATTTCCTTCGCTGCCCTGTCTTCAAGTAATACTTTTCGCTCTCTTTTATTTATCAAACGTATTTCATCCAATCAGCCCACAGCCGCCCCTTGGCCTCACATTTCTAGTCCTTCAGTTATCAGTTACTCGCCATTACGCTTGAGACACTTGTTCAAGTAGGCGTATGGTTGTCTCACCGGCTTGCTCAGGCTCAGTTTACCTTGGTAGCATTCACATAGCACCTTAGCATGATTGTGTATTTGCGAGATTCTGCGATTTTCGTATTTGTTGTGACGTCCTCAGCAACCTTTAGGTGGGTTTGCGTACAGCCTGTTCGCGGTCCTTTCTTCAATTAATTATTTTTAGCTCTCACGTAGCAAACAATCTTATCCTTTCTAGTCAGCACAAGCCGTAATTTAACCACACCATTTTAGGTGTCAACTTTTTACTATTGCAGCAGTGTCTTCGGCACTTGCGCAAGTAGTAGGCCGTGCTCCCATTCAATTTTTCCGGCTCGCTCGATATCGGCACAATTTTTTCAGCACTTTCGTGGCCTAGTCATACGGCTAGATTATCTAAACATTTTTACTTTGAGCTTGACTTCTATCTTTCCGCTGAGTTACCTAGTTGGTTTACATTTCGGTTATTTTGTGATAGTCTGGAAGCGGTCATGGAAGATGACTGGTCAGATGAGACAAAGTTAAGGCATGGCACTGAGCATTGGCTTCCCGAATGAAAATGGTTGAAAAATGCTTGCGCACCAAGTAAATGACTGTGACGGGATGAAAGAAGGTTTGCCGTAAATTGTGCGAAAACAACGAGGCTCTAGTGGTATGGGATACTGTGCGTTCCGTATTCCGAATAATGGCTGGTAACCTCATTGTAATCTGCGAGAATCCGAAAAGCAGCAGCCCGATCAGACGCGACTAAGTTAGTCGGCGCGTTGAGGTTAGGTCTTATATTTAAGGCGGGAAGAAAAATATGGATGGTCAGCGGAAATGGACAGGTTAGGGAAGAAGCATAGTAACTTAATAAAGGGGCGCAAATCTAGCAGGACCTAACGGCTTGAGAAACTTAGCATTGGGCTAGAGATCCTAGGACGTTTACATAGCGGTAGTCATCTATGCAGTCAGTGAGAAGAAAATTCTTCACGTGAAACTAGCTCAGGGCACGGCACTGAGGGTTGTCCAAACGCTTGAAGAAGAAAGGAACGCAAAGGGCGCAATACGCAGCAGACAGATTCGGAATGAAATTTTCTTTGTTGGTGCTGGTTAAATAACCTGACAAAGCTCTCTGCACGTTGTGATTACTCCGCAAAATTAAGATAGTTTTATCTGCAAGTCTAGATAAGGTCAGGGCCGTGCTCCCAGCGCTCGACCGCAGAGATGCAAGTGCTCAGGATTTCTGCTAATTTGGGAACACTTAGTAGTCTATCTATGGCCATGGAGAATGGCATGATACTATCAGCTGCTCTGACGGTTTCCGGCAGCTTATTTTATATGTAGCCCTATCTTTAGAGGAAGAAGTTAGAAAGTAGGAAATAACATGTTTTGGGTGGTGAGAATGGGTGTACCTTCTTGCGTACGGGATAACGTATATCGCACAGCGGATGAAAAAGTCGGTCAACCCTAGAGTCCGATGTTTTGATTAGCTTATATAGGAAAACATGTTTGGTTTTAAGTCCCTGCAGCCAAATCGGTTCCACACAAAGCTGCTTGTAGCTGCCTTGATAGTTAAGGGCAGATGATCCTAGAAGAGACTAAGTGAACGAACATTGAACTTTCTCAATAACTATCCCGTCAAGTTTGCTTAACTTAGTAACAACCGTTGAAAATTATTCTACTATAGGTGGGGCATGCAACCTAAAAGGTATGCGTTGAGACTCGAGCATGCTCATTGACTTCAGTATAAAGCCACTGCTGGACCTGGCTTTGGCAGGGCTACGGCTCGCTTGCTGCGAAAATTTCCGGTAGCTGAAATAGTGTACGCTTAGGTCACGCACAGAGGCACAACGTCTTCAGTGAGTTGACGATCATTTGGCTTATGTAAGCGTAGAGTAAACCTTAAGAGCACAGTGCCTGACCTGTTGTGATAGATGCAGACAGTAATTTTCTTTTTTTAGTTCGTGTCCAGAAAATAATGCAAGATGCCTTTAGTCAACTGTCTTCCAGCACTGTGCCTCCGGATCAAATGAAACAAGTACGCTTCGGAGCCCAATGGCGAGGGTTTGCGCCGCTACCGATCCTCAACCCATGCAACTCGGCTCGTCAGAAAAGGTGCCTGGGTATAATTATCTCGGACGCAATAATGACTCTGAACAGCCTTCAATGAACACAAACGGGTCAAGATCAGTTTCTCAGGTACGCACCTTAATCTCACCAAGTTTTTTTTAATCAGACTACGCATATTGGCGTAAACCACTTGCAATCCGTCTGCATGCCCAACTGGCCCGGAGTAACGAGAATTGATCTTTAACTTGTTCGCGTGGTTTTCCGATGTACACGAAAATTCAAACTATGGACGTCTGCCTCACTATTTGCTTGGCGGGTTCAGGGCTCATCGACGGTTTTTTACATTTTATTCCGATCTTTTGAAGTAAGATCTCTAAGGACATATAACGGTTTACATTCTGGTTTTTGGTTTAGTCGAAGGATGCGCCGGCATTCGTCCTTAGTTTACCACACAACATTGGTAGGACGTACCTTTGAGAAAATGCTTGCTTCTTAGGGACATCGGATAACATCAGTTCGTTCTCCAAGAGCACTTTTTCAACCAGCATCCTTACCGCACTGTTTTCTTTTAATTTGCCTAACACATTCGTAATGATAGGACAATGGTCACTGGAGGTTTGTAGCGTTCGCCGCGAACCTGTGGCTGAGGTGGTGGCTTGCTCTACTTAACCAAATTTTACAACTATTTCAAAGTTGAATTTGGAGAATCCGCTGGTGGTTGGGTTGCTACAAGCAACCTCAATTGAGACCTCGGTTCACTTGATGTGGACCTCGGCCATTCCGATCAAAAAGACCGTAAGTAAAATGAAAATTATAGTGTTGGGATGAGCAACACTATAATTTTCATTTTACTTACGGTCTTTTTGATCGGAATGGCCGAGGTCCACATCAAGTGAACCGAGGTCTCAATTGAGGTTGCTTGTAGCAACCCAGCCACCAGCGGATTCTCCAAATTCAACTTTGCAATCTTTTCTGCTGGACCAAGCGTTGCTCGTGGATCTCAGTGGCATAGTGCTTATGGCGTCAACCATGAGCCACTAGGCTCTGAGTTCCAGCCCAACTCAGGCTATCTCCAACTGATGAGTCCCAACAGGACGAAACCGCGGTCTTGGGGTGCCGGTGTTGGGATGAGCAACACTATAATTTTCATTTTACTTACGGTCTTTTTGATCGGAATGGCCGAGGTCCACATCAAGTGAACCGAGGTCTCAATTGAGGTTGCTTGTAGCAACCCAGCCACCAGCGGATTCTCCAAATTCAACTTTGCAATCTTTTCTGCTGGACCAAGCGTTGCTCGTGGATCTCAGTGGCATAGTGCTTATGGCGTCAACCATGAGCCACTAGGCTCTGAGTTCCAGCCCAACTCAGGCTATCTCCAACTGATGAGTCCCAACAGGACGAAACCGCGGTCTTGGGGTGCCGGTGTTGGGATGAGCAACACAATAATTTTCATTTTACTTACGGTCTTTGTGATCGGAATGGCCGAGGTCCACATCAAGTGAACCGAGGTCTCAATTGAGGTTGCTTGTAGCAACCCAGCCACCAGCGGATTCTCCAAATTCAACTTTGCAATCTTTTCTGCTGGACCAAGCGTTGCTCGTGGATCTCAGTGTCATAGTGCTTATGGCGTCAACCATGAGCCACTAGGCTCTGAGTTCCAGCCCAACTCAGGCTATCTCCAACTGATGAGTCCCAACAGGACGAAACCGCGGTCTTGGGGTGCCGGTGTTGGGATGAGCAACACTATAATTTTCATTTTACAACTATTTAATCTTCTCGAGAACCGATTTCAAGTCGGACGTGGATGACCTAGACTAGTGTTTATAATTGGACTTAAATTTTTCTGTTCGTTAAAGCAGCTCACAAATTACATAGCTTGGTCAATATCCGGAAAAGCGGCAGGTGCTCATTGCCCAATTGAAGCTCGTCCGTGGTGCGCAGTCCTTCAGACCCCTAAAGAGGAGCGATGGCATGACAGCTGGCGGCTGACGTTTCTCCCTGGTTGGAGCAGATGCATGTTGCGTCCAGTCCCTTAAATCGATACATGTTAGTAGGCCTACACAGGTTGTTGCTGCAGCAGGTGGGAACCAGTTTAACTCATGCGGGTTTAAATCTCCTGTAACTAGTTTGTATTCGCACGAAAGATTAGATGCCTGCGCAAAAGTAACCATAAGTGTTTGTCACCCTTAATTGAGGTGTCGGATGTTCTATACACACACCCAAATAAAACCGTCGATCCCAGGATATCAGTCGTCTTGACTTTCCAAGCACTCGCCAAGTGTGTATCGGGCCTAGACGTTTATTCGGTTGATAATTTTAGCGGAGATCACATGATTTCAGATAGTTTGCAATTTCGTCACTAGGCTGGCGCACCAACACTAGTCTCGTGCAAGGGTCACCAATTGTAGCGCTGGACTCAGTTACCGGTAGCGACAATTACCAGTAAGACCAACTACGGATACCGAGATACAGAAGTGGAACGTTGCAGAAGCCAACGTGTATTGAACAATGAACAATGATTTATAATGGGTACAAAAGCAGGTGCTTGACATGTCCCGTAAGGTGTTTAGAGTTAGAAAAGATAGATCAAGGGATAATAGAGTCGTCAGTTCGGGCGATTACAGATGTAACTGCACTGCCGTATAAAGGGAGTTTGAACTGAGAATGTACGCACACAAAGCAATAAGGGGAGTGGTTATTGATCACGTAATAGGCGAGAAAAAATAAAAAATAGCGAGGACAACACTTACTCGTGCGCAACTATCTTGGGTCTACGGGATAAAGAAATCCAGCTTCTATAGTAGTAGCGTTTATCAAATTTTGTGCAAAAGGTGTGGAGTGACTCATTCTCGAGTAGGATTATGGCACTATCCACTGTTTGCATTAGTGCCTGCATCTGGTGGTCATGGGCTATAGCATGTAGTGTAAATGTGACAGAGTATCACCAAGGCATTTTTTGAAAAGGGATAGGGTGGGTGCATTAATTACATGTTCCAGGAGGGCGTTCCAAGGCTGTGACACTCGAAGGGAGAAATAGTTTCGCCGACATTCCAGTCGGCTGTACTGCGTGACTAACTTAAACTGGTAACCTCTTAGCGGAGTGAGTATTAGAAGGGAATGGCATGGGTGGTTGGGGTTTCTCAGGATCTGGTACACCATTATGAGATCGCCTGTTAGACGCCGATAACCTCCACTGTATATTTTGATGGTCTTCAGCCTGAGTGGGTAGGGGAGGCTGGTCAGACCTCTGACGCTCTTCGTTGCCCTACGTTGTGCAGTATCGAGCGCGGTGAGATGGTGCTGGAGCCTGGGTTGCCACGCTTGGATAGCGTATTCCGCGTGCGGCCTCACATACGCACTAAGCATTTTTGGAAAGACTGAAGCGTCAAACTTTCCGGAAGCTGTGCGAAGAAGGCCGAGGTACTGGTTTGCCTTCTTAGCTGCATTTTCAGTCTGCCTCAAACAACCGAAGTCATCTTGAACTATCACGCCTAGATCGCACTCGTGAGAAGCCCGCTGTAGAATTTGTGGTCCTAGGCGGTAGTTGTGCATCCTCTTGTGCCGTATGCTTGTGCATACATTTGTACGAACAAAAACGAACTGTAAGTCAAATGGTGCAGCAAAAAGCGGTGCACCGCACTACTTACTGGGACTGCGCAAGTAAACGTTAATTGCCTTCAGTAAAACAAATGGACTGTCAGTAGGTGGGAACGTGAACATCATCCATTGTCGCGAAGTAACCTAAAGGCAAATGTTTCACGTTCACTACAGGAGGCTCCTCCTAGAAGGCTGATGGAGGGAAGACTTCGATAAATGTCGGGTGGGGGGACGATGTGAAGTATGGGGAGTCGAGTACAGATATAAGACGCATATATGTAGAAAGGGAGCTCGTGGCGTTCGCTGGGTCCGGTATTATTTGTTATTTATTATCTATTACTTGGGTGTGGACCGGAGTGCATCATTGGTTGGCCGTCGGGGCAGATTGGTCGGACGGCAAAATCATGTTATTCAAGAAAAAGGGTGGGCAGGACATCTCCGCCGTTGCAGTCTTTGGGGTGATAAAGTGCGTGACGTTAACCACCTGATTGCATCGACTGAGCTATCGATCGGCTCATTGACCTTCCGTTAAACTGTGAAATAACCATTCACTACTGCAGCTTTAGATAGCTTAACGAGTTGTATTAAGTGTACTCATAACAGTGAATGCCTGAGGAGGATTATCGAAAGGAGATCTGTTCACAGCAGTTCCGCTTCTTTTAATGTAAGAATGGCATAATACACGAATTAAAGAAACGCATGCAGCTTGCAGCGTACACAAACTTTAACAAATTTTTGAAATGTAGCGCTAAGCTTGCCAATGCAAAGGCAGTGATCCGATACATAAAGGAATGCATAGAACGCAATCAGTATCCTAAAACGTATTGGAAATCACTCAGACGCTGTCATGTTCGTCCGACGGCAAAATCCGTGTAATGGCACGCGTTCAACATACTGGAAGTTAATCATTCACAACTTCCCGAGTTACAACGCCTTTGTGCGCATTAGCAAATGTCTTTGGATCAACACGTCATAGCTGAAAGCTCCTATTTTGAGAGCTACTTGCGCAGTGTAACAAAGTTGAGGTGAGGGAGTACACGTTGTTGCTGTACAACCTGGAAACAAAAGTACCTGAATGGAAATTTCCACGACATCCGGAACGGTACATTCGCCACCATGCTAACGTGCATTTGAAGAAGTATCTACTAGAAGCTCTCACACTGGGACGGAACTTCTTTTGTTGTTGCCAAACAGTGTACTGATTCAAGTACAAACGCAATTCGAATGTTTAATGCAACAGCTAAGTGATTTGACACTTCCCTCGCGAACGCTTCTTTCAATAGCACTCTGATACACCTTTCTCATCAGTAATCGAGTCACAAGCCGCAACTCTCAAAACCGATAACTAATGAGCACTGAAAAGTCGTAAAATAACTGACGTCTAGTTCCGAAGTTTTGTTCTCCCGGGCCAGACAAAGGGTCGGGTTGGGTAATGATGGACAAATCAGACTTTATACTAAACATGCATGTCACTTTGCAGGCTGCGACCAACTTCATGCATGACCCGATACAAGGAGATAGTACCGTAAATGATGAAAATAAACTTACCATGTCGCTGAAGGTACGTAAGCGCGACGACTATATTAAGGCTACTTGCTCAAACATCTAACTCCAGGTGGCTAAAAACCAGCCCTTCTCTACGGGCTAACAAATATGCAAAAGTCTAACGTACAAATGCGTCAGGTCATCGACATGTCCGGCTCTGCTGTACACGTAGTTGCCAAGTGTCTTGTTGACTTACTAGAATCCCTACGTACAGAAACATCCTCCACACTGTGTGTGATACCTCTGATGTTGTTAAACAAGTAGAAGACCCGAATGTGAGGGACAAGTTGATGCACGTTTTCTTCGTAGATTCACTCTTTACGAATGTTCCCTTTCGCTAGAAACCGTTATTGTCATTTTCGAATTCCTAACCGAAAACAGCGATGACGTCTGTATTACGGTCCAACTAGTAAAGGAATTGCTTCTGCGTTGCACTATTAACAAGCAATGCTTGTTCGATGGAAAATACAATCAACAAGTAGACGGCGTTGTAATGGGTCCCCTTTAGGGCCACTTACGGCCGACTATTTCCTCGCGGAATCTCATCGCCTCTCTTGAGTTTTATCGGCGCTGTATGGATGAAATATTCACCGTATGCGACCCAATGATTGGTCACCTCCACCTACTTGACCAGTTCAACCGGGTGCATCCAACGTTTAAATTCACTTGTGAACTAGAGAACGACAACGTAACCTCATTTTTGGATGCGCTACCGCGGTGGCTAGCTGACGGATTACTTAAAAGGATAGCGCTCCGGAAGTCTATGTGGGTGGTCCAGCACACGCATTTTCTTAGCTTTTTGCCCAAGAAATACAGGAAGAACCTTGTGCGCTGTTTTTACTATCGGACCGCGAAAATCTGCAGCCCAAACATTGGATGCTGAGAAGAAGTTCATTCTCACAACGCTGCAAAACAACAATTATCTCACGACCGTTATCCACAAACATATTGCTGTTCTTGAACATCTTAAAGAAATAGCAATAGTAAAGTAAAAGGACGCCTTTATTTCGGTTCTCTTTAAAGGAGATATTGCTTACTAGTTACTAAACAAAAGATTTCCCGTCCCTTTAAACCAAACCTAGCCGGCTGCAAAAGTCCAAATTGTTTCCGAGAATGTTCCGTATATCACAAAATGCCTCAAAGACAGACTCACGGCTCGTTCCGAATCTTCCTTTGTATTTCAGTTCACCTGCGCCTGTGATGCCAGGCACCTCGGATGCACTATCAGGCGGCTGTCTAAGAGGATAGCGGAACACGTTGCCTGGCTGGCAAGCCGAACAACCTTGTAGTGCTAGCTAGGTGGTTCGTGTTTAACCGGTTTCTGCAAATATTTCGACAACAGTGTTCTAGGAGGTAATGGGTTTTCGCCTGGCAAGCGCTCTCCCTATAAGAGGCCACAAATATCTGGTTATCAACACTGGGACGTAGCGGATGTGACTCAGCACAACCTACAGTCACATCCCCGTGGATAACCGCGGATATAAATCGCATATTCTCACATCCTTGACAATAACAGTCAAAAATGCTGCGGCACATTCACAAACACAAGCTACACTGCTACAATCCTACACATTTGCATATGTATATTCACCCGTACACATATTCCTTGTCATAACAAACATGTATTTTCGTGCATTTTGGATCGCACTATTTTACCTTAACATGATCATACCTGTAAAGGTGGACCTTGCACTGTCGAGAATAAAAGTTTATTTATTTATAGATAAATCAATGTTTGTTCTCGACTATGTGACACATGCGCACGGAGGCGAGATCAAGTAAGTGCGATTGTGCAGTCGTTTCATGGCACATGTTTTCAGAGACAAGCGGAGTTTATTCCGACGTTCATGGTTGTAATTTTACGAGTATGACTGAAGTAAAAATGAAGAAATCCCATGGTCATGATTTCGGGCAATTTCGTATGGGCATATGCAGTCTGCCATAAATTGCATTAACCATTCAGCCGCGAATAGCTCAAGCACTAGAGCTAATCAAGGAGAAAAGAATTGGTAAAGAACAAGGTTAACAGTGCTTACATGATGCCCTGGGTTCATGCGAGTGTAGCGTAGAGATCAACGATGAATACGTAGAAAGAGACGTGGCGACGAAATATGCAACTAGGAAAGTGTCGGGGCGTATCAAGAATGGTGATATGTGGCCCTAGTCAGCTTTCCAGTGCTACGTAATGGGCTGTGTGTTTAGTTGGTGTTGAGTCACATCCGCCACGTCGCAGTGTTGTCAAGCGGACATTTGTGGCTTCCTATAGGGAGAACGCTTGCTAGTCGAAAACCTACCACGTCCTGGAACACTGGCATCGATCCATTTTGGACGGTAAACGGTAACTGGCAATGCTTCTCATTGACCGATTATTCGTTAGGTTAGTCGCAGTCAGGATACATCCATCATTACCGCTGGCTGATGCATGATAGCCAAAGGGACTGGTTGGTCCATGGATCTTGTCTGGTTCTACTGAATGGCGCGGGCCGTTCGGTAGGCAAACCATGAATTGGACATTTTTGGAATGTTATGTATTTGTCGTCTGTAGAACTGCGTAATGCCTCCGGGGAGTACCCAAAATAATATGGTTTTGAATGATTTGTGGAGCACGAAATATAGCTGAACCCAATTGTACCGGTCCGAAAGTGTAGCAACTTGACCTTAATAAAGAACCGGAATTCATCCCGGAGTAAGTTGTATTCATTTTAAGCACTGGCATCTATGGCCAAGTGGACGGTATAAAATAGTGTGAATTCACACTACTTTATACCGTCCATTTGTCCTTGGAGTCAGAATCAGCTGACACCATCAACCAACCTGTTCCATCATGCAGCTACACATACCCTTCTCATAATACTTCTGGCTCGGGAGGCGGGAACACACTGGTTGCAGACGTAGAGGTCCAAGCTGCTGGTAAGCTTCCCGTAGTTCGTCTCCAAACCGTTCACCTCAGGAACTAATACGGCTTCCCGTTCGCCTTCCGTAACAACCGACAGATCGCCTAACTGTTTCTTCTGTTGTCGCTATTTGTAGTTGACACCGTTGCAGACCTCTTTCGTGATTAAAGAAAGACATCACCGAGATCAATAAGTCCGTAGCGAATAACCAATGTGAGAGAAAGATAACGAAGGAAATAAGTCGAGTAATGCATAAGGAAACGATGACATAAATCTTAAATGAATAAGCATATGAACTAAGTTGTTTACAAAGGAATCCGAGCTAAGTTCAAGAGGTCAGAAAAGATATTTTTAGGAAATGCCACAAAGACGAAAATGTTATCTAAATTAACTACAGTTGGCTTAAGCGACGTGTGCGAGTTCATAGAAACGAGTACTGGTAGACATTTATATAAGAAAGAAAAGCAGTAGGCTAAAATTGAAAACACACCATCTGAAATATGGAGACTTAGCATGCAGGCACGAGGTTAGTAAATCGAATGCAGCGTACGTACAAACGCTTCGCCGGTTCTGCCTAGGTTCTTTGCAGGACACTTCGTCGCTTCGGTAGTGGTCGCGAGTGGCTTCGCTCATGACTCACTAGGGCTGCCTGACTCAGGCACTCGCGACCGCATGTGCTACAGCACCATGCGCTCGATGTCGATGGAGTACTATCCATCGGTACTTTCCGCTTCCGCACTTGCCGCTTCTTCTCTACATGCATGAGGTCTTTCTTCCGCACTTCGTCAACTGCCTTCGTGAGCAGATCACGCCATGCACGCCGATCAACCGCCTTCGATTCACATGACTTGCAATCAAGATTAGAATGTGAGAGGCTTACATTGATCATGTCCTGGTAACGTAATTTTGGTTTCCCCACATGCCGCTTCCCAATACTCAGCTGACCATATGAGAGTTGTTTCGGTATCCTCGTCGAATCCATAGGCCACACATGACCGAGCCACCTCAGGTGTCTCAGCAAAAGTATGCAGTTCACTGCATACATCCCACTTCGGCGCAACACTTCCGTGTCAGCAACTCTGTCGCCCCAACTGATGCGCTAAATCTGTCGCAAACACTGCTGATGGAACCGCTCGAGATATCGCACATCCCGACGGTACATCTTCCACGTTTCACTGCCGTGTGGGAGAACGGACAGCACCATGGATTTGTACACCATCAGCTTCGTGCCAATGGTAAGCTGATGGTTGTTGCACACTCGGTACTCTAGCGTCCCGAATGTCGCCGCTGCCTTCGACATGCGGATACGAAGCTCACCGTGAAGCTGCTGATCAGTCGACATCACAATCCCAAGGTAGCGGGAGCTGGTGGTAGTTTCCAATACTTCAGCACCAATGCTGATTCGCGGCAATATTGAAGATTGCACCTCCGGTGAGGGCTGAAAGATGCAGACCGTTTTGCTTGTGTTGATGGTGAGCCCGAATTTGGCCGCTGTCGAAGCCAGAGCACTAGCCATGTGCTGCAACTCATCCGCGCTGTGCGCAAACAATGCAGTCATCAGCAAACAGCAACATACGGATAGTTGTCTCACAGACTAGGGTTCTCGCACCGAAACGACGGATGTTCAGCAACCCACCATCAATACGGTGTTCAACAAGGCCCCCGTAAGCACAAGCCGCATCAAATGCACATCATTGCATGAAGATAGATATTAAACAGGGCAGGAGCTAAGACACAGCCTTGCTTCACACCAGAGACAACTGCAAAGTCATCCGAGGTCTCTCCACTCAGCTGCACCCTCGCTCGAATACCACTGTGCTGACATTCAATTAAACTTACAAACTTACGCAGGCAACCAAACTTACCCAACACTAGTCACAATGCCTCGCGGTTCACCGTATCAAATGCTTTGGTGAAATCAACAAAAAGCGAATACAACGGCTGATGTCGTTCTCTGCACTTCTCCTGCAACTGACGAGCCGCAAACACCATAGTGCGGCGAACCGAGCGGAATCCATACTGTTCTTCCGCCACGTTCGTTTCCACAACCAGACTGACGAGGCGGTTGAGCAGAATTCTGGCAATCAACTTGCCAACGCAACTCAGCAAGTTGATGCCACTATAATTCGTGTAACATTGCTTGCTTCTTTTGCCCCTGTACAGTGGTAGCACAAGGGCAACCTTCAGCTCAGCAGGCACATCCTCCTCAATCCATACGCGTTGAACCAAGTGGTGCAGCACAGTCAACAACGCAGGACTGCCGTGTTGTAATACTTCAGGCGGGATCCCATTGGGCCCCGGCACACTTGCCGTTTCGTAGAAGAGCAAGTGCCCTCTGCGTCTGATCCAGCGTCAGCGTGTCCGCCAGACTCGTTTTCACATCGTGCTGCTTGAGGCCGTGCAATGTAGTCCAGTCGATCTCTGAACGGTTGTTCAAGAGACAGTCAAAGTGTTTTCGCCAGATCTGCATTATGTCTGCAGTCTGTGTACAAGTAAATCCTGAACTACCATCGATCAAAGTACTTAGCGGCTCCATTCTCCATCCATATACCGCCTTCAAGGTGTCAAAGAATTCCTTGTGTTGGCGGCGTTCGGCGTAGCATTTCATCTGCTTCGCCTTCTCTGTCCACCATGCATATTTTATGCGACGGAGCTCTCGGGTCAGTCGCCGTCGAAGTTTACGAAACTGACTACTCTTCTACCCTAAGTCACTGGGGTCTGCCACATGTGAGGCAAATGCTGCATTCTTCTCTGACACCAATGTGCCAATCGTCGCGTTGTTCGCAGCAAACCAATCAGGCCGCTTACAGTTTGCGTGCCCTATGGTCTCCTCGGCAGCAGCTGTCACCTGGTCGCGAATGTGGTGCCACAGGTCGTCCACTGTTGCTATGCAGTCCACATCACACAGGCGTGCTGTCATCACCTACTCCAGCTCAGTACGTTTCGCCACAGTACCGAGGGAGAGAATGTTAAATTTACGCCGATTCACGGCGGGAATGCAATGCATAGATTTACGAAAATATATGTACAGTTTGGTCCGAACCAACTTGTGATCAGTGCCACACTCAGCTCCACGCAGTACACGTGTCATGCGCACTTCACGCATATCACGTTGAAGTACGAAGACATAGTCGATCAGGTGAGCGTGACCACTCTGTGGGTGCCTCCAAGTTGCTATATCACTCGCACTCAGTGCAAACCGAGTGTTCGTGATCGTCAGGCCGTGAGTGGCACATGGTGAGAGCAGCCTGTCACTGTTCGCATTCGCTGAGCCAACGCCATGCGAACCGATAACATCTGTCCACACCGATGCATAACGCCCAACGCGCGCGTTGAAATGCCCCAACAGAAATAGTCGGTCGCTCCTCGGCACAGACCGTATCACGGAGGATAGCTGAGTGTAGAATTGATCACGCGTGTCATCAGGATAAAACATGGTCTTACCGTACATGCTTATAAAAGTGGTAAACTTACCTCTTCCGAGTCGTAGGCGAACAGTCATCACTCGCGCGCTGATGCCTGTTGGTTCACTCACCAGCTGGCCATGGAGGCGATCAGGTATTGCAAAACCGACCCATGTTCATGTGGTGCTGTGATGGCGTTGCCCACGCAGTAGAATGTGTAGCCAGCATCTGCTTCATGCAACTTACCTTGCTCAGTGAGCCGAGTTTCACTGAGCACCGCAATGTCAAGGTGGTAACGCGCCAGCTCCATCGCGACCAGTACAGTGTGTCGCTCGGGGCGCTCACTGGAGCTCCGGTCCAGTAGTGTGCGCACGTTCCAGCATCGATGCTGAGGGTTTTGCGCGTAGGCATACGATTGCATTGGTGGGCAATCGCACGCGAGATGATAGTTGTGCTTCGGAGGTTTGCTTGAGGGACTCCACCCGGAGCCTTTGGCTCAATATCCTTACCCACAAGGCAGTAGGTGATTTGAAGGTTTGTTTGTGAGACTGCGCCCGGAGCCTTTGGCTCAATAGCCTGACCCACAAGGCAGTGCGTGGTTTGGAGGTTTGTTTGAGGGACTCCGCCCGGAGCCTTTGGCTCAATAGCCTGACTCACAAGGCAGTGGGGAGCAGATTCAGCTCGGGAATGTGATTGCAGAGACAGATTTGGATCTGCTTGACGGCCGTCACACGCGGCCTTGGAGGAACTGGAACGGTTCACATATGTTTTGCAACCGTGGTAGGATATGCACCTGCGACCACGGCCAGACGCAGGTGGGTTTTGGCGGGTTGGCGCCAATCTGACCAGGGGGTGCCTGGCTTAAGGAGGGCAGTAGCAAACCATTGAACTCCCGGAGGTGTCCTCCCACCGTCAGAGACCATGCATGGCGGTGGTGCTCTACGCCAATCGAGCTGTGAGCTTATAACCCGTAGACCTGTTGTCTCCCATGGCTAGGTTTTACGGGAAGAGTGCCGTCGACTACTTTCTAACCTCCGAAGAGGATGGACTTGGATACTGGCAGGGCGCCCACACCTGACAGGAGAACGACTCGGGTCCTCAGCCAAAGCCTTCGATTAAATGAACACCCGAATAGCAGCGGGTCTAGTACATGGTCAGTTCAGTGACTAATGCGGATTGGTGTCCTGGATCTCAGCAGGGAGAAGGGCGAAACACAACTCCCACCCAACGTAGAGGCGTCCAAGACATGAGCCAATGGCGCAACAGTAGCAGCATTGGGTAGGACATCTGTCAGGATCTAGCTACCTCCAGCCTCAGCACATCATAGGCTCTCCCGCCCGTATCCAGAATACATCCCTTTCATATACCAGCCCTCATTCAATAAAACCGCTGGAGAAAGTTACTACTTATAGCTTGTTACTCATACGTTTGTTAGTAGTGTAACTTCAATCTGATAGAATCCTTACACACATCTGCTGTTTGCCTCGACAAACAGCACACCAAAAAGGTTGTGGCGATAGTGATATCTAAGGTTTGGTACTGCCACCCAAGAGCATCTAACTGATGCTCGAAACCCTCAACCGTAGACTCCCTAACGACGTGCTCCGGAAGCGCGTTCCAACGTTCATTAACGGAGCAACAAGGGAGTTTCCGTCCTTACCTGGTCAGAACACAGTTTGTTCAGCTTCAGCGGGTGACCCCGGAGACTAGGCAGCTTGGTGGGACTAAATAGCATTTAATCTCAACTCGGACACGTCCTCTGACATCAGAGGGCAGATTTTTCTGCCAATGCTATGCCCTTAATTTGGAAATATCCAAGCCCAATGCTACCTTTAACTATGGCTAGAACAAATGGGTTCGGCCATTTTCCTTACCGGACAAATACTTTTCACTTACCACCCATCCGGAGCAGTTTCCTCCCAGCAGAGGCTGACGGCTGAATCACGAACTGGTGCACTGTCATCAGCATAGGTCCCATCCACGCCATTGTCATATAATGGACAAGATTCGTAAGCGAGCTCACAACCTGCATTTCCAGAACCCCATTTCAGCTGCGCTGCATGGGTTCTGGCGTTCGCGTTCATGTGTCACCAATCTTCTGGTAGCTCGAGAAAAGTGGGCTAAATCCATGGATGCCGGTAAGCGGCTAGATGTCGTAGTTGTGCATTTCATTGACACTTTTGACAAGGTTTTACACGAAATTTTGCTTAGCAAACTTCGCAGTATTGGCGTTTCAGGAAAAATCCTCTCTTGACTTACTGATTTCCTGCATGACCGCACTTTCCGTGTGCAAGTAAATGAATCCTTTTCCTTCCCTGTAAATATGACCAGCGATATTCCGCAAGGCTCTGTTCTTGGCCTTGAACTTTTCAAAGTCTTTTTTAATGACATGGAGTCTGTACTACGGGCAGATTGTTTGAGTTACGCAGATGATTTAAAGCTGTGGATGGAACTCTCTTGTGTGGGTGAAGCTGATGTACTACAAACAAGGCTCGATTCGCTGCATGATTGGTCGATCAGGTGTCAATTCCCCATAAATCACGATAAATGTTCCGTTCTTCCCATCGAAGCTTCCGAACCATTTGGGATTTATCATATCCGTGGGTTTTTGCTGCCAAACTCTAATCGTGAGAGGGACCATGGCGTCTTTGTGACTCCAGACCTAAAATCGACTGAAGATACCTTGAGAAAGTCGCTTCTGCCAAAAGGTTGTTTTTCGCCATACGATGACCCTTCTCCCGCTTGACTCCGGAGGACTTCAGGCTCGTGTTCGTTTCTCATGTACATCCGATTCGTGAGTATGGAGTGTCCGCTGTTTATCCTCTCCAAATTTGAACGCAGCTTGATTGAAAAAGTTCAACGGAGAGGATCTAAATCCATTCTGGAGTTACGAAACCTGCCTTACTCACATCGTCTTCAGCGCCTGAACTTGTTCTCCTTAGCTTATCGTGGGGAACGCGGGGATTTGATTTTCACACGGCGTATCGTTAGAGGTGAACTTGGAGCTGAACTGCAGAATTTCTTTCCACTCAATTCTTTCAGTTCCACTCGGGGTCACCATTGGAAATTGTTTAAACAAAGGAGACTTCGGGTCCGTTGTGACGTCACTCTGTCTACCTGAGTACTGAACGAGTGGAACAATCTACCTGTGTATGGCGTTGATGCGCAGTCGGAGGAATGTTTCAAACATCGATTGGATACTTACCTGTTGAGTAAACTCGGATCTAGTTGCTTCTTGTGTCAATGCAGCGGTTCCATTGGTATCGACTTGCAATGTCCATCATGACTGGTTCGTGATAAAATGGCAGTTGAACGAGTCATGCGTTCCAGGACGAAAATGGTGCATGGCTTAAAGAAGCTGACGTACCCAGAGAGGTTACGAAAGTTAAATATGTTTTCCATGTACTACAGGCGGCTTCGGAGCGACTTGGTCCTCACATATCGTATACCGGTGGAGCAGGTTGGTCCTGATTTGACTGGACTGTTTCGCCCAACTTGAGTGCCAACCCATCGTGGCCACCCATTAAAGTTGCACGAAGCCCGGTCTGACCGGGTTTGGGCAGCTTTTTAATTATCGCGTACGGTCATAGCTTATTGGAATGCATTGCCTGCAGACGTCGTTATGGCACCGACGACGAAAGAGTGCGAACATCGACTGGACGCTCTCGGTCTGCAGTTTAAAGTCTTCCCGTTCATGTCTTAAACTTTACTCGTCTACTACTGCCTACGGTTCTTTAACTCATTTTAACTTGCATCTTAATATTGCCCCCGAAATTCGATAAACCTGTCTTCTCCTGTTTCCATTCCTTTATTGAAATTACTGTTTTCTTTTATTCTTCACGTGGCCAGCACGGCGAGGACTGCTAGTGCAGGGCACGTGGGCATTGTTTGGTTGACCATGTGAATCGTATGAGTTGATTTGGCTCTCCTTTGGCACATAAAGGCACCCGCTTCCCTGTTGGATCAACAACGTTTTCCAAGGTGGAGCATTCGCAAGATTTTCCTACTGTTCCGGTCCCACTTGAACTTCAGCTCGATCCCTGTGAAGAACGGGAGGCCATGGAGCTGACAAAGGATTTTTCCTTCTGCTGTCTACATTCCAATGATTACCCAATGATCCTGAAGCACGCTCAAGTGACCTTACGAATTTCTGACGACGGTCGGCGCCAGTCATCACGCTGGTCAACTGACCACATTAAACAGCTGATTGAGGAATCAGCCGGGTGAGGAACCAGCTGGTCGAAGAATCAGCTTTACCTCTCGCGGCTGCGGTGCTTCCCCTTCCCTGAAGCTCCTTACAGTTCCCTATGCGTACAAGTAATCTGTTCGCAAGCTTCAATGTATCCTATATCCTTCCTCGGTGCCGCTTACTGCTGGTACAGGGCGCACAAATCTTGCAAGCATTTGGAAACCCGCGAGTAGGAAATAAATCTCGTCTACACCGAAAACAGTTCGACTGTTAATTTTGTAGCGCCCAAAAAGATAACTGCTATCTTTTATGTACTATTTAATTTTTGAGCAAGTGTACATTACGCTTTCTTGTTTTAATCTTCTTTATTACCGGCTCGACACTCGACCGCGTTGTAAATCCACGCGCTAGCGTGTACCTCTTGTCTTGCTTCATCCGTCAGCGTTTTTTCGTATCCCATCGAATAAAGTTCTCTGTGCCCTACTCCAATTGCCTTCTGTTATCCGCGATTAGTTTCGCGCACTGTCTCGGACTAGTATTTACTAGTCCCACAAATTGGTGATCCCGATTCGCACGCGCGAATTAAAACTTTTTCGTCGTTTGTATTTTTTGGTGAGTTTATAGTGGACTGAGACCCAAAAGGAGAAATAACAACGAGCAAGTATGAACAGAAATGACAAGACTCACAGAAGGGTTTTCAATGTCGGGTTAACAGTCCAACTACATACAACTTCCTCGTCACTTTGCGTCAGCAGCTCCGACGAATGATGAACGAGGTTGGTAAATCCGGCTTGGACGGAACGAGGGCTGTGAATGGATAATGTTCTTGGTTAGAATATGGTGATCAACAAAGCCACGAATTCCACAACACAGGAACACAGAGATAACATGTCGGGTAGTCTGCAGAAAGTGTGTTCTTCATCAATCAAAACAACTATAAAAGGTCAATGTACAGTAATTATTTGCGAATGGGAATAAAATGTACAATGGAAGATAAATAAATTTACAAGCGCTACAGAACTCCCCCAGAGCATTCGAAAGAGAGAAAACTCTCGATAATGTCACTGTTTGTAATCGAAGAAAGGCACAGGAGTTGTGTTAGTCCTACCAGAACGGGAATGTGTTGTATGGGGTTGTGGTGTACAGGCAGCGTCTATAGGCGTAGTTGTGGTTGGATGTGTACGAGTACATTCGGTGCGACTACCAGTATCAGTCGGGGATGAGTGTGCAAAAGCCGAAGCGAAGTTGGAACAATCATCCAGATAAGCAACTTTCAAACGGTCGAGGCTGACAGAATCACGAGTGTCGTTGCGAGTCACCACCTAACACTTGTGATGTCGCGAGATCAATTTGAATGGATCTTCATAAGGCGGTTGCAAAGGCTTGTGAACATCGTCCACGCGAACGAATAGAAAGGAGCATGAATGTAAATATTTATGAATTTGAGGTGTGTGTGATGTCATTTTCGTCGGCTTCGGCTGTAGCTGGCTCATATGATGTTTAAGCCGGGCGAAATATACAGCAGGAGACAATTCACCACTGCTTCTGGAATCGACAATCATCTCACCAGGAAGCCGAAGCATTGTACCAAACGCAAGCTCGGCAGGAGAGAAGCCGATATCTTCCATGATGGTGTTGCGTATACTGAGCAATATGATGGGCAACGCTTCGTACCAGGAAGTAGCGCTGGCTGTTATAGCTGCTTTCAAATGTCTATGGAAACGTACCACCAAGCCGTTAGAAGCAGGGTGATAGGCGGTAGTGCATAGGTGGTTACATCCCATGAGGCGATTCAGGTCACTAAACAAGGTAGACGTGAACTGTGGTCCTCTGTCGGTGGTAATGGTCACCGATAGACCAAAGATAGATGTCCACGATTCCAAGAAAGTGTGAGCGACAGTTTCGGCGGAGGTGTCACCCAATGGGACGGCATATGCCATCTAGTGAAATGATATACACAAGCCAACAAGTGCGAAAATCATCTGAAGGAGGCAGTGGTCTGACTATATCAAGATGAATGATCGTAGAATGTAGCAGTCACGATTAAAATTCACGCACAATAATATGCCTCGACGGGGAGTCGAACCCCGGTCCACGAATTTCCGGTCCGCTGCTCTACCACCTGAGCTACCGAGGGCTGAAGATTAGGTGCGCAAATTTTAACACATGATTTCTGCTTGGTGCGCGACGTATTGCCAATGGGCTCACAGTACCTGTCCTGATGTTGCAGATTGGCCCACTCACACGTCACTTCCCAATGGACCGAAGTACCTGTCCTTCAAATGTACAAGGGGCGATGGTAAATTAATGTTGGAAGTTTGTGAGTAGGGTAAAGTTCGTAAAAAGTAGAAGTCACGATTAAAATTCACACATTTATGTGCCTGGAGGGGGAATCAAACCCCGGCCCAACGAATTTTCGGTCCGCTGCTCTACCACAAAGCTACCGAGGGCTGATGATCAGGTGCACAATATTTCGGTAGCTCAGGTGGTAGAGCAGCGGACCGGAAATTCGTGGACCAAAGTTCGACTCCCCGTCGAGGCATATTATTGTGCGTGAATTTTAATCGTGACTTCTACTTTCTACAATCAGGTATTTGCCTGGAACAGTGGCGTTATTTAGAGCGCGATAGTCACCGCATGGCCGCCAGTCCCCAGTGGATTTCTTCGGAACCATGTGAAGTGGGGATGACCATGGGCTGTTCAACGGAAGAATAATGCCTAAGTTCACCATGTGTTCGAATTCAGCTTTGGCAATAGCGAGTTTGTCTGGTGCAAGACGTCAGAGTCTGGCGGTGACAGGAGTGCCTATGGTTTCGATGTGATGGCGGATTTCGTGTTTAGGCTGAAGACCGTCGTTGATCGGTTGATAAATAGACGGAAACTTGTGCAGAAGCGCGGTAAACTTATTGTCGGAAGGCAGAGCCAAACGAATGCCAATCGAATCGATGGCGAGGACCTTGCCGGAGACAGTAAGTGAGGTGACGCTATCGCGGAGTTTCCTATTTCGAAGATCAATAACAATGCCATACTTTGTTAAAAAATCGATGCCAAGAATGGGCTTCTGAACGTCGGCGATTAAGAAAAGCCAAGGTAGTTGACGTCGGAGTCCCAGATCTAATGGTAACAGTCTTTGGCCATACGTCTGAATTTTTGTACCATTAGCCGCCTGGAGTGTGACATGACCGGGAGAAAGTCTGCGTTTGTGTGTACCTACGGGTATAACGCTAACTTCGGCACCCGTGTCAACGAGAAAACGGTAGCCGGTTGAGTTGTCAAACACGTGGAGGAGGCGACTGTGGTGTTGGCCAGCGGCAGTTGTCGCCATTACTGGCTGGCCGGCGGGTTTCCCTGTTGGTCCTGTAAGCGAAAGGCTTTGGGATACGAACAACACGGCCTGCATTTCCGTGCGGCATCTCCAAATCGTTTATAGAAATAACAGAAATGATTCCGTTGAAAGGCATAGTTGGACGGGCTAGCACTTGTATTACGAACAGGTGATACGCTATGACGGCGATGAAGATGTTTGGCAATAGCGGAAACTTGGGCGGTCAACTGTTCGATCTGGTTCTGCAGCCTATCCATTGTGGAGGATGTACCTTCGGTCGCGTTATTTAACTGCGAGATTTGATTAACGGGATGCTTGAAAAAACATTCATGTACCTTGTCAGCTAGTTCAGCCAACTTATCAAGCGGAGTTTCATCACCTTGTACTGACAAGACCAGGACGGTATTAGGTGGTAGACATTTAGTCCAAAGTTGGCGCAGGATTGAGTCATCAACTTTGTAGCTACCAACTAAGGTTCTCATGTGTCGTAGCAATTGAGACGGAGAGCGGTCGCCAAGTTGGACGTCAGACAGAAGTTGCTGTAAGCGAGACTCGTCTGAAGCTGTTGTGCGTTTTAAAACAGCAGCTTTAAGAGTATCGTAAGGAAATTCTGTTGGCATTGGATCTAAGACGTCGATCACTTCATTGGCAATATCCGTGGGGAGCTGAGTAGCCACATAGGAAAACATAGTCTCTTGTGTGGTAATCCATGCGAAAACGGAAATGTGCCTCAATTTGTGTGAACTAAAAGCGAGGATTAGATGCACCAAAAGCAGGTAATTTAAAGGAAATATAGTTTTCACCGGGTTCCGTACTCGTACCAGGTTTGGATTCCGTAGTTGTCTTGCGTGAGATGGAAAGAGAAAAAATTCGGGAGTTCTGAGCTTAAAACAAATGAAAGCGCTAAGACAGATTTCGGGGTCACCAATTATCTATTGGACTGGGACCCAAAGAGGAGAAATAACAATGAGCAAGTATGAACAGAAATGACAAGACTCACAGAAGGGTTTTCAATGTCGGGTTAACAGTCCAACTACATACAACTTCCTCGTCACTTTGCGTCAGCAACTCCGACGAATGATGAACGAGGTTGGTAAATCTGGCTTGGACGGAACGAGGGCTGTGAATGGATAATGTTCTTGGTTAGAATATGGTGATCGACAAAGCCACGAATTCCACAACACAGGAACACAGGGAGAACATGTCAGGTAGTTCGCGGAAAGTGTGTTCTTCATCAATCAAAACAACTATACAAGGTCAATGTACACTAATTTATTGCTAATGAGAGTAGAATGTACAATGGAAGATAAATAAATTTTCCAGCGCCACAAGTTCGTTCCTTTTTCTCAATTATTTTCATGTATTGATGTGGCTTTTACGTACTTTTTGTACTTTGATCATGTTTTTGTTCATCATTTATTGTTTCGATGCACAGTTTGAAGGTGGCATCTGAGTGGTTTCACATCGTAAACGTGCTTACTTTGGCTGTTCCAACTTTTATGGAACATAGCGCAGAGGTTTTGTTTGCGATATTCGAGGTCGAACTGGAAAATAAGGGCGTTACGACGGACCGTCCGAGGTACAATCAGCTTTCCCATGCATTCCTTCGTCGGTTGTGACGCTGGTTGAGGACATTCTACTCTGGCCATCGAATGAAGCAAAGTATGAAACGATGAAGCAAGCGATTCCTAAAGAGTTACAACCCAGCGCACGAATTCGATTTGAACAGCTCAGTGGTCTCAAGCTTGGAGATTGCAAGCCGTCGGCGTTGCTCCGCGAACTTCAGCACATCGCTGGTCCCTTTTGCTTGAGCGAAGAAGGGATAAAGGAGCTGTGATTTGCACGTCCATAGCCATTGCCGGTATTGCTGTCCATGTTTACAGGTACACCCCTGAAAAATTAGCTACCAAGGCAGACGCTGCATTCGAACGTCTTCTGCAACAGACAACCAGTAGCTCTAGTGACGTATTCTCACCGAAGAAAACCAAATGTCATATTTGCTCCAAGTCGTCAGGCCGATCTGACCCTAAAGCCGAGGAAATTGCGCTACTTCGCAGCAGGATAACAGCAATGAAGGCTTCGAAGCAACGTGTGCAACGGTCAGATGCTGCCCACGTGTTGGCTACCGTTCATTGCGGCTTGTCTGTGCCGGCAGTGAGTACGTCTCGTTCGACACGAAAGCGCAAAATTTTCCCTGCACGTTCGCAGTCATATAATACCAAACTCGTCAAAGAAGTATGTTGGTATGACCGCTAATATGGAGGAAGCGCTAGACGTTGTCGTGTTCCCCTACATTAGGCACGAATCAACAGCTTCAGGGAAAGCGAATAAACCGCATACTAGCACGACCAACGTATTCGTCAATAACCAAGCAATTCGCTTGCTTTACGTTAAGGATCGACGTTGTTCCATCAGCTTCCTTATCGACACGGGAGCGGAAGTCAGCGTCATCCCAGCGACCACTAACGACAAGCACTCAGAGCCTACGTACAATTTGCGTGCGGCCAACGGTTCTCCGATAGCTTCATTCAGTCAGCGCATGATGAACCTGGACCTCAATCTTCGCCGAGATTTTTAGTACGTCTTCATGCTTGCGTCTGTACCCTTCGCAATTATCGGTATCGACTTCCTCTGACATTTTGGGTTACTTGTTGAGGTTGGTTGCCACAGACTTTTAGACGACCGTACTAAGCTGGGAATTGAAGGCGTTCTTATGGACGGCCCGATAATCAGTCTCGTTTTTCGAATCGTCGATGTACCATCAGATTATGCGAACCTACTCTCTGAAAACCCGCGACTGGTACGACCAGCTTCAGAGCTTCCGCCAGTCACCACATAGTCACGCGTGGTCAGCCAGTTAGCGCATTACCAAGATGGCATGGTCCTAACAAACTACGTACAGCACGAGCTGAATTCGACCACATGCTTCAGATCGGTATCATCAGACCGTCAAACAGCCCATGGGCGTCGCCTCTCCACATTGTCTCGAAAAAGGTCACGGGGGACTGGCGTCCTTGCGGAGACTATCGAACCTTAACTACGGTTACCACGCCCGATCGCTATCCGATTCCACATATAGTGGATCTCACCGCCAGTTTGGCGGGTAAAAATATCTTCAGCAAAATCGACTTGGTACGCGCATACAACGAAATTCCGGTAGCGGAAGCGGACATAGCTAAAACTGTCATGACAACTCCATTTGGTTTGTTCGAATTCCTGCGTATGCTATTGGTCTAAAGCATGCCGCGCAAAGTTTTCAGCACTTCATCGACCAAGTTTGTCGCGGCTTAGACTTCGCTTACGCTTATCTCGACGATATTTTAATCGCGGGCTCTTCACGAGAAGAACACGTGCGAACACATCTTGATCGTTTACCTCAACAATGATTGACGCTCAACGCAGAAAAGTGCTCGTTTGGTGTCGACTCAGTCAACTTCCTCGGCCATCGTATCTCTTCTGCAGTCGTCGTGCCGTTGCAGGATAAAATTCAAGCCATCATCGACTATGCTAACCATCATCCTTTCAAACATCTTAGGCGTATTGATGTGCCTGTCAACTTTTACCGACAGTTGATGCCCAAATACGCCTCGCTGAGGCAACTCCTCACGGACCTTCTCCGACGGAAACTCATGTAATTCGAACTTCCTGCCGCAGCACGCGCTGCTTTCAAGTCGCCGTAAGAGTCTATCGATAACCTAGCTTCTATATCGCATCACGATCCGGCCGCCCCACTATCGTTCAGTACTGACGCCTTGGAAGTGGCAATCGGCGCTGTTTTGCAGCAACCGGTAGCCGACACGTGGCAGCCCAAAACGGTTTTCTTTAAACGTCTACAACCCCACCGAATCTCGCTACAGCACGTTTGGTAGAGAACTACTAGCCGTATATCTAGCGATACGTCACTTTCAACACATCATAGATGGCCGCTCCCTTGCCGTCTTCATCGACTACAAACCCCTGACTTACGTGCTCAGCTTGACTATCGACCGATACTCTCCTAGAGAGTCGCGCAACCTTGACTATATTGCTCAGTTTACGACCGATATACGGCATGCATCAGGTATGCACAACGCTGTCGCCGATGCACTTTTCCGCCTCCAAGGTATCTTCGCTGACACCGGCACTGCTATCGAGTTAGCAGCCATGGCCACAGCGCAACTCAACGATCCTAAGGTTGATCTACTACGCAGGTCTCCCTCACTGGACGTTCGACCCGTTCCGCTGAGATCATCAGACGGAACTATACTTTGCGATTTATCTATGCGCACGCCGCGCCCAATCGTCCCACGCGAGTTTCGGCAGACCGTGTTCAACGTGTTGCACGGCTTGTCTCATCCAGGCGTTCGTGCATCGGTTAAACTGGTAACCGCATGATTCGTTTGGTGTAATGTCATTTTGGACGTCCGTACTTGGGCCGCTGCTTGACTTCCGTGTCAACGCGCGAAGGTGCACAAGCACACGAGAAGTTCTTTAGGCACGTTTCCGGAACCAGACGCACGTTTTCATCACGTGCACGTCGACCTCGTAGATCCTCTGCCGCCTTCGAAAGGCTCTGTGTATCTACTGAGCTGTATCGATCGGTTTACTAGGTGACCTGAGGCCTTCTTTATCCCAACTTGCTCTTCGTAAACGGTAGCGAAAGCTTTTCTGGAGCGTTGGGTATCTCAATACGACTGTCCCGCCATCGTGACCACCGATCGAGGGTCACATTTCTCGTCGACATTTGCCATGTTACTTAAGGATTTAGGCTGTCGCCACGTTCAAACAACAGCGTATCATCCGGCCGCTAACGGCATGGTGGAGCGTTTTCACCACCAGTTGAAGGCAGCGCTACGTGCGCACGCAGATCCTTCATGGTCTGAAACCCTTATTCTCCTTCTAGGCTTAAAACCGATTTCGACGCAACAGCAGCGCAGCTAGTCTACCGTTGCACGCTGCGGTTGCCCGGACAGCTGGTAGCACCAGCCATGTCTACTTCCTCTTTTGACTACGGAAATTACATAGATCCGTTGGCACCTCGATCGCAGAAGACACCAGTGTACGTGCCCGAGAAGCTACGTGCTCACACGTCCTTCTTCGCGAAGTCGGTGTGCGACAGCCTCTTCAGTCGCCTTTTAAAGTGCTACACTGCGCGAATAAAACGTACACAATTGATCGCGTTGACCGAAGCGAAGTCGTCCACCTCGACCGTCTAAAGCTCGTTTTTATGGAAGAAACCACCTCGCCTACTTCGTCTAGTAGTGCTTCGTGCAACGTCATAACTCACCGCACCAGCTTTCAGAAGCCTAGTGCAGTTCAAGCAGACCACGATCTCCCTCTACAAGCTACAACCGTCCCGACATCTTCCGAATCTAGGCAGTCGCCTCCCACGACCGATCGCCGTGGTCGAGAGTTGCGTAAGCCGGTTCGTTTTTCCGACTATGTACAGCGTAAATACGTTTAGCTTTGTAGATATCGTACACATTTGTCCCGTTTTTGATCGAATAACGTTTTGCAAAATAGATCAAAACTTTTGAAAAGCCTGCTCTAAAAATATTCAAAAAACCAAAAAAGCTAAACACGCAGATCATTCCTTCGTTCTGGCATCTTCTGCGCGTGTGTTTCTATTTTCTGGTCTCTACATGCCCCAACCCTCCCCTTCGATCGACTGGCCCACGCGAGCAATGTTTTCGAGGATCGGTGCAGTCAACGAGGATCCTGACACGAACACTGCCCGTTTCTCCGCGGGACGATGGTCACTTCTTCGTGAAACGACGGTCTTTTCTTCATGGGACGATCATCGTTTCTCCGTGGGACGAGGGTCGTTTTGACGCGGGGTGGGGTGCGGTGGGGGAGACCACTCCCAAGCGCACCGTTTGGCAGCAGCGGAGGTTGGGTTCCTGTCGGCCGTTTTCTGAGCTAGCCAGTTTTTTGTAGTCCGACAAGCCCGCTCCAACGGTTCGCCGAAATGCACCCTACCCTGCAATCAACAAATAATGAGTCACAAACGATACAGTGGACTCCGATTTCCGGCGAACCCCCATTTGACACGAACGCTCGCTCATTCTTACTCGGCACGATTTTGTCCTATCAACCTTGATTCACCAGTCATTTTCGATATCAAAGTCTTTCTATGTTTAGCCTACTGGGGGAGCTCTGTAACGCCAAGAATGAAAACTGCCATCTTTTGTGTATTGTTTAATTGTTGCTCAATTGTTCATTATGCTGTCTTGTTGTAATCTTCCTTACAACCGACTCGGCACTCGGTCGCCTTCTAAGTTCCCGCGCTCACGTGTACGCTCTTGCCTTGCTTCATCCATTCGCGCCTATTTGTAGCCCATCGAATGCAGTCCGCTGTGTCCGACTCCAATTGCCTTCTGATATCCGCGATTACCTTCGCGCACTGTATCGGACTATTATTTACTAGTCTTACAACCTAGACTGGGTATGGACAATTGCAAAGCACAGTTTATGCTGACACGCTTACCGGGGTTGTAAATTTGGAAAACTAATCTGCAAAAAGAAGCAAACGAATATACCCACATGTATGCGGATACAAAATGCAGGTGTAAATAAAAACATTGGTGTCATGAATGCATGTTCATTTGCTCCAGATCAACCAATTCTGCAACCTGGAAATCAATAATCGCTCAGAATATTGCACTTCATTACTTCTTCTGTCGTAGTCAGGGTTGTGCCCATGCGTTGTGCTGCCGTATTGTGTCGCACGGTGTGCAACCATTTCTTTACTAGACTTGGCAACTTCTTCGTGAGAAACGCCACATGCGGCAAAAAGGGCCAGCAGAGTTGCTGTGAAGAATGTCCCGTTAAAAGGTAGGCAACTTACTGTGTATGACGGAGCGTAACCTCGTTCATCTGAAAGAGTACATACCCCTGGCAAAGGAGAAATTGATTGCGGCTCCAACACATGGAGTTAATATTACGGACAACATGTTCCGGGCGTCATGATGAACATGGTCACGATATATGTAATTAAGGTACTGCGCCTTATCAGTAGTTGTGGACAATACGTGCTTCGTACCAGGGCATTTAGACGATTTTCATCCCGTAGTGATCTGTCATATACAAGCACAGCAGTGACTGAGGTGAACGGGAATGGTAAGGCTGGATTACTTTACTGTCGCAAGTATTGCCATGCCTGTCAGACTTCAGTGTGTCGTACAGCTTTTCAAACAGGCGGTTCCAGCGACGAGTAATATCTACCGGAAAGACGCATGCTCTAATTTGGATTGGAAAACGCACATTGGTTATTCGCTACGAACTTCTTGATCTCGGTGATGTCTTTCTTTAATCACGAAAGAGGTCTGCAACGGTGTCAACTACAAATAGCGACAGCAGAAGAAACAGTTAGGAGATCTATCGGTTGTTGCGGAAGGCGAACGGGAAGCTGCACTTGTTCCTGAGATGAACGGTTTTGTAGCGAACTACGGGAAGCTTACCAGCAGTTTGAACGTCTACGTCTGCAACCAATATGTTCCCGCCTCCCGAGCCAGAAGTATTATGAGAAGGGCATGTGTAGCTGCATGATGGAACGGGTTGGTTGACGGTGTCAGCTGATTCTAACCCCAAGGCCAAGTGGACGGTATAAAGTAGTGTGAATTCACACTACTTTATACCGTCCACTTGGCCATGGATGCCAGTGTTGAAAATCAATACAACTTACTCCGGGATGAATTCCGGTTCCTTATTCCGGGCAACTTGCTACACTTTCGGGCCGGTACAATTGGGTTCAGCTATATTTCGTGCTCTACAAATCATTCAAAACCATATTATTTTGGGTACTCCCCGGAGGCATTACGCAGTTCTACAGACGACAAATACATAACATTCCAAAAATGTCCAATTCATGGTTTGCCTACCGAACGGGCCGCGCCATTCGGTAGAACAAGACAAGATCCATGGACCAACCAGTCCCTTTGGCTATCATGCATCAGCCAGCGGTAATGATGGATGTATCCTGACTGCGACTAACCTTACGAATAATCGGTAAATGAGAAGCATTGCCAGTTACCGTTTGCCGTCCAAATGGATCGATGGCAGTGTTCCAGGACGTGGTGGGTTTTCGTCTGGCAAGCGTTCTCCCTATAAGAAGCCACAAATGTCCGCTTGACAACACTGCGACGTGGCGGATGTGACTCACCACCAACTAAGGTCACAGCCCATTACGTAGCACTGGAAAGCTGACTAGGACCACATATCACCATTCTTGATACGCCCCGACACTTTCCCACTTTCATATTTCGTCGTCACGTCTCTTTCTACGCATTCATCGTTGATCTCTACGCTACACTCGCATGAACCCAGGGCATCGTGTAAGCACTGTTAACCTTGTTCTTTACCAATTCTTTTCTCCTTGATTAGCTCTAGTGCTTGAGCTATTCGCGGCTGAATGGTTAATGCAATTTATGACAGACTGATTTTGCCCATACGAAATTACCCGAAATCATGACCATGGGATTTCTTCATTTTTACTTCAGTCCTACTTGTAAAATTACAACCATGAACGTCGGAACAAACTCCGATTGTCTCTGAAAACATGTGCCATGAAACGACTGCACAATCGCACTTATTTGATCTCGCCTCCGTGCGCATGTCTCACATAGTCGAGAACAAACATGTATTTATTTATAAATAAGAAACTTTTATTATCGACAACGTAAGGCACAACTTTACAGGTATGATCATGTTAAGCTAAAATAGTGCGATCCAAAATGCACGAAAATACATGTTTGGCATGACAGGGAATATGTGTATGGGTGAATATACGTATGCAATTGTGTAGGATTGTAACAGTGTAGCTTGTGTTTGTGAATGTGCCGCAGTATTTCTGACTGTTATTGTCAAGAATGTGAAAATAAGCAATGTAAAGGGCCTGCGCTGTCACTCTTACCACCGAAGGCTGAAGTTGCTGGGACTTTTCAGCGGGCGTTATCGAAGGCTGCGCGGCGACCTCATATTAGCGTATCAGATACTGAGTGACCTCAACCACGTATGCCGCCATTTGCTGAAACTTAGCCACAACACGCAGCTCAGGGGTAACTGCTTAAAGTTGAAGGAACAATATAGCCGTCTAGAGTGTCGACGGAATTGCTTTTCCCTTCGGGTTTGCAAACCCTGGAACGCACTCCCAGACTCAATTGTATCCTCTCCCACCTTGGATGTTTTCAAAAACGATTAGATGTCGCTCTTAGCTCCCAACATGTTGTTACCTAAACTCTATTGTGGATTACGCCAAGCATGCTTTTCAACAGGATTTATGTATCAAATGGACACAAGTGAGTGACAATATTTTACTTTTCTCACTCCTTACCTCAACGATCACTGCACCCCAGTGTCTTTCTGAACGTTTACGCTCGATAATTCATTTTAATTTTACACTGATGTTAATTATCAAACTATTCATCTCGGCAGACGTTCGATAGATGACCCAGACATATTTCGATTTCATCATATTCACCGCAACCATCCTACGGGACGTGTCAAGCACTTGCTTTTATCCCGTGATAAATCATTGTTCATTTTTCATCCGTGGGCTGGATAACATTTTCCGGATATCCACGGGGCAGCGGCTGTAGTTTGTGCCGAGTCACATCCGCTACGTCCCAGTGTTGATAAGCAGATATTTGTGGCTTCTTATAGGGAGAGCGCTTGCCAGGCGAAAACCCATTACCTCCTAGAACACTGTCGTCGAAATATTTGCAGAAACTGGTTAAACCCGAACCACCAATCTAGCACTACAAGGGTGTTCGGCTTGCCAGCCAGGCAAGGTGTTCCGCTATCCTCTTAGACAGCCGCCTGAAAGTGCATCCGAGGTGCCTGGCATCACAGGCGCATGTGAACTGAAATACAAAGGAAGATTCGGAACGAGCCGTGAGTCTGTCTTTGAGGCATTTTGTGATATACGGAACAGTCTCGGTAACAGTGTGGACTTTTGCAGCCGGCTAGGTTTGGTTTACAGGGACGGGAAATCTTTTGTTTAGTAACTAGTAAGCAATATCTCCTTTAAAGAGAACCGAAATAAAGGCGTCCTTTTACTTCACTATTGCTATTTCTTTAGGTTGTTCAAGAACAGCAATATGTTTGTGGATAACGGTCGTGAGATAATTGTTGTTTTGCAGCGTTGTGAGAATGAACTTCTTCTCAGCATCCAATGTTTGGGCTGCAGATTTTCGCGGTCCGATAGTAAAAACAGCGCACAAGGTTCTTCCTGTATTTCATGGGCAAAAAGCTAAGAAAATGCGTGTGCTGGACCGCCCACATAGACTTTCGGAGCACTCTCCTTTTAAGCAATCCGTCAGCTAGCCACCGCGGTAGCGCATCCAAACATGAGGTTACATTGTCGTTCTCTAGTTCACAAGTGAATTTAAACGTTGGATGCACCCGGTTGAACTGGTCAAGTAGGTGGAGGTGATCAATCTGTGGGTCGCATACGATGAACGTGTCGTCCGTTTAGCGTCGATAAAAATCAAGAAAGGCGATATGATTCCGAACGGAACCGCGCTCAATTTCTGCGAAGAAGAAGTCGGTAGTAAGTAGCCCCAAAGGGGACCCCATTACAACGCCGTCTACTTGCTGGTTATATTTTCCAACGAACAAAAATTGTTTGTTAAAAGTACAACGCAAAAGGGGTTCCTTTAATCTTTGGACCGAAATACAGATGTCATGGTTGTTTTCGGTTAGGCATTCGCAAATATAGTAAAAAGTTTCCATCAAGCGAACATTCGTAAAGAATGCTACTAAGTAAAAAAGGAGCCTCAACTTGTCCCTCACATTCAGGTCTTCTACTTGTTTAACAAAATCGGAGGTATCACTCACAGTGTGGACCGATAGTTCTGTACGTAGGGGTTCTAGTAAGTCAACAAGTCACTTGGCAACTACGGGTACAGTAGAGCCGGACATGTCCATGATCTGACACATTTGTACGTTAGGCTTGTGCACTTTTGTTAGCCCGTAGGGGAGGGATGGTTTTTAGCCACCGATATATATATATATATATATATATATATATATATATATATATATATATATATATATTACACACAATCTGTGGTACAGATATTGTGCCATCGGAATCATAGCTGAATAGGAAAAAAGTATGAATAATAACATAAGAGCAACAAGAAATGCTCTTTCTGTTCATTTTACCACTCACAGGTTTTGAAAAATTTTGCAGTTTGTTCCTTTTTAGGGGGAGGAAGAAGGGACACCGCAACATACCGATGCGCACGTCCGCCATTGACATCGATCTTGAGCCATGGCTTCCAAGGTCAACAACCAGCAAGTACCTGCATCTCTCGGACCCCAACCAGGTAGTCGACAACAACCGGCCGAGGCCAACTGTTTCGTCAGCTTTCTCATGCGGCTTCTCCAAATGGTAGGCTGTCCACCAGACCGTCTCTTCCAGCACAGTTCAGCAACCACAAACAACGCACGACGCGGGTAGCGCTGGACAAGCATGCGCAATACGTGTCACAACCACCGCAGTTGATGCAGTGAGATGAGCTCCTCGCGCTAGTGGCTTCCACCTCCCAAGTCCCGCTGTCTAACTTCACATTGCTTACTTGGTGCTGCCACGACACATAAGCAAGGGACCGCAGACAGCGGTGCTCGAAGACGGATAGCCTGCGCAAGTCATCTTTACGAATGGGCCAGTTCTCGCATCCGTACAACAGTACAGCACGAACAGTTGCACAATAGACCCGCCCTTTGATGGAGAGACGAATGTCGTGGCGACGCCACAAATGCCTCTGCCTAGAAAAAGCGAGGCCTGCTCTCGAAATGCGCATCGAAATCTCGTCTCCAACAGCCCCGCCAGCATTGTTGCAACTTCCCAAGTAGACAAAGCTCTCCACAACCTCTAGTGTCTCAGCAACAAGCGTGAGTGCAGGCAGAGGCATCTGCCAACCTTGGAAGGGAGTCTTGCATTTGGATGGCGAAATGCACATACCGTACTTTGATGCTTCAATTGCCAAGCGATTTATTGCAAGATGGACGATGTGTGGATCGTCACCCAGCAAGACGATATCATCAGCATAATCCAAATCAACAACTCGACTACTTGGGAGGAGCACAACGCCAGAGTTCAACGAATCGCCCAGAGCGTTGTTCAGGGCATCCTCAATGGCAAAGTTGAATAGGAACGGAGAGATAGGGCATCCTTGTCGAACTCCACTGGAGACCACAAAGGTAGGCGAAAGCTTGTCATAAGCCCTAACCCTGCTCGAGGTCAGACTATAGAGAGCGCGCAGTATGGAGACGAACTTCTCGGGGACACCATTCTTCAGTAGGCAGTGCTACAGTACTGTCCGAGCGACAGAATCGAAGACTGCACGGATATCCAAGAACACAGCAATCGTTGACCTCTGATACACATGGCAGAGCTCGAGGATCTGGCGGGGTTTGAAGATTTGATCGATGCAGCCGCGGCCAGGGCGAAACCCAGCTTGTTCTTCTCCCTGCAACGATTCGCGTGTTGGGGATAGCCTGCGAAGTATGCTGGGCACCAGCAGCTAACAAACGATGGGGACTAAACTTATTCCTCTGTAGTTGGAGCAGATTGTGCGCAGGCCCTTTTTGGAGATGGGGACGACTATCGATTCACCCCATGATGATGGAACTTTAGCTTTCGACCACACTTTCGAGAACAAAGTGATGAGTTCTCGAACCAGCGATGCGCCACCGTCTATGACTAGAACTGGAGGAAGACAATCAGGGCGGGGGGCTTTATAACGCTTCATGTGCCGGAGCTCCTGCTTGATTTCCAGGTAAGAGGGAGGGTCTGTGGCGGTAGGCCAGTCGGCCCCAGCACGAGTGCCAGAGGTAGCAGATGGAGCTGGGGCCAACAAAACTGCGAGTCAAAATGTTCGGCCCATAGCTCCAACCGTCGTTGAAGATTGGTGATTAAGGTGCCATCCTCTTCGCAAATTATCCCACTTATACCAGCTCGAACACCTTCGGTGACTCGAATGAGATGGAAAAGTGTTCTGGTATTACCAGAGAGGCTAGCAAGCCCCATCTCCGTAGCACTTTCACACCACCAAGCTTCATGATGCATTTGTAGACTCCTGCGCAACTCTCGACCAAGGGATAGGCGTTCTTTACTGTGTCTGGCATCCGATGGGAGCAAGCGGCGTCTATCCATCAGCGACAAGGAGACGGCGGAAATCCAATGCTTCGGTGGGTGATGGGCAACTCCACAAGTGTCTATACTGGCGGGAACTAAAGCATGTTTGATCTGCGCCAACTGAGAATCGAGGTCACCGCCAATAGTTGATCCAAGCAAGATGTACAGTGAGGCTTGGTACCTGGTTAAAATCACAGGGTTTTGTAGAGTTGCGACGTCCAGTCGGTAGTGAGTGCACTTGGGTGATCCTCCGAAACGCATGCAAAACTTAGCGCGAACCAATGCGTTATCGGAGTCTAGATAAGTTGACCAGTACGATCGGAAGTCCGCTACGCTTCCGCGTTATCTGTAGCTGATTGCTATGTGGTCAAGCTGGGAGCACTCTTGCGTTGTGAGGGCTGGCGCCAGGTAGCACTGTGTCTCCTCGAGTGTCGAAAACTAGTGTTCGCAAGATACAAGCGATGATCTGAGCAAAGAGCACGCAGTCTGTCTCCATTGTCTGATTGACTGCTACCGAGACCAAAACTACCCCCAAGGTGGTGTTCGCTTGGTGGAAGGCAGCCAACCCGTGAGTTAAAGTCCCCGACAAGCATGACTATATCAGTCCTTTTGGAGGAACGCAGAAACTCATGTAGCTGCTGGTACAAGCTATCTTTAACTGCATCTGGGCTGCAGTCTGTAGGGGCGTAGGCGGAGACGACAAAAAAGGCACGATTAACGTCTCGACACCTGTTTACATTACATGAACCTCGTAGTCTGACTGCACATAGCCGACTGTTGACTGGGATCCAGTCAAGCAGAGCTGATTCAGCCCTGGCACTCAGTGAAACCCCAACACCAGCTTGGCCAGAGGCGGAAGCTTCTGGGTCTCCGGAAAGCCGCAAGTGGTATTTGGCGTCAGGGTTTGCCGGAAAGGCTATTCTGATGACGGTGCTAGAGTCTTGTAATCTGGTCTCTGAAAGACAACATATGTCTATCGAAAGCGTTTCAAGAGTACGGGCAAGACATGCTTATCGTCCGGTCTGCATCAAAGGTTGCACATTAAACGCTGCGATGATGAATGGAGAAAGAGGTCGAAGACGAGCTGGAGCTTCGGTGGAGTGAGATGTTTAAGCAAGCAGCCTTTAATATAGTTGTCGCGCTTGAGTGCTTTTAGCAACTTGGTCAGTCTAATTTCATCATTTACGGTACTATCTTCTTGTATCGGGTCAAGCATGAATTTGGTCGCATCCTGCAAAATGGCATGCAGCTTCAAGATAAAATCTGATTTGTCCATCAATACCCAACCAGACCCATTGTCTGGCCCGGAAGAACAAAACTTCGGAACTAGATGTCAGTTATTTTACGACTTTTCGGTGCTCATTAGTTATCAGTTTTGAGCGTTGCGGATTGTGACTCGATTACTGATGAGAAAGGTGTATCAGAGTGCTATTGAAAGAAGCGTTCGCGAGGGAAGTGTCAAATCACTTAACTGTTGCATTAAACATTCGAATTGCGTTTGTACTTGAATCATTACACCGTTTGGCAACAACAAAAAGAAGTTCCATCCCAGTGTGATAGCTTCTAGTTGATACTTCTTCAAATGCACGTTAGCATGGTAGTGAACGTACCGTACTGGATGTCGTGGAAATTTCCATTCAGATACTTTGGTTTCCAGCTTTTACAGCAACAACGTGTACTCCCTCGCTTCAGCTTTGTTACACACATCGTGCATGTATCTTTCAAAATAGTAACCTTTAGCTGACATGTTCATTCAAAGACAGTTGCTAATGCGTACAAAGGCGTTGTAACTCGGGAACTTGTGAATGATTAGCTTCCAGTATGTTGAACGCGTGTCGTTACACGGATTTTGCAGTCGGACGAACATGACAGCGTCTGAGTGATTTCCAATACATTTTAGGGTACTGATTGCGTTCTTTGCATTCCTTTATGTATCGTATCACTGCCTTTGCATTGGCAAGCTTAGCGCTACATTTCAAAAATTTGTCAAAGTTTGTGTACGCTGCAAGCTGCATGCGTTTCTTTAATTCGTGTATTATGCCATTCTTACATTAAAAGAAGCGGAACTGCTGTGAACAGATCTCCTTTCGATAATCCTCCTCAGGCATTCACTGTAATGAGTACACTTAATACAACTCGTTAAGCTATCTAAAGCTGCAGTAGTGAATGGTTATTTCACAGTTTAACAGAAGGTCAACGAGCCGATCGATAGCTCCGTCGATGCAATCAGGTGGTTAACGTCACGCATTTTATCACCCCAAACACTGAAGTGGGGGAAATGTCCTGCCCACCCTTTTTCTTGAATAGCAATGTTTTTGCAGTCCGATTGATCCGCCTCGACGGCCAACCGATGATGCACTCCGGTCCACATCCAAATAATAAATAATAAATGACAGAGAATCTCGAACCCAGCGAACGCCACGAGCTCCCTTTCTACATATATTCGCCTTATATCTGTACTCGACTCTCCATACTTCACATCGTCCCCCCCCCACGACATTTATCGAAATCTTCCCTCCATCAGCCTTCTAGGGAGAGCCTCCTGTAGTGAACGTGAAACATTTACACTCACATTACTTTGCAACAATAGATGATGTTCATGTTCACACCTTCTGACAGTCCATTTGTTTTATTGAAGACACATAAGGTTCACTGGCGCATTTGCTGTAAGTCGTGCAGTTCATCGCTTCGTGCTTC
Organism: Dicrocoelium dendriticum; assembly: GCA_944474145.2. NCBI lineage: Eukaryota > Metazoa > Platyhelminthes > Trematoda > Plagiorchiida > Dicrocoeliidae > Dicrocoelium > Dicrocoelium dendriticum. Next base: position 84,784,233 of record OX104068.1, on the reverse strand, counting down.
GCCATTTCACTTACAGTTTTTTGTTGCTCGTACAGTGCACGTTGGGTTCTGCAACCTTTCATTTCTGTATCTCGGTATCCGTTGTTGTCGTCACTACCAGTAACTGAGTGCGACGCTACAATTGGTGACACTTGCATGCGACTAGTGCTGGTGCGCCTGCTTATATGCCGAAATTGAAAATTACCTGAAAGCATGTGATATCTGCCCACCTAATCAACCGAATAAACCTCCAGGTCCAATACACGCTTGGCGTTTGCTTGGAAAGCCATGGCGGCCGTGGTCCTTTGAACGTAACCCTTTCTCTGTTAGTAGTCGATGTTTATTCATATTGGGGCGATGTTTATTCAGTGACTAATCCCACGGTTGAAACAACCATTTCAATATTGCCATCATAGTTTGTAGTTTTCGAAATACCTGAAACTGCTTGTACAGATAATGGGACCTGTTTTACTAGTAAAGAGTTTAGTAGCTTTATGCAGATCAATGGTACTCAACGCGTGTGTACACCCCCATATCATCCCTCGACAAATGGGTTAGCCAAAAGTACGGTGCAGACGGTAAAAAGGGACCTGCTAAAGCAATTATCGGGGATCATTCAAACGGGATTAGATCGAATAGTTTTTGCCTACAGTATAACTCCCACAGAAGCCACAGGTAAATGCCCTGCAGAACTGATGTTCGGTAGGATACTTCGTACTAGACTACATCTATAGTTTCCTAATCCTCCGGCTCAAATAGAAGCGAAGCAAAACAAGACAGCTACGTTGGACTGGGACCACGATGTTACTTTCCAAGCGGGGATAACGTGCATACGCGACCTTCCCACGAACACTTATGGCAACCCGCATTGGTGGTCACAATTGATGATACTCAGGCTGACCTAAAATTACACGGTCGCGTCTTGAGGTGGCATTTAAGTCAGGTTAGTCCGCGTTGTGTGGAAACACAAGAAAAAGAGGAAAATATATCTGGCTCAATGCAACAGATGGTGCAATAATCCAGTAAGGATATGGCGCAAATAGCAAATTATCCACCACTTTGCAGATCTCAGCATGTGCCTAAACCTGTGTGTGTCACGTGATTCAGGGGAGTAAGTTTTTGGCCCATACACTCTGCTTCATACTGTTGACTTGCCCTGCCTGACTACGTACTGGAGGCGTGCTTTGCTTGACTTCGTGACAACGTAACACCCTTTTAAATCGTCAGCTTCGAGGTAAGCTTATAATGAAGCATGTGTTACTGGCGTTGGACCACTTCCCCATGTTTAGCCCGCTGCTGCACGTTTGCGCACCAAGGAGCACACGCGGGCACCAGTATAAATTGTCGGTATCGGATTTGAAGCGTATCGCTCACCCTCTACGCTTCGATCGTCGAGTGGTAAAATAGTAGAACACGTTGTCAGAACCATAGTCGAGGAGGAATCGGTGTCGAACTTTAAGTGATACCTCGACTCCCGCTTTGGGGATCACGCAACGCACTTTCTTCGGAACTACGGCTGAAGACAGCAGTTAGAGCTGCAGGCACTCGCAGTTCTTCCGGAAACAAGATCATCCGCAACTCAATATAACCACAACAACGATTCAGAAACCTGTGCGCAAAGACGCGTAGCTATCGAGAAGGCTGCCGACAGACCACATACAGCAGGTGCAAGTGAGATCAAAAACTGGATATACTCCTATCGAGATTTGCGATCCACCCTAAATTGCGATTAGGTGCCAGTCTCTCATCGGTCGGCAAACATCCACATCATTCATGTGCTCTTAGTCAAATGGTTTTGACAACCGAGAAGCTTTCCTGTATATACACGAACGCTCAATGCACACAGAGTACACTTGCCGAAATGCGGCTGCATCGAATATCAGAAGTTTGCGAGCTCATCGCTGTTACGGAGACATAGTTACGTCCGGACATAAGTGACATGGAGATCGCACTACCAGTCATGTCCATTGTTCGGCACGACCGACCCAGGAAAAGTCGACGGGTGGCTCCGTATTTTCGCAACGACCTCAAATCCGAGCTCATAGCTGATCCGATCAGCACGGTATAAGATTCCCTTTGGTGCCGTATACGTTTAAAAGGCGACGACACTTGCTTAGTTGCAGTCATTTACCGCCCTTCTTCCTCCACGATTGAGATGGACTTCTGTCTGACATCCGCACTAAGGAAGTTGGTAAAGACAATTTACAGCCACATTATCATTACTGGCTATTTGAACACCCACACGCCGGAATCCCAAGCAGCTCCCGGCGAACAGTTTAAGACCGATCTACAAGAGTTTGTCTCAAATTGCTTGCTGTATGGTCACGTTAACCATCCTACCCGATTCTGAGAAAAAGATAAGCCTACGATTGTGGATCGGATATTTGCAAACAAAGAACTAATGGTCGAGAGGGTGATCGTCGACGTCCTCTTGGGCCGCAACAATCAGCTAGTCCTACTCTTCGAATATATTTGCTGTTCAGAATATCCGTGGACATGGCCGATGCAACAAAGAGGACTATAAACTACGACCTATCAGATGGATTAGGTAAAACATTGGATTGGACTATCTGGCGGACGAGGCACCAGGTAGTGCATGCACACATTTCGTCAGCCAGTTTAACTCTGGTTGCCGAAGCGCCAGCGACTAAGACCATCCGCCCGAGAAATGTGGTCTCGCGTCTGCGAAGCAGTACACGCAAGTGTATAGCGGTGGGGTACTCAGCCTAGTATATCTACAAACTCTTCTCGGGTACCGAGAACTGGATGGTTTATACGACCCAACGAAACCATTGTGCTCAGCTTGCTCACTAGGACAGAATGGCGTGCCAGCAGAAGTTGGCGGTGCGTACAGCCTCAAATCACAAGCTTCCGTATCAACATGTCAACAGTCCACCTAAGGTGAAACGTGGAATTCCTCCACTTCAAACAGCGGACGGACCCACACGGACACCGAAGGAGGCGGCGCATAGCCTGCGATTACATTACAGTGCGATCGCTGGCCACATAACCCTATGACAATAGTTGTTTCACCCCAGAACTCAATCGCTTATCCTCCACAGCAAAAGCTGTACTAAAAAGCTGTTGAGTATGCGCAAGCACAGCTCTGCTGGAGTTGATAATATACACACGAAATCGCTAGCCGCGGTGGGACAGTTTACCTGAGCCTTTGGCGCAATTATTTCAACAAGGTTTTGACAAAATGTACTTGCCAGACATGTGTGTTAATACTGGGTGATTACTCCTATTCACTAGGAAAAATTCCTTCCAATCCAGCCAACTACCGACCCACAATCTTATTACCGGTCCTTTCAAGGGTCATGGAAGTTATTATTTCTGATGCGCTAACCGCCTATGTAGAATAAATTAACGACCTCGCACCAGAACAGCATGGCTTCCGTGGAAATCGATTGTACACTGCAAACCTACTACTAGCACGATCCAACTGTACTGAAGCAGTAGAGTCTGGCACAGGAGTTGACGTACTCAATCTCGACTTCTCAAAGATGTTCGACCGGTTAGATCATAACATCCTGCTCTTCAATAGCCAGACCCTTGGTATTGGTGGTCCTCTCCCAGGACAGACCAGAAGCTTTCTTCTATATCGGTGCCTGGACGTACGAGTGCGTGAATCGCTGTCAGATCCCATTCGAGTTGAATGTGGAATACGACGGGGATCGATACTAGGACCGCGATTATTTTTGACGGATAGTAACGATTTTACAGACCTCAAGCTCTAACTGCCTTATTTATGCCGATGACATCAAGGTGTAGAGGGCCATCAAGAAATTAGAGGATAGCGCAGTACTTCAAGCGGATCTAGATAGGGTATACTTGTGGTCAATCCAGTATGTACTCGTTTCAATGTGAACAAATGTTGAGTGCTGCACCTACGGCACATGTTAGTGCATTCCCTCAAACTCGACAACCTGGAGCTTGAAACGTCTTCTGGAGAGTATGATCTGGGAGCTTTTGTCCAGGTTAAGCTTACATCTTAGAATCAGGCTGAAACGACGTCAAGGAGGGGCATCCATACTGTGGGGCTCCCGAAGCATGCGCTCAGACGATTCGACCCATCGATTGTTCCACAACGGCTAATAAATAAAGCCACATGTGAAATATACAATACAAGTCGGTCACCCATAACTGAGGAGAGATCTCACTGTCTTGAAGATACCATAAAGCCGGACAACCAACAATGTCAAGGGTCTGTATAATTTGCCGTTTGAACATAGACTTCAAGTGCTCGGGGTCTTCAGCGAACAGTATCGGCGATTGCGCAGGGACTTCATTTTAACCTACCAGATTTTGTGAGATCCCAACCACACGTACCGCTAGTTTCTAGTGCTCAGTCACAACAGTAATTTGAGTGGCCAACAACTCGTGCTGGCACTGCAGCACAGTCATCTGGAATGTCATCGGAATTTCTTTTCCCTACGCGTTTGCAGAATGTGGAATGCCCTACCGGAATCTGTCTTATGTGCCCCCACGCTGGCAGAGTTCAAAACCCGAGTTGACTGTGCACTTATTTCGCTGCACCATCTTACATGACCCATTACCGATGGATAAACACTAGTGTGTGTGTGTGTGTTTGTGTGTTTTTGTGTGTGTGTGTGTGTGTGTGTGTGTGTGTGAAATTTCACTGGCGGTCAAATCCCAGATTTCGTTCTAAGGCGAATGCAAGCGAGTAATGCTGAAGCGTGCAGGCAATAAATCATGGATTGTCAGGGTATCCTCTGTCGTCTGTATGTAGACAACCCACACGAATAGCACTCAATGCAATGGATGTGGTTGGAAATAAAGACAGTTCCTTCCTTCAAAAATAATATGACTGTGGGACTTAGTTGCATCCACGGAATTCACTTTGTTTTCCGGCACATGTGATCACTTTTCAGAAATTCGGTTACGATTTCTGCTGTCAGATAGAAAAGCTGTTTCCTTCGGCACACCTCAAACACGTTCGTAGACCAAAGGAGGGAGCTTTCAGATTCAGAGATGGTGCCTCAGTTAGCCACTTCCTTTTGTACCATAGAGGAGGTGCACCACCTCAGTCATGTCTATTTCACGATGGCTGGCTTGCCGAACAACCTCCTCGTGGTGCCAGCTGGGTGGTTCGGGTTTTTCCCGTTCCAGCGAATGGTTCGGCGGCAGTGTTCCAGGACGTGGTGGGTTTTCGCCTGGCAAGCCTTCTCCCTATAAAAAGCCACATATGTCCGTTTAACAACACTGCGACGTGGCGGATGTGACTCGCCACTAAATAAAGTCACTGCCCCTTGCCCTCCCTGAGAGGCATTGTACTTTATATGTGAGTTGGGCCCCTGGTCCTTCACGGACCGAAAGGCGTATGAACCATCTACTTGGTCACCGGCTCCCAACGGGTTGCGACGCCCTCACATCGCCCTACTGCCTTGTAGGTTAGATCTTTGATCAAAGGCTCGGGGTAGGGCCCCCTAAGACAACCCTCTACTTCGGCCTGGGCAACCGGGTAGTATCACCCCGCTGACGAATCATGGACTACACCGCTCACTACTACTACTGCTATGCCGAGCTTCTGTCTTAACTCAACCGCTCAACGTCCACTCACAGACCACCCCACCTCCCGTCCTTCACCTACATGTACTCGTGTGTCTTCTACGGTCACCGTCACAAACGACCCACGTCTCGCAGCTGATGGAAGTAACAGCCAAACTCCCGGTGTTCAATGTCCTGCAATCGTAACCACCTCTCACTCCACCGAAGCTCCAGCTCTTCTTCGACCTGGTTCTCCATTCATCCTCGCAGCGTTTAATGTGCAAACTTTGATGCAGCTCGAACGACAAGCATGCCTGGTCCGTACTCTTGAAACGCTATCGGTAGACATCTGTTGCCTTTCAGAGACCAGATTACAAGACTCTAGCGCCGTCATCAGAATGGCCTCTCCGGTTAACTCTGACGCCAAATACTACTTGCGGCTTTCCGGAGACCCAGAATTTGCCGCCACTGGTCAAGCTGGTGTTGGGGTTGTACTAAGTGCCAGGGCTGAATCAGCTCTGCTTGACTGGATCCCAGTCAACAGTCGGCTATGTGAAGTCAGACTACGAGGTTCATGTAACGTAAGCAGGCGTCGAGATGTTAATCGTGCCTTATTTGTCGTCTCCGCCTACGCCTCTACAGACTGCAGCCCGGATGCAGTTAAAGATAGCTTGTACCAGCAGCTACATGAACTTCTGCGTTCCTCCAAACGGACGGATATAGTCATTCTTGCCGGGGATTTTAACGCACGGGTTGGCCGCCTTCTACCAAGCGAGCACCACATTGGGGTTTGTTTTGGTCTCGGTGGCAGTCAATCAGACAATGGAGACAGACTACTTGCTCTTTGCTTTGATCATCGCTTGTTTCTTGCGAGCACTAGTTTTCGACACTCGAGGAGACAGACTGCTACCTGGCGCCCGCCCTCACAAACGCAAGAGTGCTCCCAGCTTGACCACATAGCAATCAGCTACAGATGGCGGGGAAGCGTAAGGGACTGCCGATCGTACTGGTCAACTTTTCTAGACTCTGATCACGCATTGGTTCGTGCTAAGATTTGCATGCGTTTCGGAGGATCACCCAAGCGCGCCCCCTACCGACCGGACGTCGCGAATCTACAAAACGCTGCGGTTTTAACCAGGTACCAAGCCTCACTGTCAACTTTGCTTGGCTCAACTATTGACGGTGATCTCTATTCGCAGTGGGCGCAGATCAAAGATGCGTTAGTTTCCGCCAGTATGGACACTTGTGGAGTTACCCGTCACCCACCGAAACATTGTATTTCCGCCGACTCCTTGTCGCTGATGGACAGACACCGCTTGATCCCATCGGATTCCAGACACGTTGAAAAACGCCAATAATTTGGTCGAGAGTTGCGCAGGAGTCTGCAAATACATCATAAGCTTGGTGGTGTGAAAGTGCTAGGGAGATTGAGCTTGCTAGTCTCTCTGGTAATACCAGAACACTTTTCCATCTCATTCGAGTCACCGAAGGTGTTCGAGCTGGTATAAGTGGGATAATTTGCGAAGAGGATGGCACCTTAATCACCAATCTTCAACGACGGTTGGAGCGATCGGCCGAACATTTTGGCTCGCAGTTTTGTTGGCCCCCAGCTCCATCTGCTACCTCTGGCGCTCGTGCTGGGGCCGACTGGCCTACCCACACAGACCCTCGCTCTTCCCAGAAAATCGAGCAGGAGCTCCGGCACCTGAAGCGTTATAAAGCTCCGGGCCCTGATGGTCTTCACCGAGCTCTATTTAAAGATGGTTGCGCATCGCTGGTCAGAGAACTCACCATTTTGTTCTCGAAAATTTGGTCTAAATAGAAGGTTCCATCATCTTGGGGTGAATCGATAATCGTCCTCATCTCCAAAAAGGGCCTGCGCACAATCTGCTCCAACTACAGAGGAATAAGTTTAGTCCCCATCGTTTGTTAGCTGCTGGTGTCCATCATACTTCGCAGGCTATCCCCAACACGCGAATCGTTGCAGGGAGAAGAACAAGCTGGGTTTCGCCCTGGTCGCGGTTGCATCGATCAAATTTTCACATTACACCAGATCCTCGAGCTCCGCCATGTGTATCAGAGGACAACGATTGCTGTGTTCCTGGATATCCGTGCAGCCTTCGATTCTGTCGCTCGGACAGTACTGTGGCAGTGCCTTCTGAGGAACGGTGTCCCCGAGAAGTTCGTCTCCATACTACGCGCTCTATACAGTCTGATCTCGGGCAGGGTTAGGGCTTATGGCATGCTTTCGCCTACCTTTGTGGTCTCCAGCAGAGTTCGACAAGGATGCCCTATCTCTCCGTTCCTATTCAACTTTGCCATTGAGGATGTCCTGGAAAACGCTCTGAGCGATTCGTTGAACGCTGGCGTTGAGCTCCTCCCAGGTAGTCGAGTTGTTGATTTGGATTATGCTGATGATATCGTCTTGCTGGGTGACGATCCACAGGTCGTCCAATTTGCCTTAAACCGCTTGACGATTGAAGCATCAAAGTACGGTATGTACTTTTCGCCATCCAAGTGCAAGGCTCTCCTTCAAGTTTGGCAGGTGCCTCTGCCTGCACTCACGCTTGCTGGTGAGACACTGGAGGTTGTGGAGAGCTTTGTCTACTTGGGAAGTTGCAACAATGCTGGCGGGGCTGTTGGAGACGAGATTTCGATGCGCATTTCGAGAGCAGGCCTCGCTTTTTCTAGGCAGAGGCATTTGTGGCGTCGCCACGACATTCGTCTCTCCATCAAAGGGCGGGTCTATTGTGCAACTGTTCGCACTCTACTGTTGTACGGATGCGAGAACTGGCCCATTCGTAAAGATGACTTGCGCAGGCTATCCGTCTTCGAGCACCGCTGTCTGCGGTCCATTGCCCGTGTGTGGTGGCAGCACCACGTAAGCAATGTGGAAGTTAGACAGCGTGTCTTGGGACGTGGAAGCCACTCGCTCGAGGAGGTCATCTCACTGCATCGACTGCGGTGGTTGGGACACGTATTGCGCATGCCTGTCCAGCGTTACCCCCGTCTTGCATTGTTTGCACTTGCTGGACAGGGCTGGAAGAGACGGTCTGGTAGACAGCCTACAACATGGAGAAGCCGCATGAAAAAGCTGACGAAACAATTGGCCTCGGCCGGTTGTTGTCGACTACCTGGTTGGGGTCCGAGAGATGAGGATACTTGCTGGTTGAAAACCTTGGAAGTTATGGCTCAAGATCGATGTCAATGGCGGATGTGTGCATCAGTGTGTTGCGGTGTCCCTTCTTCCTCCCCCTAAAAAAGAACAAACAGAAAAAGAATTTCAAAAACTGTGAGTGGTAAACTTGACAAAAGAACATTCCTTGTTGCTCTTTTCTTATTATTCATATTGTTTTCCTATTCAGCCATGATTCCGATGGCACAATATCTGTACCACAGATTGTGTATAATATATGTCTATTTCACGACATTTCTGGGAAACAAAAGCTGTCGGGGGATTTGGCGGATCTTGGAAAAACACAGCGGAGTCGCCAGTCATGTCACAGCTTTTGTCATGGATTTAGAAGAATTAACTAACGATTTCTGCTGTTCCATCAGTGATTCGTCGCCTGAATCTTTACTTGCAGTTTCAGTGGTCAACGAGCTAACCGCTTCCTGTCGACTTTGTCTCACCGCATAAGAATCTAAGCCACCTATTTTTAAGCAGGTTAAGCTGACCTTACATGATGTCTCCTGTCGTTCTTAAGCAGTGTGCAAATTCCTTACCGTAGCCTCTGACTGGGTTGTACACACTGTGCCTAAAGTAACGCAAAATCGTGGCTGACTAGCATAACTCTAGTAGGTGCACTTAGGTGACTTTGAAAATGTTGTGAAATACATTCTTGTAAGAATGCTGGTCTAATCCGGATTAGGTGACCCATTTCAGTTCGCATAGGAAATTTCAAGCTGCATACAATGCTCAGTGGCTGGTCTAGTACATTCAATGTAGTCGTCGCTAGACTGTATGCACAAATCCACGCTTATCTGCTTCCTCGACTACAGCAATGCTTTCCGCTGTGTTAACTGTTAATAGCTATTCCAAGATCTGCACGCTTCTGGCATTCAGCCTTCCGTAGTCCCCTTGCCGTAAGACTATTTCGTCAAAGGTACTGTGGTCACAAAATTTGGTTGTAAGAACTCATTGCCACTTATCAGAACTTCCGGTGATCTTAAAGGAGCTATTCTGTCATCATGCTTATTCTCTATCTACATAGCTTTGTACCTTTCCTCGAAGACGTCATTGCGCCAGAATATTCTGAGGACGTGATCACTGGCCTAAATCATCCAAGCTCATCCTTTTCAACTAAGCTGCAAGGTTGCCCGGATAAACCACTGTCATTTTCGAAACTCAGCGGCTCAATGCTGAACGCATCCAAGTGCGATGGCATCCTGTTTTCACTTCATAAAGCAGCATTTTAGCAGATACTTATCATGGGTGAGAGCTTGAGCCACTTCAGGCCAGTAAAGTATCTTGGGGTTTCATTGAGACATAATTTGCCTTGGTCACTCCATGTAAATGAAATATTCTTCAGAGGCAGGGAAGTTTCGTTGTACATCTCTGGACTGCCATCACGCTTCATAACAAACAAATTACTTCTGAAGTTCAGCACTGTGTATTCTGCCATAGTTCCATTTTATGCATTATCCGGGCCTACTTAGTAAGCATTTCGAGCTGCTTAACTGGTTGTTGGAGTATTTGTCTCACTGCAGCAGCATTCCAAAGCCAACTTCGGCTCAAACAGTGGTATCTGCACACTAGAATTCTCGTGCAAAACATGCTTCCAAAAACATACTCCCAACTTAGCCACCCACAGCACAGTGCACCGTCCTACTCTATACCTACCTCATTGAAGAAGCTAGTTACGTTCGATTATTGCTACCTTCGAAGCTTACCCCTGGTCTGGTAGGAACACCCCGTGTGCAGTGAACGAGTTCGGCATCGCGTATTTGGTGCATGAAAAGGAAGTGAACCGCTAAGAACCATTATATCACGAACCAGACTCCGATGGCTGGGCCACCTGTTGCGCATGCCAGCACACTCCCGCATCGTGCGTTGGTTGGGCGTTCGCGGTCTGGATGGCAGAAGAGAAGGGGAGGCCGATCGATGACTTGGTCAAGATGAATGAAGTCCTTCATTTTGAAGGTGGCTTTGGTTGGTGTTTTCCGACTGCCTGGCTGAGGTCCGAAGTAATAAGAACTCGCTTGGTTGGATACACTAGCTGAGATGGCGAAGAGCCGACCACAATGACGGGTGCAGTGAGTCCCGTTATCCCTTCCCTCCACTTTAGCTTCCCCTTCCAACAGTGACCTCAACCCAGTGCACAATATGATGTTACCATTGTGTTACTTTCTTAGCTTTTATAGCCCGTGATGTTGAACCTCTTATCTTTTTGTATTGCGTCACATTACCTAAGGTGTTTTTCTCACCTTGGCTAACGTGTACTGATGATGATGATAGTGATGATAGAGCAATAGATGCCCTTGCGTGGGCATATGGTCCGTTGATCATACCCCACCTTACCAGATTTCTGCTTGATCCGAATGTTAACATCCAAGAACTGACCTGTTATTGAACGTATTCTTTTGCCGCTATTTTGCAGCTAAAACATTACTACCTTTTATCATGCCCATGGCATGTGTCTTACTGCGGAAAATTCACTCGTCATTGGTGCGTAGAATCGTACTCTTGAATTGAAGTGGAATCCAGCCGTAGTAAATGTAGATATAAAAGATGCGAATAATCATTCTGGTCGCTACACTCGCAGTTGAAAGTCTAGACACATCATTCATCGGCACGTGCCTTGTTGGAACCCGTTAAGTATTAGATTAATCTCGGTTGTTTTCTCACTCTGTATATCCGGCTCTATTAATTTTTTGTCATGATCAGCTCGCACATCCTTCGAGAAATTGGATCAGAAATTTGCTGCAGGATTTTCCCTGTACAAATTTTAAACTAGAAAGAAGAAAAATTATTTTAACAGGACACACTGAAGTCAGGTATTTCAACTATTCCCATCAACTGTTTACATACGTTCAGTGAAATTATCGCGTCGCATACAAAAGGAAACCATGTGCAAGGTCATTTCCTTCCACGGAAGACGATCAATAAGCTTGCCAACCTCCTGGTGCCAGCTGGGTGGTTCGGGTTTTACCCGTTCCAGCAAATGGTTCGGCGGCAGTGTTCCAGGACGTCGTGGGTTTTCGCCTGGCAAGCCTTCTCCCCATAAAAGCCACAAATGTCTGTTTAACAACACTGCAACGTGGCGGATGTGACTCGCCACTAAATAAAGTCACTGCCCCTTTCCCCTCCCTGAGAGGCATTGTATTTCAAGGGAGCGTTGGGCCTCTGATCCTTCACGGACCGAAAGTTGTATGAACCATATTTGCTCACTGGCTCTCAACGGGTTGCGACGCCCGCACATCGCCGTGCTGCCTTGTAGGTTAGATCTTTGATCAAAGGCTCGGGGTAGGGCTCCCTAAGACAACCGAATATTACTTGGTCACCACAAACATCCTCATCATTGCTCAGATCTTTCTCATTGACTATCAGAGTTGGGGGTTGGATTCAGTGGGTTACCAGACCAACTACGTCTGCCAACGTACTGGATTTAATCTTCACCCTGGGGATTCCTGATGCACAAATTGACATCTTAGACAACCTTCCGGGTAGTGACCACAACATGCTACGCCTTTCCATCCACTTGGAAATGAATACCAAACTCGACTCACCTACCCAGCATACTATACGAAGGATTGACTGGGAGCATTTCGGAAAGCAGATCCGGTCCTCTAACTGGGATGGGTTTTTTCTCTCCACTAGCGCCCACATTGCAGTGGAACATTTCTACTACCAGATCAATCACATCCTAACTGTACATGTCCCGCATAATAAACGTGCCATTCCTTGTCCTATGAATGTAAGCGACACTCTGAGTGACTTGAAAACGAGAAAACTACTCGGGAAATTCAGAAAAACTAGAGACTTCTCACTAGTATTACAGCTGCACGAATCCACCGCCTGCATCAAGCGCTCACAAATGAAACGGATTGAAAAGGAAGAGGAGAACGCCTTGCAGATGACATGCAAAGGAAAGGAACTGGCCAAATTACTCCGTCGTAGGACTAACAATCGAATGTCTTTGATTACAGAACTTATTGATGAGGAGGGTCGCCACCTTAACGACCCACCTGCTATTTGTGAAGCGTTTAGCACTTTTTTCGCTGCTTCCATGAACGTAGAAACCGACCCTATACCTTGCTGCCCGGAACTTACAACAAGCGGCATAGATAATGTCGAGATTTCTCTTTCGACCATCCAACAGGCTATGAAGTCCATCAAACCATCGCTCAAACCAGACTCCGATGGCATCCCCCCATCAGTTATTAAACTTGGTGGACCTGACATACCACTGCTTTTGCTAAACATGTTCACCTTGTCCTTAGAATCTAGCTACTTTCCGGATCAGTGGAAAACATCGTTTATTGTTCCTCGTCATAAAGGGGGGCCCAAACAGCACGTCACTAATTATCGACCTATCCATCATACTCCCGTCATCGCTAGATTACTCGAAAATTAGTTAAAAGTGGAATCATGGACTTTATCCATCGTCATGGGCTACTTAACAAATCCCAGCATGGGTTCCTCGACAAACGTTCCTGTACAACGTGTCAGTTGCACTACCTGGATTACATCACAGAAGCCATTGATTCGAAATATGCAGTTATAATACTGTTCCTGGATATGCAGAAAGCATTCGACAGAGTGCCCCACAAGCGGCTACTGAAAAGAATCGAGTCGTTTGGAATCAGAGACCCACTATTTGGTTGGTTGACATCATACCTAAATGGGCGTTACCAGATAGTCACTCTGGGTAATCATAACTCCTCCCCACGTCCAATCACTAGTGGTGTCATCCAAGGGAGTGTACTTGGTCCTTCGCTTTTCCTACTTTATATTAACGATATCACGGTGTTCATAAAACATGGCAGGCCATTTTTGTTCGCCGATGACATAAAGATTGTTTATAAATTTCGACGAGACGAACTCAATAGCGCAATGCTGTTCGTTCAAGAAGACCTCGATTCACTTGAGAAATGGTGCAACACATGGATGCTAAATTTCTCAGCTAGTAAATCATGCATTATGTCACACGGCTGTTTAATCCCTGAAGAGTCTGTTAAACTGAACAATGAACGTATCTGTGTGAAACTATCCAACTGTGATCTAGGCATACGATACTCTTCAAACTTTAATTTCTCAGAGCAAGCTGAGTATCAAATAGCACGTGCCAAACGATCTGTGGCTAACATATGCCATAAAATCTATACAACCCCTGCCAGACTCGAGCTTTTCAAAATACTTACACTTCCTGTCCTTGAATACTGCAGCATCATCTATGGGAACATGCGAATGGGTGACAGGAAAGCTTTAGAAAACCTGCAAAGATCATTCACTAAGCGCTTGTTCAGTAAATCAACCACCTTGAGTTATCAGGAGCGCTGCCAGCAGCTTAAGCTCGAGCCCCTTTGGTTGCGACGACTGAAACATAACCTGATGCTGATACACAATCTCATAAACCAAAAGACATACTCCAATCTGTGTACACTTAAAATTCAACATAACTTCACTCGGAATATACGCAACAAGACCTGTACATTATGTGTGCCGAGAACCAGGACAGCTATCCGATCCAACTTCTTCCTCGTCAGATACGCTGTCGTGTGGAATAGCCTACCAGCCACAATCAGGTCTTGCACAAATGCAAGAGCATTCCACATTCAGCTTAGCAAATTCCTTGACCAGAACTCGATAATGACCATGTTTCCATCGGGTAAATCACCACACGAGTTCTTTCAGGATGGACCAAGGAATATATAATCAATGATTAAAGATGGTACAAAGAACTCAGCAACAACAAAAGTTACGTGATTCCAAATTATTTTGATATCATACACCCATATTACATATTTCACTCATGCATGAGCATGATAATTATTGTACCCATGATCTGTCCACAATCCAGGGACAGCTTCTCGTACAATCGGGAAATATACGTATTTAAAACGGTTAGTCCCCTTCAGTAGTTTGAACAATGAAGTGAGAAGACGAATATTGGCAGATGCTAGCATTTCGTATTATCTCATCAGTACCAATACAATAACAGGGAAATCCTTTTATATGTCTTACAGGGCACAGTCAAACCAATCAAATTTATTGTTGTGGTCATTGTTGTCAGATTAGGTCCACGGCAACCGCAAGTTGACAACTAATTGCTTTTGGACACACAAAGCTGGTCTAATTCGGCTTATCGCGACGGCTTCGGCAAATCGTAAAAGGCGTGCATTAGTATGACGTAACAAGATCCGGAAAGCTGATAAGGGATTGACCCGGTGACGAGTCGCCAAGACGTGCCTGCCTATGGAGGACGCTGGTGGCTTACGCGAACACGTATCATCGGAGGTGCATTGGGTAACTTCGCGCTGAACCCATTTTGGTAGGTGTTCCTTCACTCGGAGTAGCTATGGGTAGTCCGTTGGGACCGGTACTGGCTGATTTTTCATGCTGATGCTTGAGAGGAAACTAAGTGGACAAATTACTCAGCTGCCGTATTACAAACGATACGTGGATGATATCCTTGTTTTCGGTTCCACAAAGATGCAAACCGAACAACTAGTAGATCAACCTAATAATGTTCACACCAACCTGAATGTGACTTTTGAATTCGAATCGAATGGGCGCCTCCCGTACCTCGACATTCTCATGAGTCGCAGGGATAATGGGGTGATTAAGCGATCTGTATACCGGAAGCCAACGTGGTCCGGCCAATATCTACACTTCACTAGCTTCTCACCGATGGCACACAAGCGCGCGCTAGTAAAAACATTATTCACTCGGGCCAGACGTATCTGCTCCAACGACTGCCTGGCTGAAGAGTTTGAGCTGATCACTAAGACACTTATGGAGAATGGCTACCCAAAGTGATTCATAGACAAACATAGCCAAGTTAGACCGCCCAAGGAGATGGTGTTGACAGCCTCTAAGAAGAAGGTTTACATTGAGCTCCCATTCAAGGGTGACACTGCAACGAAAAGGATAACCAAACGGATTGTCGCGGCCATTCAGTGTACATACTGTGCTGCGGAGGCGGTAATTATCAACAGAACCCGAAGGTTGCCGTTACCTTCAGTAAAGGAAGATGAACCCGTCGGCGCCAAATCCCATTGTGTCTACCAATTCGTGTGTGATTGCGGTATTAGTTACATCGGCAGGACCGAACGGGTTTTAGATTCCCGAGTGAAGGAACACCTACCAAACTGGGTTCAGCGCGAAGTTACCCAATGCACCTCCGATGATACGTGTTCGCGTAAGCCACCAGCGTCCTCCATAGGCAGGCACGTCTTGGCGACTCGTCACCGGGTCAATCCCTTATCAGCTTTCCGGATCTTGTTACGTCATACTAATGCACGCCTTTTACGATTTGCCGAAGCCGTCGCGATAAGCCGAATTAGACCAGCTTTGTGTGTCCAAAAGCAATTAGTTGTCAACTTGCGGTTGCCGTGGACCTAATCTGACAACAATGACCACAACAATAAATTTGATTGGTTTGACTGTGCCCTGCAAGACATATAAAAGGATTTCCCTGTTATTGTATTGGTACTGACGAGATAATATGAAATGCTAGCATCTGCCAATATTCGTCTTCTCATTTCGTTGTTCAAATATACGTATATTATAACCTTTTACTTCGGCCTGGGCAATGGGTAGTATCAAGCCTACCGACGAATCATGGACCGCACCGTTTATTACTGCTCCTCTTATGCCTGTCTTCTATGCTAACTCAACTGCGCAACCACCACTCACAGATCACCCCACCTCCCATCCTTCACCTATATGTACTCTTATGTCTTCTTCGGTCATCGTCACAAACGACCCATGTCTCGCAGCTGATGGAAGTAACAGCCAAACTCCCGGTTTTCAATGTCCTGCGATCGCAACCGCCTCTCTCTCCACCGAAGCTCCAGCTCGTCTTCGACCCGGTTCTCCATTCATCCTCGCAGCGTTGGAACTTTGGTGCAAATCGAACGACAAGCGTGTCTTGCCCGTACTCTTGAAACGCTTTCGGTAGACATATGTTGTCTTTCAGAGACCAGATTACAAGACTCTAGCACCGTCATCAGAATAGCCTTTCCGGCAAACCCTGACGCCAAATACCACTTGCGGCTTTCCGGAGACCCAGAAGCTTCCGCCTCTGGCCAAGCTGGTGTTGTGGTTTCACTGAGTGCCAGGGCTGAATCAGCTCTGCTTGACTGGATCCCAGTCAACAGTCGGCTATGTGCAGTCAGACTAGGAGGTTCATGTAATGCAAGCAGGCGTCCAGACGTTAATCGTGCCTTTTTTGTCGTCTCCGCCTACGCCCCTACAGACTGCAGCCCGGATGCAGTTAAAGATAGCTTGTACCAGAAGCTACATGAGTTTCTGCGTTCCTCCAAAAGGACTGATATGGTCATTCTTGCCGGAGACTTTAACTCACGGGTTGGCCGCCTTCCACCAAGCGAGCACCACATTGGGCGTAGTTTTGGTCTCGGTGACAGTCGATCAAACAATGGAGACAGACTGCGTGCTCTTTGCTCAGATCATCGCTTGTATCTTGCGAACACTAGTTTTCGACACTCGAGGAGACACAGTGCTACCTGGCGCCCGCCCTCACAACGCAAGAGTGCTCCCAACTTGACCACATAGCAATCAGCTACAGATGGCGGGGAAGCGTAACGGACTGCCGATCGTGCTAGTCAAATTATCTGGACTCCGATAACGCATTGGTTTATGCTAAGATTTGCATGCGTTTCGGAGGATCACCTAAGCGCGCCCACTACCGACTGGACGTCGCAACTCTACAAAACCCTGTGATTTTAACCAGGTACCAAGCTTCACTGTCAATCTTGCTTGGATCAACTATTGGCGGTGATCTCTATTCGCAGTGGGCGCAGATCAAAGATGCTTTACTTCCGCCAGTATAGACACTTGTGGAGTTACCCATCACCCACCGAAGCATTGGATTTCCGCCGACTCCTTGTCGCTGATGGACAAACGCTGCTTGACCCCATCAGATTCCAGACACAGTGAAGAACGTCAATCCCTTGGTCGTGGGTTGCACAGGAGTCTGCTAATGCATCGTTAAGCTTGGTGGTATGAACGTGCTACGGCGTTGGAGCTTGCTAGTCGCTCTGGTATTACCAGAACACTTTTCCATCTTATTCGAGTCACTGAAGGTGTTCGATCTGATATAAGTGGGATAATTTGCGAAGAGGATGGCACCTTAATCACCAATCTTCAACGACGGTTGGAGCGATGGGCCGAACATTTTCGCTCGCAGTTTTGTTGGCCCCCAGCTCCATCTGCTACCTCTGGCGCTCGTGCTGGGGCCGAGTGGTCTACCCCAAAAGACCCTCCCTCTTACCAGGAAATCGAGCAAGAGCTCCGGCACATGAAGCGTTATAAAGCCCCCCGCCCTGATGAGCTTCCTCTAGCTCTATTAAAAGATGGTGGCGCTTCGCCGGTTCGAGAATTCACCGCTTTGTTCTCGAAAGTTTGGTCGAAGCAAAAGTTCCCTCATCCTGTGGTGAATCGATAGCCGTCCTCATCTTCAAAATGGTCTGCGCACAATCTGCTCCAACTACAGAGGAATAAGTTTAGTCCCCATCGTTTGTTAACGGCTGGTGTCCATCATACTTCGCAGGCTATCCCCAACACGCGAATCGTTGCAGGGAAAAGAACAAGCTGGGTTTCGCCCTGGTCGCGGCTGCATCGATCAAATTTTCACACTTCGCCAGATCCTCGAGCTCCGCCATGTGTATCAGAGGCCAACGATTGCTGTGTTCCTGGATATCCGTGCAGCCTTCGATTCTGTCGATCGTACAGTACTGTGGCAGTGCCTTCTGAGGAACGGTGTCCCCGAGAAGTTCGTCTCCATACTACGCGCTCTATACAGTCTGACCTCGAGCAGGGTTAGGGCTTATGGCATGCTTTCGCCTACCTTTGTGGTCTCCAGTGGAGTTCGACAAGGATGCCCTGTCTCTCCGTTCCTATTCAACTTTGCCATTGAGGATGCCCTGAACAGCGCTCTGCGCGATTCGTTGAACTCTGGCGTTGTGCTCCTCCCAAGTAGTCGAGTTGTTGATTTGGATTATGCTGATGATATCGTCTTGCTGGGTGACGATCCACACGTCGTCCAACTTGCAATAAATCGCTTGGCGATTGAAGCAGCAAAGTATGGTATGTATTTTTCGCCATCCAAATGCAATGCTCTCTTCCAAGACTGGCAGTTACCTCTGTCTGCACTCACTTTTGGTGGTGAGGCACTAGAGGTTGTGAATAGCTGTCTATTTGGGAAGTTGCATCACTGCTGGCGGGGCTGTTGGAGACGAGATATCGATGCGCATCTCGACAGCACGCCTCGCTTTTTTAGGCTGAGGCACTTGTGGCATCGCCACGACATTCGTCTCTCCATCAAAGGGCGGGTCTATTGTGCAACTGTTCGTGCTGTACTGTTGTACGGATGCGAGAACTGGCCCATTCGTAAAGATGACTTGCGCAGGCTATCCGTCTTCGAGCACCGCTGTCTGCGGTCCATTGCCGGTGTGTCGTGGCAGCACCAAGTAAGCTATGTGAACTTAGACAGCGGGACTTGGGAGGTGGAAGCCACTAGCGCGAGGAGCTCGTCTTACTGCATCAACTGCGGTGGTTGTGACACGTATTGCGCATGCTTGTCCAGCGTTACCCACGTCGTGCGTTGTTTGCGGTTGCTGAACTGGGCTGGAAGAGACGGTCTGGTAGACAGCCTACAACATGGAGAAGCCGCATGAGTAAGCCGACGAAAAACTTGGCCTCGGCCGGTTGTTGTCGACTACCTGGTTGGGGTCCGAGATGTGCGGATACTTGCGGGTTGAGGACCTTGGAAGCTATGGCTCAAGATCGATGTCAACGGCGGACGTGTGCATCGGTATGTTGCGGTGTCCCTTCTTCCTCCCACTAAAAAACAAACTGAAAGACCCTTTCAAAAACTGTGAGTGGTAAAGTAGACAAAAAAATCTCGTTCTTTTCTTATTATTCTACTGTTTTCCTATTCAGCGATGATTCCGATGGCACAATATCTCTACCACAGATTGTGTTAAATATATATATATATATATATATATATATATATATATTGCCAACGTAAGGCCGAAGACCAACTTATGCAAACAAACTGAATTTATGGCTAGCCTCTCCTTACGATGTACTCCAAATACCTGAATTCAGTGTACCTTGTGCAAAATTTTTTTGCTTACTATTTTGAATCAGAGAACTAGGAACGAGGTACTGGTTGCATTGGTAGCCAGTGTGTTATCCGGTCGGGCGAAGCTCCAGCTACAAGTTAGTTTACATGGTTTGGTGGTATTGCACCCTGGGGAATTTCATCCATTACATAGCATCGGGGGATGTGGGGATTGTACGTGACACATCCATCGCGCACATGCAAATTGTGTTTTCTGCTGCGGCTGGCCCCGCCGTTTCCATCGAATCATTGCAGCCACTCTGCCTTTATTCGAGTTACGCCTCCACATCCTGTTAGCGACAGAAAGCACGAGGGTTTTTCAGGGCTGCAACTATTGCATTTAACAAGTCTTTGGGACAAAGGTTTAAGTGGTGACTGCATGAAACGATTTGCACAATTAGTTGATAAAGCTTACACTCATCGATAAATCAGAAAGAGAAGTAGAGTATGGGGTTGATTGTTTTAACGCATATGAACAAGAGTGGGGGAGAGAAAGTGGTCTAAGTAGATATGCAGGCAAAATTTCCTCTTTACAAATTGGGGAAAAGAAATTACATTTCAACGGAATGGCATGAATATAATTACTTCGCTTATTCTCTTCAGCTGTTTGCAAGCAGCATGTGGGATGACAATAACAAGAATCGTCAACGCGCAATTAGTGAAGCCATGATGGTCAAAGGTTATTTAACCAGCCTGCTTTCCAAGTAAGCATAGACGATCACTGTGTTCGTTAAGGTTAGGCGTTGAATGTTGGATTATACGGACTTGTTTTCGGAAAATGAATTGAGTCCTATCACTAATGAACCCAGTTAGGTAATACCAACTTGTCTGGACGGGGGCAAGGCGACTAGTGTACTCTTTCGGAAATCTTTGTACAAGAAGTTTTTTGTCAGTAGACAAAAATCAGGTGTTTTCCGTTCACACCACTGCATTGTGGCGAGCAGATAACACCCAATTTTCTTGAGCTTCAAATGCCTTCCTGATTAACAAAAGCAAACGAATTTAATTCATAGTGCATGGACGTCCAGATTGAGACTGTGCCGCGTAATGGATATGATAAGTGACAAATCTGGAGCGCACTCTTGCAGTTTCACTGAGGTGGATATACTAGATGAGTCTTGCTTCGTGAACATATCATTTTACAGAGCCGTTGGACTTGATGGACTTTTGTGCAGAACCCCCATAAAAAGTTCCTTTTACTTAAAGCGATGCTGTGTCCAGCACTAAAGAGCCAGTGAACCAAGTAAGGAAACAGTGTGATTCAGAAACAACTGAAAAAGGACGGTTTTATTTGCGTTGTCCTCGGTGTATGACGTGGTAAAGAGTGAATCTGAAACAAGGGTAGGACGCAAAGCCGGAAGAGGATAGCGAACTCGATAACACGGGTGATTTGGGGATACGAAAGATAGCCTGTGAGTCTACCGTAAGGGTGGTTTAGGGATGGGGAGCTGAACAGAGAGAGAGAGAGAAGTGCCTGCGAAAGAAACATGCTGGAGTGTTAAGGTGAACAGCACTAGTACTAAAAAGAAGACTTCCTCCGTTTTCATGGATAGTCTTCTCCAGATCCAAAAAGAGACAGTCAGGGTTGCTTTTGCGAACGTTTCAACACTTTGCTCTATTCAACCATAGGACGAAAAGGTCACAGCGAACATTTTTGATTTGGGATGCATGGAGACAAGGCTAATTCAATCGAAAGTTCACTTGGACTTGTTCTTGCGATGAATGATAAAACAATTAGTGTTATTGTTATTCTGCGGCAACTGGTTCTG
Source organism: Dicrocoelium dendriticum (assembly GCA_944474145.2). NCBI lineage: Eukaryota > Metazoa > Platyhelminthes > Trematoda > Plagiorchiida > Dicrocoeliidae > Dicrocoelium > Dicrocoelium dendriticum. The sequence continues at coordinate 84,762,659 of OX104068.1, read as the reverse complement.
ATTCTTGGTGTCCATCGGTGGCACCGGCAATTTGGAAGCCCTCTTCGGTCATGAGTACATGACGTTTGGGAGTAATGCGGTGGAATTCCTCGGCATAATTTTCTCCGGTAAAAACTACACGTCGCTCGGTGAATGACCGTGGGTCCTTGACTCGTTCATACTGGCTGTACATGACCACCATGGGCTGCAATAAAGACAATGGCATTTAGGGTGAATAAATTGGGCTCCCATATGAAACCGTGCAGTTCTAGTGACAATATGTTCAAATACATGTTAGATTTTTCATATCAGTTCGGTTTTGGCCACCTCACTAACTTATTCTATCTAGAATGTTACATCTTTTCAAAGGCGGCTAATTAGTTTTGAAGATCAATGAACTAGTACTATATTACCAATAAAGAAGGGGTTCCTTGCTTTCTGCACTGATGATTGAGTTGTAGACTGTCATAAGAAACAAAAAGTGTATTCGAGGACATCACCAAATTTCTACCCTGCGGATGCTGCAGTATTGTACCTGCCTACACTGATTCAGGGCACCTGTGTGATCCTCAACATCCGAGTTGCGTGGGTCTCCAGAGACATTTCGTAGTGCCACGCGTTGTGTAACAAAGTAAATGGAACTGCGCTCAGCATTTAAGCGCTTTTTGAAGACCGTAACGTGGGGGCAGAAGGTTTGAGGGCTGAGAGGCAAGTAGGGATGGGTAACTGCAGTGGCACTCTAGACGGTCGTAGGTTTCACCAACTCTCAAGTAGTTTTATGAAAGAGATTCAATAGTCAATCCAGTGTCTGGAACTGTTCTGAGGAGCACCCGTCCTCCAGAAAGATCGCACAAGTTGTGATCTAGACGCCGTACCTTTGTGAATGTACAATTCAGACACATCTACGTTCATGACTGACAACTTCACACTTCACTTGCCTCGACACGCCCACGCATTGCGTGTTTATTCTCTTACGACGTATACGCCCACTATAACTGGGAGCTTATTCTCCGCCTTTTCCTTGTATTCGCCTCCGCAATTTATGTTGCCAGTCTCGGTATAAAAATAAAACTGTGCAAACATCTAGTCGCCTTTCCACTGGGTCGTAAAACTGCTATACTGAAGACCAGTATTTTCTTCTCCCGGGTTGGTTGTGCGAGTGGCAAGTGGTACCCAGCGCGAGTATCGACCAATGCCTTCCGTCTCATTCAGGGTACAAGTTTACTCGGGGTCCGTATCGCTCGAGCCGACTAGGACAGTCGTAGCGACCAGACTGTTATATTCGGAACACCATAAGGCGGTCAATATTCAGCCATCGGCATCGTCCACCAAACTCTCCGAGCACATTCAACCTTTACTGATGTGAGCTGCCGCGTAGCTCTCTGATATTTTAAAATCCCCTGGTAGGATCTAGAGATCAGCAATGCCACACCACTACCGAGACGGATAAGCATGTACGACATAGACGCGTGAGAAGTTGTAAGTGTCTTCCGCCAGAGACCTACATGCAGATGCTGTTTCGCACCGTTTCGACTAACCAAGGTAACTCTGTGCGAGCGCACTTGAATTCCAAGTGACTTTGCTTGGATCTATGTATGACAGCTTCTGAACTACTTAACAAGTCTACATTGCGTCAACAAATTTTTAGCCTTCCTAAAGCTGGCGTTGTTATATCGGTTGATTGTATGCAAGATTTATTACTGGAAGAATAGAAAATATGGAGCCATGAGTCGTCGTTTGTGAGAACAAAGTATAGGCGTAGTCCTGGCACAGAGGATTGTGGTACACCGCATTCGACTTGGATTGGGTTGGACAAGAACCACCGGACTCTCAGTCAACTCCAAGCACTTTTACTAGCGATGGTTATTGCCAAATTCAGGACTTGGAAGTCAGAGCCACAGTTATAAAGATTTTAGAGCAGGATGCGATGATTCGAGTGCTTCAAAGCCCTCAAAAACCCAGGTGAATGATGTTGGCTCCCAACTCGTCATCAGCTGCTTCGATTCAGCTTTCTCTTGTGCTTAGCAGTTCGATCGTACAAGGTAAGTTTTAACAAAAGCCATGCCGCTCCGTCGCAATGACATCACTGGTTTACAAGGTGCCCACGACGGTCGTTTCTGTGATCACAGAAGGCTCAGGAAGCCACGTTACCGGATGACAATTTTCAGGCCCAGTACGACAACCCGCCGTATGAGTAGAAGCGACGCTCCCTCGTTTCCCTCACAAAATCACTTTACTATCCTATCAAAGTGACGTTTGCCTGCTCTGAGGAAAGCACAACTTATTTGGATAACCCCTTCGTACACAGGCAAGAACTTTGATCCGAGAAATTATTGTTTGTGTTGACAGTGCTGTATATAGTGAACGGAAGATTTTGATCATTGATTGCCAACCATACAAATGAGGGTATGTGTATTTTTGTGCAAAACTGGAGAAATGAACTTCGTGTGTACATACCTACACATCGTGTACCACATGGATAAGACAATAGATCCTTGGTATGGAGATGAAGTTATTGCGAAAGGCAATGAGACAATTCCGCGTGTCAGGACGCAGCCGTGACGCTTTCCTTCCGAGTAACTTACGTGTAACAGTCTTTTGTAGGAAACGATTCATGCATTCACGGATGACTGCAACCTGACCTCCATCGGTTTGCCCGTATGCAAGACAATTACTGGCGTCAAATTGTCACCACAAGTGCTAAGGAGTTAGATGAGCTTCTACCATAACATAGTGAAATCTTTCATTTTTCCCATGAACTGCTGTCATGTAGTATACATAATCATCAAAGCAAGACAAGGAGGGTACCACTGAAGATTCCATAGTATATTAACATGTCACATTCGATTTCCAAGCCTCCATATGCAGGGGTCGGTGAGGTTAAATTTGCTTTAAACGTGCAGATATGTGGACCAAATTTCCCCAGGTGACGGGGTTATCATCCACACTTTTTGTTATCGAGCTTTATCAATTGGCTGCCCTTCACCTCGAAACACACCGGGAAAAGCCAAAGGGCGTTTTTGAGGAACCGTCGGAACATTGTGTCTTGTCATTGCTAAGTCACTTCCTTTGTCCTCCGTTGGTTTGTAATATACTGCAGCCAGACTACAGCAACTGGTAGTTCTTTTAACATATTGAGACTTGGTTGTCAGGATCATTGTGACTGAGGTGTGTCGTGTCCAAATACTTTGCCTTGTTTTTGCCCTCGATTCGCTCAACCTACCCACAGTTCTACTTAGCACTCGCTGGCCGATCATGTTCCCTTGCACTTGATTGGTTGCAATGCGAACCTCTATCGATTTAATTGTACTGCGCGTGCGTGCGACAGTTTCCTCCACACATACGTTCCGGTGCTAAGCTGGTCTGCTGCTTTTTCGGGACACAACAAGGTGGAACGCCGTACGTTCGTCGCCAAAAGCCCCAACATCGGCTGTTCAACTTTCCAGGCTCTTCTAGGTGACTAGCTTCTCGTGATACAGTGACTGCTGACGTATGAGTTTGGGTCCTAGGTTCACCTTTCTCCATGCTACTCAAACTACGGTAGCGTAGTTAAGGGAATTTTTAACCAAAACGTATTTTTTGCTGATCTAAAGTCGAAGTTGTCATGGTTGCTGACACCAAGCGCGGCCCACCGTGAAGGCTGAAAGGGCAGCATGAAATATCGTTTTGAGCCATATTTTCCTACTGTTTGCATGACTGCCGGTTAGTTCATGAAGCGGAACCTGGGAATCGTGTGACGCAGTCCGTAGATGCCAAGTTCTATAGACGATCTGCTTGCAGGGGTTCAGTTTGATCCAGGTTTCAGCGCCGCTCTTGCATTCTCTCATCTGCTAGGATAAAGTGATACGTGGGCTCGTGTTAGACTTGTTCGCAGGGCTCCTGTCTGCGCTAGGGCTTGACAGGATTTTAGAAAATGGCAGTTAACACCTTTCATCTTCATTTATTACTACGGAGGTTATTGGATTTGTCAGTCCTGCCGTGACTTCTTAATTTTGTTCGTTCTTGTTATCGATTCGTTCACACCACCCACTGCGAGTACTTAACATTCATTTGTCTAACCATTTACTCTTGCATCTGAGTGGTTGCATCTGTGACGTCTACCTATTTCATTCTAAGGCGTGCATATGCAGACAGCTCTTCTGCCTTTTCGTGATACAATAGGCCCAAAGACAGGCAAGTGTACAAATTCGGTTGTTGAGCTGACAGCCCCGCCATACTAGCAAAGTTTCCAAACTCGCACTGCTGGCATACAATCAACCTTCGCCGAACGCAGCTGAAGGTGCACCAGCACTCTTGTTCGTCCCGGGGTATAACAACTTGCTCGAAAGCAACCGGAATAAGCTAAGAGTGGTTCTTCTTGCTGATTCTACTATTCGCATGCTATTGCAGATGATGGACATTAGCCTCCTACTAAGCTCCAGTTAGCTACGGAACAGCCCTAATGGGAAACCACCTTTTTAGTCAAGTGCACTAAACGTGAAGAGATTGGACTCCACAGGCACCGTTAGGCATAGCCACCACCGCTTTAGGTGGGACGGAGTTGATACCCCGGCGTACCCACTCCGGTATGAGATAAGCACCGTTTCGGGGAACTAGAGCCACCACACAATAGCCTGCTTTTTAGTCGGGAATCCTCGCATGATATGAGAACCGATCAATGAGTCACAATTTGTGGTAAAGAATAGCCGGCGACACTGTAACGATTTTAGGTGAACGTCCATGTCACCAGCTAATCAAAGTTTGAGAGCTTAAAAAAGTATTTGTTTATCTTTTCCAAAGGTTGAATAGATGAAAAACGTATCCAAGGGTCATGTACCATCAGTTTTTGGTCTTCGAACAATTTAGCATCAGGCTGCTTAGCTTTGACTGAAGAAACTAATGACCGTGAGATTACGTGGCCATTTAAGCGAAAATACACCACTTACAGGGATACCACTGAATTTGGCTGCCCTCGGATCCAGTTCGTTCGGGATTGCTCTGGCTTTGCCTCTACAAGACAGTGGGAAAGAATACCAGTTGAGTTTTGTATTTAGAATCTTTACGCATGGTTCATAAGCCTTGTATTATGGCATTGCCAAAAATACGTCACACTTATAACGGTTAGAAAGACAAGCAGATGGTCTCGCTTTTGTGCCCACATTCTGCATTCTGGAGAAAAATGTACTTGGTAGGATCTGTCAAGCCAAAGTTAAGCATGCGACCGTCGGAAGCCGATTACAGGACAGAGGTAGAGTCAAAAGCTGAACACATTTATTTAGAATACTTGAGGTTACTCGACGTAGGCAGGTACGTGGACAGACAGAATATAACCATACTTGTGTGGCTTAGCCTAAGTCTAGCCTGTCGTCCGCATTTGAACGCCATAAGCTGTGAAGTAGCGCGAAAAGATATTTTAACTTCCAGATTACACCCATGCTTTGACAGAGCTCGTCAGTTAGTTGAATCAGTCATGAGTCACCATCCTGTCCAACATGATTGAGTTAAATCCAGAGGTAATGTATAAAATCAAGCAATTTTCATCAGTGTAACTGCTTTCAGTAGTTTATACAGTTCAAGATCGAAAGGAACAGCAATTCATCGCAGTGTCCGAGGGATCCAACTAGATTTCTCTGAGGGTTAGAGGGTAATGGTGAATTCACTCCCTTAGAGTGGGAGGTCCAACAAGTCAATACTTTCATTATGTGGTGACACTTTTGGACGTCGGCATGCTGGTTGGATCCTCTTATGCCTCCGGATCGATGCTCGACTTAGATGAACATTAAAAATGTACCAAGAATGTGCACGGATTGTTAGAGCTAGTGATGCTACTAACTCTCGCAACAGGGTACGCTTTCCGACTTCTGTTCATTCAGAAGTGCGTGGGGTTTTAACGGGTGATTAAAGAGTTACTTGTGCAGATTGAAAGTTGTGCCTCAGGGACTCACTGTGAATGGGACTGAAACCGACCCAACCGGGGCAGTACACGAACTGGTTATCCGTAAGAATGAGCTTAAATGCAAAACCAACTGTGACACGCGTGCTCAACTTATGTAGGTCCGGTGAGCAGAAATAACACGGTGGAATGAACAACATGAACACGATTGGTTGGAGAGTGCCGGTTGGACAGCTTCCTTATGTTCGGTCAATCTACCAACTCCAGCGGATTGCACGGGGGTCGCGCACCTTCTACGCACAATCCAACCAACGGGAAGAAAAAATATACGTTTACAGAACCCTTCTTGTCAAAACACTATGACAGATACGCTGTATCAGAAGGCCAGTCGGCAGTCGTCTGCTTCTAAGTGAACTGATCCACGAACAGTGTAGATGTTCGCCGCTAAGTCCTATTGAAATATGTGCTTACCCCTTATTCATTTGTCTTGCGCGTTCAGCCAGTTCTTGCATCTAAAAAAATAAGAAAGTGCGACTCGTAAGCTAATTCACTTGCCCATCGATAATGGTCATTAACTGACAGGAAGATTCGTTTCTTTGGCAACTTACGTCGTAGCTCTGGCGCTTGAACCGCTGGCCCAAATCATAATTTTCACCCTCAATACGAAACAGTAAGTCGTGCAGTTCTTTGGCTTTTGCTTTCAGTTGTTCCACGGTCATGCCACTGATGTTTAGAGGGGGCACACGCTGTTCGATAATTGCCTTGCGCTCAGCCTCCAACTGCTCCTTCGATTTCGTAACCTCTTCCTTCTTTTGTTCTTCTGGTTGGGGTTGTAACTGTGACAAGTGGTATTACAATGAACAGTGAATTATCACGGGATAAAAGCAAGTGCTTGACAAGTTCTGTAGGATAGTTGGGGTGAATACGATGAAATCAAACTATGTCTGGGTCATCTACCGAACGTCTACCTCGATGAATACTTTTATAAATTACATCAGTGTAAAATTAAAAAGTCGAGCGTAAACGTTCCGAAAGACACTAGGGTACAGTGATCGTTGATGCAAGGCGTGAGAGAAGTAAAAGCTGGTCGCTCACTTGGGTCCATTTGATACATAACTCCTGTTGAAAAGCATGCTTGGCGTAATCCACAATAGATGAGTTTAGGTAACAAAATGCTGGGAGCTAAGATCAACATCTAATGGTTTTTAAAAACATCCAAGGTAGGGGAGAATACAACTGAGTCTGGGAGTGCGTTCCAAGGTCGGCAAACCCGATGGGCAAAGTAATTACGTCGACACTCTAGACGGCTATATTGCTCCTTCAAATTTAAGCAGTTACCCCTGAGCTGCGTGTTGTGGTTAAGTTTCAGCAAGTAAAGGCATAAGTGGTTGAGGTCAATCAATATCTTATACGCTAATGTGAGATCGCCGCGCAGCGTTTGATAGCGTCCGCTGAAAATTCCCATCAAGTTCTGCCTTCGGTGATAAGAGTGATAGCGCAGGCTCTTTACCTTCTTTGTTGCTCTTCGTCGTGGTGCCTTTAACTCCTCTACTTCGCGCTTCAATCAAGGTTGCCAAGCTTGGATAACTTATTCAACGCCTTGGCACATGTAGGAATTGCGTATCATTGGGAAGATTGATGGGTCAAATCTCCCGAATGCACTTCGCAGCATGCCAACATGTTATTTGCCTCTTTTCGCAGTTACCTCAGCCTGTTTTGAACAGTTAAGGTCGCTCTGTACAAGCACACCAAGGGCACTTTCCTGGGAGCTGCTCTGCAATCCGTTTATCCCAAGCAAATATGTATAGTTATGTCTATGGCGTAATTGCACATTGCGACATTTGTCTACGTTGAAGGCGTTTTGAACTGACCAGTTCGACACGGTGTAAGATCGCCGTGGAGCCGTTCGTGGTCGTTCGATCCCCTGATCCATCGCCATACCTTGATATCATCAGCGAAAAATAGGAAATCGGAAGCAACTGATCTTACCAAATCGTTAATGAACACCAAGAATAGACGAGGTCCAAGCACCGAGCCTTGTGGTACACCTCACGCCACATCGATTGCATCGGACAATGATTCTCGGACTCTCAGTACTAGCCGCCGTTCGTGTAGAAGAGGGCTAATCCAACACAGGATTGGGTCGCTAATGCCCTAGTTCCGAAGCCTCTGAAGAGCAATTCGACGGTCTAAGCGATCAAACACTTTTGAGAAGTCTAGGTAGATGACATCGACTCCTGCTCCATCATCCACAGCTTCAGTCCAGCTATTTCGTGCAGTTAATAGGCTCGTATTACATGAACGTTTTTGATGAAAGCCAGCTTGTTCTGGGGCTATTAAGTTGTGTCTTTTCAGATACTGCATCAGCGCAGCTGCGATGATTGATTCCACTACTTTGGATAGTACAGGAACTAATGTTATTGGACGGTAGTTGGCAGGGCCAGTGCGGCTACCTCCTTTATGGATAGGAGTGATGATCCCTCGCTTCCATACTGGTGGAATATGGTTCTCTTCTAGAAATCGTTGATAGAAAACAGCCAGTTGTTCTGCTAGATCCCTAGCTACCGCCTGCAGAGCCTTTGGTCGGACGTTGTCGACTGCAAGAGAACTGTGGATACGTAAGGATAACAACTTCTTCAACACAGCTTCCGCAGTGAAGGTGATGTCTAAACCCGACGGTGGAGTAATAGAAACGAGGAGAATATTTGGGCTCGTTACCTGCTGGAAAGTTTAGGAGTAATGAAGCCGTAGGAGATCGGCTGCTTCCATTGCTGATCGCGTGCATCCATCAGCCGTGACTAGTGCTGGAATCCCCCGCTTCACCTTCCGAAGGCCGTTAACGTGCCTGTACAGATGTTTGCGGTTCGTGCAGAATCGCTTCATTAACTGTTGCTGATGCGTGACCTTGTATTCGCGAATCAGTTTCACACAGAAGTTACGATGTGTCACATCTGCAGTCCAGGTTTCGGCATTCGAGCAGTCCTTGTGAGTTCGCCATGATAAATCCCTCCGGGACACATTTACGTGTCTCGCTCCTCAGAAATGATTTATGCTTGTTTTGGGTTGAAAGGACTTCTCTTCTGATGCGTGCGCTACCAGGGTGCTAAACGTCCTTGTAAATGTTTCCCAGGCAACATCTGGGGGGCATTCGGTTAAGAAAGTCCAAGATGTATACTTAACACGCGTAGATAACACATTATAGTGCGCGACAATATGCACTTTATCATCCTCTTTTTCAGGATGATCCGCATGGCATGCATAGTCAAAAAGTAGAGTAACATGGTAACTACGACCCAGTGGTGTGCTTGTAACTATCTAGTCAATCATGAGTTCTTCGTTAGTGAGCACAAGATCCAGCATCGATGACTTGTTAGCAGTTCGAAATCTGGTGGCAGAGGTTATGTGGTTGTACATAGGTTGGCTAACAATTAGCTCTTGTAAGCAGGCTTTAAACTGCCTACCGTGTGGTGTACGGGAAAACACGCTCTTTCATTATTTTGCAACATTGCATTTACACGGTTGTTAACCTTCAAAACCTCCACTTGTTTTACTTCCGGTACATCCGTTTTCACAAAGCGATTTGGTGAGTACCTTGCTGCACCGTTTCTGGCTCTGGTTGCTTCGCTTCCTCTTTTTGTAGCCTGCACAATCTACGTTGGGTTCAGTCGCCTCCAATTTCTATACTGTCCCGTATTTGATACGTCTCTTACGTGCCATTGCTTACCGACTAGTATCCCAGGCTCCGCCCAACAATTGGTGACCCCCTGTCAGGAACACGACGCTCGCCATTTTGCATTTTCATTCTGATGAGATCGTTTCAGTGATTCTGTGATTCATTACTTGTGCTCATATTATTTTCCCACCTATCACATTTTTTATCTGCTTTTTGCAATAAATTATCTAGAGGATAAGCCGTCTCCATGCGCGGTTAACGCCCTTCAGCCTGTCATGGGCAATTCTGTTGCCTTAGCCCCTACCCTTTTTGGGAGAATGATTCTTTACTATGGTTTTTGCACCTAGAATCCGTATTTTATATTCGTATGATTTCTTCTGATTTCGCCATGTATAATCAGCCAATATCTTGCCTTCCTCAGAGTGTATCCTCGCAGGCTAGAGACATCATACTTTGCCCCCCTCTTGTAATGAATTCCCAGACTCCTAAACAGGCTAGTATTCAGCGAATCACGCCTTCTGACAAGGTCCGTCTGCAGCAACTATTTAGTGATCTGCAACTAGGAGATAAGATGCCCTCAGCCTTGTTGCGCGAAATGCAACAGCTCATCGGCACGTCCAACATGGACGTAGGGATTCTCCGCGAGCTGTGGATGCAACGCTTTCCTGAAAGCACTCAGGCTATCCTTGCAGTAGCAAGTGACTTGCCAATCACAGCAATTGCAGATCTGGCAGACCGCGTCATCGAACGGCACCAGCCAGAGACTGAAACCAAAGCACCTAAGCAGCTTTGTGCTGGCGCAACCACACCGACACCCGCGACTATCCAGCCGTCGGCAATAGACGCATTATCATCGCAGATAGCGTCGCTTCAGCGCCAGATCGAGGAACTCACTTTAAACCGTAAGCACCGCAACCGCTCTGGATCATCGCCCCGTCGCACAAAACCTGATGCCTCAGGTTACTGCTTTTACCACTCGCGTTTCGATAATAAAGCCCGTAAGTTCGTACAGCCGTGTAGCTACTGCGCTATAGATGATCAGCCACGCCAGCCTGTAATGGCCACGAAGGTCGGCAAAGCCCAAAGTCGTCTCATCTACATTAGGGATTATGATTCCGAGACCCAGTTCTTAGTTGATACCGGGGCGGAAGTCAGCGTCATTCCCCTTATGCCAGGTGAGCCTCTCGCTTCTTTGTCGACAAGCCTCAGTGCCGCCAATGGCACGCCAATAGCCACCTATGGTCATCGGTCGCTTACCCTGGACCTAGGTCTTCGGCGCACGTTCCGCTGGGTATTCACTGTCGCTGCAGTCCCCTTTGCCATCATCGGCATTGACTTTCTCAGGCATTTCGACCTCTTGGTCGATGCGAAACGCCAGATGATAGTCGACACTGCAACGAAACTCAGTGTACGTGGCATCACCGCCGATGTCGCATCTATATCCCCAGTCTATGCATTTCCCCAGACCTCGCCAGACTACGCTAACCTCTTTTCTCAGTATTCCATGCTCGTTCAGCCAATGAACGCAGCTTTGCCCGTGGCAGCTCAAGTCACGCACCACATACGGACGAATGGCCCACCTGTGTCATGCCGTCCACGCCGACTATCGCCCGAGAAACTAAAGGTAGCTAGGGCGGAGTTTGAGCACATGCTTGAACTTGGAATAATCCGCCCTTCCGACAGCCCTTGGTCCTCGCCCCTGCAGATGGTCCCCAAGAAATCTGGTGACTGGCGCCCTTGCGGTGATTACCGCGCACTCAATCGGCTAACCGTCCCAGATAAGTATCCCATCCCACACATGCAGGACCTTACCGCATGCCTCACAGGTAAGACGATCTTTAGTAAAATCGATCTGGTTCGCGCCTATCACCAGATACCTGTAAGAGAAAACAGCCGTTATCACTCCTTTCGGCTTGTTCGAATTTTTACGAATGCCATTTGGACTGTGCAACGCCGCACAAACCTTCCAACGCTTCATCCACGATGTCACTCGTGGCCTGGACTTCGCTTATTCCTACCTCGATGATATTTTAGTAGCCAGTTCATCGGAACAAGAGCACCTCGAGCATCTTCGAACTCTCTTCCAGCGCTTAACCCAACACGGTGTCACAGTCAACCCGACTAAGTGCGAACTCGGCAAATCAACGGTAGAATTCCTAGGCCACCTCGTTTCATCGTCTGGTATCGAAGTCCTTCCTGATAAGATCCAGGCAATCAAGGACTTCCCAGCTCCGACTTCGTTCAAGCACCCCGTCGATTTTTGGTTTGGTCAACTACTATCGACGCTTCATTCCGCGCTGCGCTCAGCTCATGCAGCCTCTGACGGACATACTCAGAGGGAATGAATGTAAGTTTGCTTTCCCTGACACAGCACAGACAGCCTTCGCCGAGCTCAAGGATGCTATCTCCAACATAGCCCTCCTCGCTCATTCCGAACCGACTGCGCCCCTTTCTATTACGACTGATGACTCAGACGTTGCGGTATGAGCCGTCCTCCAACAACACGTTGGTGGGCAATGGCAACCCTTTGGGTTCTTCTCCAAACGCCTGCAGCCAGCGGAATCCCGCTACAGCACGTTTGGCAGAGAACTGCTCGCCATTTACCTAGTCATTCGTCACTTCCGGCACACACTCGAAAGCCGCGCTTTCACGGTCTACACTGACCACAAGCCCCTTATCTTTGCCTTCAACTCTGCTTGCGACAAATATTCACCACGGGAAACAAGACACCTAGACTTTGTCACGCAGTTCACTGCTGACATACGTCATGTCTCAGGTGTCGACAATCCCGTCGCCGACGCTCTCTCATGCGTCAACCTCACTCTCCAGTCTTTGCCTACCGTCGACCTTGCCGCCATGGCATCGGCTCAGGCTCAAGACGAAGACATACAGCGCACCCTGCAGTCCACTTCACTGCATGTGCAACCTGTTCCTCTCCAAACCACGGAAGGAACCATTCTCTGTGACACTTCCACAGGTTGTCCTAGACCCCTCGTGCCTGTCTCCTTCAGATGCACAGTCTTTGACGCACTGCACTCACTATCACATCCCGGTATCCGTGCATCTTTGAAACTGGTCACCGAACCTTTCGTTTGGCCACGCGTAAACAAAGATATTCGTACCTGGGCTCGCGCCTGCCTTCAATGCCAGCGCTCCAAAATACATCGTCACACCCGCAGTCCTCTTGGTTCATTTCCTGCCCCGGACTCTCTGTTCTCGCATGTACACTTAGACCTAGTAGTCCCTTGCCTCCGTCACGCGGATTCGTATACATTCTTACATGTGTCGACCGCTTCATCAGATGGCCAGAAGCCATTCCCGTAACAGACTGCACAGCTGAGACTGTTATCCGGGCCTTCTTGGACCGGTGGGTCTCGCACTACGGATGCCCATCCACCATTACAACTGACCGAGGAACGCCTTTCGAATCTTCACAATTCGATACGTTCTGCAACATTTTAGGCTGTCGCCGCATTCATACCACAGCGCATCACCCAGCGGCCAACGGGTTAGTTGAATGCTTACATAGACAGCTTAAAGCTTCGCTTTGCGCCTCCTCCGACCCTAGCTGGAGCGAAAACATTTCGCTCCTACTCTTAGGCATTCGCAGCAGCATCAAAGCTGACTTGCAATGTGCACCAGCAGAGCTGGTTTACGGCACAACGCTAAAGTTGCCAGGAGAATTCGTTTCACCTCCCGCATCGTCGGGTATGCCTCCGCCTAACTTTGCATCCTCCCTAGCTCAACGCATGCGTTCACTACGCCCGACTCCGCCACGTGAGCAGACTAGAGATGTGCAAATGCACAGCGGACTCTCTACCTGCACTCACGTCTTCCTCCGCACCGACGCAGTGCGGCGCCCTCTCCAGCCTCCCTACACTGGCCCTTTCAGAGTCCTGCAACGGACTCCGAAACATTTCACTTTAGACCAGAATGGTCATCGAACAACGGTGTCCATCGACCGCCTCAAAGTGGCTTTTTTGACGAACCACTTGCAACCCATCCTGATGCTATCACACAAGCACCCGCACCTGCGGTGACTTCCCGAGCACTGGATATCCCGAAACCCTCCGTTCTTCTTGACCCTCAACCTACCCCGCCTCAACCCCAAGCAACCGAACGACGCGGTAGACAGGTCAAACGTCCGGTCCGTTTTCAGATTTTGTAAACGGTTGCTATTTCCATTAACACGCCATTTTCGTCTTTAGTGGTTATCGTGCGTCTTGTTCACAAACGTTTTGCAAAATCGACAAAAAACCCAAAACATTTTGAAAACCTAAAAAGTGTATTTGCTTTTATCATGCATGCCATGTTCCCTCTCCGGCGTCAAGCCACTTCCACCGACTCTTGCCCACCCCTTTTGAGTTCTACCTTCCAGAATCTCAACCGCAGAACTGCCAAGGCAACCCTCGAGTGACTCGCCAGCCGACCCAAGGCCCCCTTTCTGACCCAAGTGCGGCAGTCAGTCGCCCTCGGCCGCACGCAGCCACGAAGGGGTTGGTCCCCAAACGCCTGGTTAGGCGTTGCCGACGAGTATGCCCGGCTTTCTCCGTGGGACGAGAACGCCTGAATTTCTTCGTGGGACGAGGACCGTGGATTGCAGTGCGCTGCTGTTAGTGACACCTCGCAAGCGCACTGTCGAGTCTGCAGCAAAGGGAGGTCCTGTCGGCGTATTTTCTGGACTAGCCAGTTTTTGTTGTGGTCCGATCAGCCCGCCCCGACGGCCCACCGATGCTGCACTCTGGTCCACACGACCATCATAAATAATAGCTAACCAAAGCCTGGATCCAGCAAACTCTGCTACACACCCCACCTTGGAAGCCCTTACTTAAGCCCATGCAATTATTCGCACCCATCCTCACCTTCCGTTTTCCCCCACTAACAGCTCCATCGAAGGCTTCCATCCTTCAGGCTTCTAGGGGGAGGCCCTTGTAGGGTACGGGAAAACATGCTCTTTCAGTATTTTGCAAACATTGGATTTTAGGGTTGTTTTAACCTTCAAAACGTCCACTTGTTTTACTGCCGGCACATCCGTTTTCACAAAGCGTTTTGGTGAGTACCTTGCTGCACCGTTTCTGGCTCTGGTTGATTCGCTTCCTCTTTTTGTAGCCTGCACAATCTACGTTGGGTTCAGTCGCCTCCAACTTCTATACTGTCCCGTATTTGACACGTCTCTTACGTGTCATTGATTACCAACTAGTATCCTAGGCTCGGCCCAGCAACCGTCGGTTGCTGGCGTTTCTATGTCGAACACATTGAAGTCTCCTGCGATAAGAATGTGGATGTAGGACTTGTTCAATGCAAACAGAAAGACGTGGTTCAGTTTGGTGTCCACTTTCGACGTTGAGTTTGGTAGGAGATAAATCACTGCTAGCAGACATGTGTCCTTGTTTCGCCACCATAGGCGGAACCAAAGCGAATCAGGAGCTCGGATTTCTGGGTGATCGACAACTTCGCGTCGGAGGTTTGTATTAAAATAAAGAATCACACCACCACCCCTTCCGATTCCATCGTTCCGAAGCAGCGACATACTGGGTGAATTGATCTCAGAATCGGATAGCTAAAGGTTTAACCAGGTCTCTGTAATCATGACGAGGTCCCGCCGTTGTAAAGCATGGAATTCTTTAAGTTCGGCCAAATTACTTAGAAGGCCTTGGGCGTTTGTATACATACAATATAGGGATTTTGTTGTTATGAGTGCGTTGACGGATGTCAACTTTGTGTTAGTTTTTAAGCCGGCCGTTAGGTGACCGGCCATTAATGGTTTTTGGTTTATGAATTTCAGTCAAGTTGCACGGCATTATTGAGCGTTCCTGAACAGATGTTTCACTCGTGCTGTGCTCTGTCCTGTTGTGTGCGTGGGTGCTGTTGTGTCGGTCTCTCCACAGCACTGTGCAGATAAAGAACCTGCAGTGTTTGCAAGTTCCATCGAATTACTTACGACTCTTGGCCGTTCGCCTGCTGCCTTTAGCCGGATCTCTGTTCGCAACCTGGCTCGAAACTTTAACCAGTTATCCAACGAACTTGCGTTATTCCCTGGGAGTGCAATATTACTTTCATTAGTCTTGGACCGCAGCCCTTGTAGTTAGGTGATGACGGAACTCTTGTCAAGAATTTGGCAATAACATTGTCAACAGTGAGTGCTTCGCGTATGTAGTACCACTGCTCTTGCTCATGTGTTTGCGCATCGTGATCAGAAGAATGCTGAATGAACGGTGAATTTATACGGGTTAAGAAGCGTTACTTTACAAGTCCCGTTGGATAGTTGGTGGGGATAGCAACATAACAATAATGATGATAAGGATTGTAAAATAGTTAATACTTTAAATATGAAAATAAGGACTTATCGTTTGCTTCGCTGCAGTCCTGCGATCCTCTTAGATTCACAGCACTCACAGTTAACAACAAATAATTCCATGGTAAACACCAGGTGTAGGATGGAGACGTAGTGTTAAGTAACAAAGCGTAAGTGCATGAGTGCATCGTCCAACCGTCTTTTGAATACCGGTAGTGTGGGTCCAGAGACGACCGATTCTGGGAGAGCATTCCACGGGTGACAGACACGGATGGAAAAGAAATTTCTGCGGCACTCCAGACGACTGTGTTGTTCTGCGAGTTTTAATGAGTGGCCCCTCAGATTTGTATTGCTGCTGAGTTGCAGTAAAGGGCGGCACACATGATGTGGGTTTCGAAGAATCAAGTATGCCATAATCAGGTCGCCTCGTAGTCTGCGATAGCTTCCACTGAACAATCCCAATCGTTGCAGCCTCTCCTGGTAGGAAAGATTGCGCATTCCCATTACGTTCTTAGATGCCCGGCGTTGTCGCCGCTCCAATGCATTAAGGTCGTGTTTCAGCCATGGATGCCAGGCTTGAATTGCATATTCGACATGGGGGCGAACATACCCACTGAGCATTTGTCGAAATATGGAGCAGTTTACTTGTCCAAACGCCCGCCTCAACAGCCCGACGTGTTGGTTCCCGGTCTTTGAGGCCTTTTCGGATTGCCTGGAGCAACCCAAGTCATCTTGAACCAGGACACCCAAGTCACGTTCGAGAGTTGATTGTTGTAGTATATTCGTTCCGAGTCGGTATGAGTAACTGCTCTGATGTCGGATGGAAAGCACCTTGCATTTACTGACGTTAAAATGCAATAAATGTTGGGTCGACCATTGATACACCGTATCTAGATCACTCGGAAGCAGCTGTTGGTCAGCATTCGCCTGGATCCTGTGCCAGATCTTGATATCGTCGGCAAACATTAGGAAGTTTGAAGCGATTCCCTGTGCATGATCATTAATAAACACCAAAAACAAACGCGGACCTAGAACTGAGCCTTGCGGCACACCACTCTCGTCTTGTATGGGGTCCGATAAAGAGCTCCGAACTCGGACCACTAATTGCCGTTGAAGTAGAAAGTTGGCGATCCAGCCTAAAAGAGGGTCGCCGATCCTGTAATGCTGCAGCTTGGATAGTAGTATCCGGTGGTCTAGACGATCGAAAGCCTTGGAAAAATCCAGGTAGTTCACATCAACACCTTCTCCAGCGTCAGCTGCCTCGGTTCAACTACTGCGTGCAATTAGTAAATTCGTTGTACATGACCACTGTCGACGGAAACCGTGCTGCGCAGGAGTGATGATGTTGCGGTTTTGGAGATAACACACCAGTGCATCGACAACTATGGATTCCATGACATTGGAGAGAATAGGAAGAAGTGATACTGGGCGGTAGTTGGAGGGATCTGTTCTGCTTCCACCTTTGTGAATCGGGGTTATTATTCCAAGCTTCCACATGGCGGGAACTTGATTCTGGTCTAAGCAGAGCTGGGAAAACTGAGCTAAAGGTTCTGCCAGTTGGCTTTCTGCTGCTCCCAATGCTTCTGGACGAATGGTGTCGACACCCGGCGAGCTGTGTTTGCGTAGAGACGTCAGCTTTTGCAATACAGCCTCCGTGGTAAAAGTGATGTGGGTTAGTCCTGACGAGCAGAAGACAAAGCTTGGTAGATCGCTTGGTGGCAAGACCCTTTGAAACGTGGGGCCGTAGTGCATCTGCAGTGCGTTTGCTGCTTCCACAGCCGTTCTTTTTGGGCCATCAGCCGTCCTGAGTAAAGGAATTCCTTGCCTCACCTTTCGTAGGCTATTAACATGCTTGTACAGCAGTTTGTAGTTAGCACTGAAGGTTGTTGCGATGTTGTGCTGATAGGCGACTTTGTCTTCTCTTAACAGTTGAGTGCAGTGGTTACGTTGGGCTACGTAGTTGTCCCAAGTTTCTGGTGTTGGAGCTTCTCTGTAGACTCGCCATGCTGCGTTGCGTACTGTCATGCATTTTCGAGTTCTGCTCCTAATGAAATAAACTGATGTGCATTTATTGCAAGCTTTTCTCTCTGAAGCCTGTGCAATCAACTGATTGAATTGTTTGACGAACTCGAGCCAGGCGACTTCCGGGGTTTCTGCTTCGAGGGAACACCATGAACAAATATTATTTTCTTGCTACCACTATTAAGAACGCCGCTTTGGTCACCTGCTTCTTTTGGGCAATCTTTCTAATGGAGATCGGGTAATATGCGCACTCCGCTCGGTGAGTTACGAAGACTAACTAATGCACTGAGGTCGGGCGACGCGCTACGCGTTGCAGCATAGCAGGCTCAACCCAAATGCCAATCGCATCGCAGATGGAACTCCACTGATTGCGATCGTCTTGCAACTTGCCTTTCATTGTGCCAGATTTGGACTCGGGAACATTGGTGCACACGAGAGTTAACGCAGCGTGGTTTTGTCTAGCGAGTGTCGGCTTTATAGTTTTTGCTGGAAATTTGGGCTGTTTAGAAGGCACCACTGGAGTTGACGGTGAAAGCTACGTTGCTCCAGGTGTGCTCGGTACAGAAGATGGACCTATGTGTGTCGCTTCCGGTGTGTTAGTCGAGGCAATCGATGTGTACCTTACCCGCTTGTTATCTGCACGGGATTGCCTTCGCCTCTGAGCTGTCGGTGTCATGGCTGAATCTCTAGGTGAAGCGTATATGGTCGGAGAAGCGGAAGTAGGCATGTTTGAGGCTTGTCCACTTATGGGAGTGAGGTGACCCAGTGGATTTAGAGACACAGACGCTGCAGTGCGGTTGGAGCGTCTAGCTCTCTTCTTCGGCTTAGTTTCAGAGCTTACTTTGGCGGTTTGAGATATTAGCGTAGTCATATTTACCTCCGTGGGATCGAGCTTAGTATTTACCTATTTACGATTATCTCAGTCATCCTATCGCACTTGTTCATGGGCAGAGATAAACAGTTGACAACTGGAATAACTTGCGATGCTGGACAAAAGCAAAATGTGTCAGCAACTTTGTTTGTCCGTCTCACTTCTTAGACGGATTTGCCTACCCATTGCGGACAGTACGATCTAATGCAGCTGGAACAGGTTACTCCGATTTTAAAGACTTTTCTGCAATTGTCTGCGCAACATCGGTGACGTTGAACCATTGGAATGTTAGTCGTCCTCTTACCGTTTGCAGTAGGGCCTATCTGAGCGCTCACCTTGATGAGGGTTCTTTGCGCCAGGCATGACGCACAAACACGTCAAAATACGCACACGAATTGTGAGTTGTTCAACCGCACCAAGGTCAGGCGGTCGAGACAGATGGAGGTCGAAACGCGCAGACTGTCGGGTTCAGTGATCAATCGACTCGCAGTTGAACACACACACCCACACAAAGCGGCAGTGTGTGTTAATCGGCCTGCCTTAAGCGACGATGCAGGTGGAGCACTGATAGGCGTCCCTAGAGCTGTTCAGTTGATGAGCGAAGCCAAATGACTGTAACTTTGTTATGCTGAAACTTGCAGGGATGGTTACCGCGTAGTTTGGGAGCCCTCAGCTTCTTCTTCCGAATGAGACCAAAATCTTTTCCGAAAGACCGGTTTGATGTAGTTACACAAGTAAAACTCGGCAAAGAATATGCCGAAAAATGGGAACTGGAGCAAGCGTATAATCCACACAGGTTACATCCAAGAATTGGGAAGCACTGAGTAGAGGTCGTCGACCTGGTTCGAACGAGCGCACACACAATATTGTGTGGGGAGAATTCGAGTGGCCACAGAGGACAAAGCGAGAGCCGCGTTAAAGTGCGGTCGCATAACACGTCAATTAGTGTGAAAGTAGAGGCTAGATAATTTGGCAGTCAAAACTTTAGGCATACAAACGCGTTGGAACTCACTTCTGCTCCCTCTTTCTTTGTAATTACAAAGTTAGGCCGATTGGCATTTTTACGCTCTTCCCACTCTTGCTTCTTGCGTTCACGTTCTTCCCGCTTGCGTTGTTCTTCTTCACGCTTCTTTCGCTGGCGCTCTTCCTAAGAACGAACGAGAAGTTTGAAGTTGTGTGACCTGACCTTGTCCGCATAAAAGTTCTCATTCTACATCTATACTAAGCGTTCGGTGTTAAATTTTTGAATCTCGTAGGTATGGTGTGTGAAAATGATCGCTGACCGAGTGAGCACCCATTAAGTAAGGTACAACCAAAGGTGTTTACAATGAAAATTGAACATGAGATACGTCTATATTCCTTCCAGTGAACGATATTTCAAGAGGTGCGCTGGAAACATACATGGATACGAGCAGACTTCATTAGTACTAAAAAGTGGTGGTCACTCCAACTAGGATCGTTGTAACAGTCTTTTATTGCTAGACATTTCATGTAAATGCTTGAGCCGGAATAACAAGGTAACGAACACCAATGGAGGCGAACGACGAAGGTTACAAATGGATAAGGCCTCCTATCCTGCTCTAAAATGTTTCGATGTTTCAGGAACGACGAAAAGAATGATATTTATACGTTCTCAACGCAATCGACAGCAAGGTCTGTACGTTGATCAGCACATGCAATTATGATAAAAATGTGTTTGCAGCCGAATTATTAATCTCAATGGGTGCTTCGTCACGTCTGTAGCCTACTGGAGTTGCCATCTTCAAGTGTCTGGGTAAGTATTGTGGATGAAGCTCGCAGAACCTGAATTAGGTGCAGCTGAGTAATTATGACCCGTCAAAGCAATTGGCTTTTTAGAACATATTCATGCCAATACACCTAGCTCCGTACTCGGCCGCTGAATTAACTCACTGGAAGGGAATCTCATGGACAGACCAGACGCTCCGGTACGTTATGCTTTGACAATGAACCCAAATGAACAATGTGGAGATTACCTGGTCATTGTGACAACCTCTGGGACCTTTGCGTTTAGAACACCCAAAAATAAATGTACTAGTGGTGTTTTTGAAGGAAAGTTTGGAAAAGGTCCTTGCACTTACTTCTTCGGCACGGCGTTTCTGTTCTTCGACTTGCCGGAGTTCCGCTAACCGTTTTTCCTCTTCTGCTCGTTCAGCCTTGCGCCTTTCCTGTAATCAAGGAAGAGAATGAATTATGGCTAAGCATCAAACCAACGAACTTGGACTTGTGCTTATAGGAAAATTCCAGCGTTTTGGCTGACCCGTCAACGGCGCAAAAACCTTTTGGCGGTTTGAATAACAGTTCTAGCTACTGGTAACAGGTACTGCAATGGGATATTCTCACTCAAATGCACTAGTCTTCTTACTGGCGATACAAATAGCGTCATCTAACAACGGAATACTTGCAGTTTGACTCTTGATTTGTTTTGCGTTTTAAAAGACAAACATGCTGAAAAGGTGGCAACAATTTCAGAAAGCGCTGCCGCTTCGTTGATAGACCTCGACATAGAAGGACTATATATGGAGTTGAACGGCGACAAGCCTCACATCATACATTTGAGATCGTTCGAGTAGTCCTACGTATCCTAACGCACAACCAATCCGAATAAACAGCGATTAGTAACACACGCGCACAATGCGGTCTTGTAACCCAAGTCATTTGTCTGCGGATATGCCAGAGTCATAGCATAAGGTAACATGCTGGGCACTATCGCTCACCGAAGATGCCACCTTGATTGATGGTGAAACCACTGCAGAACAACGAACTAGCTCGGAGGACAAATCGACATTTGAACAACCAACGATCTACTTATCGTATGGTTTATTTATTTATTATTCTGACGGCGAATATTCAGAGTGCAAAGACAATAATACTCGGTTGCTTCGCTGAAGCACATGCTCCAGGGTCACAGCCCATTCTGCGGCATTCGCAATTCTTCATACATTATTGGTCACAATATGATGTAGACGTGGTTAACTGAAAGAACATTAATGGGGGACTTACTCTCCGTTCTCGAAGCTGACGAATCTCTTCTTCCGCCTTCTCGCGTTCGCCACGCCGAAACTCTTCGTACTCCCGCCACTCTTCTTCGGCGCGTTCTCTTCGTCTCTTTGCCTCTTGCTATGCATTCAAACAAAGCGTTTATTGTCCGTGGAAACTCATGATAACTGGTCATTGTACGGTGTTAAAACGTTGCAGATGCTTGATAGCTCAAGTAGATGCGCCACATAGTGACACGTATGCGCAGTTCTAACTGGTTTGTAGCTCCGTCATCGAGAAATGATCACACACGCACGAAAATCGAAGGGCCAGCTTAGATAATGATGCTACCCATACCATTCTGAAATACCGAGAGTACTAACTTCCTGCGGGTATCAGTAGGTTGATGTGTTGTTAACGGTATGGACGAGGTAGTGGGTAATGGACTGGTAGGCAACTTATCAACGTGCACATCTAGCGCAGTCACACCGGGAATAGCAAGCAACAACCAATCACTTGAAACGACAGTAGTAAATGAAATAAATCGAGCGATATATACAGGTATGCCTACATAGCTCTTCAATAAATGAGCATATGAAATTAATTGGTTGTCAAAAATCCGCTATAGGTTCTAGACGTCAGAAAATATATTTAAAGAATATGCCACCAACGTGAAAATGTTATCAAAGTTGGTCGCTGCTGGAGGGGACGGGGTGCACGGTCTTCGTGGCCGTGTTAGGCTCGAAGAGTGATTCCATGTACTTAGTGTGGAACGGACTACTGTCCAGCCACCGCCTTGTGTACAGTTGATTGCCCAAATACAGCGCGCTGGTGTTTGCTTGTGAAGGAGTGTGGAACGGCTACGTTGATGAAACGTGGCTCCCATCTACATACCTACCCGTCTTATTCCTTCGGGTTTACACTGGATATGGGGCATGTGCTGGGGGCTGTGGGTGGTGCAGAGAAAGCCACCCATGGTCCCTGTAGGCCCGGACGTCCTGTGGCTGGCAAACAAATCCGAAACCGAATGCCACCAAGCATGGTGTGTTTACAGGACCATAAGACACAATGCCCAATATGAAATACAACGAATGTCGTTTTCTCCAACGGGGCTCATCAGTTGCAGCTATAACGAAAATAGCCATGATAGGGAACTGATCATTGGCCATTCTTCGATGTGTACTTTTTTATCCGTTGCACTGGACGAAGGATAAGGCGGTTAATAACCGGTAGTGTTTCGGTGCAAACATCACTTCACTCATAGAAACCCATAGCTTGGAAAAGTTGCGATCAACAGCCTAATTGCAATCGAACAACTGTTGTTTAGCACATCAGATGTATAGGGTCTAGTTATAGCCTGTAGCCTGCCTGCCCAAAGCTGACCCCTAAATAATTACACAGTGTAGGCAAATCCAGTCACCATCCGGTGAAGATGTGAATGTACACCAGTTCACCTAAAGTACCGCGCACAAAGTAGGTTTAAAATGCGCGGTGTAACAAAGAACCAGTGGTATAGGTCTTACGAAAGGCCACAAGTGTAGCGGTGAAGTACATCGCCTGCAGGCAGGTGAGATTGCAATCCCTGAGTGCGCCACATTTCCCGTGGCAGCAGCCAAAGTTTACAACTCAAAACACATGCTGGTAGGTCTTGAGTTGTTACTGAGAGCACCGAACCGGTTTACATTGCAAATCTAATAATAAATGAACACCAAAGCGATCATCATCTGGCAATCGCCTTTCGTTGGTGCCCAAGTGATTTCCATGATCTCCGTAACACGACATTCCCATCATTTACACATATTTAGAATTTTTCACATAGTTAAGAAATAACAGAAGATTGCTTATCCTGGAAATCATTTGGAAGAAATCCTCACTTACCTCCATACGAATTTGAGCCTCCGACTTCCCTTCATCACTGAGGAGTGGAATAAAAATGATAGGTCGGTTAGCTGATATTGACAAAATGTCCTTTATACTCCTAGCCAAAGTATGGGGAATGTGATCCTTGTCGTAAACCGATGAAAAGAGGCAGAGGCCACTGTATGGCTCGCATGCATTAACACGACATCACCGGGTTGGGAGAATTAGTAGTTTACACTGAAGACTACCCGCAGCTTAACTTTCAGGACTAAATAAAGTGGAGTATTTCTAACAAAGATGCAATTGAGATGTGTTTGCAGTGAGATCTCTAAGGAGTAACGTATAAACTTAGAAAACTGGGTTACTTTTGGTTTTCCGGTAGTTGCAACATCCAAGAAAAACCGAACCCCTTCTTATTCGTCTACGTCCTCAAACGAGGTCAGTTGCAGCTGATGGCTTGAAGATTCATGGGTAACGGTAATCCGCCTGTCCCTGAAGTGTTGTCTTTAGTGAAATGTTTTCTGGGAGCATGCCACCTAGCCCACGACAGTGCGTACAGATAGCATGACCGCACACTTTGTCAAATGAACAGATGAGATAACTGTAGTGTGTACTTCGTTTGTCGATTGGCAAAGTGCGTACCGGTTTGATACCAATGCGTAAATTGTCACCTGTATACCAGGGTCATCTATACACAGCAACGGTGCCTTTTTGTCTAAGAGGGTTAGGTGCATCTGTGACACGTGCAAACAAGCTTCGTGCTGCAAACACTGCTATATTTTTTTAACAAAGTGCACACGAAACGGGGAAGAATGAGAGGAGGATGAGGGATTAATAAGTGCCCCAAATCATTGTACCTACTTCACAATGACACACCAAGGAAACGAACAATGCGACAGCGTGCAAGCAATTTGGCTACACAACTTACTGATCATCGTCTCTGCATGCCGAGAGTTGAATGGGTTGGGTTTTTGATATATGAAATACACAAAATGCAGTGCTTGATCGCTGAGGCAAGCCAAGTGCCGGTGAGGTTAAAATTGTATTATTCATGTGTGCGAACAAATGCACACTTAAATTCGCACGCACACGCGAATATACGTGAGTATAGCCACATACGCACACACGTACACAGTGATACGGGTAATGTCCTAAAGTGGGTTTTCGCATGTGTTAATCCATCCCTCTTCCAATGTTTGGCACCAAAGAGGACACTCGATGCGGATTGATGGGACAGAACTAAACACGGGTTACTAAAAGGACACCGGGGCACTTTAGTAATCCACACTTACAGCTACTACCAGCACAATAAGCGTACGCTTCCACTTGTGAACATCAAGTCATGTATATGGAGGGCACCTCAACTTGACCGTTTCTGAAGATCATGGAAGACATAGAAACGCTCCGGACATACACAGCGTGACTGGTATGGTGAAAAACTGTGAAGCTGTGTTCATGATCTCCACTACCTTTAAACCTATGGTTCTTAACTTTTGATTCGTTTTCCGAGCTGAGCAATTTAATGGAATCTAATTTAATACCATAAACATACTCATCTCGGAGAAGGAATCGAAACGTTAGCTACCAATCCGAGCTACAGGTATTCCGAATCGCTGCAAACCTACGGTAGGTTGGGCATCCTATTAAGTTCGGTACCCGCTGGTTCGCTGGTTACATGGACTGTAAACTCATGCTCCGGTCCAGAGGACTACGACCACACTAGTATGGGGGCGATCATCTCAGTTCTATTCTGTAACACGTGAATGCGACACTAGAGATAGATGTAGGAAATGTATCACTTGTTTACCTCTAGGAGTCTAGTGTTGAGGGCGTTTAAAACAGCACCTGTTTGACCCTTGAAAAGCATCTCTCTATTGATGTTCGGCCTGTCCTTTTACGGCAGTTTTGTGAACATTACCAACAGCTGCACTTGGGAGGACTAAAGTGATGAAACGCCGCTAGGACGGTCATGCAAGAGAGCTGTATGGATGAGGGCAACATTTTTAAATGCCTAAAACCTTTAGCTCAACTCCATCATGGCGTTGCACACACGAAGAGTGATGGTGAAAGTGGTTAACACACAGTTACGTACAATGATCTATTGGCACATCACAATAGAAAGGGGAATTGCACCGTTCAGAACCAAAACTGAACATATACCATATATCCACAATCAAGGGAAGGGATGAACGAAATTTGTGACGAGCTGGTGTGGTGGTGGTGGTGGTGGTGTGTAGGCAGCATGCATCTCAGCTAGGGCGTTACTCGCCCTACTGAGTGGGTAATCAGGATAGCCCAAGCACAGCTTCTGTTGCACACACGCACTCGGAGATATCGAGCACACCCTAAGCAGTGCTCTTCTCAATAACGGGGCAATTTGGTGAAAAGTGGTAGAGGACAGAAAGATAGATGGACTTTCAGAAGGCATAAAAGTCCGACGTACTTAAAGCCGGGTGTCGAAGATGGTTGGTGGCTAGTGCATGAAACGGAAATTTACAGTAGATAAAATAGTGATCGTAGATCTTAAAATAAAGCGGTCACAAACATATCAGAACTCGGTACAACAATGGAGTAATTGCATATAACGCCAACCACATGACACGCGCATGGTTCAGTAGTGGTGTGAGAAAGCTACTGCAAGCATGGGCCTTTTTCAAGTCAGCGGGGTGCTTTATGTAACCGGAACGTACGCACACTCCTTTGCAACGTACGCTTTTCAGCGACAGTAAAAAAGAAACCATGTTGCAGGCGAAAGTGGGTAGCGAAAACAGTCTAAGAAATCATGGACGTGGGAAAAAACAGTGACTAATTACCAACCAGTAATTTAACATCGATCATGTCCCAGGAAAATGTGCGTTAGACAAGGCAGGATAAAAGAATTGTAGAACATTGCGTGGGTGCGTGTGGTTACTTACATTTTTGGGACCGAGGAGGAGAATAGACATGAAAATAATGCACTATGGAGTGGGTGGCTGGTATCGATGAGAATGTTTGATGCAGGAATATTCCAAAATTTTAGCCGGGAAAATACATGCTCGGAAGTGGTAAGTTTAAAGCGTTATGTGCACTAATGTTTCAAATCTTGGTTGTGACTTATTAGGCGACCTACAAAATAAAGCATGTCATCCAGAAGATGAACATAGATAACACATCGGATGCGTGCGTCAAGCGTCTTCCCGCTGACTCAATCAAAAAGCAACCTAAATTTCTGCTGAAAATTATAAAACTGTGCGTTCGTGGCCAATTGTCTGGTTTGCTCTGATCCATACACTGCGTACCTTAAGCATCCTTAGCTCGACTTCCACCGACCAGCGTCGTAAGTATCTATCGGTATACCTTTTACAGTACTTTCGTCTCTCGCCCTTTTGGTTTCACTGTAAAGTGTAAGAAATGGATTTCTGCAGCGCCTGACAACAGGATCAAAACCAAAGACTGCTTCAGGTGAAATCTACGGAACGATGGAGAAGTGTCCACATGGTATTGTTCACTTTCCGTTTGGATAGTTGCTAAATGACCAGTGAGATTAATATTCACTCGGAAACACAAACGAAACTCGCGGCTAAAAGACGATGTCAGCAGCTCTGTCTGTTCCTGAGTTCAGGGAGGCCATATACAAGCAAGACTAGAGCGCAACTCCGAAGTGCCAACGATACAGGCAAAACGACTTATAACCATCAAACCGTAGTTCACTGTTGCTTGAATCCTTTTCCTAATCACAAATCGGGAAAAGTCGAAGTCTTCGAGGTTTCATTGCTTAAGCACTGATTAACTGTCGACCTTTTCTGACAGTTATTCGCGCACATTGACTCACTAGAAAGGAAACACTCAAGGCAGGACCAGTTCCCTAGAGAGATTTTGGGTGATTGGTTAAAGTTGGAGCGATGCACTTACCTTTCCTGTCACCGCAAGTTTACCCCAAGTCTATGCCAACCACTGAATGCTTTATAAAAACAATCGGGTCTACTTATGGGTAAAATGCTTCTTATGGAAAGTTCACGGGTTCGTCCCTTCAGCTCATAAGCCATATGGGACAATGACCAATACAGAAAAGTACCAGAGGATCGTTTCTCAATAGTTGGGATCTTTGGTGGTGCGCACTATATGGCCCCATCAGGAGCCGAAACCATATCCGCTAGCATCTTGCGTTATTTGCGCGCAATAGCCCAGTAAATTTACAAGTTATAACGGTCTGTCGTCGGCTACATGAATAAGCGGCATAAGCTGCCTACTAGGAATTCATACTGATGTGCTGGTCGCACTCTGCCATTGTTCTAACTTTTAGTAGCGTTTTAGATCTCTGTCTCAGCGTACACTGCTGCGTTTGGACTCGTTCAACTGGGATTCTGTCCGGAAGAAAGTAAGAAGTGCCTAGCAAATCCACTAGTTTAGCGATTATTCGATTATTAACAATTATCGTATCGATTCCGATGCATCTGCCATGTTCTAGTTTCTGCACGTAACTAAAAACCACTTGACACCTCGGCAAAACCTACGGGAAAGCAATAACTTTGGTAGCTGACGTTCCAATTCTAGAAGTCGAAGGTCAGTAAGAGACCTATAAATACAGCCAAGGTCCGCGGTAGTTGTACAGTGTTTGTTGACGACGATTAATACGTTATTTTGTCAATTTCATTGGCGTTCTGCTTTTTCCTTCGGCTGAGCTAGAGGTTTCGTGGAGCAGTAAAGTGTCGATTTCGGAATCGCGTCTAATGAGAAGATTATAACAGATTCACTGTCGCTACCCAACAGGCCTGTAGCCTAGAGGTATCGAGGTTGTCTCCTAATCTTTCGGCGCGAGTTTGAATCCGCCTAGGGTTGGGCGTCCTCGTGATATACTTATCCCGCTTGCGACTGGTGGTGGTCGCACGGCAGCGAAACGCCGTTACGGTGCACAACTGACACATTATTAAAGTACAAATCTATTACTCTACATCACCGTTTGCCTCGCTACTACACTCTTGTCAGAAACTTTGGCGAACCACACACGCAAAAATACGGCGGTCTTTGTGTGCCAACACAAACGTTCACCCACTTTGGAGAGCAGGATTTAAGGGCTCTCTATTCAGCTATAGCTGATAACAAACGGGCATTGTACACGATGACTGCAATTCATTTTGCAGTAACTGGCATCACAACTCAAGCAAATCTCAATTTCGCTCACGCTGATTGACCGTGCCTGCGCCCGCGTTTAAGCCCGCTCTTTTATTCGCGCTGCCGCAATGTCAAGCGCTTTGCAATCATCTGATCGATAATGGCTGACGCAGCTGACCGACCCACCAACACTCATTAACGCAAACTACTACAACATAAGCACGGAAATCGCACTGCATAAAGGTGAAAGCAGCGGGTTTCGGCATTTGTGCTCCCATTTGTGGTACGAAACAAGATTCAATCGGTTGAATCATAAGTCTTATTAATTCTACCTCAGTAGCTCTTTTTCTAACACCTCACATTTGGTTCCATCCCCAACTTGTAATCCAGAATTTGTTCTTGTATTTTTCTGACTCTTTATAAATACCCATCGATATTAGCCATGCCATTTGATTTCGCACTTTAAGATATCAAGAAAACAATCTGTTCCCCTGAAAACGACTAACAACAAGCGTCAGGTATCCAGCCGTAAACCGAGTACCGCTAAGCTAGGTGTTCGAAGTGTTTTTGGATGCTTCTGACCAAAATGCAATGTTGATTGCAGGAGAAGTCATGGATCCGTCTAACGAGAGCTGCCAAAACTAGGAGCAATGTTTCATGGCCTAATCTGACAGCCAGCATTGCCACCAAAATGCACCCCCTTGAAAATGAGATTACCGTATTAAACGAACAGCTCAGAGAAGTCATTCAGGTGTTGAAGAAACTGACATAAATATCATATTTAGTGAAGCTACCTGATTAACCTGATGCAAATCGCTTGCAAGCAACGGGGTGGAAGTTTTCGTCCCTCACCACAGAAATTTGTGAACACATAAATCAGGTTCGAAATGTTGTCATCTTTTATATTCCAGATCAAATACACCTGGAAGCTGTGTAGCGTGTCTTGCATAAAGCGTGTAGCCTGAGGGGAACAGATTGTCGTCTTATACGCCTAAAAAAGTAAACTCCAAGTGCGTGTGCCCAATCCCATTAGAGTTCACGGAGGAAACTCATACTTAACCACTTTAAGAGAGAAATAGTTTAGTTGCTGCTAACCCCGACTTCAAACATATCCTGATCAGATTTGATCACACGTCTCTTCAGAGACAGAAAGGTAAAACAGGCCCAATCTGATGACAAAGCTACTACCAGTAGTAATTTTAGTCCACAAGCAGATGTAAAAGTTAACCTACTGTGGATTTAGACTCGTCGCAGTTCAAGTATTTTTAGAAAAATTTTATGTTCAGTTTGGTATGACTTCGACCTTAAAGTTAGTCTTGGAGAATTCTTGCAACGCTACTGGCGGTAATCATACAGCGAAACACAATTAATCAGGGAATTATGGTAGACGACGCTTACGCTTCAGAGACCACAGGAAGCAGAGAAGTGACTTAGATTGCTCAGACGGGAGCTAGCGTGCATGTCACTGGTTGCTGGTAAGATACCAACGTAAATCAGACTAAGACTCCTAATCAAGAAAGCAAATTCGGACGACAACATAAACTGAGAGCAAGTCAGAATAAAAACAAAGCTGGAGAGTCACTTTACCGCAACACTGCTATTTACCTGCAATCTACTTGTGACTGATAGAAAACAGATCAGTAATTCCATGAAGCTGAGATGTTGCACGAAGAATACTCAATTAATCAGTTGCAAAGTTATTCTTTCTAGCGTCAGAGGTCACCTCCGGCTATAAGTAAAATGCTTCCGTCACCTACGCCAATAACTTCGATCCGCTTACCTCAGCTGTGCGCGGATTGGCTACCACTCACACCAGCCAGCCAATCATGTGACACACGCCTCCGGTCGCGTAATTCGAGTTCCGTGAGTCTTGTACCTTCCTCAATTAATTGATAAACTTGCTGCTCTTCAGAAGTCTTCTGCTAGCTCGGATTAGGTGTCTCGGAGGCGTAAGTTAAATGCTTAGCAGTACTACGTTTTAGCCTCCCCACCACCCTTGGGGAAATTTGAGGCAGCCACTTAACCATTATCCTGCGACTGTCGGCGGTTTTTAGTTCTATCACCCTGTTCATCTATCGCATTCTCCAAGAACATCATAATCACGGATATTTTCTCTCTGTCTTTTGCCGTGTACCCTAAATCCGCAGCGTCTTACCAAATTAAATTCGCCAACTTTTTTTCTAGGCGAATTACCATACAACGTGTGACCGCCATAGGTGAACGACCAAAGTTAACCCCAATTACAGGCTCTGGCCCCAGCAAAACATATCAATTAATACAAATCTAGCAGCCGCCAGTTAGAGGCAACATCAGTCAAGAACACTGTGCCACATTTAGATATATCAAACCTTATGTCACCCTGCGGATCGCTAGGTATGTGGGATTCCTCACCATAACCTGAGAGATGTCTCTATGCATGGTTTAAACTAGGTGAATGAAAACCACAATAATTCATTAACCCCATCAAACTCTTGCTAATTTGCTTTCATGCTCTTCAGGAGAGAACTCATTTCCTCACCTTGACCGCGCCCAGCCATAAGGTTGTTCTTGGATCCCACGCTCCATCTCCGCCAGCCATTTAACCCATAACACTCCAACGGCTTACTTATCAGACGAATAGAGTGTCGCTTAAATAATATATTATGTAAATGCGTGACTTATCTTCTTTATGTTGGTACAATCAAACGAGTGCTCCTCATTGATCGCTCTCTAGTATGTAAAGTGCACTTGCTCTGCTGCTTCGTCGTCCATCATCAGGCGCAAATCCTTTTAATTACCGAACCGTGGTGTACGAGTAAGAATGCGGAGCATCTTATTGGTATCCAAGGCTATAATTTCTTGCCCAAAGACCGCCGTCATGGTAAGGGAGGTGATTGTATCATCTACTGTATGAGAAATTTAGGTGCATCACAATGCAGTAACTAGCAAAGCTCCTCCCTCGATGATTCCATTTGATTAACACTATCCTTGGATAATAATAAAATGCTGGTTGAGTTTATGGGCTATGTGACAATACACGTTGTGTGGATGGATTACGACACGCAATCTTAATATTGACCTTGATTCCCATTGAGGTGAAGACTGGTCTTTCGATCACGAATACCGCAGCTAAAGTAGATAGAAATTAAGTGTTGTCCGCCCCAAGACACTGCACTCTTATGACGCATTTCGATCTCATTTGATCTCAGCAGATAGACATCGCAGACATCGGACCCTGCACCAATGAGATGTTAGTTGTGACCGCTGCCACTAAGCCACCGGGTGATGCGGGTTCGACGTCTGCTTTTTCTAGCTGTATCACAAGAATGCTAGTGGGTGTTTACTTATGAATGGAAGGATTTTAGTGAGTATTTTTGTTTGTCGCAATCAGCCGACAATTCAGATATGTCGACCAGCTGTCCGGAAAAGCACTGGACGGCCGTTTCGCCCTATTGGGGCTCATCAGTGGTGCGCATCATTCGGTCCTCTGCGGAGGATCGAACCCATGACTGCTAGTGGCTCTTGTCAACTAGCCCGCAGCTTATGCAGCTGCGCCATGGAGGACGGTATCTGACTATCGTGAATTGTTAGCTAAATGCGATATAGCCCGACGCATCATTCACTGCCATGCAGGCACCTGCAATGCAGATGACAGCGGTCGGCCTTCCGGCGTCAGGACTTCCCGGTTACGGCAGCTATGAATCGACATAGCATTTTGTGGAATCCGTATGGGTTTTTCTCCCTCTGTGATTCCCCTCAGCTGACGCTGTCAGTGCTTTCTCATTGGGCCTCTCCGGAGACGATGCACCTTCGAATACCGGTGTTGGTATTGCCATGAGTCCCCGTGCTGAAGCTGCTCTGGTTGATTGGATCCCATTCAATAGCCGGATGTGTGTGTGGTCTGACTGGCTGGCTCGTTCATAGTTTTGAAGTCGCGCGGGTTAATAGGTGTCTGTTTGTCATCGATGCCTAGGCCCCCTCAAAATGTAGTGATAACTCGGTAAAAGACGACTTCTATCGCCAACTAAACGAACTCCTTCACTGCAGAAGATGCACGAACACAGTAGTACTTGCTGGAGATCTGAACGTTCAAGTTGGAAAATTATCCACTGATGAACTGCATCTGGGTGGCCAACATAGTGAAGGCACCCGTACTGATAACGGTGAGCGGTTACTTCATTCATGCCAAGATACTTTCTTATTTCTTGCTAACACTAACTTCCTTTTCTCAGCACCTGTCGGAAGGTGACAAGGCGCCCACCAACCTCGAATCAGCCATGGACGTAAATCGAGCACATCGCGATCAGTTATCGTTGGAGAGGATGCGTTCAAACTGGTCGCTCGATTTGGAGCACATGTGTAGACACTGACCATGTACTTATATGTGCTGATTTGCAGGTACGTTTCGGCGAACGCTATCGACGATCCTGTGAGCGCATAGACGCCAGCCAGGTGTTCTAAATGCGTATAGAAGCACGCTGGCGTTCGGGTTGAGCAAGCGCTCACTGAATACAGTTGAAGGTTACTGGTCGTATGTTTACCAGACCTTACTAGAAGCAGCTAAATCACCACGCGGTAAATCCATTTGCCAAAATAATACATTGGGTCTATTCGCATTCTTTGGATCTTATTGCTGCTCGCCGGCACATGCCGAGTGGGGATGAACATAACGAAACTCGCAAAGACATCCGGGCAAAGCTCTGTGCTAGCCTGAAGAGAAACTGTGAATCCTGGTGGTATTATCCTGCGTCAGCTATGGAAATGGTCGCTGTACTTGGTAACGATGGGAAATTGTTCCGTCTGATACGGGAAACGGGCAGCAAAAAAACTGACGTTAGTGCAAATATTTATGACGAGACTGGACAGCCTATCCACAACTTGTCGTAACAATTGGAGCTTAGGGTTGAGAAGTTTGAAAGGCAATTTAATCGGCCGGAATTTTTAGTTTCCTCACCGGCTAGTGATTGTCCTGCTCCGCGCGCTGTCCCTTTGGATCCGCGCTCTCGCTTAGAAGTCGAATATGAGATCGGACTATCAAAGTTGAATAAAGCCGCGGGACCAGATGATATATAACCAGCCTTCCTCCAATTCGGAGGCTTTGCTCTTGTTGATGAATCACGCTAATTACTAGTGAAATGTGGGCGCAGGAAACTGTCCAAACCGCCTGGAGCCGCTCCGTTATTGTCCCGACCTTCAAAGGCTCCCGTGCGGAATGCGGCAACCATAGAGGAAACAGTCTGATCCCCATCGCTTCTAAACTACTTGCCTCTGTCATGCTTCACATACTGGCTAACACTCGTGAAAGCCAGATTCGTGAGGAGCAAGCTGGGGTTCATCGTGGTTGGGGTGCATCGATCACATATTCCCATTTCGTCACTTATTGGAGCACTGTCCTATTTAGTGGCGTCCCATGGTTGTCGTGTTCCTCGACCTCAAAGCGCCTTCGATTCGGTGGATTGACGTGCACTTTGGAACTGTCTGCTAAGGAAAGGTGTACCCGGGAAATATGTAAATATTATGCGGGAGCTTCACGCATCTAGCTCGGGCAGAGTGAATGCTTACGGCAAGCTGTTTCCGCCTTTCAATATCTCCAGCAATGTAAGACAAAGATGTACGCTCTCACCTTTCCTCTTCAACCTCGCTATTGACGAAGTCATAGAGATCGCGTTCACAGGACAAGACTTGGAAGGTGTGGAGCAGCTTGCAGGTGGATGATTCCTTGACTTGGAAAATGCTGATGATATTGCCCTCGTCTGTGATAGTTCACAAACGTGCCAAGCGGCACTAGAAAGATCACCACTGGTTGTCAACCGTTTCGGGCTGTGCTTTGCACCCTAAAAATGCAAAACTTTCCTCCAACGTTGGCCTGGACCGCCTCCTGCGCTGACCCTTGATGGTAATCAGAGCGAAGTCGATCAAACTTCAACTACTTAGGTAGTTGTATCCGCACGGTTGGTATTGAAGACGAAGTCACAAACTGTATAGCGAAAGCACGAGGCGCTTTTGCTGACTTTCGCCAGCCACGGTGCCGGCGCGACATCACTCTCTCCTTGAAGGGTAGAGTGCACAATGTAGTGGTACGTTCGACCCTACTGTACGGTTGTGAAACCTGGCCCATTAGATCAGCCGATATAAAGAGGCTATTTACGTTCGACCACCGGTGCCTTCGCAGTTTGGCTCATATCTGGTGGGAACACAACGTGAGTAATGAGCGTGTTCGACGCCTCGCTTATGGTGCAGGAAGAAGAAGCGAACCGCGCAGCATCGTTATTTCACGCACCAGGCTCCAATGGTTGGGCAACGTGTTGCGCATGCTAGCCCATCGACTCCCGCGACGTGCGTTGTTTGCGCGCCGCTGGTGCGGATGGAAGAAGAGGAGGAGTGACCAAGCAATGACTTGACCAAAAGGAATGAAGGCCCTTACCTCGAAGTTGGCCTTGGTCGGAACTCCGGGCTCCCTGACGGGGACCGAAGGACGATGAACACGTTTGGCTGGATACCCTTTCTGACATGCCATGGAGCTGACCTCAGTGGCATTTGTATTGTGAGTTTCTTTGTCCCTCTCACTTCCGCTTATCCTCTCCCTGTAACCCCGATCTTATTTATTAAGCCTATTATAACTACTTCTTGAGGCACTATGGCCAGCTGTTAGCTCTCCGGAACGATGTTCATTCGTTACTGATGACTCATCCGGTGTGTCTGTTTAATGTTTTTCGCTTTTCTTTTATATTTCGGCACAATAGCTGAGGGGTTTTCCACCTGCAGCTCACGTGTATAATAAGAACAATGGTTGTTTCTATTTACCGCCGAACTCTTGCGCCCCTGAAAACGGATTGTTTCAGAATGTGTTGAGGCATGCTTCTGCATTTCCAATTCGCTTTGAGGTAATTGGAGAAGATCTCACCTTACCAAACATTTCATGAATCGAGCGCAAAGTTACACGCAAGTAAGCCAATATCTTGACCTGTTTGCTTGAGGCAGGCTGGGCACGGCATGTAACCTCTCCCACACGCTTGCATAATACACTCGACCTAAGATTCACTGCTGGTTCAACAGTGGCTGTTATCGACGTACTAGACGAGGACAGTAATGTCAGTTACAAAATGAACATTACATATTCACCTAAAGCCACATCGACACACGTTTGAAATTTTGATAGAATAAACCGAAGCAACTTTGCTGCCTTAGTGCTTATTGCTGACCGAACCGACCTCCTCCTATCTTCTAAACTAAAAGTGTCTCTGCAAACGTATTAGGTGAACACTAATCGATGTATTGAAACACTGTCTCTTGCCATAACTTGCACTCGAAATAAGTTGCAGCCACGGGAAATACAGTACGAACGTACAGTACGAACGTACTTGCTAAAGCTTTTCAACAAACTAATGAATTAGAGTACTATTCAAGCTTCATAGACTATTAAGCGAAAATGGAAACCATTGTCCCATTGTCTCATGGGAGAAGAGACTGATTTCATAAAATGATATAACCCAACGCTTGAAGTGACACGATTGCCAAAAAGACGGAGTGGCACACAACGAAACCCATGGCTGAATCTTATCACACCTGAGGATGATCTTATCGATATTCCAACAGCTGTAGCTAAAGCTTTTAATCCATCCCTCGTATTACTCACAATGGATCTGAACGAATAATGTGAATCAGAAGTGCAGCAATTCTAAGTGCCACACCAATTAATGCTTCGTCCACTATCGAATTTTTGAAACAAAACCTTACATAGATGTATCAACTCCAAAAAGACAGCAAAGAAAATAGTGAGTTATTTAGCTATTTAGCTAACTTGTTTCTGACTGGGTGGGTTAATTAAGCTGACGGGGATCAAGAACAGTATTTTTAACCGACGTATAAATCAATCGGTTACGGTGGAATGCGAATGCCTATCTAATGGTAAAACAAACTTGGAGAGTTTGTTTATCTTGTCAAGTATATTGATAACATTCTCTTCTTAGCTACTGATAGAATCCAACCCAGTTAACATGTGATCGATGCAACAAAAGCAACCGTTTACACAGGACAATAACCAAAGACAAATTCCCTCCCTGAACGACTGTTATTTTACAAAGTCCGCTTCCGGCCGCCATGCACAACATTGGCCACCGTGGCTCAGTTCCTTGCCCAATTCATCTTACTTTTACTGGCTTATTTTTCGCCTACATTTATCCTGTCCCTAGCCTCTGCTTAAGCATAAAGCTCATGATCCTAACTTAATGTTTATGGTATAACTGTTTGAAGTGAGCTCGGAAATTGAAATGTGACGCTACACTAGTTCTTCTCTTGTAAATTACCTTATTCCATAAGCGCCAACTAGGAGACCCATTAAACAGACGCGCTCCCCCTACCCCAGTTAGAAACTAGCGGAACGAGCACTTCATGCTCTCCACGTGTCCCTCTCATCTGAGTCATAAATCTTAGACACCCCTTCTCTAATCTTTGACTTGTACCGATTGGTGACTACCACAGCCATAGCTGAGATGAGATTTGCCCACTATGGAGATAAAAACGTCCGGCAATCAAGAATGTCAAAGACTTGTACCATTTACCCCATCAGCAAAAGCTAAAAGGGCTCGAGGTTCTCGGTGGACAATACCGGCGATTGCTTGGAGAAGTCCTGACACCGGAAGGCCAACCGCTGTCATTTGCATGGCAGGTGCCTGCATGGCAGTGGAGGATGGGTCGGGCTATATCGCAGTTAGCTGACAATTCGTGATGGTCGGCTACCATCCTCCATGGCGCAGTTGCATAAGCTGCGGGCTAGTTAGCACAAGCCACTAGCAATCATGGGTTCGATCCTCTGTAGAGGACCGAAGAATGCGCACCACAGACGAGCCCCAATAGGGCGAAACGGCCGTCTGCTGCTTTTCCGGATGGGTAGTTGACTTATCTGGATTGTCGGCTGACTGCGACGAACAAAAATGGAGAAGTTATTATGAATTACCAGGTTTTGGAAGACTTCTACCACTCTTGCCATTATCTGTTGAGCGCAGTCACAACAGCAATCTGCGAGGTCGCCAGCTAAAGCTGATATGGTAGTACAGTCGTTTGGATTGCTGTCGGAATCTCTTTTCCTTACGTGCTTGTCAAACATGGAATGCCCTCCACGAATCTGTCATCTATGCTCTTAAGCTAGTGGAGTCCAAAGCCCGAGTTGCTCGTACACTCATCGGTCTATACCATCTCACATGACTCATCACCCATTTCAAAACAAGTGTCTGCGAGAGATTCCACTGCCTGTTAACTCCGAAAACACAATCCACATTTTCACCTATCGCTCGTGTTCTCCGGGAGGTGACACGTTCTGAAACTTTATGTCGTCACTTCTTACTGATCTGCAGTTATTGGTGGGTATACCTCGGTGAGCCCACCGGTTTAAACTTACATTTTGCTGGGTTTGCCTTCTACCAGCTCCTGCTGCCTGACTGCTGTCAATCCTTCACTGATGATGTCACCACGAATGGTGACGAAACGTCTACTACCAAGTTGAAAAGCTCGGCAAGAACCACAAAAACTGAGCTTTTTAATGTAACCTCTGCTGACAACCTTAACATGAGCTTTGTGTTTCCATGCAATCGCTCCCAATCCCCACGCGCAAGCATAACGTAGGCCGGTTCTTGGAGCTAATAGTAACCCTTTGAGGATGGCGTGTGTACAGGTGCAATGGGGGTTTCCGGTTTGGTAATCAGTCCATATAAACAGTAAGATACCACGCGTAGAATAAAATCGTGTTTAAGCTCATTTACCTTCACCAACATGCTCGACTGACTTGCCTTTCTAATCGGATAGGCTTTTAATTACATATCCAAGACCAAGGTGTTCAGGACATGCGTAATGTACATTTCCCAAGTAACATGCAGCAGCAGCAGCAGCAGCAGCAGCAGCAGCAGCAGCAGCAGCAGCAGCAGCAGCAGCAGCAGCAGCAGCAGCAGCAGCAGCAGCAGCAGCAGCAGCAGCAGCAGCAGCAGCAGCAGCAGCAGCAGCAGCAGCAGCAGCAGCAGCAGCAGCAGCAGCAGCAGCAGCAGCAGCAGCAGCAGCAGCAGCAGCAGCAGCAGCAGCAGCAGCAGCAGCAGCAGCAGCAGCAGCAGCAGTATATGCAACTAGCGAACAACTGCCGTTCACTAGAGCCTCCATCGGAATTCTGCGATTACTATCTTACTCTTTTAATCGTCATGTATTTTATAAACTAACCACTTTTATATTTTTCCTTCAACTGTGGCTATTAACTCGCCGTTGGATCTCATCCTGCGCGAACCTAAATGGGATTTAGGAAAACTACTCTGCTTAACGGAACGGCGCAACAGACAACTGGAGACATTTGGGATTACTGTGACTATAAACTGACCATTTGCTACAATCGCCTCTGTAGCGTATTAAGGTATGAAAATGGGACATTCTTACACCTGCGTACATACCATCGTACCTCAGTGGGGAACACTTCCAACTTGACAGGAAATATACCAAGTTATTTGTTTGTCTTTTATATGCGTAAGCGCCTTTATCAATTCTAATTACCTCCACAGCCGGGCTTGTAATGCGTCATGGAGTGGTCAACTCAAGTCAAAGTAAGCTTCATCCACTCGTATGGATGAATTAGAAACGCAACAAGTCAGACACATCGTTCTGATTGGCACTTAAGTGCAGTAAGTAAATCGGCAATATTTAATCGTTATCTTACGGTCCTTGTGCGAATTTCTTTGCCGGGCTCTCTAACCAGTTGTGAAGATGCTATCATCCTCAACACTGTACCTCGTTAGTGGCAGTAAGAAACAATCTGAAACGTAGTTCAGACTAAATTGTTTGGAGTGCCCAAAGAATCAACTATAACATACACGCATATAACTGACGAGCTACTGAAACGCAGAGTGCGTCTGCGCCACTCTACTATTACCGATTCGTCTGAATTGAAAATCAGATGGGTATGTTGTAGTACAAACGTTAACTCACCTCTGTTCGTCGTCAGACATGATTCTTCTGGTATCGTATATTTATTTATTTACTTGAAATGATCGAAGGGGTGGCTGAAGCAACCTCGCTTCCTGTGATAGACCTAAAGAGAATCGATTGAAAAAACAGTATGCGAGGAGCAGAATATTATGGATCATGGATAAACATGCTAGAAATTATAGATGTCAAATATCCCTTTGAGTAGAGAGAATTCACCAACCAACCTCCTCAGTACGATGATTGAAGCAGAGTTCAGCACTCTCGTCGAATGATAGGACCCGATAGGTTTGCAGTGAAGGTTTGCTAGGTCACAATAATTTCGTATCCGGAATGCAAGTTTGTAGATCCATGCAGCAAATTTGGTAAATATTGTGTCCAGACTGGTAGAGCAATGCACTCGAGAATATTGGAAGTTGTTGATACCTTATTAAGGCGTATTCTGGAGATCAATGTCCACAGAAACATTAAACTGAACAAGTGCAACACATAAGACAGTTCCTCACGAGTACATTGCTCTCATTGTGGGGTTAACTACCAATGAACGGTTAATTGTGAATGGTATGGTGTATTCTGTAAATTCTTGTTCACCTTAAACTTCAATAAACGGTTATTTGGTCACAATACAGCAACGCATCAACCTCGTGTCTTAATGTGAGACAACTGACACTAGACGTCATATGAGAAGGATTTATCAGGTAACCTATAAAAATTCCTGTCCACTCACTTACATTTACAATACAGTAGCCACGTTGTTAAGAGATGCTTATCATGTCAATCAAACCACAAGCCAGATGAAAAACGATTAAGGTGTGTAATTGGAACCAGCCAACATGATTAGGTAGACGATTTTTTGTCCTACCGTAAGACAACCAAAGCATCATTTTATCCTATGCAATCACAGTGGACCTTCGCACAACTCAAAGCGTTTAGACATATAGTAGAAACCACTCACCACGTTCGCGCTACGTAATCCAACGTACAATGCGGTTGCACTAATGCAGTTGCCTTTAAGTTTGAACCGTTCAGGCTGCGCTGTGACCACACCACCCACGTAACCCCGTGGGTGTGGGCTGTTTGCCTCGGACACAAACCAACGTTCGTGTGTACCACTGCACAACCGTGCATTCCATAACCAGGCAAATGCTGCCGCAGTTGTTGGCGTTGTGGCCGATGCCAATGTTACTGCCGTGGATTGTGCGCGCGCGCATACGCACATCCTGCTACGTGTCTGCATCCAGTCGGTCGATCATGGGCGCGTTGGACGTTGTTCCTATCTTCTTTCCCAACACAATCGGTTTTGTCCTATGGCACAGAATAGGTAAGGCGCGCAAATACTAGGATCAATCAAGTCCCCAAACCATTCACACAGATCGATGTGGGGTCACTGGGGTTTGTAACCGACCGTCATAAAATACCAGCGGCAATGAGGCGCGCTTCCTCCAAGTTAGCCTATGTGCGTATCCATGTTCAGCCTGTGAGTCAATACAGTTGGATGGAATTTAAGTGCTGTACAAAGGCCTACACCAAAGGAGAGGTTATGATTCACCTAGATGGCCCCATCAAAATGTGTGAAGACAGTATTGTCGATGTTCTGCAGAGGACCCTAATTATTTTTAAGGTCATGACTTGGAAAAAGATTATCCACGTAACTAAGTTCATCAGGACCGAGGCATAATTTACAAAACAAATGTTAGTCTGATGTCTACTGGAAATATTTTCTTCCATTAGGCGTGAGAAATCGCTCCCTGACGAAAAGGTGCAGAGGAGTACGGGGTAAAGCCTCACTAACACTTGTAGTCACTTGTTAGACTGGATCATGAGTGACAATAACGGAGCACGATGACTGATTTGTAACTGCGATATAGCACGGCTTATCCTCCACTGTTATACATGTCATAAACGCACAGCGACAGGGCTAACCTCTCAAACGACGACTACCGTTGCAAACCGTCACCAATTGAGGTGGAATGTAAGCTGCTAAGGGGAGTATTATGCTCTAGTAATCGATAGTTACCGCCATCAGTGGTATGGAATCGCCGACTAGTGTAAGCGAGATCATGGGTTGGGGTCCAGCAAGATCCAGTGGGTAAGTGCTACTGACAAGTCATAATAGGGCAAAACGATCGTCTGCCGTTTTCCTAGATGTGTGGTTACTGTTTGGCTGAGCCTAGCTGCGAAGAACGTTCCCAAGACATCAAATTGCCCTACAACGCTCTACTTGTAACCACCTTTATATAGGAGCACGGGGGCATACATATGTCAAACATTGACACCAGTTCTTGTATTTATGTAAAGTTTATAGTCAGACGTTGTCCTCGTGCCTAGTCTATTAGCTTACAGCCGACGAGTAACGATGGTGAAGTGACTAGAGCTAAAACCCCGCTCATCCCTGGGTATTCACGCTTAACTACCGGTGTTTTGTTAATCTGGTCCGGTGCTAGGAGCGGGTGCATTCAGATGCTGACGTCCAGCCGGTACGCTGCAATGCTAACTGTCCAATGACGCAAATTGCTTTGCCGGCAGGGGTGAGATAGGACACAGACGCCAAACTTGTGAATATGATCGCAGAGCACACCGAGCCCTTCGGCTGTGAGAAGTGAACGTTAGCCGGCCGCAACGAATGCGTCATGCCTCGACCGTAGGATAAGACCTAGGGAACACACGTCCTTCAGCTGTGAAAACTGGACGTGAGCCGGGCACCACATAGCCACGCTGAGCCTGTCATGCTTCTATCGATCGGTAGTCGGCCTTCATGCAGGTGAAAAGCCAACAAAAGGGTTTCCTGCGAAGTGGTTAGTGGGACGCTGTGCTAGCAATTGAGAAAAACAGCCTGGCCGCATGTGATGACTGGTCGATGGGCGCCGTATTGCTATCGCCACAATAGCTGTTATCGCCTCGTGCCTGGCTTCCAACAAACCCGTAAGCTTTTATTAGGCTGCTTTCACTGCTAAAGGCAATCCTACTGCCGGGAGCACATTC
The DNA here is from genome assembly GCA_944474145.2 of Dicrocoelium dendriticum. Classification (NCBI taxonomy): domain Eukaryota; kingdom Metazoa; phylum Platyhelminthes; class Trematoda; order Plagiorchiida; family Dicrocoeliidae; genus Dicrocoelium; species Dicrocoelium dendriticum. The sequence goes on along the minus strand of OX104068.1, from coordinate 84,720,082 downwards.
AAAGGTTACAGTGTTGTTCACTTTACCCTTTCGATCACGTGTGTGTTACAGCTGAAAATTCACCCTTCATGAGTGCATACAAAGGATTTCTCGACTTGATTTGACGTGACAATGCTCTTAAATTTCAGTCTGCCCCGACGCAATGGTGGCATCATTAGACAGCATACCAATTTAGTCATGAATACAATTATTGCCCTCACAGTCAGACAATTGCTAGCTGCACAAATTGATCAGGCCTTCGGTGGTGTTGCTGGTGTACAATGGAGAATATACATTTATTCATTTTTTACTTACATTTACATGCAATGTGTGAAATGTCGGTAAATATCAACGAATTAGATGTTTGCAACATCAACTAAAGCGGACAGCCTCGCACCGTCATGGATGAAGTAGCATCGGATATTGAACGGGAAAAGATTCTGGCGGTACAGTGCACTGGAGCTGTAAGTGTTGGACGCATGCGATTCACAGAAGCGCCTGGAATTCGCACGTTTATTTTTAAACAGTCTGGACATGCATTCTATTTTGTTCACCGGTGAGGCGGTGTTTCCTCTGCATGGCGAAGATACGAAACATGTTTGGGCAACGACCAACCCAGGACAATGTAGCGCTTCAAGTGTGCAACATGGCGCGAAGCTCATGGCCTGGGCTGGGTTGACTGGTCGAAAAATCATTGGGATCTTTTATTTTCCAGGAGTGTGTCCAGTAGGTCGTTGCTTAACAGTACCAATGTCTGATTGCTTAGCATCCTCCTACATGGAAATGTTGCAGAGCAGCGTCATACCGCAGCTACAGTCGGAAGGATTAATGAATAACGTTTGGCGGCAACAGAATGGCGCACCTACACATTCAGCACAATCGGTTCGTGTCTACCTGAACGAGACCTGCGGTAGACGTTGGATCGGTCGCGGAAGACCAATAGAATGGCATGCACGATCATTGGATCCGAATCCCAAGCGTTTTTTCCTATGGGGATGGTTGAAGCGCAGAGTTAATAGAACGAAATCCAAAAACCTAGCTTTACTGAAAGAGAACATTGTGAAAGAATACAGGCAGATTTTGTTGGAGACATTGCAGAAAGTGCTCGCCAACACCATTCGGCGATAGCTCCTCTGTAGTCAAAATGACGGTGGACACTGTTGTAGTTGAAAACAACCAGTGGTGAATCGCTTACCCAGAGGAAAGGATGGTGTATAACTAATGAGTAATATGTGTACAAACGAGCGGGCATGAGGAAGTTAGAGAAATCCTGGTTCACTGCGAACGAAGAACGCGTGGTGTACAAATCAATCACTACCGATAAGTTGTTGCTTAAGGTACGCAGCGAAAATGAGAGTCAGAATGGTACCCAGAAGGAAGTGCGCAAAAGGGACCGACTCTATCCTGACTAGTATGATAATAGGATGCAGGTTCACTAACACGCAACTCGTCTGCCCGGTGTTGCGGTTTCTACAAAAGGAATTGATGGTGCAACTCGGCAGCTTAACGGTCAATACATCTGCCGGCAACGTCTACGCTTAAGCTTTTAGTCCCAGTTCGGTTACCGCTCCATAAATATCACGACCAACCCCTAAACCGATCGCAGAGGATGGTGTTAGATGCAGGAAGCACCTAATGTTTACTATGATAAGTACTGTGGAACTCAGTCCTCAAGGGGCAAAGTTTATTCAGCGATGTCAACACAGTGAAGATTAGACATGTGTGGTACACCGAACTCCACGATATATCTTGTCCGTTCACGTCCATAAGCAAGATCACTTATAAGCCGAAGATGTTCCGTTTTTGACTCAGTTAGACAAGTGGTGAAGAACCCACACAAGCATCGGCCACTCCGCGTCCAGCAATGGGATCCGTTACGTTCGTCTGCGGTTGGTTGTCTAGTTCGCAACTTGAGCCCATCCGTCCACTCTGCTAGGATTCTACCATCACACTGTGGACCAACTTAGCAGAAGATCAATGACGGTCAACTGCGCATTCTTCATTTACTGAGAACAAGCGCCCGAAGATAAATGCGCGGTACCCAAGTGAAACACGATGCCGTTGTTGTTAGTAAGATCACTTGCTCCTGTTCAAACCTTTCGACCACACTATGCATAGGCGATGATTAGTTGACTCCTAGTGTGCAGTTTGTGCGCTCTCTGTAGCACCATAACATGTATGGGTGTTGTTTAATTCTCGCCGTAGTTAGTTCATCGAATGATGGACAGTATGATGATGCTTCAGGTGAGGAAAAGTGGGGCAGAAACATATGCCTCAAATGGATAGAGATGAAGTTTCAAGTTCAGTGGGGCCGGAATGGTACAGGTAGACTTGAAAGTCAACCTTAGCCACAATCTAAATTACTTGTCGCAATCCAAGACAGATGGCGGGTACTCCAAAACCAGACAATTAAAGTTCCGAGTTATTGAAGCCAGAAACAGTAACAGGATGGGACAATAATCGCTTTAGACCAATGCGGTACAAGCGGATGTTATTGAGGACCTTATTTAGTCGTGCTAGACGAATTTGTCCGACCGATTGCCTGGTCTACTTTAATTGCAAATGGCTATCCCCGTAGGTTCCTCGAGAACCATAGTCAAATCATCCGAACTAAAGAGGCAGTACCCACCGTGAGTAAAAAGAACATATTCTTAGAGCTTCTCTTTAAGGGCGACGCTGCTACAATGAGGTCTACTAGACGACTAATCGCGGTTATGCAGAGTACCTTCGGGGTTGCCAAACTAAACAACATCAACCGAATCCATAGGCTAAGCTGCCTCCACTGTACGGAACTCAGCCAATCGGGGCCAACTCCCACTGAGTGTACTAATTAGTAGGTACCTGCGGAGCTAGTTACATAGAGAGAACCGAGCAGACCTTGAGTGCCCGGATGAAGGCATCCGTTCTAGAGTGTCTCCAACACGAGACATCTCAACAAGTATGCCCAGCTCAGGCTACGCATCCATACAGGCCGCTAGCGGCTTCGATCGGCAGGCATTTATTGACCTCAGGTTGCCCGATCATCTGCAGGTCGTTCAAAGTTGTTCTGCAACGTACCAATTCCCGTCTCTTTTTCTTCGCTGAGGCTGTTGCGATAAATCTTATCAAACCGGAGCTTTGTGTTCACAATCAACTATCGGTCAGCATCAGGCTGTCAGAGGTAGAGATGTGACTCTCATATTCTTATTTGTTTGGTTGCACGGTTGCATCAATGGACAAATTTGTTTCATTACCAGTTATCGTTTTCGGCACTGAAGAGACGGTGATAAATGCATGCATCTGCCGACCTTCGTCCTCTCACTGTGCGTTTCAAATTGTTGAGGGAACTAACTGCCTTAGATAATCGCTCAGCTGCGTTCAGATCAGACGATCAATTAACCCATCAAATTAAGTAAATAAGTGGATGAGCACTTTGTCCTCTTTGTACCTATCGGTAAGCTTAGTGTCCGTCAAAGCACGTAGGGCAAGAATCCATGACCCACACCCAGGCATGAAGCATACATAGACCATTAGACCGCGTGTTACCGTAGCCTCTAACATGTCTGCTGTTTGTACCGGCTACACAATGGATGAATAAAGGCAATAAATGTTATGCTTATCGACATTGCGAGCAACTTCTCCTACGAGAAATTTAGGCCCAAAATGCACACATAGATTTCATGCTTCTCTATGCATACAACGCAGTAGTGTAGAATTTCGACAAACAATCCAAATGCCACTCTTTTCACTAAGCGGACTACTGATCGCTGCCGAATCAGACCGATATAGATTTGTGTGGTCTCATTCTTCAATGCATGATAACAAAAGTAAACGACACACAGGGCAGAAAATATCCAATTAATCATACACCTTCGAATATCTGTTTCAAAGGCGACCAACTGAGTGTTTAAGCAAGTACCATTGGTAAATATCAAATCAGGGCTGTTTATCATTTTAGAGCACTTAACTACACCACTTTCAGTTTCCAGGGCTATACATTTTCGGTATGCCGAGGAACGGGCTTTTTCTCCAAAACAAAATCAACCATTTGTTTAAATGTCATCTACTGGAAGGAATTATTGGAATCTTTTCCGAAGCATTACGCATCATTTTTCGTGAATTCTTTTCCAAATACACTGCAGGACTTTCACTTCCTGGTGTACTTTGGTTTCAAACTTTTGCGGTCATGTGTTATGCTTGTGGGAGAGGAATAAAGATGACATCAGTATACAAAAGTGGAAGAGGATTGGGGCCAATGAACACACACAGACAGAATCAGAACAGCGCTTGGAGAAATAATGGCCAATAATGGAGAAGGAACAGGTTGCTTTACTATCGAATAACCAAAGATGGCATGAACACTAAAACGGATAAGACCCAGTACGGACAGAATATAACAGCAATCGGAAGAGTGTTGAATCAAATCAAGAATGCGATTTTACGCACTCAGAAAGGGTGAAGTTTCGCAGGGAACGAGGACTATTTTTGTTGGTCCCTTCTGTATCTATGTTGGCATACAACCCCAAGACAAGCATTGCTGAATAAAGACAGAAAGAAAGATGACAAAAAAGAAAATCTGTTCCTGCACCATCCTGTTTCTGCTGTACTTTACCCACTTCAATTAAAACTACGTCATCATCTTCCACCGTTTCAATCAGAGAAGCTATTACGGCGTTCACCATGAGACACCTTTGCAATATTCGCCTAACTACCTTGGGTGACGCGATCTTCCTAGTGCTCTCTAATGGTTTGTTTCTCGTATGACTGTCCTGTTTGAAAGAAGTGCCCCACTTTCCAAGTACGCATCTCGACACACGATTCGTCAAAGCACTATTATTAAATTCGTATCTCCTGTTAATATAGGCATACAGCGCGGCTGACTACTAAGAACCAGGTGCGCTGTCATGGGCAGCCATGAGGTATCAAGACCAAGTTCCGAAAATCTAGCATGATTGTTAAGTATAGTCCTTAGCCGATGGACGGAACAGACCGCGCACGCGTCGTACGGAACTGATGTACTAAAACCTACCTACGTTATAGTGGCTAGAAAACCGGAAAGAAAAACCCATGAAATAAGGGAGGTAGGCAATGTCATTGTTAACCAATCATATGAGTGCCTGTGTTCAAGAATCAATAGTCAAGTGCATACGTGACACCCCACTCTTTGCTGGTCAAGACTGTAGATTCCGGGTTGATACCGAGCAAATGGCTTAGACGTGCGGTTTGAGCTTCTTGATTGTGGTTGTACCGCATCCGTTTGTGGTTCCTGGTTTTGTGAGACAGATTCTCCCTCCGCTTTGAGTCGGTAGCAGTCGCTTTTTGATCCCGCTCATGTGGTTTGTTTGAGTGTGGCCGGATATGGTCAAAATGGCGGCGCACACACGGTCGTCCTCCAGCTATAGCTCCGCTTGGTTACTCGTTGAGGACAGGAGTGTAGCAGGTTGCCAGCTTGTTTCATGAGGCAGTCTTGTGTATACCGGATCCATATTATTAAGAAACATCTCCTCTGGGTTCTTTTCATCCACACACGTTTTCTCCTGCCGTTCCTCCATTCTCCTGCAAGGGTTCTGAAAAAGTAGGTGCAGTCTCGTTCGTAATGGCCGAACAAACCTTAACGCCGCGGGTGACTTCCCTGTCGACTCAGTCGGTGTCGTGCGGCAGGGGAACAAGTGATGAGTCAAGTTAGTTTGTAGAGTTTCACCAGTCTGCTTGGGCAGATCTTGCTTAACAGTCTGGACTGCACGGTCTGCCATTCGCTTCAGCACGAGATGGTACAGCGTAGACCTGATGCGCTGTATTCCGTTGTTACTCAGGAACTGTTGCAGTTTGTCACTGGGAAATGAGGTCTCATTGTCGGTGCATACCGTCTCTGGGATCCCGAAAGTGGTGAATATGGAGCGCATTTTGTACCTATCGCTGCGGAAGTCGCAGGTGGATTTGTACGTGATTCTATCCATTTAGAATGTGTATGAATCAAAAGTAGACACATAATCGCATTGTTTGGGTGAAAGTAGTCCTGCTGTACCCACTGCCAGAGCCTTTCCAGCCAACGACATGGACGGATAGGTTCGTGAGATATTTGTCTTTACTATTTATGACATATTTCGCAGTTTTTCAGCAGCCGCTCCATATCCTGCTCGATGTTCGGCCACCAACAGTATACACCTGCCAGTGCCTTCATCTTTTTCACTCCAAGGTGTACGTCATGTCGCTCTCTCAGCAACTGGGGCCGTAGTTCTTCTGGTGGAACTATGCGCGAATCTCGGAATATACAGCTGTTGTATAGACTCAACTCATTACTCCGACAGGCGAATGGATTCAGTTCGTCTGACGTACCACCAGGCTATCCGGGCATGTAGAATGGTTTCACCATCGACGACACAGTGTCCCGGTCAGTCAGGCGACGCACCACGTCACTCCGGATGGGTGTCTTTTCAAGGTGTTGCATCAAACTGATAAACTCCATGGGTTCATGATACGTTTTTCTGCCCGGCTGCTGCGGGAGGCGACTAAGTGCATTGGTAATGGTCTGTTTACATACTGAAGTTTGTAGCCATAGGCGCTTAAAAGTTGTGCACACGTTTACATTCGACGTGAAGACGTCGGTTGAATTCCCTTCTCCTCACCCAGAGGCGCAATCAGTGGTTCGTGGTAGGTGTGGATAGCAGTTTTCCCCAGATATACTGGTGGCAATGCTCGACCGAAAATAATTGCTAAGACCTCTCTGTCAAAATTGGTTCTAGGGTGCGAGAAACAGAAGCGACTGGACGAAGAGAAACATCAAACGTCCGGTGGCAAAGAACTGCGCCTACTCCGTGTGGAGAAGCATCACACGGAAGCACTAGATGCCGGCTCGGATCGAGATGCCCGAGATACAGACAGACGCTGAGCACTGTTTGCATAGGTGTAGGCCTACCTTTGATCCGGATCCCAAGTACAGGACTTTCCCTTGTGCAACAGTTCGTACCAGGGTGCAAATACTGTTGAGGTGTTAGGTAAGAATCGACGATAGTGAAGTGACTGAAGTTCAGCTCCATTCTTGGGTTCAGGCGCGACAAGCATGAACCTTACTTTGTCTTCTAGCACAACTACTCCGTTTTTATCGAGGGGGCAACCCAGGTAGCGAACGGAATCTGAGAAAAACGTACTCTTGGACTTCTTCAGTTTGAGTTCACTCCGTTGTAAACGTCTCAGCGCAGTGGATAGCGTTTGTAAATGTTCAGCATTTGTACGTCCTGTTGTTAGAATGTCATCAAAATAGGGAAAATTGAAAAGAATATTTTTGATCAGATTGTCAACGATCCTTTGGAATATCGCCGGGGCAGAACTGTTTTCGAAGGGCAGACCTTTGTACTACAATAAACCCATGTGGGCACTTATCCTAGTGCATGAGCAAGAGTCCTCGTCTAACAGGATTTGTAAGTACGAGGGACTGTGGTCGATCTGCGCAAACTTTGGTTCGCCTGCCAGCGTAGCATACAGACCCTCTATCCGGGGTAAGGGATAGTTATCCAGAAGTAAACAACAAGTAACAGTTAGTTTATAGTCACCACAAAATATGCACAAAACCATCAGGCTTCCGGACTGAAACTATTGGAGTTCCCCACTCACTGTATTTAACTGTCTCGATTGGTTTATACTTTTAATACTCGAACATCTCCGCTATTCTACATAAGTATGTGTTGAGTTCACCAAAACACTTTTCACTTTTTCATGCAATTTTATTTATCAAATTACTTCCATCCCACGGAATTTGTTAGGCAGTGCTTTTTTACCCGTAATACATCATTGTTCCATTGTTCCTGTTGATTGCGATCTCTTTAGCTTGTCTTCCACCTTCGATCTCAGGGAATAAGGGTGGATACATGCCCTGAAAAAGCGGGGCTGAGTTCCCCGCCGTAATTTGATACTGACCTGAATCCGTGCAATTCTCCTGCTTTCTCATCAAAAACGTCAGAATATTTATTGGGTACATCCTCTAAGCACTGTTTAATGGGCATGAACTTCGATGTCACTAGCTTCGCCGGAATGCACTTAATCAGGTCGCGCCCTAGTAAGTTAGGCCAATCATTCGCCATAGCCTACGCCTCTAAGGTCTGCTTCCCCCATGGTACTTTACATGAACAGTGCACTTTTCCTGCACTGTTATCGGTTGCCCAGTTTGCATACGCAAAGTTGATCCACAAGGGAATAACTTGGGTAATCTTTTATCTGATGCAGCACTGATTATGGCAACTAAGGCACTGGTATCAAATTCCACTTTAACCAACTGGCCTTCTATGACCAATTGCACAATGTAGGGTGAATGATTGCCACAGATGCTCAACTTTGCGTTGCAATTCGTGTTTAGCTGGCTTCTTCGTCTGAAGTCTGGACGACCTTCACGGGTTTCTTGAGAAAACGTGATGTCCCAGCTGGGTCATGTTCCGATCGGCAAACTCGAACCAAGTGCCCTAATTTTCCACATTGGCGGCAGATACTCTGTTTATAACGACATTACTCGGCCTATAAATGCTAACTTCCACATCGGTAACAGGTAAAAGGCAATTCGGACCGTCTCGGGCTAACACCTTTTCAGCCGATTGCTTGAACTGTGTCTGTATGAGATTGCGAGGAAAAGGTTGGTAACTGTATATGAACATTTTCCAGCTGTCGAACAATACTGCAGGCCTTCTCCCAGATCATCGTCGTCTCAAATGCCGACAAAAGCCTTTCACGAGCCTGCTTCTTACCAATACCGGATATCAAGCATTCTAAATCCATCGCCTCTTCGAACTTCGTAGCTGGGATTTCACCATATTCACACTCTGGTAGGCCTTGCTGAATCCGCGCAATGAAATCAATGACAGTTTCTTCAGAGTCTTGACGCAAGGTCGAGAAAGCATAGCGCGCAGTGTATGTGTTCAGTCGTGAAGCCCATAACCCGCTGTGGACTTCTAGCGAGCTGTTGACTGTCGTCTTCTCACCGACAAGGAGGGCATCAAAATGTCTTTCGCCTACATCCCCTAACAATTGTCCCAATAATTTAATTTGGTGGCTTGTTGAGAGTACTCTATTTGGTCGCAAGGCGCGTAGTATCTCCAAATAATCCAAAAATGCACTTCCAGCGGTTCCAGGTAGCCGGTGTTGGTTTCTCAGAAGGAATCTTCCAAAATAGTGTAGGAAGGTGCAACATCGCAGTGGTTTGACCTTGTCGCCAGAATCTTATGGCCCTTAGCCGATGGACAAAACAGAAGGCGCACGAGTAGTATGCACCCGATTTACTAACAGCTTTCTACGTTACAGTGGCTAGAAAAGCCGAAAAAGAAAACCAATGAAATAAGGAAGGTAAGGTAAGGTCCTTGTCAACCAATCATTTGAGCGCCTGTGTTCACGGATCAATACTCAACTGCATAGGTGAAAATGATCAATTGTAACCGTGAAGTGTTTGACCAGGTGCTTTGGGCACCTGTTGATCGCTTCTCCGAGCTTGCTAAAGTGGTTGCATCTGTTTCACCAACATGCGAGGTGGCATCTTCAGTGCGGTGATATGCAGTGTACAATCCTGCTTATTGAATCGTCAGTCCATTATCGACGGGCAGGTGAATGTTGAAAGTGGCAGTTTCGATTTGCGCCTCATGATCTCTGCCCATGCTCTTCCGCGGTTGAACCATGCCTTTCTGTTCGCCGGAGATCTTTCTTTCTGAGCTGATGCTACACGGGATCGGTGTCGATGCGCATGTTGATCGAATTATTAAAGGAGTACCATGATTCTAGGAGATCACTTCCTTGCTGTGTTGTTGCTTAAGCTAGAATCTCCGTTTGGTTCCAATTGAAGCTATGTCCCACCTTATTCACATGCGCTGAGATAAGGGTAGATGCATAATGTTTTTTATAAGCTCTCTGACGTCCTTGTATCCTTGTGGATAGTTTCCTTCCTGCCTGTCCCACATAGTTCATTTCACAAGTATTTCAACTTATTTTACACACGACATTTGTTCACCCTTGTGCTTTCCGATTGCTCTTTGGGTTTGATTGTATACTTCTCAAAGTCGCGGTTGACATGTGAACGACCACGATGCCGTGTTGTTTGAACAATCTAACAGTCTTCATACATGCTCCAGATTTTGAAATACCCAGGTCATGCTTGCTGAGACATCCTGAAGCTTAGCTGCAAAACAGAATTGAGGGGTCATCAACTGAAACGCCACCCAATACAGTCGGCCGAATTGTCACAGGAATTACTTTTCGCTTCAGGTTTGTCAGCTGTGGAACGCTCTTTCTACTTTTGTCATTTCAACGAACACGCTACCCATTTATACTAAACGTCTCGACGATGCTTTACATCATTTAGGTTACTTGATCTGATTTCTGTTCACTGAGTGATGACAAGACGCAGACAAACATTGTGTTCACCAATTCCACGAAATCGGTGTAGAAGGATATAGCTGTCTTAACATAGATAATATGGTGAGTCCACAGATGTGTTTTTCACTTTTTTGTGTAATCATTGTACTAAGGTTATTCCCCCAAATCATCCCACGGGACTTGTCGAGCCTTGGCTTTTTATCCGTATTATACCATTGTTCCAATGTCCCATTGTTTATAGGCAAAACGGCAAAACGATCCTCTTGGTTGCATCTGGCATCGGCGCGGTGTTTATAGGTGTGTGGTTTAGACTTCTGCGGATGAAGCTGTGTGGGTATCCATTGCGCTCAAACGAAATGTTTGGCTTCCGCAGTACTGCAGTGTGTTTCAATCCTGCGAAATACCGTCCACATGCAGCTTATTTGTGAAACTTTGGGTGGTTGCTGTTGAAGTTCAAAAGTTGGTCCATATGTGTGCCTTTCATGTGAACGGATGTTTGAAAATCACCGTCCTTTTATCTGGTCACCAACACATCCAAGAATGGGAGCATGTTTTTTGCCTCTAACTCCATTGAAAACTGAATCCCATCCATTTCATTGTTGAGTACTTGGTGTGCGTGTGCAACTTCACTGCGTTTGAGTATTACAAATGTATCGTTGACATAACGTACCCGCAAAACTTCGGGTAATAGCTAACAGTAAATTTTATTCCAACATTTGCACGACAATCTCAGCGATCAGATCTCATGCTGGTGATCCCATCGGTACCCCCTTCACTTGCTCTTATATCCCTCCGTTGAAGGAGAAGTAAATGGTGAGGCAGAGTTGGAGGAGCTTGCAAGTGCTTGCGATCGTCATACTCCCAATTTTCTCTTCCCTGTTGTTCAGACGTTCTATGATGACTTCCTTGATCAACTGCAAATTGTCGGATATGAAAAAAGCGGTAACATCGGCGGGGATCGCCTATACAATTACATTTGAGTTTACTTATCGGATATCCACATAAATGTGCAGTGTTCTAAAGCAGGTAGAAGATGGGGCATTAAAGTGTTGATTGGTTCTCCCAGTTGAACAGTTCATCTATAGACGGTTCACCACTAATTAAGGTGACGTCTTCAGAGCTTACCAACAAATACTGAGCCTCGAGCAAATCCAGAGAAGTATCTGTCTGAGGCTCTGTATCTGATACCAAGTCGCTTACTATTGCGCAATGATGATGCCACCTCGGTTGACAGTGAAATCTCTGCAAACAAATTTTTCAGCTCGGATAACTAATCGACAAATCTGTCAACTTGAGTTGCAGGTCTTCCATCACAACTTGAACCCTGTATTGCCTAAGTTTGGCTTCACAGAGCTCAAGGGATCGGCCCAAAGGCCACCGGAAAGATAAACACTGTTTTTGCAAAGGTGTAATCCGTAGGGCAGTTGAGGATATATCGCGCTATCTCGTAGTTGGTTAAGAGTCCATGACGACCAGATGTACCCACGGAGGCCGCGGATTTTCGGATAACCGTTCTGGATTCTACTTTTTCTTCGGGATTACTCGGTTATACGTGATATTTCTGTGTGGATTGCACACCAATAGTTTTCTGTGTTAACTTAGGGCATGTTCTGTGGCTAAGTTCTCTTTAATTGGCCCAACTACCGTCTGTGTCCGCCATCTTGGATTTGTTCTACGGTAATCGGCCATCATGGCCACCACACCGGTAACCCGAAACGAAATATTTTGTGCTCATCCAAGTTGTGCTAAGGTAGTAAAAGCAAGGTTGACATGGACAAATTACCAAAACCGGTACCATTCGTAATGTGTCAAAGTATGTAGAACCGACATAAAGAAATGCAATAAGCCGCTTTCACTTTGATTCCATCCGAAGTGTACGACCGTTCCACTAGTAAAATGCGTACTAGCGTTAACATGAAGGTACGACAGCCCAGTCGCCGTAACTGAACATTGTTTACATACAAAATTGCTTCACTCTAGGCGAAAATAGCTGATCTTGCACTTAATCCTTCTCCCACAATTGCTGTCTCGAAACCAAGGGGAAGGGCCAAGCGTTCACACGGCCACGCAGTACTAGAAACCTTGGGAACCATGAACCAAGTGGTCATCGCGACCGATAGAAGCATGCTTAGCCCCACCGCCCACATCCTCTTATCCAATCTACCGACTGATGCAACGTCGATAACACCCACCCTTCCCGTTAACCAACGAAACCAGAAGCGCTCTAAAGGCAGATCCACCTATGCGACCATTGCTGCTCGCCATGATCAGAGCGCGACCACAGTAGCCTCAGGCAGTAAATCCAAAAAACGGGGCAAACACCTGGTTCAGCCTACAGAGACGTCAGCAAATCCTTCGATAACCGTGCTTCCCACATCATCGAAGACCAGGCGGAACTACGGGACCTTGACACTTATATGAACCAACGTTCCTGAGTCCAACGCAAACTCCTTAAAGGGTAAACAATTGGATAATTTAAAGCAATGGAATTTCCTTCGTGAAAAAATCGGAGTTCAAACCAGTCCGACTAATATAGTGCGCACCACTAGACATCTAACCTCTACTCATTATGGGGAGTCCTGGCTAATGCGAGTACCATTGAGCTTAATAGAGGATGTCGAGGCGGCGCATTTGTCGGCATACCGCCTGCGGACTGAAAACAGTGGATGTTCCATGGAACGAACCCTAGCAGTACAAAAATAATTCAAAGGACCGCCACACGGAGAGTAACAAAGAAATTATTTTCGTTAATGGCTTGCCCGAGCTACAGACAACTGGCAACGAAGAATCCCACGCTCACAACCTGGAAGAATGGCGTTACAACTATGAAGCTCTCTGTGCGGGTGACGTTATACTTCAGTCGGTTACACAGTTACCCGTCTCACCAAACTACAGAGGCAGTGGCCCGAGGACGCTGAAACTAACGGTGCAGTCGCAACAGATTGCCGTGAACTTAAAGCTTAGCTGGCAGTTACTACGCAACAAACTTCTTTCGGAACTACGACTTAAAACAGCAGTTAGAACACCGCAACCACTCAATGTTCTCTCGGAAAAGGCACAACCCGTAACTCAATATAACCACAACAGCGATTCAGAAACCTGTGCGCTAAGACTCGTAGATATCGAGAAGGCTGTCGATGGACCACATACCGCAGTTGCAAGTGAGATCAAAAGCTGGGTGCATTGCCATCGAGAGTTGGCAATTCACTCCGAAAAGCGATTAGATGCTGGCCTCACAACGGTCGGCAAAATGCATATCATTCATGTGCTCCCAGTTAACAGTTTTTGTCAACCGAGTAGGTTTGCTGTATGTACACGAACGCCCAATGCCTACTGAGTGGACGTCTTGAAATGCTGTTGTGTCAGGGATCAAAAGCCTGCGACCTTAGCGCTATAACGGAGACATGGTTACACCCTGACATAAGTGACATGGAGTTCGCACTGCTAGGCTTGTCCATTGTTCAGCACGAGCGACCCAGAAAAAGTGGACAGGTGGCTCCGTATTTCCGCAACGACCTCCAATGCGAGCTCGTAGTGGATCCGGTCAGTACGGTACAACATCTCACTTGGTGCCGTCTACGTTTAGAAGGCGACTGCACTTGCTTAAAATATCGGTCATTTACCGCCCTTCTTTCTC
>OX104068.1:84673419-84705669 GCA_944474145.2 Dicrocoelium dendriticum | reverse complement strand
GGTGCCGCAATACAACGGAAAAAATTTAATCACAGGCACGCCAGCTGAGTCACCAGTAACGAATGGACATCATTCCGGGTAGGTGACAGCCGGCTATTGTGCCACAAAATATACACTGACTACTAATTGAGGTCGTGGATGGAGGGGATGGCTAAGCGGAGGGGGATGGACAAAGGAACTAACAACACAAACGCCATTGAGGTCTGCTTCTAGCCATGGCAACAACTGTAACAAAGCAAACGTGTTCCTCGTCCTTCTGTCCCAACTAGGGAGCATCACTGCGATGGGCAGGTGCAGGTGAAACGATGTGAAGCGATGGATTCGAAATCAGCCGGGATTCTGCCATTGAGGCGTTTGGTGATGAGTGGAACAGTCTCGACAAGAATGTGAATATATCTTTCACAGCGACCGAGTCTTTTATGTCTTCGCAAACTATACCTTGGGTCTACCTGTTTTGCTCTTCGCTGTTATTGCGCAATTGACACGCCTCCTTCATGTCACATATAACCGCTAATATTCTAATCATCACCTACAAACTGCACAAATTGTACTTTTTCGTGGTGCGCTATGGCAACTTTGATTCAGCAAAAGCATACTTTAGTCCAATTTTCGGTGATCCATTGCATACGTCATTCACCAAAATATTGGCTTTCATGATAGTTGTCAATTTGAATTTTCAAGATTTCAGTGGCAATTTCAGAAGTCGAAATAAGTGAAATGGTCACGGTACCGACATTTTTACCTTTGCAATCAAGCAGCTTGAATGCTTTCAATCGAAATGCTTTCAAACAAAAAACAATCAATTTCATTATCTCCTCATCATTCACTCTCTTGACGTCAGAAACCACAGGATTTCTAAAAGTTTCATTTACTTTGTGTATAGCTGTTTTACTAATTCCTTGTTACGCACAGATTTTGCAGTCTGAACAGCTTTCGTAGGATGAGACCACTATTTGGGGATGATGTAGGCATCAAGTGATGGCTTTTTAAGATGGACATTTCTTGTGAAGTGGTTAGCGAAATTTGAAAAACGTCTGAGTTCACATAATGTCACAGTTGCAATCATGCTAAAAAGCCAGTATTCTCCATTATTGAATATTGCAGTCTTGTATTGCGGCACGCAATATCATTGGAGACCACGGTTTTGTTTTATGCAAACCTCTGCCGTTCCGACCGCTATGACCGCATCCGTAGTGGTGAGTTTCAGCGCTACTCTCTCTCCCAATACTGCACTCCACGACCGACCTGTTTCGTCCTGATTTGGATTCGTCAGGTAGCGATAGTTTAAGCTGAGAGGGGAGCCCAACGCGGTGCTCGACGGTTTTCGTCTTGGTCACTAAGTCAGAGCTCCGCGAACAGCGCGGTCGAAAGTTCATTGTTTGGGTTTTGGAATTCACGCAGTGTGCTTTTCCTTTGCTGTTTTAAATTGAGGGTAAGGGCTGTATATCCACTCTGGACACGACCACAGTGCTCAGAATGATCAAACATTCGTTCAGAGCAAAACGGTGACCCAAATTGAGGACGAGTGAAGCAATCCGAACACAGCAGGGATTTTGAAGCTGAACACTGCGAATCTATGGTGATTGTTCTCTGT
The DNA here is from genome assembly GCA_944474145.2 of Dicrocoelium dendriticum. Classification (NCBI taxonomy): domain Eukaryota; kingdom Metazoa; phylum Platyhelminthes; class Trematoda; order Plagiorchiida; family Dicrocoeliidae; genus Dicrocoelium; species Dicrocoelium dendriticum. Next base: position 84,704,075 of record OX104068.1, on the reverse strand, counting down.
CTAAAATTTAGTGCTTCTAACAATATAGTTTGCTTTGATTTGTCTGTGCTGTGGCCCAACGTTCCGTGGCATTTCACCAAGGCAGCGTTAGGTTCCACCACTTAGAGGTGAATAAGTTGTTCGGACCGTCCCCATATGACGTTTGCCTTATTTTTACTTCCCATACCGATGTTTGCACGCTAATGTCACCGCTCACCGACAGGATCTATTATACACAGCAGCGCGCAGCACATGTGCCCAGCACGCCGAATGTGTGTGCGTGTGCGCGCGTGCGCCTAAGACACCAAGACACTTCTATGCCCATCGCCCCGCAAACAGTCAAGCAATCCGCACATTGAACATGCGAGGCGGACCACATGGTTGTAAATGCACCCAGAGCTGTCATCGTTCGCCGGAAACCAGATGGAAGAATGTACCGGCTGCGCATTAAAGAGTAACGATCCACCTGTCATGTAGCGGTAGTGTAGCGGACATCGGAGTGCTTGCACTTCGGAAAGATTATGGGGCCGAGATTTGTGTGCATCGCAAATGGCCTTTCGACGTACCCGAAGAGATGGCTTGTGAAATTACCCTTATCCTTAGATTAGCACTGTTTGCGTCTGTTGTGCATTCTGTTGGCATTCAACACAAAGTATATTTGGCCGGTTCCACGAACCCCATAAGAAAGATCCCAGAATGTGTTCACGCAGACGTGCGAGGTATTCCATGACAGGAACACAGGTCATATCGCGGAGGTGACATACTTAAATCAAGTCAATCAGTTACGCTTGTTTCTCAGCGTTTCTTACATGCTTAACACTTTTCCTTTCTCGATTCTCATCTGAAGTCTTGTAGTCACCTCATATTGAGTTCATCCGTCAGTTTCATGTGCAGACGATCGATAGTACAGTGTAAGCCCTTGTGAGCTTGCGGTTATAATCCTGTTGATCGTCTGTAACAAAAACTTTTAAGAAGCGCCCAGTCAGGAGTAAAGATTGTGCAAATATTATACTTGAATAGTCATTGGGGATGAATGATGTTTCGCTAAACCATTGGACGAATAAAGATAATCGTTGGTAAACCGAAAACATTTCTGACTAGGTTAGTGACTGGTTATTCTAACTCTCTCGGCTTTAACAACAACGAAAGCCGATATAGCTTGCCGGAACACCCAAGTAATTAGGCATCCGTCCTGTTTACCCTTGTTCCCAGTTGGCACTCGTTCTCGATGTCGCAGAGGGATACGAATAGTGTGCATTGAGCAGGTGTTCGATAACTGCTCTCCAACTATGGGCTGAAGAAGTAAGCCGGAGAAGAGGAAAGCTGTTCTGCTCAAACTAATTTTGCTTTGATTACTTTGTGTGAAAGTGACTTGCTCTACGTCACAACTGATGCTGCGATGGTGGAATCACGTGCACGACTACTGATAGGAGGACGCGTACTGGACATATACCTTTGTTACAATTCTTAGTTACCGGCTTTCGTTTTGCTACAATTTGTTTCTTGACCTTTGTTTAAACGCATCATTTCTTTACCTTGATTGGCCGGCCTACGTCATGCGGAATGGATATCATCTCAGATGCCGATTTCCGATAATACCGTTTCCTCGAACGCGCCTGGTTGGTTATTTCTTTTGCCACCTTTCATTCGCCCGTATTATTTACTGCCTCCTATGTTGTTGATTGACTTCAAGGCGTTGCAGTATCTTTGCCTCATCCACCGCTGTACACTATTTAAGTGAAGCAGAATTCCCATGTATACAACTCGGACCTGACTCGTGTTCGTGTTCTGTTTGTGGTCGTGGGTACGAACGGTCGGCAGCGACACAACAATTACAAGTTTGAAGGATGCAGTTCTGACTCTACTTTGTGTTACTAATGGTGAAGGACTACCCTGCACCTAGGCAACCACATATATCTCCGTGGATTTGCCAAATGCGTAATGTAGTGAAACCACTAATTACTACGTTACATCTTATTGCGATTTCGATGTTTGCTGGAGTCAAAGACCGAAGATGAACAACAGGGGTGACTGAATCAATAGCGTTTAGTGTCACAATTCTGCCTCCATTTCCACTGGTTTCAAAACGGTTATATTCCGTACGAAATTTGGCAACTTTCAACCAAAGATCCTAGTGTAAGTCTGATTTAAATACGATATACATAGAACTTCAACTGTACAACATCAAAGGATGACTTTTCTCTAGTAGCCAACCAAAGTTTCTTTCAGTGCCTTCGTCCTCCTCATTACCAAAGCAATACTGCCGTCAGGAATATTGACAAAATTACTCATCTCCCTGAGTTTATGAACCTTGGAACGCTCTCCAGAACTCTGTTGTTTCATCCCCATTTCGGCTGTTCACAAAACGATATGACTTTTTTCTTCGCTTCCACCACCTTGTCACATAAACGGTGCTCCCGTATGTATATTTTAACACTTGACCAATAAACATTCAGCAGTGCCGAAACACATGAGTAACAACAACCAAAAGGAGGAAAAAGGAGAGTCAGGGGTGGGAATGCGAAGATCCATGTGCTGTGTGGGCAGTGAGCTTACCGGTTGCCTAGACCGAAGCGGGGGGTTGCGTTAAGGAACCCCATCGCGAGCCTTTGCTTTTAAAGATCCGACCCACGATGCGGCGGGGCGAATACGAAGACCGTTGGCAACCAGGTGGCTTATTCGTCTTTGTGTTCGGTTGCCGTTCACCGAGAAGCCGGTGGCCGGTATGGTTGTTCATCCGCCCGCTGTTAGATACTCACGTCCAATTACAGGAATGAGTAGTCCGTAACTCCACAGCCGGTCACATTGGCTTTGACACAGCGCCGTACGAGCTCTTGTGGCGTTTGATGTAGAACCGTGTGACCAGCCCAGAACTCCCCCGGCCCTGAGACGATGCCGCAGATTGTCCGCGACTGCTTATTCATCTCACTTGCAAAGCAGAAGAGACTTATTCGCAGGTACCTCCACAAGGAACGCATTCCCCAATCCGTAACCTAAGGACGCCCACGATAGACTACAGCTCAGCCACGGGACGGTGCTCCTGTGGCGTTTGTTTGTGCGTCACGCTTACTGTTGCAAACTACGCGCGTATAGAGCTGTTGATATATTTACATATTTATCAGGCACATCCTCCTAGTGCGAATAAACATCCAGAACATCAGGGAACATGATGACGGTAGATAGCGAAGATAAGCGGTGGTGCGAGGATAATCACGGCAAAATGAACATGTTATAAATGCATCGTAGATTTCGACGAAACCTGGCTTGCTCCTTGCGAATCTGGCTCTCACTGGCTCTAGTCAATCTCGGAAGAATGACAGACAAGTGAGATCAGCCTGATACCTCTAGTAATGACGTATTCTGAAAGTGAACCTCTTTAAAAATCGGGGCACCAGCAGAGTCACTTCAGTCAGTGGTGGCAGTTTCCAGCCTACCTACTTCTACTAGTAAATCGTATACGTCGTCCGTATGAGGAGGTCCCCCGGATTTGAAGTGGGCTGGCGCTACGTCTCACATATCCAACATTCAGTGGAGATCAATAGTTCACCCGTTTTGCTTAAAATCTGTACCTGGTGGAAGCACGCTCGCTCAAATCTGCTGTTCCTCAGTTCGTAACCCGGAATTGAAAATAGGACTCATACCGATGGCTTTGGGATAGTTCGGGACATCTATCTTCTAACAAATGTTGATCAACTACATAAGGCCGTATGTGAAGTACGCGATCGAACCCTGGCGCAAACACAATGTAAATGCGCTTGAAGCTCCGTAACGCAGTGTGACTAAATACATTAGAGAATTTTACACCTATACTACCAACACCGATTGGAAGCCCTGGAATTGTACAGCGTTGAATATCGGCATCTGCAAATCACGCCAGTTGCAGTCTGTTGCAAATCAGCCTCAATAGCAAACTGAGAGGCCACCAACACAAACTCGGCACACACTACAGTCGACTTTACTGTCCATAAGCTTTTCTCACCCTTCGGTTGTGCCAAACATAGAACGCCCTTCCAACTCAAGTCTTTTTTGCACCAACATAAACGCTATTCAATTCTCCTTGATGACAATCTGTCCCACGTGCATTAAATGAAATAGTCCGTTTCACGCGGAAAAGGAAATAACTCGAATCAAACTACATATTCACCTGCCCTCTCCGTAACTCTGTGGTGAAGAAACCTACATCAGTGTTCATGTGAATATCTTGCTTAGTCATGAAAACCTTAATTTCGCCATTTTTATGTCACCTTTTCACTTTTGGCTTCCTAATCCTCACTCCGATCATGCTACGGGACTTATCAAGTAACCGCTTTTTGATTCGACAATAATCGTTGTACATTAACCATCGTCTATTATTGTAATGCACCCGCTTTAATATAGTTGCAGTGTGTATCGCTTCTCTGCTTTAAGTGCTGGAATATCGTCTTAAAAACGGAGGCTCCAGTCTGGGTTTCACCAACATCCAACTCCTGTTAAGTTGGTTCTCACCTAAGTAGCCTACGATATCGCAGTGGCATTTACTAATTCCGGCAAAGAGGGATTGACACTCGGCCAAACTGTCGCTGTTTTAAGCCCAGGTTGAATGTAGTGTTCCAGTAAAGATTGATCGTCGAACTGGATAGGTTAACATACAACCATAAATCAAATCGAAGTTCACAGGAAACGTCATAATCGCCGGATGAAAAGAGGATCAGCTGGAAGTTTGCGGTTGTATGAAAACGTGCCACTGTAATCCCAATCGTACAAGACCGGGCATGGTCCTTGAACATTGAGGTACGTACATACACATATTATGCACGTTGGCTAGAGGTGAAAACACCTCAACTACTGTGCAGCAATACATGAGAAGAAAAAAGAGAAAAAACTTATAACAGGTGCATGCCAGCTGAGCTACCGGTAACGGATGGGCATCGTTCTGGAAAGCTACCAGTCTGCTACCATGCAGCAAAAAATAAGTTTTATGCAAAATTTGTATGATACTATGTGCGTACAGAGCTGCTTTTATGTGTGCATATTTCTCGGGCACTTTTTCCTAGTGCTTAGCAAACCCCCCGAACAGAAGGCACAGCTGGTGTTCAGGAACATGATTACGGTGGCTAGCGAATATAAGCGGTGGTGCTACGATAACTACCCCAACTTAGTGATGATGAACGTCGATCTAGTCAAGCTTGACCACTGCAGTCACTCGAAAAACGGAAACTAGTTGCTAACAGCCCGATGTCGCGCTATCATTGGTTGTAGAGGATAACTTTGTGGGTTAAAGACCACATGTCTGATAACCCCGGGTAATATTTCCATCGCAGTCCAACATAGTTTGTGTGCTGTCTAACCACTTGGAAGATGCGCTGCGTCAAAGTAATATCCTGATTGGGTGAAGCAATCGGTGAGGATAATTAGATGAATGAACAGGGGACTGCACATTCGCCTGTAACGCTTATATTGTCTGCGAAGACGCTTATCTCGACGCGCCACATACCGAATGAGGCCATTCGGTTCAGTGAGACGAAGGAGAAAACAAGTTCGAACTAGATAAGTGGCAACGATTTGTGAGTGGTTAAACAGGAACATACATGTTTGTTTTCAACTCGATATAAGTATTATATTCTGACCAAAAGTGATATGTAACTTCTGATAGCCGGTGGTGAACTTCGATGCACCATAAGTACCACAATGCACCCGTTGTTGACATCCTACATACGCCACGGTGCTTTCCTATGCCTTTCTTGATCAATCATGTACATAATCGACTTGGCAGTACTGCGTCGCCGAAGGTGTATTAAAATACGATCCACATGTTTTCTGCCATTGATCCGATCAGCTGCCTCGATGAGTCGGTTCAGTGTCTGACGCGCGTGTTGTAAACGCAAACTAAGTGGATATTTCCCATCCTCTGCACAATTAATCGGATTTTGAAGCGCGCTTTTTCGACTTTCCTGTGTCAGTCGCATTAGGCTTTCCAGTAAACACAAGTACCGTGAAGCCAACATTATATCCAACCGGAATGTGTTCGGCATAGGTGGCAACAGATGACCTTCTGGGACAGCTGCCGGTGGATTCCATATGTCGGGAACGTTTACCTTAGCTCGTCCATACGCCTTAGAACCTTTCACAACTTCTGCAGGCACTGGTTGCAATGTTTTGTATATTGTGGGCTTTCGCGAAGGCGAATCGAGGGCAAGTGCGCTGGCGATTACGTCATGTATGGGTATGGCGCTTTTTGATTGTCGATGAACGCTCGTTTCTGTCTGACCGCGACTGCCATCTATTTTGTCTTGGTCGCATGTGTCAACTCTGTTTGTACCTGCTCGAAGCAGGCCAGTTAAAGTTTTAAATTCTTTCTTTAATGGCTCAACATTAATAAACTGGTGAAAACAACCGATCTGTGATTTTATCTGCCTGATATATTGTAATATCCTGGTTATGCATTCTTGAATAGGTTTGTCCGCACTGGCTCGTTCTTCCTCTGCACCGTGGTCTGCTAAACATTTGTCGGTAGCTTCTGTTGCAGGGATGTCTGACCTGCTGCGCTCAGCCATTGATCGCGCTTGCAGCCGGCGACCGATCGCTGTTTTCAAGCCATAGTCACGGGGATCATGTGATGAACCAAACCCATGCAGTGACGAGTGCGTTCAAGCATGGATGTAAATTCAGAACGTACATGTAAAGATAAGCATTCATAAACAATCAGGTATAACACTTGCAGCTTTTTTCCAGGGTCTGCTTAACTCACATACACTCCCATCTGAGTGGAAAAATGGAATTATCACTTCAATATATACAAAAAGGTAAGCAAAGAGATCCTGCCAACTACCGACCTATTACTCTTCTTGCTGTTTTATAAAAAGTAATGGAATGGGTAATCGCAGATGAACTGATGCGATACTTTGCAAGTCTACAAATAGGTTCTAATGCCCAAAATGGTTTCGGGCGCAGACGATATTTCATGCAGGCATTTCCCTTCACAAATTTCAATAAAGCAAGAAGAAACAACATTTCAACAAAATTTACTGAATTCAGCAATTTCGCGTATTCTGATCAGCTGGTTACATACAGTTAGTGGAAAACACAGTGCAATGTTAACAGCGGTCATGTTTCACGGATTATGCTCTACAATCCTCGCTGATAGCCTTCTCTCATTTCGGCCTATGTGCTTGCTACCGCAAGTACAATTAAAGAGGTAAATGTATGAGGCGGTAACTTGAGAGTCCGGTCTGTCCATGTTGGATTTACAGAGCAACGTTCTGACTTGATGCCATACCACTAGCTCAGCCGCATGGTAACACATCTTAATTAATTGACGGATGCGATGCTGGCATTTTCGGTCAACTTGATCTCCTTTGAACGGCAGTGTAGTGAATACATTTTTCTTCCGGACATCGGTTGGTGGTTTATCTCTGGATCGTATTTTCGCGTGCCGTGCAATAAAGCGCGCGGGATACCCATTCTCTTGTAGTTTCCGGTTGACTCGTTCTAGTTCATGTCCGATTGTGTTTTCCACTAAATGTGTGTAAACAGCTGATGAGAATACGCGAAATTGATGAATTCAGTAAATTCTGTTAAAATGTTGCTCCCTCTTGCTTTATTGGCAGACAATATTGTCTCACTAATTTGCTGCTTACTCGGGAATCATGGACCAAGGCAGCTGATGAAGGAGTCGCATCTTGGGGAATGCGAGTATTCCCTTCAACAAACTGGTTTTACTGCTCCAGTTGAGATGGTTCGGTCACGTCCTACGCATAGCACCAAAGCGTCTACCGCATCGCGCTCTACTGGCTCGTCAAAGATCTGGATGGAGGCGACCGCGTGGTGGTCAGCATTCCACTTGGCGATAGATGAACTCGCTGACGACGTGCCTAACCGCTGTTGGACTCATACTTCTTCCAGGATTGGGACCGAAAGATGAGGAGTGCCAATGGCTTAACACTCTTGAAGACATGGCCAGCCATTAGAATCAGTGGAAGAATTGTGTACAGAATTGTATTGATTCACACGTTCAATACTTCAAACATTGAAAATAACAAAAAATGGGCGCGTGAAAAAAAGTGAAATCTAAATTAGTTTTGCCTTTATCGGCTTTTTCGATAACAATGTTCGGATCTTCTTTTAGGGCAGTTAATGCAACACGTTCCTCTGGTGCAAGATTTGGCTCCCCCGGCTGCTGAAATTCCATAATGTTTACAAGCTCTGCACGACCTGTTGTAGATGACGTAGGTACCTCGACGCATGAACTAGCTAGATATTTGGCTAGCATATTGCAACCCTTGACAAGGCAAACGAATGAGTTCGTCAAGAACTCTCATAACTTTGCGAGAAAGGCGTCGGGTCTTGGGGTTGAGTCGGATGAAATGATGGTCAGTTTCGACGTTAGGTCGCTCATTACCAACATGCCAATATGCGACGTTTTGAGATAGCGAAACATCGTCTAATTGAGGAAAGTAAGCTGTGAGAGAGGATGAAGCTTACGGTAGATCAAATAACGGAAGGAATGAAATTGTGCCTTAACATGTCTTATTTCACGTTCCAATCTAGTTTATACACTCAGGAACTAGGACTGACCATGGGATCGCCAGTATCTACTGTATTGGCAAATGTATACATGGAAGATTTTGAAACAAGGGCGCTGACTGACTCTTGTAGCTCACTGAAAATTTGGTGGCGCTACGTGAGGGACACCTTTGCTATCATAAAATGGGATAAGAAAGACGAATTTCTAAACCGCTTGAACACTCTTGCGGAGACTATAAATTCCCTTTGGAATTGAAATCTGACATTGGAACATTGTCATTCCTTGACTGCTTAGTTCACAGGAATGGGGGTAGTCTAAAAACAACAATATATCTTAAGCCGACGGAGACAGATGATGTACTCCACAGTAGCTCAGATCAACAAAAGCATGTGTAGGCTGGAATCGCCTCATCTCTGTTTCACAGAGCTAGGACACTGTGCATAGAGGAAGAAGATAGGAAGGTCGCCCGGAAAGAAGCAATGAGCCAATTGCTTGGTAGTGGATATCCGAGGCGGTTAGTGAAATGCCAGTTGCAGAGGATTTTAAATCCTCAACCACGGCGTACTACCGAGTGGATTGGGACGGTAGGTATTCCTTATAAATATGGAGTTTCAGAGGCCATCCAGAGGGTCTTAAATAACGAAAACATAAGCGTACTTTTCCAGAAAAGCCGAACTCTTCGTTCTACACTAGTACACCTGAAAGACCCACTTCCCGCAGATAGGACAACCAATTGCGTCTACAAAATTAGATGCAAGGACTACGCACAAGTGCACATCGACCCAACCGCGAGAGAGCTACGCACAAGGATATCAGAACACAAGAAACGCATAACACGGCCACCGAGAAACGAATTTGAATATATGGCTCTACTAAGCAATTCCGCAGTAGCGATGCCCGCGATAGATACAGAGCATGAGATCGACTCCCCAGAGGCTGACTGCTGAGGTAGTTGTGATTAGCAAAGGGAACAGCTGGGTGAACAGAATGGACGGGGCAGAGCTTTTGAGCGTGTGGCGAGCTGTGTTAACCCGACAAGTCTGAGGAGCACCGGCGGAAGGATCCAGGGCAGAGAATGAACATCACACCATCATTGCACCCATCGTTAACAGGGCTTACGTGCATGACCTTGCAACGCGGACCACTTGTGACCGTTCCATGCATTATTTGGAGTGATGCGTTGAGCTGTAACGCGAGTGACCTATTGGCTACATCGCATTCATTGCGGTTATCATTCCAGTTCGCTATTAGAACTATACCAATCCTCTACTGGTTCATTAGGTCTGATGAAGATTTCGTGTCAAAAGCAAAAAGTTGCCTACAAACTATACTAACCGGTTGTTTTAAAACGTTCTGAAATCACGAGTTCTCGATCGGTTACAAGTATTTTCCAAGATGTTGCATATCTGGAACGGGTTAAAATTTGTGTTGTTTTCACAAATTACATACAGCGTTTCAAGCGAAACCTTGACACGGTTCGCGGATGTGTTTATATCCGGATATTATGATTGACATACATCCGTCGCGTGGGTATGTTCTAGCTGCAACAGCAGATTTAAAATAGAGAAGCTTAACCTTGTGTGGCTTTTGCATTTTTGTATTTATATTTTGAGAGCTAATAAGCGATCACAATTGTGACTTTAGGCAGACTGACATTCCGCAGTGATGTTTATTGTTCGTAAAACAATTATGATAGAGATGACACAGGTTGTTATTTGCTTTCACCCAATACACTGATTCTGATCCTAAAAATCGAATCAGTATGGCAGGCAAACCATACAAGTTACCGCGTAGTACTCAGAGAGAAAGAGCATGCATCCGCAACACGGTTGGCAGCATACCGTTTTGGATTTGCCTGTCACTGTGGCCAGCCACAGGACGCCTGCGTCTACAGAGGGATCATGGATGGCTTGAAGTGCACCACCCACAGCTCCAACCACACACCCCATATCCAGTGTAAACCCGATGGAGTAAGACCGGGAGGCATGTGGATGGGAGCCACGTTTCATCAATAGAGCCGGCCCACACTCCTTCACATGCAAACACAAGCACGCTGTATTTGGGAATCAAGCGCACACAAGGCGGTGGTTGGACCGTAATCCGCTCCACACTGAGTGCATGGAACCACACTTTGATGCTAACACGGCCACAAGGACCGTGCACCCCGTCCCCTCCAGCAATGACCAACTGCCCATGGAGCCAGTATGGACGAGGTAGTGGGTAATAGACAGGTAGACACCTTGTTAACATGCAAATCAAACGCAGCTAATCCGGGGATACCAAGGAACAACCAATTACTTGAAACGACAAGATGAAAGACAATAAATCCGATAATGCATACAGGTACGGAGACTTAACTCATTACTAAATGTGCGCATACAAAATGACCACGAACGAATCCGCGATAAGTTCAAGAGTTAAGAAAACATACGATAAGAAAATGCAACAAATTAGAAAATGTTGTCGAAATTAACTACAGTTAGCTTAAGCGAAGTGTGTAAGTTCATAGAAAATAGTACAGGTAGAGATAAATATAAAAAAGAAAAGCATTAGGACAAAATTGAAAACCCAATACCTGAAACAAACAGACTTAGCATGCAAGCACGCGGCTAGTAAATCGAATGCAACGTACCCACAAACGCTGCGGTGGTTCGGCGTACGTTCTTTGCAGGACACGTCCTCGTTTCGGTGTTAGCCCTCTATGGCCTCACTCATGGCTCACACGGCCTGCCTGACCCAGGCACTCGCGACCGCATGTGCTACAACACCATGCGCTCGATGTCGATGGAGTACAACCCATCGGCGCCTGCCGCTTCCGCACTTGCCGCTTCTTCTCTGCATTCATGAGGTCTTTCTCCCGCACTTCGGCAACTGCCTTCGTGAGCAGGTCACGCCATGCACGCCGATCAACCGCCTTCGATTCCCATGACCTGCAATCAAGATTCGAACGTGAGACGCTCACTTTGATCATATCCTGGTAACGTAACTTTGGTTTCCCCACATGCCGTTTCCCAATACTCAGCTGACCATATAATAGTTGTTTCAGTATCCGCGCTGATTCCATACGACTCACATGACCGAGCGACCTCAGGTGTCTCAGCAAAAGTATGCAGTCCACTGCATACATCCCACTTTGTCGCAACACTTCTCTGTCAGCAACTCTGTCACACCAACCCATGCGCAAAATCCGTCGCAAACACTGTTGATGGAACCGCTCGAGAAATCACACATCCCGCCTGTACATCGTCCACGTTTCACTGCCGTATGGAAGAACGGATAGCACCATGGATTTGTACACCGTCAGCTTCATACAAACGGTAAGCTGACGGTTGTACCACACTCGGTACTCTAGCGTCCCGGATGCCACCGCTGCCTTCGACACGCGAATACGCAGCTCATTGTGTAGCTGCTGATCAGTCGACATCACACTCCCAAGTGAGCGGAAGCGGGAGGTGGTTTCCAACACTTCAGCACCAATGCTGATTTGCGGCACCATTGTAGATTGCACATCCGGTGAAGGCTGAAAGAGACAGACAGTTTTGCTTGTGTTGATGGTGAGCCCGAATTTGGCCGCTGTGGAAGCCAGAGCACTAGTCATATGCTGCAACTCATCCGCACTGTGTGCAAACAACGCATAGTCGTCATCAAACAGTAACATACGGACAGTTGTCTCACAGAATATAGTTTTCGCACCGAAATGACGGATGTTCATCAACCCACCATCAATACGGTGCTCCACACGAACACCGTAAACACAAGCCGCATCAAAAGCACAACATTGCATGAAGATATATATTAAACAGGGCAGGAGCTAAGACACAGCCTTGCTTCACACCAGAGACAACTGCAGTGTCATCCGAGGTCACTTCACTCAGGTGCACCGTCGCCCGCATACCACTGTGCAGACATTCAATTAAACTGACAAACATACGCGGACAACCAAACTTACCCGACACCAGCCACAATGTCTCGCGGTTCACCGTTTCAAATGTCTTGGTGAAATCAACAAAACCCGAGTACAAATGCAGATGCCATTCTCTGCACTTCTCCTGCAACTGACGAGCCGCAAACACCATATCTATAGTGCTGCGACCCGAACGGAATCCACACTGTTCTTCCGCCATGTTAGGTTCGCAATCTGACTGACGAGGCGGTTGAGCAGGATTCGAGCAACCACCTTGCCCACACAACTCAGCAAGTTGATGCCACGATAATCCGTGTAACCTTGCTTGCTCCCTTCGCTTTTGTACAGTGGTAGCACAAGAGGATCCTTCAGTTCATTAGGCACCTCCTCCTCAATCCATACGCGTTGCACCAATTGGTGCAGCGCAGTCACCAACGCGGGTCTGCCGTGTTTCAATAACTCAGATACAATTCTGTCGGCACCTGATATTTCCGTTTCGCTGCTGAGCGAATGCTCTCTGCATCTCATCCGGTGTCGGCGTGTCCGCCAGACTCGCCTTCACATCGTGCTGCTTCAAGCCATTCAAAGTAGGTAAGTCGATCTCTGGACGGTTGTTTAAGAAACTGTCAAAGTTTTTCGGCTAGATCTGCATTACGTCTGTGTGCAGATAACATCTGAGCTAACATCGATCAACGTCCTCAGCGGCTCCAACCTCTGTCCATACACCGGCTTCAAGTAGTCAAAGGATTCTTGTGTTAGCGGCGTTCGGCGTTGCATTCCATCTGTTCCGCCTTTTCGTTCCACCATGCATTTTTTATGCGACGGAGCTCTCGGGTCAGTCGTCGTCGAATCCGCCCAAACTATCTCTTCTTCCCTAAGTTACTGGAGTCTAGCACATGTGCAGCAAATGCTGCATTCTTCTCACACACAAATGCGCCAATCGTCGCATTGTTCACATCAATCCCTTTAGGCTGTTTACTGTTTGCGCGCTCGATGGTCTCTTCGGCAGCAGCTGTCACCTGGTCGCGAATGTGGTGCCACAGGTCACCCACTGTGACTATGCATTCCACATCACACAGGTGTGTAGGCATCATCTTCTCAGCTCAATGCACTTCTACATTGTACTGAGGAAGAGGATCTTAAATTTACGCCGGTTAACGACAGAAGTGCAATAAATAGATCTAGAAAAATATATGTATACTTTGGTCTGCACCAATTTGTGATCAGTGCCACACCAAGCTCCACGCAGTACACGTGTCATGCGCACTTCACGCATATCACGCTGACGTATGATGACATAGTCGAGCGGGTGAGTGTGACTACTCCGTGGGTGTGTCCAAGTTGCCAATCACTCGCACTCAGTGCAAACCGAGTGCTGGTGATCGGCAGGCCGTGAGTGCCACACAGTGAGAGCAGCCTGTCACCGTTCGCATTCGCTGAACCAATGCCATGCGAACCGATAACATCTGTCCACACCGATGCATCACGTCCAACGCGCGCATTGAAATCATCCAACAGAAATAGTCGGTCGCTCCTCGGCACAGACCGTATCACGGAGGGTATCTGAGTGTAGGATGGAACACGCGTGTCATCAGGATAACACATGGTCGGACCGTACGTGCATATAAAAGTGGCAAAATTATCTCTGCCGAGTCGTCGGCGAGCAGTCGTTAGTTGTACGCTGATGCCAGTTGGTTCACCCACTAGATGGCCATGGAGACGATCGGATATTGCAAAGCCGACCCCTTGTTCACCTGGTGCTGTGGTGGCGCTGCCCATTCAGTAGAACGTGTAGCCAGCACCTGCTTCATGCAACTTACCTTGTTCAGCGAGCCGAGTTTCACTGAGCGTCGCAATATCAACGTGGTAACTCGCCAGCTCCATCGCGACCAGTGCAGTGCGCCGTTCGGGGCGCTCACTGGAGTTTCGGTTCAGTAGTGTGCACATTCCAGCACCCGATGCTGAGTGCTTTGCGCGCAGGTATGCGATTGCATTGGTACGCAACGGCACGCTAGCTGGCGGGTGCGCTTCTTAAGTTTGCTTGAGTGAATTCGCCCGGAGCCTTTGGCTCAATAGCCTAACCCATAAGGTAGTGGGGAGCAGATCCAGCTCGTGAATGTGATTTCAGAGACAGAGTATGTTCTGCTTGAGGTCTGTCGCACGCTGCCTTTGAGGTACTGGAACGATTCATATATGATTTGCGGCCGTAGTAGGATAACCACCTGCGACCACGTCCAGACGCAGGTGGGTTTTTGGCGGGTTTGCGCCACTTTGACCTTGGGGCTGCTTGGCTTGAGGAGAGCAACAGCAAACAATTGAGGAACCTGAAGTGCCCTCTTATCGTCAGAGACCATGCGTGACGCTCGTGCTCTACGCCAATCGAGCTGGGAGCTTACAACTCGTAGACCTGTTGTCGCCCATGGGTAGGTTTTACAGGAAGAGGGCCACCGACCACTTCCTAACCTCCGAAGAGGATGGGGTTTAGACAAGGATACTGGCATGTCGCCCACACCTGACCGGGTAACGAATGGGGTCCTTATCCAAAGCCGTCGATTCAATGTACACCCGAAAGTTATCAAATCTAACACATGGTCAGTACACTGACTCATGCGGTTTGGTGTCCTGGATCTTAGCAGGCAGAGGAGCAGAACCCAACTCCCACGCAGTTGTCGCCACTAGGAGGTGTCCAGGACATTAACTCATGGCACAACAGAAGCAGCACTAGGTAGACCATCTACCAGGATCTAGCCACCACCAGCCTCAGTGCACCATGGGCTCTCCAGCCACATAACCGGCTGCATCCGGTTTGTGATTCGCCTGTCACTGTGGCCAGCCACAGGACGGCTGTGCCTACAGAGGGACCATGGGTGGCTTGCGCTGAACCACACACAGATCCAACCACACACCCCGTATCCAGTGTAAACCCGATGGAATAAGACCGGGAGGCATGTGGATGGGAGCCACGTTTCATCAATAGAGCCGGCCCACACTCCTTCACAGGCAAAAACAAACACGCTGTATTCGGGGAATGAAGCGCGCACAAGGCGGTGGCTGGACCGTAGTCCGCTCCACACTGACTGCATGGAACCACTCCTCGAGACTAACACGGCCACAAGCATCGTGCAGCCCGTCCCCTCCAGCCACGACCAACTGTCTCCTAGAGCCAGTATGGACGAAGTAGTGGGTAATAGACAGGTAGGCACCTTGTCAACATGCATATCAAACGCAGTCACACCGATGATGTCAAACAATAGCCAATCACTTGAAATGACATTATCGAGTAAACTATATCTGTTAAAGAATACGTCTATGCAGACATAACTCTTCTCTAAATGAACATATGAGGTAAGTTGGTTAGCAATGAATTCGCGAGAAGTACAAAATGTCCAGAAGTGACTCAAAACATGCTACAAACGCAAAAAATTTAACGAAGATAACCACAATTATCGTAAGCAATGTGGCCAGTTAATAGAAGATTATTCAGGTAGGCAGAACAAAGCAAATAAAGTGGAATGAAATGTATGCAGCTAAAAATACCTAGTTTAAGTGTAATTTGGTTCAGCCCAACTGCGGTGAAGAAGCATCATGAAAGCAAAATCAGCCTCTGCTTGGGGTACTACAGATATATATATATATATATATATATATATATATATATATATATATATGTAGTACCCCAAGCAGAGGCTGATTTTGCATTCATGATGTGTTGTTTGACATCCCCGGTGTGGATGCGTTTGATATGCATGTTGACAAGGTGCCTACCTGTCTATTACCCACTACTTCGTCCATATTGGCTCCAGGAGACAGTTGGTCGTTGCTGCAGGGGACAGGGTGCACGGTTCTTGTGGCCGTGCTAGGCTCAAAGAGCGGTTCCATCCACTCAGTGTGGAGGGGACTACGGTCCAGCCACCGCATTGTGCGCGCTTCATTCCTCAAATACAGCGTGCTTGTGTTTGCCTGTGAAGGAGTGTGGGCCGGCTCTATTGATGAAACGTGGCTCCCATCCACATGCCTCCCGGTCTTATTCCTTCGGGTTTACACTGGATATGGGGTGTGTGGATGGAGCTGTGTGTGGTGCAGCGCAAGTCACCCATGGTCCCTCTGTAGGCGCAGGCGCCGTGTGGCTGGCTACAGTGACAGGCAAATCCGAAACCGGATGCCGCCAACCAGTATCTATGATTCGCTTTCGAGCATAGTGTGGACAGCTGGGAGTTTGAAGGGGTCACAATGACAGCAAGTGTTTGAAGATTTTACAAAGCAGATATCGCCTGTGTGTCGAACGGTTACCGCCAAGTAACTATGATCACATGGGTTTGACCTACTGGCATACGACTGGCCCACGGTAGCCTCGATAATGTGCAGCGTACTCCAGTACACAGAGGAATGCGTTATTGGCCTGTCCATCAGCAGATGGTGAACAGTATTTGGTCAGTGAAAATTAACTCCCTGCAAAGAAGACGAAACCAAATGCCAGTCACTAATCACCTCGGTACTGAGTCATTGCAATCAGTTTTGCGATATTGATAACTGGCCATCTTGTAGTCAACTTATTTTACCGAAGGCCCTGCAATTATTCTGCCTTTAAAGGACCATGAAATGGAGCAATCCTTGCGGAACAGTTCGCACGGCCTAATCTTACTTTACTTTGAACAAAATTGGAAACCTTCCCTGCTTGGACAAATCCGGCACACATAAGAAATGGTGCTGAACGTGTTGCCAGAGGCAATTCCCTCATGGTCTATGCTATCCCATCCAAATGGTCGGTGTGACTAGACACAACTCTTACAAACACATGACTTTTGTTAGGAGAATGCCAAACGGACATCTGCTTTGGTTACACTTCTTACTTACCTGCTTTCGTCTCCCGGTCGTTTGTTCCTTGACTATTGTTTAAATGGTATAGGTAGAAATTAGTCACATCTAGACTCACTCAGACAGCCATCACACGCCCGGAAAAGCACTGTACGCGCGTTTCATCCTTTCGGGAATTGTCAGCAGTGTGCATTCCATCGGACCCCTGGTACGGCTCGAACCCGCATCTCGACTGTTGCCATTCCGTGGCTGAGACCACTGAGCTACAGGAGACGGCAACGACCATCGTAAATAAGTTACTAGATGTGATATAGCGCCGCTCACTATCCACTGACTTGCATGTTACTACCGTGCAGAGGACAGGGTAGCCCCCTCACCAAGCGACGAACGTACCAAACACATCTAGTAACGTATTCACGATAGTCGTTGCCTTCCCCCGTTGCTCAGTGGTCTCAACCACGGACTGACAACAGTCGAGATGCGGGTTCGAGCCCTACCATGGGTCCGATGGAATGCGCACTGCTGACGATTCCCGAAAGGATGAAACGCGCGTACAGTGCTTTTCCGGGCGTGTGATGGCTGTCTGAGTGAGTCTAGATGTGACGAATTTCTACCTATACCATTCAACTCCCCTCACTACTTCTCTGTATTGTTTAAATGCATCATCTCTCTACTTCCATTGATTAGCCTACGTCATTCATAATGCTATCTCAACGGCCTATTTTCAACAATGACATTTCCTCAAACTCGCCTAATTGGCTCGTTCCATTTCCACTTCTCATTCGCTCGTCTTATTCTTTGATTCCTACAATGTTGGTTGACTTCAACGTCCCTTAATAGCATTGTTTCATAAATTATTGTACCCTATATAAGGAAGCAATGTTTTCATGCATACAACTCGGTCGTGGCTCAACTTCGTGTTCCTCTTGCAGTCGTTGGGGCGTGAACATTTGGCGGGAAATGGCAGTCCCAGTCCCATAGCTGGGAGCATCCATGGCCACGACAATTTCCTGTCTCGGGTCATAGTGAGTAAGCAGTAGATCGAACTTCAGCAGCGACTTCAACTTTTTGAGTGATTGCTAGCATTGTTTGGATCACTTCCGTTCAGCAATTGATCAGCAATTGATTCCACGGATCACGTTAGCGAGGTATATGTGACAAAAGTTCCCTATAGTGACACCATTCCCAAGAATGATCGCAACGTTGTGATATCCGTTGGTGCAGGTAACCGATCTATTACCTTGATGTCATCCGAATCTGGTCTTCGGCCATGCTGATCATACACAAAGTGCAGGAACTTGATGACTTAATCAAAAAATGTGCATTTATCCGGGCGCTATGGAAACCGTACGCTTTGATTATCAGCATCACCACACTCAGTCGTTGAAGCAGTTTATCTTGCGCTCGGCCCATTAGGATAATATCATCTAGATAGGCTGCGGTCCCAAGTACGCCGGTCAGCATGGTGTCCATAAGTTGCTGAAAAATTTCAGGTACTGTTTCGACTCCAAACGGTAGTCGGTTGTATTGATAGAGCCTGCGAAGTGGGTTTATCGTAAGTAGTTTCTTGCTTTCTGGCTCAACTTCAAGTTGCAAGTAAGATTCTCAGTGATTCAGCAAGAACATCAGTCTGAGGCAAACAATTGTTTTCAATGATTCATCTACAGGCCGGTACAATCATATAAGGTTAAATTACAAAGGGATGGATCGTGATTGGTTCGGGGGTTTGTTCTGAACTGACTCGGTCAATGGTTAGACAGCGAATGGTTCGCCGCTGTCTCATGCACACAGATCGATTGAGGGTTACGTAATCACAATGCCTGACCCGATGTCGGGGTGACGGCTAGGCTGATGGTTGTTCGGCCAGGGCAGGTATAGAGATTGAACAAACTTTTTCTGGGAGCACAGCGGCGATTAAGTTCACGTACGAACTTGAACAAGATGGCCAACTCTCATTTCTGGATGTACACCTTATTAGACGAACTGACGGTTAAATATTAAGGAAGACAAACAGAAAGAAGACGTGGACAGGTCAGTATACAAATTTCAGTAGTTTTGTACCGCTTAAATACAAGCGTAACTTAGTACATTGTCTCACCTCAAAGGCGAGAAAGATATGTTCAGAGGATGCTCTGGAGGATGAGATGAAATCCATCCAGAACACTTTGCGTGAAAATGGTTATCCAGAAAGATGCATTCAGCGCAACATGCAGCCCAAAATAACACCGGTCGTTAAGGACGTAGTTGCGCAAAAGGCCCTCTTCATCCGCCTTGATTTTAAAGGTGATACAGTTAGTGAGCTCTTAACAAGGAAACTGACGCAATCGATAAGGAACACCTTTCCGGCTGCGGAGTTACGATGCATCTTCGCCACGAATCAGCTAATTCCTGTGTGCAACAAGGACAGACTGCTGAAGCTGACCTCTTCTTACGTTATCTACCGATTTGAGTGGACTTGTGGGGCAACATACATTGGTTGTACGGCTCGTCAACTGTCACGTCACATTAAAGAACATAGCCCTAAATGGTTGTTGAACGGGGGCACCGGAGTACTTACAAGCGGTATCTTACCTCATCTTTTCGAATCTGGTCACCAGGTTAACTTCCCGAATGCTTTCACTGTGATTTATCAGGTTCCAATGAGCAAATCGAAAGGTACGCGGTTAAGGATGCTCGCCACTGCAGAGGCCATTGCGATCCGCATACTCCAACCCCCGCTGTGCTCGCAGAAAAAGTTTGTTCAATCTCTATACCTGCCCTGGCCGAACAACCATCAGCCTGGCCGTCACCCCGACATCGGGTCAGGCATTGTGATTACGTAACCCTCAATCGATCTGTGTGCATGAGACAGCGGCGAACCATTCGCTGTCTAACCATTGACCGAGTCAGTTCACAACAAACTCCCGAACCAATCACGATCCATCCCTTTGTAATTTAACCTTATATGATTGTACCGGCCTGTAGATGAATCATTGAAAACAATTGTTTGCCTCAGACTGATGTTCTTGCAAGTAAGAATATGCGAAATCAAGGGCAGTAAAGCATTTTCCTCAATATAGCTTCGCAAACACGACATCAGAGAGTAGAAGTGGGTATTGATAAGGATCCATTGCGGCATTTAACCCAGTTGAGAAGTTGGCGCACAAATAAATAATACCGTTGGGTTTCTTGATTCTAACAATGGGAGCAGCCCATGGTGAGAAAGTGATTTGCTCGATCACACCCGTACGCTGTCGCCGCTCAAGTTCCTGTTCCACAAGTAGTTGTGGAGCGTGGGGGACTGGACGTCTGGGTCGAAATATTGCCTTTGTGACGAGAGAGTGAGTTTTGTTTGCATAATTGTGCAGCGCCAAAGCTCGGGTCGGAAGATGTGAGCGTATTTCATGTAAAGCTGTTCGGAGATTCTTCCACTGGGATGAGTCGGCATGGCAGCATGGCGGATCATGACGTTTGGTTTAGAATCTACACGATTCAGTGACTCGTCGAGTAGTTGGCTCGCCGAGCAACCTCCTCGTGGTGTCAGCTGGGCGGTTCGGGAATTTCCTGTTCCGACTGATGGTTCGGCGGCAGTGTTCCAGGACGGGGTGAGTATTCGACTGGCAAGCGTTCTCCCTATAAAAAGCCACAAATGTCCGTTTAACAACACTGCGACGTGGTGGGTGTGACTCGCCAATAAATAAAGTCACTCTCCCTTATCTCCTTTGGAGATATTGCACACTGGCAAGCAACCTGAGCATCGGATCTTGTCTCTGACTTCGGGAGTGTTGGGCCCCTGGCATGGCTTATCGTCATCCGAAAGGCGTATGAACTGAGTGTCCAGTCACTGGCTCCCAACGGGTGCGAATCCCTCATCTCACCATGTTGCCTTGTGAGTTAGAACCTTTGGCCAGAGGCTCGGGATGATGGTTCCTTAAGACAACCAAGCTACTTCGGCCTAGGCAACCGGGTAGTATCACTTCTACTAACGAACCATGGATTTATAACTACAACGGCAACGAACAAGCTTGTTTTCGGTGGATTTCATCAGGCTGGCATACCATAACTAATAAGAATAAAATGGGTTAAAATATCAGACGGGAGTAAAGTTCAATGGGTACAATTAAACGGTCTAGATCATCCAAATGATAAAGTCAAGTGTTTGGTCCACACACGGTTAAATGATATGTCAGTTGCATGTTTCTCAGCAGGGGTTAGTGTAATTGGGGGCCAGGGAAGAGAGAGAACCTTAACGAATTGTTTTTGTGCACGTAGGTCTGGGTTCTGGAGACGGATGGCAATCGCTTCGGCTGTTGCTAATGGGCGACATCTTACCGCTCGTGTGTAGCATCCAGATACGCGGTAAATTGGCTGAAAACTTTGGTGCCTATCGATCTGGTGGTTAAAATCAAGTAGAAGTGCCAACACGGCGCTTGTCACCGTTTTAGTTCCACCTGCACACAGCCAACCCGGGCAATGCTCACGGATTCTCTCAGACAGTCTCCTGGTTGTTCTTCCGATATAACTTACTCTACATGAACAAGTAAAGGAGCATCCAAAGAAAGAAGTACTTGACTGAGGAAGTCTGTCCTTGAGTAGAAGCCTTACGATTGGTGTTGTGGTAAATCATAGCCGTAAGCTTGCCGCGTAGTACGTACGGTTTATGGCGTCGAATAGCCTTCTAGACGTTGCCTGCGCTATTCCATCTCCCTTGAACGGCAACGACAAATAAACCAATTTCTTTTCAATCGAATCGGTTTGAGACCTCAATTCCCGACACTCCATATTTCTCCGAACAAACTTTTCGGGATAGCCATTTCTCACAGAAAAGGCCAGCTAAGAAATTCAGCTTGTCCGAAAGCGTATCCTCACTACACATCCTTTCTGCCCCTTCGGTCAAACATCTAATCAAGTTCCGCTTCTGACTTAATGGGATAAAACTGGCAAAAATTTATGTATTGTCCATTCCACGTGGCTTTTCTGTGCACCCTGCGCTGCAACGACCCATCTGATCTTCTGCTAATTTGGACATCTAGGAGAGACATCGTACCATGAGATTCAGATTCCAGGGTAAACTTAGCGTTGTCGTGCGCTGAGTCACACGCTCTCTTGCTGCTACGATGCTATTCACTCATGCTACTATGCCAACTTCACAATCACACGTCACCATTTCACCTACCCCTCCCTTGTACCATTCACTCCCATGTTTACCTGATTCTTCTTTGGCTATCAACCCTACCTCCACCGATGAACCTGTTCCCGTGACATATGCAAACTCAACCACACAGTGCGCAACAGGGAGGTGCCAGTCCCGAAGTCACCAACCTTCGCTCCTGCAACCGGGAACGAAGTTCAAAATTGCAGTCTTCAACGTACGCACATTACTGCAGCTCGGTCAGCAAGCTGGACTTGTACGCAAGCTAGAGACCCTTGGAATTGATGTGTGATGCCTGAGTGAAACGCGACTCCAGGACTCCAAATCGGTCTACCAGCTGGCGTCACCGCCCCACCCACGCACCCGCTTTCATCTCCGCCTCTCTGGTGACGCCGAGTCTGCCGCATCTAGGCAAATTGGTGCTGAAATCGCCCTCAGCGCTACAGCCGAGACTGCTCTGATCGAGTGGATTCCGATCAATAGTCGCGTTTGTGCCATGAGGCTCCATGGCTCTTGTAAAGTTAACAGACATCGAGTAACAACGCGTGCCCTATTCGTGAGTTCTGACTACGCGCCCACTGACTGTACCTCGGACATAGTCAAGGACCAATTGTACCAGAACCTACATAAACTGCTCCTAAGGGCTCCTAAAACATACATCGTTGTTTTGGCAGGAGATTTCAACGTGCGTGTAGGTCGGCTGCTACCGTGTGAGCGCCACCTCGGGGACCGCATGGATGTGGTGATGTACGCTCAGACAACAGAGTGAGACTGCTCAGTCTATGTTGCTCATCAGCTTTTCCTCTCCAGCACGAGCTTTCATCATCCTGGACGCCAGTACGCCACTTGGCGCCCCCCGTCATAAACTTAGCGCTGGTCACAGATTCACCACATAGCCATAAGTCGCAGGTGGCGCGGCAGCGTACGCAACTGCCGACCATTTTGGTCAACATGTGTCGATACCGAACTTCTCGAACTCCGTCACGTCCACCGGCGGCCAACAATCGTAGCGTTCTTGCACATCCGAGCGGCATTTGATTCAGTGGATAGATCCGCGTTGTGGAACTGTTTACTGAAAAAGGTGTGCCTAACAAGTTCGTAACCTTCCTGAAAGAACTTTACAGTCACACGTCGGGCAAAGTCAGGGTTTACGGCACGCTCTCTTCTTCGTTTGCTGTGAGTAGTAGTGATCGCCAAGGTTGCTCTATTTCATCTTTCCTTCCCAATTTTGCCATCAAAGATGTCATTCAAGAAGCACTGAAAGGTGTTCAGAACTGCGGTGCTGAGCTCCGCCCTAGAGACATAGTCACAGACTTGGACTACGCCGATGATATCGTCTTACTGGGGGACGACACACAAACCGTCCAGCGCGCTTTGGACCGCTTAGCGATGGAGGAGTCTAAGTACGGCGTATACTTCACTCCGGGAAAAGGTAAAACGCTGCTCCAGGATTGACAGGTGCCTGAACCCGCGCTAACCATTGCTGGACATATTCTGGAGCAAGTCCCTTGGTTTACTTATCTACGGTGTTGCATCACGACTGGTGGCAGTGTTGGAGATGAAGTCTCACAACGGATTGCAAAACCCGCCTTGCATTCGTCAAACTGAGACACCTGTGGCGTCACCATGATGTCAGTCTCAAGCTCAAGGGCAGGGTGCATATGCTTCCGTCCGTGCAGTACTCTTGTACGGATCTGAGACCTGGCCTAATCACTCGGAAGACATGAAGCGGTTGTCAGACTTCGACAATCTCTGTTTATGAAGGATTGTTCGGGTGTGATGGCAACACCACGTACGTAACGCAGAGGTGCGAAACCGAGTGCTTCGAGTGAGTAGTGCCAGTCTTAAGGACGTTATTCTCCGACATCACATGCATTGGCTCGGGCATGTTTTGCGCATGCCATCCCATCGCCTTCCACGTCAAGAGCTATTTGCAATCCCAGGGGGCGAATGGAAAAAGTGCTGCGGTGGAGAGCCAATGATGTGGAGAAGGAGAAATAGCAAATTGGTCATGGCGACAGCCGCCAAGCAATAGGCGTTTACTTTCACTCTCAGCCCGGCTATCTCTACCTGATGAGTCTAAACAAAGACAAAATCATCGGTCGTAGAGTGCGGGGATGGGAGAGAGCCACACCGAAAGGCAATCTCAAGTTTGGTGGCAGTCGGACCAGTCCGTCTTCCAGGTTGGGGACCGCGTGATGCAGAACCTCAGTGGTTGAAACCATTGGGTGGCATAACCCTCAACAGACCACAATGGTATCAATGGTGTTTCGCAATCCCCCCCCCCTCTGATGCACACAAAGAACTCACGAAACAAAAACAAGAGATAAAATGGCTGTGCAAAACCAAAAAATCGCCTGAAGTATTGAAACATGGCAGACCCCCGTTGGTGACTGTGCTGCACCAATTGGTGCAACGTGTATGGATTGAGGAGGAGGTGCCTAATGAACTGAAGGATGCTCTTGTATTACCACTGTACAAGAGCAAAGGTAGCAAGCAATCTTGCGCGAATTATCGAGGCATAAATTTGCTGAGTTGTGTGGGCAAGGTGATTGCCCCAATCCTGCTCAACCGCCTCGTCAGTCAGATTGCGAACCTAACATGGCGGAAGAACAGTGTGGATTTCTTTCGCGTCGAAGCTTTATAGATATGGTGTTTGCGGCTCGTCAGTTGCAGGAGAAGTGCAGAGAACGACATCTGCATTTGTACTCGGGTTTTGTTGATTTCACCAAGACATTTGAAACGGTGAACCACGAGACCTTGTGGCTGGTGTCGGGTAAGTTTGGTTGTCCGCGTATGTTTGTCAGTTTAATTGAATGTTTGCACAGTGGTATGCGGGCGACGGTGCACCTGAGTGAAGTGACCTCGGATGACACTGCAGTTGTCTCTGGTGTGAAGCAAGGCTGTGTCTTAGCTCCTGCTCTGTTTAATATATATCTTCATGCAATGTTGTCTTGTGCTTTTGATGCGGCTTGTGCTTACGGTGTTCGTGTGGAGCACCGTATTGATGGTGGGTTGATGAACATCCGTCATTTCGGTGCGAAAACTATATTCTGTGAGACAACTGTCCGTATGTTACTGTTTGATGACGACTGCGTTGTTTTCACACAGCGCGGATGAGTTGCAGCACATGACTAGTGCTCTGGCTTCGACAGCGGCCAAATTCGGGCTCACCATCAACACAAGCAAAACTGTCTGTCTCTTTCAGCCTTCACCGGATGTGCAATCTTCAAAATTGCCGCAAATCAGCATTGGTGCTGAAGTGTTGGAAACCACCTCCCGCTTCTGCTCACTTGGGAGTGTGATGTCGACTGATCAGCAGCTACACAATGAGCTGCGTATTCGCGTGTCGAAGGCAGCAGTGGCATCCGGGACGCTAGAGTACCGAGTGTGGTACAACCGTCAGCTTACGGTTTGTATGAAGCTGACGGTGTACAAATCCATGGTGCTATCCGTTCTTCCATACGGCAGTGAAACGTGGACGATGTACAGGCGGGATGTGTGATTTCTCGAGCGGTTCCATCAACAGTGTTTGCGACGGATTTTGCGCATGTGTTGGTGTGACAGAGTTGCTGACAGAGAAGTGTTGCGACAAAGTGGGATGTATGCAGTGGACTGCATACTTTTGCTGAGACACCTGAGGTCGCTCGGTCATGTGAGTCGTATGGAATCAGCGCGGATACTGAAACAACTATTATATGGTCACCTGAGTATTGGGAAACGGCATGTGGGGAAACCAAAGTTACGTTACCAGGACATGATCAAAGTGAGCGTCTCACGTTCGAATCTTGATTGCAGGTCATGGGAATCGAAGGCGGTTGATCGGCGTGCATGGCGTGACCTGCTCACGAAGGCAGTTGCCGAAGTGCGGGAGAAAGACCTCATGAATGCAGAGAAGAAGCGGCAAGTGCGGAAGCGGCAGGCGCCGATGGGTTGTACTCCATCGACATCGAGCGCATGGTGTTGTAGCACATGCGGTCGCGAGTGCCTGGGTCAGGCAGGCCGAGTGAGCCATGAGTGAGGCCATCGAGGGCTAACACCGAAACGAGGACGTGTCCTGCAAAGAACGTAGGCAGAACCAGCACAGCGTTTGTTGGCACGCTGCGTTCAATTTACTAGCTGCGTGATTGCATGCTAAGCCTCTTTATTTTAAGTGTTGGATTTTCAATTTTGTCCTTATGATTTTCTTTTTTTACATAAATATCTACCAACGCTCTCTTTTATAAGCATTCACACGTCGCTTAATGCAATTGTAGTTAACTTCGACAACATTTTCTTGTTTGTGGATTTTTCTGTATATATATATATATATATATACTTTCTTATCTCTTGAACTTATCTCGGATTCGTTTGTAAACAACTTATTTCATGTGCTCAATTATTTAAAATTAATCTCAACGTTTCCTTGTTCATTACTCGATTAATTTTATTCGTTACCTTTCTCTTAAGTGATTATTTGTTGCTTGATATCTTAGGTGTGGCTGCGCTTGATGTGCATGTTGACAAGTTTCCTACCTGTTTATCACCCACTAAAGTTGGTCGTTGCTGGAGGGGACAGGGTGCACGGTCCTTGTGGTCGTGCTAGACTCGAAGAGCGGTTCCATGCACTCAGCGTGGAACGGTCTACGGTCCAGCCACCGAGTGCTTGTGTTTGCCTGTGAAGCAGTTTTGGCCGGCTCCGTTGATGAAACCTGGCTCCTATCCACGTGCCTCCCGGTCTTATTCCTTCGGGTTTACACTGAATATGGGGTGTGTGGATGGAGCTATGGGTGGTGCAGCGCAATCCACCCATGGTCGCTCTGTAGGCGCAAGCGTCGTGTGGCTGGCCACAGTGACAAGCAAATCTGAAACCCGGATGCCGCCAACCATATAGGAGTAGATTTAGCTACACAATCCAAACCACTTCATGTAGAGTATTATCGGTACAAGAAGTTAGGTAGACGGTGCCATGGAGATTTATATTTTTTGAATTCAAGTTCACAGTCAATTACTTTATCTAGTGCCTAAGTTTCTCCTGATGCCCTTGGGGCCTTGAAACTAGTAGGTTTGACTGGAATTCCTCTTAGCTTCGCCCATGTTGATCGTGCAATGATGGTGGTCAGAGGCCGTATATAGATGCAACGATGCTGCAACATCGTTGAGTTTCACAGTCAAGTACTTTTTATTGCTTGCTAATTCTGTGCGAAATGAGGCAAATATCGCTTACGTCTTTACACCCTACAATCTGGTCCTTATGAACTCAGTTGGCTTGCATTGTTGGAGTAAACATGCGTCTAAATTTGTTCGGACCTTGACAACGGGATTCCTTATGACTAAAGAGTTTAGATTTGTGAAATTAATGATTCACGTACTCAAATCGTTCGCAAAGTGACACTCGCCACTGTACCAACACGCAGTGGGGGCTTCTGATTCGGCACATCTCGATTCATATGTTTGCTGCGGACGGCTGTGTGACAGAGATGTGAGGCTCATTTCGGGAATACTAATTTCCCACCATTTCTGTGTCATGTTTCAAGTTCAGCAGCATTTGGCAACCAGCTGCAATCTCCTGCAATGTCAGCAGCGGTTTCGTTTTCATTTTGTGAAGGGCACGCGTTGGAACATCGGTGTCCGCATGGGATTAAATGCTGCGTACGAAGATGAGGCTCTTGAACTGGTCAGGCGTCATGGTGCTCAGTTTAAAACGTTCACACACTTGGTTCACGATGTCTACACGTGTGACAAAATCATGTGCTTCTCGTTTGACCAACTTTGAACAATTATACCGGATACTTATAGACGCTTGCTCACATAATATCTGTGTCACACTGTTTCCTCGAAACTGAAGTCTTGTATTCTTGGGTAACGCACAATGTGTATATCGTTCATGCCCAGCTGCTCCGAGTTTCCTCAACAGCAGACGGACTTTCCAGGCATCCTCTTGTTTGGCCAACTCCACACGTACAGTTGGAACCATAATTCGAAGGCGACCAAAGTCAAACGAACTCCGAAATTGATGCCGCAATAGAGTCCACGGAAGGTCGTGCTGCTGGTCCTGGGGATTCTCCCTGAATGTTCGGCTTTTGCGGTAACAACTCGATTAGCTGCCGCTGTGACTTTGTGAACTGCATCTTCTGCTGCTGGATTAGTGCCTGCATTTGTTCAAAGGAAACTGCCATGGTTTACCAACTTCCGCGTCGCCAGAAACAGTTGTGTCGTTGCCAAATGTTCACGCCCCAACGACTGCAAGAGGAACACGAAGTTGAGCCACGACCGAGTTGTACGCATGAAAACATTGCTTCCTTATATAGGGTACAATAATTTATGAAACAATGCTATTAAGGGACGTTGAAGTCAACCAACATTGTAGGAATCAAAGAATAAGACGAGCGAATGAGAAGTGGAAATGGAACGAGCCAATTAGGCGAGTTTGAGGAAATGTCATTGTTGAAAATAGGCCGTTGAGATAGCATTATGAATGACGTAGGCTAATCAATGGAAGTAGAGAGATGATGCATTTAAACAATACAGAGAAGTAGCAGGGGGAGTTGAATGGTATAGGTAGAAATTCGTCACATCTAGACTCACTCAGACAGCCATCACACGCCCGGAAAAGCACTGTACGCGCGTTTCATCCTTTCGGGAATCGTCAGCAGTGCGCATTCCATCGGACCCATGGTAGGGCTCGAACCCGCATCTCGACTGTTGTCAGTCCGTGGTTGAGACCACTGAGCAACGGGGGAAGGCAACGACTATCGTGAATACGTTACTAGATGTGTTTGGTACGTTCGTCGCTTGGTGAGGGGGTTACCCTGTCCTCTGCACGGTAGTAACATGCAAGTCAGTGGATAGTGAGCGGCGCTATATCACATCTAGTAACTTATTTACGATGGTCATTGCCGTCTCCCGTAGCTCAGTGGTCTCAGCCACGGAATGGCAACAGTCGAGATGCGGGTTCGAGCCGTACCAGGGGTCCGATGGAATGCACACTGCTGACAATTCCCGAAAGGATGAAACGCGCGTACAGTGCTTTTCCGGGCGTGTGATGGCTGTCTGAGTGAGTCTAGATGTGACTAATTTCTACCTATACCATTTAAACAATAGTCAAGGCACAAACGACCGGGAGACGAAAGCAGGTAAGTAAGAAGTGTAACCAAAGCAGATGTCCGTTTGGCATTCTCCTAACAAAAGTCATGTGTTTGTAAGAGTTGTGTCTAGTCACACCGACCATTTGGATGGGATAGCATAGACCATGAGGGAATTGCCTCTGGCAACACGTTCAGCACCATTTCTTATGTGTGCCGGATTTGTCCAAGCAGGGAAGATTTCCAATTTTGTTCAAAGTAAAGCAGGATTAGGCCGTGCGAACTGTTCCGCAAGGATTGCTCCATTTCATGGTCCTTTAAAGGCAGAATAATTGCAGGGCCTTCGGTAAAATAAGTTGACTACAAGATGGCCAGTTATCAATATCGCAAAACTGATTGCAATGACTCAGTACCGAGGTGATTAGTGACTGGCATTTGGTTTCGTCTTCTTTGCAGGGAGTTAATTTTCACTGACCAAATACTGTTCACCATCTGCTGATGGACAGGCCAATAACGCATTCCTCTGTGTACTGGAGTACGCTGCACATTATCGAGGCTACCGTGGGCCAGTCGTATGCCAGTAGGTCAAACCCATGTGATCATAGTTACTTGGCGGTAACCGTTCGACACACAGGCGATATCTGCTTTGTAAAATCTTCAAACACTTGCCGTCCTTGTGACCCCTTCAAACTCCCAGCTGTCCACACTATGCTCGAAAGCGAATCATAGATACTGGTTGGCGGCATCCGGTTTCGGATTTGCCTGTCACTGTAGCCAGCCACACGGCGCCTGCGCCTACAGAGGGACCATGGGTGGCTTGCGCTGCACCACACACAGCTCCATCCACACACCCCAATTCCAGTGTAAACCCGATGGAATAAGACCGGGAGGCATGTGGATGGGAGCCACGTTTCATCAATAGAGCCGGCCCACACTCGTTCACAGGCAAACACAAGCACGCTGTATTTGAGGAATGAAGCGCGCACAATGCGGTGGCTGGACCGTAGTCCCCTCCACACTGAGTGCATGGAACCGCTCTTTGAGCCTAGCACGGCCACAAGAACCGTGCACCCTGTCCCCTGCAGCAACGACCAACTGTCTCCTGGAGCCAGTATGGACGAAGTAGTGGGTAATAGACAGGTAGGCACCTTGTCAACATGCACATCAAGCGCAGCCTCACTGGGGGTATCAATCAACAGCCAACCACTTGAGAGAAAGATAACAAAGAAAATAAGTCCAGTAATGCATAAGGAAAGGGTG
>OX104068.1:84548854-84672919 GCA_944474145.2 Dicrocoelium dendriticum | reverse complement strand
CCAGTCACTGGCTCCCAACGGGTGCGAATCCCTCATCTCACCATGTTGCCTTGTGAGTTAGAACCTTTGGCCAGAGGCTCGGGATGATGGTTCCTTAAGACAACCAAGCTACTTCGGCCTAGGCAACCGGGTAGTATCACTTCTACTAACGAACCATGGATTTATAACTACAACGGCAACGAACAAGCTTGTTTTCGGTGGATTTCATCAGGCTGGCATACCATAACTAATAAGAATAAAATGGGTTAAAATATCAGACGGGAGTAAAGTTCAATGGGTACAATTAAACGGTCTAGATCATCCAAATGATAAAGTCAAGTGTTTGGTCCACACACGGTTAAATGATATGTCAGTTGCATGTTTCTCAGCAGGGGTTAGTGTAATTGGGGGCCAGGGAAGAGAGAGAACCTTAACGAATTGTTTTTGTGTACGTAGGTGTGGGTTCTGGAGACGGATGGCAATCGCTTCGGCTGTTGCTAATAGGCGACATCTTACCGCTCGTGTGTAGCATCCAGATACGCGAAAAATTGGCTGAAAACTTTGGTGCCTATCGATCTGGTGGTTAAAATCAAGTAGAAGTGCCAAAACGGCGCTTGTCACCGTTTTAGTTCCACCTGCACACAGCCAACCCGGGCAATGCTCACGGATTCTCTCAGACAGTCTCCTGGTTGTTCTTCCGATATAACTTACTCTACATGAACAAGTAAAGGAGCATCCAAAGAAAGAAGTACTTGACTGAGGAAGTCTGTCCTTGAGTAGAAGCCTTACGATTGGTGTTGTGGTAAATCATAGCCGTAAGCTTGCCGCGTAGTACGTACGGTTTATGGCGTCGAATAGCCTTCTAGACGTTGCCTGCGCTATTCCATCTCCCTTGAACGGCAACGACAAATAAACCAATTTCTTTTCAATCGAATCGGTTTGAGACCTCAATTCCCGACACTCCATATTGCTCCGAACAAACTTTTCGGGATAGCCATTTCTCACAGAAAAGGCCAGCTAAGAAATTCAGCTTGTCCGAAAGCGTCTCCTCACTACACATCCTTTCTGCCCCTTCGGTCAAACATCTAATCAAGTTCCGCTTCTGACTTAATGGGATAAAACTGGCAAAAATTTATGTATTGTCCATTCCACGTGGCTTTTCTGTGCACCCTGCGCTGCAACGACCCATCTGATCTTCTGCTAATTTGGACATCTAGGAGAGACATCGTATCATGAGGTTCAGATACCAGGGTAAACTTAGCGTTGTCGTGCGCTGAGTCACACGCTCTCTTGCTGCTACGATGCTATTCACTCATGCTACTATGCCAACTTCACAAGCACACGTCACCATTTCACCTACCCCTCCCTTGTACCATTCACACCCATGTTTACCTGATTCTTCTTTGGCTATCAACCCTACCTCCACCGATGAACCTGTTCCCGTGACATATGCAAACTCAACCACACAGTGCGCAACAGGGAGGTGCCAGTCCCGAAGTCACCAACCTTCGCTCCTGCAACCGGGAACGAAGTTCAAAATTGCAGTCTTCAACGTACGCACATTACTGCAGCTCGGTCAGCAAGCTGGACTTGTACGCAAGCTAGAGACCCTTGGAATTGATGTGTGATGCCTGAGTGAAACGCGACTCCAGGACTCCAAATCGGTCTACCAGCTGGCGTCACCGCCCCACCCACGCCACCCCGCTTTCATCTCCGCCTCTCTGGTGACGCCGAGTCTGCCGCATCTAGGCAAATTGGTGCTGAAAATCGCCCTCAGCGATACAGCCGAGACTGCTCTGATCGAGTGGGATTCCGATCAATAGTCGCGTTTGTGCCATGAGGCTCCATGGCTCTTGTAAAGTTAACAGACATCGAGTAACAACGCGTGCCCTATTCGTGAGTTCTGACTACGCGCCCACTGACTGTACCTCGGACATAGTCAAGGACCAATTGTACCAGAACCTACATAAACTGCTCCTAAGGGCTCCTAAAACATACATCGTTGTTTTGGCAGGAGATTTCAACGTGCGTGTAGGTCGGCTGCTACCGTGTGAGCGCCACCTCGGGGACCGCATGGATGTGGTGATGTACGCTCAGACAACAGAGTGAGACTGCTCAGTCTATGTTGCTCATCAGCTTTTCCTCTCCAGCACGAGCTTTCATCATCCTGGACGCCAGTACGCCACTTGGCGCTTCCCCCCGTCATAAACTTAGCGCTGGTCACAGATTCACCACATAGCCATAAGTCGCAGGTGGCGCGGCAGCGTACGCAACTGCCGACCATTTTGGTCAACATGTGTCGATACCGAACTTCTCGAACTCCGTCACGTCCACCGGCGGCCAACAATCGTAGCGTTCTTGCACATCCGAGCGGCATTTGATTCAGTGGATAGATCCGCGTTGTGGAACTGTTTACTGAAAAAAGGTGTGCCCAACAAGTGTAACCATCCCGAGAGAACTCTACAACCCCATATCGGGCAGTCAGGGTTTACGGCACGCTCTCTTCTTCGTTTGCTGTGAGTAGTAGTGATCGTCAAGGTTGCTCTATTTCATCTTTCCTTCCCAATTTTGCCATCAAATATGTCATTCAAGAAGCACTGAAAGGTGTTCAGAACTGCGGTGCTGAGCTCCGCCCTAGAGACATAGTCACAGACTTGGACTACGCCGATGATATCGTCTTACTGGGGGACGACACACAAACCGTCCAGCGCGCTTTGGACCGCTTAGCGATGGAGGAGTCTAAGTACGGCGTATACTTCACTCCGGGAAAAGGTAAAACGCTGCTCCAGGATTGACAGGTGCCTGAACCCGCGCTAACCATTGCTGGACATATTCTGGAGCAAGTCCCTTGGTTTACTTATCTACGGTGTTGCATCACGACTGGTGGCAGTGTTGGAGATGAAGTCTCACAACGGATTGCAAAACCCGCCTTGCACTCGTCAAACTGAGACACCTGTGGCGTCACCATGATGTCAGTCTCAAGCTCAAGGGCAGGGTGCATATGCTTCCGTCCGTGCAGTACTCTTGTACGGATCTGAGACCTGGCCTAATCACTCGGAAGACATGAAGCGGTTGTCAGACTTCGACAATCTCTGTTTATGAAGGATTGTTCGGGTGTGATGGCAACACCACGTACGTAACGCAGAGGTGCGAAACCGAGTGCTTCGAGTGAGTAGTGCCAGTCTTAAGGACGTTATTCTCCGACATCACATGCATTGGCTCGGGGCATGTTTTGCGCATGCCATCCCATCGCCTTCCACGTCAAGAGCTATTTGCAATCCCAGGGGGCGAATGGAAAAAGTTGCTGCGGTGGAGAGCCAATGATGTGGAGAAGGAGAAATAGCAAATTGGTCATGGCGACAGCCGCCAAGCAATAGGCGTTTACTTTCACTCTCAGCCCGGCTATCTCTACCTGATGAGTCTAAACAAAGACAAAATCATCGGTCGTAGAGTGCGGGGATGGGAGAGAGCCACACCGAAAGGCAATCTCAAGTTTGGTGGCAGTCGGACCAGTCCGACTTCCAGGTTGGGGACCGCGTGATGCAGAACCTCAGTGGTTGAAACCATTGGGTGGCATAACCCTCAACAGACCCACAATGGTATCAATAGTGTTTCGCAATCCCCCCCCCCCCTCTGATGCACACAAAGAACTCACGAAACAAAAACAAGAGATAAAATGGCTGTGCAAAACCAAAAAATCGCCTGAAGTATTGAAACATGGCAGACCCCCGTTGGTGACTGAGCTGCACCAATTGGGGCAACGTGTATGGATTGAGGAGGAGGTGCCTAATGAACTGAAGGATGCTCTTGTATTACCACTGTACAAGAGCAAAGGTAGCAAGCAATCTTGCGCGAATTATCGAGGCATAAATTTGCTGAGTTGTGTGGGCAAGGTGATTGCCCCAATCCTGCTCAACCGCCTCGTCAGTCAGATTGCGAACCTAACATGGCGGAAGAACAGTGTGGATTTCTTTCGCGTCGAAGCTTTATAGATATGGTGTTTGCGGCTCGTCAGTTGCAGGAGAAGTGCAGAGAACGACATCTGCATTTGTACTCGGGTTTTGTTGATTTCACCAAGACATTTGAAACGGTGAACCACGAGACCTTGTGGCTGGTGTCGGGTAAGTTTGGTTGTCCCGCGTATGTTTGTCAGTTTAATTGAATGTTTGCACAGTGGTATGCGGGCGACGGTGCACCTGAGTGAAGTGACCTCGGATGACACTGCAGTTGTCTCTGGTGTGAAGCAAGGCTGTGTCCTTAGCTCCTGCTCTGTTTAATATATATCTTCATGCAATGTTGTCTTGTGCTTTTGATGCGGCTTGTGTTTACGGTGTTCGTGTGGAGCACCGTATTGATGGTGGGTTGATGAACATCCGTCATTTCGGTGCGAAAACTATATTCTGTGAGACAACTGTCCGTATGTTACTGTTTGATGACGACTGCGTTGTTTTCACACAGCGCGGATGAGTTGCAGCACATGACTAGTGCTCTGGCTTCGACAGCGGCCAAATTCGGGCTCACCATCAACACAAGCAAAACTGTCTGTCTCTTTCAGCCTTCACCGGATGTGCAATCTTCAAAATTGCCGCAAATCAGCATTGGTGCTGAAGTGTTGGAAACCACCTCCCGCTTCTGCTCACTTGGGAGTGTGATGTCGACTGATCAGCAGCTACACAATGAGCTGCGTATTCGCGTGTCGAAGGCAGCAGTGGCATCCGGGACGCTAGAGTACCGAGTGTGGTACAACCGTCAGCTTACGGTTTGTATGAAGCTGACGGTGTACAAATCCATGGTGCTGTCCGTTCTTCCATACGGCAGTGAAACGTGGACGATGTACAGGCGGGATGTGTGATTTCTCGAGCGGTTCCATCAACAGTGTTTGCGACGGATTTTGCGCATGTGTTGGTGTGACAGAGTTGCTGACAAGAGAAGTGTTGCGACAAAGTGGGATGTATGCAGTGGACTGCTTACTTTTGCTGAG
Source organism: Dicrocoelium dendriticum (assembly GCA_944474145.2). Taxonomy (NCBI): domain Eukaryota; kingdom Metazoa; phylum Platyhelminthes; class Trematoda; order Plagiorchiida; family Dicrocoeliidae; genus Dicrocoelium; species Dicrocoelium dendriticum. Next base: position 84,667,959 of record OX104068.1, on the reverse strand, counting down.
ACACCTGAGGTCGCTCGGTCATGTGAGTCGTATGGAATCAGCGCGGATACTGAAACAACTATTATATGGTCAGCTGAGTATTGGGAAACGGCATGTGGGGGAAACCAAAGTTACGTTACCAGGAACATGATCAAAGTGAGCCTCTCACGTTCTAATCTTGATTGCAGGTCATGGGAATCGAAGGCGGTTGATCGGCGTGCATGGCGTGATCTGATCGCGAAGGCAGTTGCCGAAGTGCGGGTGAAAGACCTCATGCATTCAAAGAAATGGCAAATGCGGAAGCGGCAGGCGCCGATGGGTTATACTCTATGGACATCGAGCACGTGGTGCTGTAGCACATGCAGTCGGGAGTGCCTGAGTCAGGCAGGCTTGGTGAGCCATGAGTGAGGCCATCGAGGGCTAACACCGAAACGAGGACGTGTCCTGCAAAGAACGTAGGCAGAACCAGCACAGCGTTTGTTGGCACGCTGCGTTCAATTTACTAGCTGCGTGATTGCATGCTAAGCCTCTTTATTTTAAGTGTTGGGTTTTCAATTTTGTTCTTATGATTTTCTTTTTTTACATAAATATCTACCAACGCTCTCTTTTATAAGCATTCACACGTCGCTTAATGCAATTGTAGTTAACTTCGACAACATTTTCTTGTTTGTGGATTTTTCTGTATATATATATATATATATATACTTTCTTATCTCTTGAACTTATCTCGGATTCGTTTGTAAACAACTTATTTCATGTGCTCAATTATTTAAAATTAATCTCAACGTTTCCTTGTGCATTACTCGATTAATTTTATTCGTTACCTTTCTCTTAAGTGATTATTTGTTGCTTGATATCTTAGGTGTGGCTGCGCTTGATGTGCATGTTGACAAGTTTCCTACCTGTTTATCACCCACTAAAGTTGGTCGTTGCTGGAGGGGACAGGGTGCACGGTCCTTGTGGCCGTGCTAGACTCGAAGAGCGGTTCCATGCACTCAGCGTGGAACGGTCTACGGTCCAGCCACCGAGTGCTTGTGTTTGCCTGTGAAGCAGTTTTGGCCGGCTCCGTTGATGAAACCTGGCTCCTATCCACGTGCCTCCCGGTCTTATTCCTTCGGGTTTACACTGAATATGGGGTGTGTGGATGGAGCTATGGGTGGTGCAGCGCAATCCACCCATGGTCGCTCTGTAGGCGCAAGCGTCGTGTGGCTGGCCACAGTGACAAGCAAATCTGAAACCCGGATGCCGCCAACCATATAGGAGTAGATTTAGCTACACAATCCAAACCACTTCATGTAGAGTATTATCGGTACAAGAAGTTAGGTAGACGGTGCCATGGAGATTTATATTTTTTGAATTCAAGTTCACAGTCAATTACTTTATCTAGTGCCTAAGTTTCTCCTGATGCCCTTGGGGCCTTGAAACTAGTAGGTTTGACTGGAATTCCTCTTAGCTTCGCCCATGTTGATCGTGCAATGATGGTGGTCAGAGGCCGTATATAGATGCAACGATGCTGCAACATCGTTGAGTTTCACAGTCAAGTACTTTTTATTGCTTGCTAATTCTGTGCGAAATGAGGCAAATATCGCTTACGTCTTTACACCCTACAATCTGGTCCTTATGAACTCAGTTGGCTTGCATTGTTGGAGTAAACATGCGTCTAAATTTGTTCGGACCTTGACAAGGGGATTCCTTATGACTAAAGAGTTTAGATTTGTGAAATTAATGATTCACGTACTCAAATCGTTCGCAAAGTGACACTCGCCACAGTACCAACACGCAGTGGGGGCTTCTGATTCGGCACATCTCGATTCATATGTTTGCTGCGGACGGCTGTGTGACAGAGATGTGAGGCTCATTTCGGGAATACTAATTTCCCACCATTTCTGTGTCATGTTTCAAGTTCAGCAGCATTTGGCAACCAGCTGCAATCTCCTGCAATGTCAGCAGCGGTTTCGTTTTCATTTTGTGAAGGGCACGCGTTGGAACATCGGTGTCCGCATGGGATTAAATGCTGCGTACGAAGATGAGGCTCTTGAACTGGTCAGGCGTCATGGTGCTCAGTTTAAAACGTTCACACACTTGGTTCACGATGTCTACACGTGTGACAAAATCATGTGCTTCTCGTTTGACCAACTTTGAACAATTATACCGGATACTTATAGACGCTTGCTCACATAATATCTGTGTCACACTGTTACCTCGAAACTGAAGTCTTGTATTCTTGGGTAACGCACAATGTGTATATCGTTCATGCCCAGCTGCTCCGAGTTTCCTCAACAGCAGACGGACTTTCCAGGCATCCTCTTGTTTGGCCAACTCTACACGTACAGTTGGAACCATAATTCGAAGGCGACCAAAGTCAAACGAACTCCGAAATTGATGCCGCAATAGAGTCCACGGAAGGTCGTGCTGCTGGTCCTGGGGATACTCCCTGAATGTTCGGCTTTTGCGGTAACAACTCGATTAGCTGCCGCTGTGACTTTGTGAACTGCATCTTCTGCTGCTGGATTAGTGCCTGCATTTGTTCAAAGGAAACTGCCATGGTTTACCAACTTCCGCGTCGCCAGAAACAGTTGTGTCGTTGCCAAATGTTCACGCCCCAACGACCGCAAGAAGAACACGAAGTTGAGCCACGACCGAGTTGTATGCATGAAAACATTGCTTCCTTATATAGGGTACAATAATTTATGAAACAAAGCTACTAAGGGACGTTGAAGCCAACCAACATTGTAGGAATCAAAGAATAAGACGAGCGAATGAGAAGTGGAAATGGAACGAGCCAATTAGGCGAGTTTGAGGAAATGTCATTGTTGAAAATAGGCCGTTGAGATAGCATTATGAATGACGTAGGCTAATCAATGGAAGTAGAGAGATGATGCATTTAAACAATACAGAGAAGTAGCAGAGGGAGTTGAATGGTATAGGTAGAAATTCGTCACATCTAGACTCACTCAGACAGCCATCACACGCCCGGAAAAGCACTGTACGCGCGTTTCATCCTTTCGGGAATCGTCAGCAGTGCGCATTCCATCGGACCCATGGTAGGGCTCGAACCCGCATCTCGACTGTTGTCAGTCCGTGGTTGAGACCACTGAGCAACGGGGGAAGGCAACGACTATCGTGAATACGTTACTAGATGTGTTTGGTACGTTCGTCGCTTGGTGAGGGGGTTACCCTGTCCTCTGCACGGTAGTAACATGCAAGTCAGTGGATAGTGAGCGGCGCTATATCACATCTAGTAACTTATTTACGATGGTCATTGCCGTCTCCCGTAGCTCAGTGGTCTCAGCCACGGAATGGCAACAGTCGAGATGCGGGTTCGAGCCGTACCAGGGGTCCGATGGAATGCGCACTGCTGACGATTCCCGAAAGGATGAAACGCGCGTACAGTGCTTTTCCGGGCGTGTGATGGCTGTCTGAGTGAGTCTAGATGTGACTAATTTCTACCTATACCATTTAAACAATAGTCAAGGAACAAACGACCGGGAGACGAAAGCAGGTAAGTAAGAAGTGTAACCAAAGCAGATGTCCGTTTGGCATTCTCCTAACAAAAGTCATGTGTTTGTAAGAGTTGTGTCTAGTCACACCGACCATTTGGATGGGATAGCATAGACCATGAGGGAATTGCCTCTGGCAACACGTTCAGCACCATTTCTTATGTGTGCCGGATTTGTCCAAGCAGGGAAGGTTTCCAATTTTGTTCAAAGTAAAGCAGGATTAGGCCGTGCGAACTGTTCCGCAAGGATTGCTTCATTTCATGGTTTTTTAAAGGCAGAATAATTGCAGGGCCTTCGGTAAAATAAGTTGACTACAAGATGGCCAGTTATCAATATCGCAAAACTGATTGCAATGACTCAGTACCGAGGTGATTAGTGACTGGCATTTGGTTTCGTCTTCTTTGCAGGGAGTTAATTTTCACTGACCAAATACTGTTCACCATCTGCTGATGGACAGGCCAATAACGCATTCCTCTGTGTACTGGAGTACGCTGCACATTATCGAGGCTACCGTGGGCCAGTCGTATGCCAGTAGGTCAAACCCATGTGATCATAGTTACTTGGCGGTAACCGTTCGACACACAGGCGATATCTGCTTTGTAAAATCTTCAAACACTTGCCGTCCTTGTGACCCATTCAAACTCCCAGCTGTCCACACTATGCTCGAAAGCGAATCATAGATACTGGTTGGCGGCATCCGGTTTCGGATTTGCCTGTCACTGTAGCCAGCCACACGGCGCCTGCGCCTACAGAGGGACCATGGGTGGCTTGCGCTGCACCACACACAGCTCTAACCACACACGCCATATCCAGTGTAAACCCGAAGGAATAAGACCGGGAGGCATGTGGATGGGAGCCACGTTTCATCAATAGAGCCGGCCCACACTCCTTCACAGGCAAACACAAGCACGCTGTATTTGAGGAATCAAGCGCACACAAGACGGTGGCTGGACCGTAGTCCCCTCCACACGGAGTGCATGGAACCGCTCTTTGAGCCTCGCACGGCCACAAGAACCGTGCACCCTGTCCCCTGCAGCAACGACCAACTGTCTCCTGGAGCCAATATGGACGAAGTAGTGGGTAATAGACAGGTAGGCACCTTGTCAACATGCACATCAAGCGCAGCCTCACTGGGGGTATCAATCAGCAGCCAACCACTTGAGAGAAAGTAACAAAGAAAATAAGTCGAGTAATGCATAAGGAAAGGGTGACATATTGTAGAGGGGCCGCTTCCAAGAATGCGTCGGGGGAGCTCTTCGGAGCTAGCTGAGAGCGGATCGAGAAGGACGGCTAGCGACGAGCCTGGGCCCGGAACTACGAAGCGGGAATATGGGGACAGCGCAATAAATCAGACATATACGCCGCTAGCGCAGCCCACAGGACCGAGGCCGAGCCGATTGACACAGCCCAGAACAAGCAAATCGAGAGCTCTCGAACGACTCCTGGCCGATCCAAATCGGGTACAGAGAAGTGGGGATCGAGGCGAAAACAGGAAGGCGGATCTTCCAAGTCAGAGCTCCCGAGGCGAAAGGACTGGCTCGTCTCTAACATCCGTACCTGTGTTGCGTTGTGGGATGGAAATCTAGTCGATATTCGATGGCGCGCGCGAGACCCTGATGTGCCCATTTTCGGTGTGCAATAAACGTCTACCCCCCTGTCGTGTCGTTCTCGCAACACTGGTGCCGTGACCAATCGTGATGGAGTTGACCCAGTTAGAGCAATTTGCGGCCGGTGACGTGGAGGCGTGGCTCGATGAGTTCAACGGAATTGCGGCTTGCACGGGGGTGAGGGGAGATGCAAATTTGCTAATTGCGTTGGGCACACGGTTGAGTGGACGAGCCAAGGCGGTGTATCTGCTCACTCGGAAGGCCAAACCCGGCTGTTCGTTCGCTGAGATGAAGGCTGCCTTGTGTGCAGAATTTGGGAAGGATCTAGAGAGAGAACGAGCACTGCAACGATTTCACGCAGCCAGGTGGGACGAACAGGAGGATTTGATGGTGTTTTTCCAGCAGCTGGACAGACATCTAACGATTGGGCTCCCCGAGTTAGAGGGTAACGCAAGAGCGCGCCTACTGAAACAGCAGTTTATCCGAAGTCTGCCCGGTCCACTCCATGATCAGGTGAAATTGGCGTCGCTGGTGGGAGACAGCAAAGCGTTGGATCTGGTGACGGTCGCCCAGAATTTGTCGGAACGAGTGACAGTGAGAAGCATCCAGCATGCTGAGTTGGAACAGAAAGTAAATCGCCTATCCGAAATGGTGGAGCAGCTGTTGTCGATAGAGTCTTCAAGCACCACTTCACAACGCAATGTACGGGTAATCCGGAACGGTCGCCGCTGTTTCCGATGCAACCAGAATGGTCATGTGGCGAGATTCTGCACCAACGTCAATGTGCCCCATTGTTTCTCTCTATCCATGCCGAGTCGGTGGCGAGTACCAGTCCTCCAGGTAACTATAGAAGGTGTGTCTGTCCGAGCCATAGTAGACACAGGAGCGGCAGTGTCAATTACGAAGAGGTTCAATGGGGTTCCAGTAAACCCATCTTCAATCACGATGCAGACGGTCGGCGGGCATTCTTTGAAAGTGACGGGCACGCAGCGGTTACGAATCAGGATAGGAGAAACGCTCATCAGCCATGACATGTTCATCGTGGAGGAGACGACCGAAATCATCATCGGAACCGACATCCTGAAACGGCTCGGTGTCACAATTGACCTGAAAAACGATGTGGTGATCGTGGCTAACGAGACGATCGAGATAAACAAGGGGAGAACCGACCGGGTTGGTGCCCTGAAAGCCGTGCCTGATTGTCAGAACCGTGCAATACGCAACGTACTGAGCAGGTATGCCCACTTATTCACAGACGCGGAAGATGATTACGGATTTTGCAATTGGGTTGAACACCGAATACCGTTGATCCCAGAAGGACAATGCAAGCCAATCTTCAGACGAATTCCACAGAACACCCTGGTGGAGATACAGAAGCAGGTGACCGAGATGGAATCGAAAGGAATCATCAGGCGAACGCACAGCTCGTATTCATCACCCGTGCTATTGACGAAGAAGGCCGACGGAACCTATCGATTTTGCATCGATTTCAGAGAACTAAACAGGGTGACGGTGAAGGATGCATTCCCGATGCCTCAGATGGAAGAAATTTTCTCAGGCCTTCACAGTGCCAAGCAGATATCTCTGATTGATCTCCGCTCGGGATATTGGCAACTGCCGATCGCAGAAGAAGATCGCCACAAGACGGCTTTCAGTGTCAATGGCCAGCAGTATGAGTTTTTGAGAATGCCGTTTGGATTGTGCAACGCCCCAGCTACATTCAGGCGTTTGTTGCTGATGGTCCTCGCGAACCTGCAAGGCGTGGTTGTGTACGGTGATGACATCATCGTCTTCTCTGAGACGGAACAGGAACATGTGACCAGACTTGGAGCAGTACTGCAGAGACTGGATGAAGCTGGTCTGAAACTCGGTCGTAAAAAGTCGCAGATTGGCCAAAAGTCAATTGTATGCTTGGGTCACATCGTGGGCAATGGTCAAGTCCATCCACTTCCGGAGAAACGCGAGACTATCAAGTGCTTCACCAAACCAAAATCCAAGCGTCAGCTCCGTTCGTTCTTGGGTGTGGTGGCATATGATTCAAAGTTTGTGCCCCAGTTCGCAGAGAAGGTCAGCCCGTTGTTAAAGCTGCTTCGCAAGGACGTGCCCTTCGTGTGGACAGCTGAAGCGGATCAAGCCTTTGACCATCTAAAGGCAGGCATAGCAGAAGCCCCGACATGTCTACGGCTACCCAATCCTGGTGAGAGGTTCACTGTGGCTGTCGACGCAAGCAATGTGGCCATCGGTGCGGTTTTGTCTCAACCGGCTGGGGTGGTGGAGTACGTGAGCAGAGTGCTGACGGGGGCGGAACGGAAGTATTCAACAACGGAGAAAGAATGCTTGGCCATCGTGTGGGCGTTAGAGAAGTGGAGAAATTACTTACTGGTGAATGAATTCCGGGTCGTCACTGACCACAAACCGCTCTCGTGGTTGATGACGGCGAAAGACCCGCGGGGACGGCTTGCGCGATGGGCCTACCGATTGCAGGAATTCAACTTCACCATTGAGCACGTGGATGGAACGCAAAATGTATTGCCAGATATGTTGTCACGCCCGTGTTTGGACGACATCATGCCAGACAATGCCATACCGGTGCGTGTGATCGCAATGGGGGAGAGGAACCTGCTGGGAGATCAAAGGTCAGATGAATTCGTGAAGGTGTTGTGCTCTCACTTACAGGCTGGCACCAAACCGGAGGCCACATCGGAAGAGGTGGAGGAACTCCTCAAGATCTGGGACAGGTTGAAGGTCGAAAACGATAACGTGGTGGTGGCGATAGACGGACGGAAAGTGCCTTTTGTTCCACCAAATCAGCGAGAACGTGTGATGCGTATAACTCATGATGGCGCCCATATGGGATTCGAGCGGGTCTTTGAATTGCTGCGGAGGCGAGTGTTTTGGCCAACCATGAGGAAGGACGTCGCGGCATGCATTCGGGGGTGCCCAAACTGCCAAACGAGTCGGGAGATGGAGTCCCCAAGACCGCCGATGCGATCGATGGAGGTTGGTGAGCCACTTCAGTGTTGGGGACTGGACGTCTTTGGGCCCTTACCAGTGAGTCGAACAGGAAACAGATACATTCTAGTGATGATTGACCACTTCACTCGATGGGTGGAAGCCATACCAATCAAGGACCAAACAGGCGAGACAGTGTCGCGAGTTTTCGAATTTAATGTGCCTGCAAGGTATGGGATCCCACAGTGTATCATCACGGATCAAGGGCCCTGCTTCGAGTCAAAAGCGTTTAAGGCAGTGTTGGACAAGTGGGGCATCCAGAGACGGCGAACTTCACCGTACCACCCACAAACCAACGGCATGACCGAGCGGTTCAACCGGACATTGAAGACGTGGATGAACTGCACGAAGTTGGCATGGGAAGATGCTTTGCCTCAGGTTCTGATCGCGTATCGGACCAGCATGCAATCAACCACCAAGGTCGCGCCATTCGAAATACTGTTCGGCAGAGAACCACGGATAGCGCTCGATACTTGCCTACCGAACCAGGGCGAGCGGAAACATCCAGCTGGGCATCAAGAGCGACTGCGAGGGAAAGCTAGAAGCGAAACCAAAGCTCGACAAGCGCGGAATAAGCGAAATTACGACGCCAGGCATGCGGCTCACAAGTGGAGGCCATTCAGGATTGGAGAACAAGTCAAGTTACGGAATAATGATCGGCCAGATCATGACGGGCCGGGAGCAAGCAAGTTCAGGGAACGCTGGAAAGGCCCCTACACCATTATCGACCAGAACGCGGGCAACTTCTTAATCGACTGCGGAGGAATAAAACGCTGGGTTAATGCTGCTCTCTTGCGACCATGGTACGAGTGGAAGAAAGGTCCTCGAGGAGGGGCGGGTGTAGAGGGGCCGCTTCCAAGAATGCGTCGGGGGAGCTCTTCGGAGCTAGCTGAGAGCGGATCGAGAAGGACGGCTAGCGACGAGCCTGGGCCCGGAACTACGGAGCGGGAATATGGGGACAGCGCAATAAATCAGACATATACGCCGCTAGCGCAGCCCACAGGACCGAGGCCGAGCCGATTGACACAGCCCAGAACAAGCAAATCGAGAGCTCTCGAACGACTCCTGGCCGATCCAAATCGGGTACAGAGAAGTGGGGATCGAGGCGAAAACAGGAAGGCGGATCTTCCAAGTCAGAGCTCCCGAGGCGAAAGGACTGGCTCGTCTCTAACATCCGTACCTGTGTTGCGTTGTGGGATGGAAATCTAGTCGATATTCGATGGCGCGCGCGAGACCCTGATGTGCCCATTTTCGGTGTGCAATAAACGTCTACCCCCCTGTCGTGTCGTTCTCGCTACAATATATCTTAACGTAATGAGCATCTGAAGTAAATTGTTTACAGAAGAATGCGAGATAAGTTCACGAGGTCAGAAAGTATACATTATGGAAATGCCACGAACATAAAAATGTTTTCGAAAAGGACTAGAATTGGCTTAAGTGACGTGTGCAAGTTTATAGTAGAGAGTACAGGTAGACATTTATATGGGAAAGCAAAGCATTGGGACAAAATTAAAAACCAACCACCTGAAATAAACAGACTTAGCACGCAAGCAAACGGTGACACAAAAATTAATGAGCATATGAAATAAGTTTTTTACAAAAGAATACGTTTACAAAAGAATACGAGGTAAGTTCACGAGGTCAGGAGGTTTATTTTACGGATATGCTACAAACACGAAAATGTTATCGAAATAACTATAAGTGGCTTAAGTGACGTGTGCAAGTGTATAGAAGAGTATAACTAGGCATTTATATGGGAAAGAAAAGCATTAGGACGAAATTGAAAACCAAACACCTGAAATAAAGAGACTTAGCATGTAAGCACGGAGCTAGTAAATCGAATGCAGCGTACCTACAAACACTGCGCCGATTCTGCATACGTTCTCTGCAGGACCCGTCGTGGCTTCGGTACTGGTCCCGAGTGGCGTCGCTCATGGCTCACTGGGCCTGCCTGACTCAGGCACTCGCGACCGCATGTGCTACAACACCATGCGCTCGATGTCGATGGAGTACAACCCATCGGCGCCTGCCGCTTCCGCACTTGCCGCTTCTTCTCTGCATTCATGAGGTCTTTCTCCCGCACTTCGGCAACTGCCTTCGTGAGCAGGTCACGCCATGCACGCCGATCAACCGCCTTCGATTCCCATGACCTGCAATCAAGATTCGAACGTGAGACGCTCACTTTGATCATGTCCTGGTAACGTAATTTTGGTTTCCCCACATGCCGCTTCCCAATACTCAGCTGACCGTATAACAGTTGTTTCGGTATCTGAGTCGAATCCATACACCACACATGACCGAGCAACATCAAGTGTCTCAGCAAAAGTATGCAGTCCACTGCATACATCCCACTTTGTCGCAACACTTCTCTGTCAGCAACTCTGTCACACCAACCCATGCGCAAAATCCGTCGCAGACACTGCTGATGGAACCGCTCGAGATATCGCATATCCCGACGGTACATCGTCCACGTTTCACTGCCGTATGGAAGAACGGATAGCACCATGGATTTGTACACCATCAGCTTCGTGCCAATGCTAACCTGAGGGTTGTACCACACTCATTACTCTAGCGTCCCGAATGCCACAGCTGAATTCGACACGCGAATACGCAGCTCATTGTGTAGCTGCTGATCAGTCGACATCACACTCCCAAGTGAGCAGAAGCGGGAGGTGGTTTCCAACACTTCAGCACCAATGCTGATTTGCGGCAATTTTGAAGATTGCACATCCGGTGAAGGCTGAAAGAGACAGACAGTTTTGCTTGTGTTGATGGTGAGTCCGAATTTGGCCGCTGTCGAAACCAGAGCATTAGTCATGTGTTGCAAGTCATCTGAGTTGTGTGGAAACAACGCACAGTCGTCGGCAAACAGTAACATACGGATAGTTGTCTCACAGACTAGAATTCTCGCACGGAAATGAGGGATGTTCAGCAACTCACCATCAATACGGTGCTCCACACGAACACCGTAAGCACAAGCCGCATCAAAAGCACAAGACAACATTGCATGAAGATATATATTAAACAGGACAGGAGCTAAGACACAGCCTCGCTTCACACCAGAGACAAGTGCAAAGTCATCCGAGGTCTCTGCACTCAGCTGCACTCTCGCCCGCATACCACTGTGCAGACATTCAATTAAACTTACAAACTTACGCGGACAATCAAACTTACTCAACACCAGCCACAATGCCTCGCGGCTCGTCGTATTAAATGCTTTGATGAAATCAACAAAAAGCGAGTACAATGGCTGGTGTTGTTCTCTACACTTCTCTTGCAACTGACGAGCCGCAAACACCATATCTATAGTGCTGCGACCCGAACGGAATCCACACTGCTCTTCCGCCACGTTAATTTCCGTAACCTGACTGGCGAGGCGGTTGAGCAGGATTGGGGCAATCACCTTGCCCACACAACTCAGCAAGTTGGTGTCACGATAATTCGTACAACATTGCTTGCTACCTTTGCCCTTGTACGGTGGTAGCACAAGGGCATCCTTCAGCTCAGCAGGCACCTCCTCCTCGATCCATACACGTTGCACCAAGTGGTGCAGCGCAGTCAACAACGCGGGTCCGCCGTGTTTCAATACATCAGGCGGGATCTCGTCGGCTCCGGCACATTTGCCGTTTCGCAGCTGATCAAGTGCTCTCTGCGTCTCATCCAGTGTCGGCGTATATGAAGATTCGCCTTCACATCGTGCTGCTTCAGGCCGTTCAATGTAGGCCAGTCGATCTCTCAACGGTTGTTCAAGAGACAGTCAAAGTGTTTCCGCCAGATCTGCATTATGTCTGCAGTCTGTGTGCAGGTAACGCCTGAACTACCATCGATCAGTGTCCTCAGAGGCTCCAAGCTCGGTCCATACACCGCCTTTCGGGAGTCGAAGAACTCCTTGTGTTGACGGCGTTCGACGTAGCATTCCATCTGCTTCGCCTTCTCCGTCCACCATGCATTTTTTATGCGACGGAGCTCTCGGGTCAGTCGCCGTCGAAGTTTGCGAAACTGACTCTTCTTCCCCAAGTCACTGGGATCTGCAATATGTGCAGCAAATGCTGCATTCTTCTCCGACATCAATGCGCCAATCGTCGCATTGTTCTCATCAAACCAATCAGGCCGCTTACAGTTTGCGCACCCGATGTTCTCCTCGGCAGCAGCTGTCAACTGGTCGCGAATGTGGTGCCATAGATCGCCCACTGTGGCTATGCATTCCACATCACACAGGCATGCAGCCATCGCCTTCTCCAGCTCAGTACGTTTCGCCACAATACCGAAGGAGAGAATGTTAAATTTACGCCGATTCACGGTGGGAGTGCAATACATTGATTTGGGAAAATATATGTACAGTTTGGTCCGCACCAACTTGTGATCAGTGCCATACTCAGCTCCACGCAGTACACGTGTCATGCGCACTTCACGCATATCACGCCGACGTACGATGACATAGTCGAACAGGTGAGCGTGACCACTCCGTGGGTGCGTCCAGGTTGCTATATCATTCGCACACAATGCAAACCGAGTGTTCGTGATCGTCAGGCCGTGAGTGGCACACAGTGAGAACAGCCTGTCACCGTTCGCATTCGCTGAACCAATGCCATGGGAACCGATAACATCTATCCACACCGATGCATCACGCCCTACGCGCGCGTTGAAATCACCCAGCAGAAATAGTCGGTCGCTCCTCGGCACAGACCGTATCACGGAGGATAGCTCAGTGTAGAATTGATCACGCGTGTCATAAGAATAACACATGCTCGGACCTTACGTGCTTATAAAAGCAGCAAACTTACCTCTTCCGAGTCGTAGGCGAACAGTCATCAGTCGCGCGCTGATGACTGTTGGTTCACCCACTAGGTGGCCATGCAGACGATCGGATACTGCAAACCCGACCCCATGATCACGTGGTGTGGTGGTGTTGCCCACCCAGTAGAACGTATAGCCAGAACCAGTTTCATGCAACTTACCTTGCTCAGTGATCCGGGTCTCGCTGATCGCCGCAATATCGATGTTGTAGCGCACCAGTTCTATCGCGACCAGTGCAGTGCGTCGCTCGGGGCGCTCACTCGAAGTTCCGGTCCAGTAGTGTGCGCACGTTCCACCACCCCATGTTGAGTGCTTTGCGCGCACGCATACAATTGCATTGGTGGGCAATCGCACGCGAGGTGTTCGTTGTGCTTCGGAGGTTTGCTTGAGAGACTCCACCCGGTCTTTGGCTCAATAGCCTGACCCACAAGGCAGTGGGTGGTTTGGAGGTTTACTTGAGGGACTCCGCTCGGAGCCTTTGGCTCAATAGCCTGACCCACAAGACAGTGGGGAGCCGATCCAGCTTAGGAATGTGATTGCAGAGACAGATTGGTATCTACTTGAGGTCCGTCACACGCAGCCTTGGAGGTACTGGAACGATTCGTATATGGTTTCCTACCGTAGTAGGATAACCACCTGCGACCACGGCCAGACGCAGGTGGGTTTTGGCGGGTTTGCACCAATTCGACCAGGGGCTGCGTGGCTTGAGGCTGGCAGTAGCAAACCATTGAACACCCGGAGGTGTCCTCCCACCGTCAGAGACAATGCGTGGTGCTCGTGCTCTACGCCAATCGAGCTGTGAGCTTATAACCCGTAGACCTGTTGTCTCCCATGGGTAGGTTTTACGGGAAGAGGGCCATCGACCACTTCCTAACCTCCGAAGAGGATGGACTAGGATACTGCCAGGGTGCCCACAAATGACAGGAGAACGACTCGGGTCCTCAGCCAAAGTCTTCGATTAAATATACACCCGAAAGGCAGCGGGTCTAGCACATGGTCAGTTAGCCGACTCATGCGGATTGCTGTCCTGGATCTCAGCAGGGAGAAGGGCGAAACCCAACTCCCACCCAGCGGTCGCCACGAGGATGCGCCCAGGACATGAGACTATGGCGCAACAGTAGCAGTAGTGGGTAGACCATCTGTCAGGATCTAGCCACCACCAGCCTCAGCGCACCATAGTCTCTCCCGCTTCATATATATATATATATATATATATATATATATATATATATATATATATATATATATATATATATATATATATATATATGTACATAGATACACATGGTGTACAAAGGGGATAATAGAAAGTCCGCACTTGGAATTACTCTATCCCAATGGTTACTATCACCTGGACCTGTCTATCTCTGCATAATGCTTTCAGCATTAGCTCGTATCTCAGAGGAAGTAGGGGAAAGAATCATGTGTAACACAAGATGATTCGGGTGTAAACGAATAGCTACTACGTGCCCAAATTATGACAATCAAAAACCACATCACTGGATATCGAAAAATGCAGGTCTGAACCCTCATCAGTGAACCTTGTTCAAACTTATTGTGATTCAAATCACAATGATAGTAATAAGAAAAGTGTACATCGACGGTAAAGAAAAGGAAAACGCAGTGGCGCATACATATCCATCCGAGAGGTCCAAAGATGAAAGTTACGGACAACTCTTTGGCGGTAAAAAGCAATAGACCGGAATTAAGGCACATAATGAGCTGTGTCATTCAGCAAAGTGCGAAGAATTATTTAATGTAACAGGAACGGATTACGAAGCGTAAAGAAAAGTTGCGATTAAGTAGGTGCAACCATGGTACTATCCGGCTACCCATGCAGAGAGAGACCTGGCATGCCACATTTGTGTTTGCAACCGACAAACCGCTGGTGAGTTGATGTCTGTAGAAAACCATCGTGCGGTGAGGACGAAAGATTAGAACACAATCCAAACTAAAGCTTGGAGCATAGAGTTGGATAAGATGTTTCCTAAAAGAAGCCTAACTGCATGTAATTTTGATTTCCTTCTTTGGTGAGAGGTTACCGTCATCCAGAAAGCTTTCACAAGTTGCTTACAAAAGCTGAACAAGAAACTAGACTTCTAAAGTAGAACCAGAGCGCTAGACCGAATGAGCAGACAAAACCAAGGCAATCTAACAGATGGTTGCATTTGCTTATAATTACTTGTTTACTTTGAGTTCCACATGTTTACTTCTACTCGGTTCCTAATTGTATTGCGTTCGAGACTGAGGAGAGCAATTGAAAGATGAACAACTCGCGAATTATGTGTTCGTTTTATGCTAAGTAAATGAACTAAGGGTGTCCCCTTGTTTCAAAATTAAACGGATCTTATGAGGTGCGTCGGGTAATCAGGTGATAGAAGGCACGTGATGTTGCCCGGCTGGATTTGCTTCTAGTCTTGTAGCTGATGGCCAAGGAAGTTGCAACGCGTGAAGGAGCTTCTTTTGGATGCAGATAATTAGGCTTGTCTATCTCATGCTTACCCCTTCAGCGGTACATAGTAACCTTGTGACCAGTCGACAGTCCAAGTGGGATGGTATCTTATACAGAATTTTGAAGTCAATACGCCTGTCAACATGGTGCCCTGTACTGATCAAGTGGTTAGTTTTGACGTTCGAATTAGTTCCGTGCTTTCGGATGATGAAGAAATCCGCTAGATATTTCTTGATTCGTTTTTCTAAGTGCCTGATCGTACGTCCAATGTGCGTAGCTCCATAGGAGCAGGTGAACCGGTAGATCCTCTTTGATTGGAGTTGATCAACTAGACAACAACAACTAGAGATTCGTTCCTATAAATCATGTTAAGGTGCGCTGACGTGAAGGTCTCTACAGGAATGCACCAATCTTCGTGTACATAGCTGCTTTATCACCATAAACGTGATCTCGAGGAAAATGAAAGTAAATGCTCCAAATCTACCCGATGATCAAACGAGCAGTACAATTGATAAGTGCGCAAAGATCTCTGAGTGACAAGGATAGTAGGCCGTGATACCACATCGATAATGGTTAAGTTTGCACGATAAATTTCTCGCTAAATTCAACGGGCGTTAAGCCCGTCCTTTAGTGTTTGGTCCAATATAAGGAATGATGATGACATTATGTACAGAGAACTGATAGCGGCCAAATCGAAGTCAGGTAGTGTTCCACTCATCCGGGAGGCACTAGACAGCCGTTTCGCGCTAATGGAACTCGCAGGTAGTGCGCATTCCTCGGCTCCACCAGAAACGAAGACCACGACATCTCGACGCCGGATAAGAATGCCATTAAACTATGAGTGACGGCGGCGGACCGTCGCAATTTATACGCTAGGCGCATCATGGGGGTAGTATAATAGCTGGTACAGGTCTCAGTGACAGACTACTGCTTACTGATTCACTGGGTACTTCGATTAAGAGCGCGTCGAACCACTGGGTAGACTGGTTCCCTGGTGAGACTCGGGCATAGGATAATCGACACAGTACACTTACACGAATTGTTCGATTGAATCTGATCGCCCGCTGCTATGTTCGTGAACACTGCTTCCTAAAACGACCACGCCGTAAGAAGAAACAGATTTCGTGTCAGCAGCGTAAAGAATGACAATTCACCTTGTAACGGTCAAGCTAGCAATATTCCCAACTAATGGATAGACACAGTACACTAAGCAGCAGGCAAAAGCCCTCACACATGGGATTGGATACATTGAGAAAAATTTCAAATGAAAAGATTTCAGTGTGTAGATTGGCGATAAGATGAACAATTGACCCGCTTCTCAAAGTATGATCTTGCAACTGTACATTTCTAGCACAACCCTTCATAGCATTGTAAAGGCTCTTACTTCAGGTGGTGCACATTTATAGGTATCGACGAATGTAGGATGCGAACTGCCTTTTAAACAGACCATGCCAGCACAGTGTTTCATCGTGCCCGATCGATCACCAGTCCGCCCGATTGTCCACCGACTGGTTTGGCTGTTAAACAAGAGTGGTAGAAGCTGCTGCACAGCGGGGTTGGAAGCTAAGTCACGTGCTAATTCGCACTGAGTAACCTTAAAATAAGCGTGGAATGTGAAAGTGTTAAAGTGCAGGTGTAAGTATCAGCATCAACTACGCGTCAGCTGATGGTCACTGCATGTGATACGACGGTGCACGCCTTTCCGAGTGTTTAATAGGACTGGTCAAATATTGGGTTTGAAAGCTGTGCAATGTTGTGAGGTTTAAGGCAATGGAAATAAAAATTAGTTAAGCGATTAAGAAACCCAAGCACACAGAAGAACGGACCAGGAAGGCACAAATACGATCAAAGCGTTGGGTTGTACTGTTCAGTTGGCATTAGTTAAATATCGAGCAGTTAATACAATGTTAACATCTCCCCTTCTATTACGGCATGCAACGGTGAAGTTTACGCAGTGAATCTACGAAAGGTTACTCGCCATCACCTGCGGGAGTGAGGAAAATCTCAAAGCTGGGAAGAATGCTCGCAAACACCATCAGAAGCGACGTGCATGCTGGACCGGTAGCGGATACGGAATTCCGGTGGCTTCAGTTATCGGTTCTTCGGGTGGGTAGAAGTCTCCAGATTGCGTGCGGTAATGTGGTTATCCCTGTATCTGCAGAATTGTTACTGGATCCCCACCTAAACCGTGACAGGACAGTCACAATGAACTGGATAAAATCTCTCAACTGCTCTCGATTTATGTGTATGTGTTTTCATGTTCGTTTATGCGCACTTGCTAGACCAAAAAGACTTGCGATGATCCCGTACTTTGGCTAAGTAGTGAAGCATGAGGATCCACAGATTCACCACCATCGTCACTACACGTTAGCTACACGTGGAAACACCTCAGCTATTGCAACGCAACACAATACAATTAAGTGAAGATAAAAGGCAGGGAAAATCAAATAAAAACGACAGTAAGTAAGAGACAAAACTAATGTTATGCTCTGCTTTACACCATACATCGAATACGACCGTATGATTGGATGGGGGAGTTAAGCAGGAAAGGAAAAGATGAAGAGAATCACAACACAAACGCCACTGAGGTGAATTTCTGGTCGTGTCAACAGGTTTATCTAACCAGACATGTTCATCGTCCTTCGGAACCCAGCCAGGGAGTAGAGCGCCAACCGAAGCCAAATTCGAAGAGAGTGATACGTATTGATCAAGTATTCCTATTTCGTAGTTGGACACATAAGACCGAACTCGGGGGGAGAAGGCACAACCGGTGACACACGTGGAATTGTATTCGGACACATTGATCGAAGATGAAGGCATAAACGGTAAACTAAGCCAAGCAGAGCAAAAATAAAGGGTCATTTAGTATTGACCAATGTGACGATGCTCTTCGATTAATCACGTGAGTGTGTGTAGTTGGTTGAGTACAATGAACAACGAACAATGATTTATCACGGGATAAAAGCAAGTGCTTGACACGTCCCGTAGGATGGTTAAGGTGAATATGATGAAATCAAAATATGTCTGGGTCATCTATCGAACGTCTGCCGAGGTGAATAGTTTGATAAGTAACATCCGTGTAAAATTAAAATAAACTATCGAGCGTAAACGTTTAGAAAGACACTGAGGTGCAGTGATCATTGAGGTAAAGAGTGAGAAAAGTAAAATATGGTCGCTCACTTAGGTCCATTTGATAGATAAATCCTGTCAAAATGCATCCTTGGCGTAATCCACAGTAGGGGAGTTTAGGTAACAAAATGCTGGGAGCTAAGATCAACATCTAATCGTTTTTTGAAAACATCCATGGTGGGAGATGATACAACTGAGTCTGAGAGTGCGTTCCAAGGTTTGCAAACCCGAAGGGAAAAGTAATTCCGTCGACATTCTAGACGGCTGTATTGTTCCTTCAACTTTAAGCAGTTACCCCTGAGCTGCGTGTTGTGGCTAAGTTTCAGCAAATGGCGGCATACGTGGTTGGGGTCACTCAATATTTGATACTCTAATATGAGATCACCGCGCAGTCTTCGATAGCGTCCGCTGAAAATTCCCAGCAACTTCAGCCTTAGGTGGTAAGAGTGATAGCGCAGGCCCTTTACACTTTTGGTTGCTCTCCGTTGTGGTGCCTCTATCGCTTCTAGGTCAAGCTTCAACCAAGGTTGCCAAGCTTGGATAGCGTATTCAACATGCGGGCGCACGTAGGAATTGTGCATCATTGGGAAGATTGATGGGTCAAATCTCCCGAATGCTCTTCGCAGCATGTCGACATGCTGGTTGCCTTTTTTCGCAGCTGCCTCAGCCTGGTTTGAACAGTTGAGGTCGCTCTGTACGATCACACCCAGGTCACGTTCCTGGGAACTATTCTGCAGTCCGTTGGTCCCAAGTGAATAGGTGTAGTTATGACTATGGCGTAATTGTACAACACGACATTTGTCTACATTAGATGGTAGGGCGTTTTGAAGTGACCAGTTCGACACTGTGTTAATATCGCACTGGAGCCGTTCATGGTCGTCCGGTCCTCTGATCCTTCGCCATATCTTGATATCATCAGCGAAAAATAGGAAATCGGAAGTAATTGATCTCGCCAAATCGTTAATGAACACCAAGAATACACGAAGTCCAAAAACCGAGCCTTGTGGTACTCCGCACGCCACATCGATTGCATCAGACAATGATTCTCGGACTCTCACCACTAGCCGTCGTTCTTGTGGAAAATTGTCAATCCAACTCAGGATTGGGTCGCCAATGCCGTAATTCCGAAGCTTGTGAAGGAGAATGCGATGGTTTAAGCGATCAAATGCTTTTGAAAAGTCCAGGTAGATGACATCGACCCCTACTCCATCATCAACAGCTTCAGTCCAGCTATTACGTGTAATTAATAGGTTAGTATTACACGAATGCTTTTGACGAAAGCCATGTTGCTCTGGGGCTATTAAATTGTGGCTTTCCAGGTATTCCATCAGCGCATCTGCGATGATTGATTCCATCACTTTGGTTAGTACTGGAAGTAGTGTTATTGGACGGTAGTTGGCAGGATCAGTGCGGCTACCTCCTTTATGAATAGGAGTGATGACCCCTCGCTTCCACACTGGTGGAATACGGTTCTCCTCTAGACATCGCTGATAGAAAATAGCCAGTGGTGCTGCTAGATCATTAGCTACCGCCTGCAGAGCCCTTGGTCGGATGTTGTCAGCTCCGGGAGAACTGTGGATACGTAGGCATAACAACTTCTTCAACACAGCTTCCGCAGTGAAGGTGAGGTTTTCTAAACCAGATGGTGGAGTAGTAGAAATGAGGAGAATAAGGAGAATGTTTGTGCTCGTTACCTTCTGGAAAGTTCGGGAGTAATGAAGCCGTAGGAGATCAGCTGCTTGCATTGCTGATCGCGTGCACCCATCAGCCTTGACTAGTGCTGGAACCCCTCACTTTACCTTTCGAAAGCCGTTAACATGCCTGTACAGGAGTTTGCGATTCGTGCAGAATCGCTTCATTCACTTCTGCTGATGAGTGACCTTGTCTTCGCGGATCAGTTTCACACAGAAGTTACGATGGGTCATGTATGCAGTCCAGGTTTCGGCATTCGGGCAGTCCTGGTGATCTCGCCATGCCAAATCCCTCCGGGACATACATTTACGTGTCCTGCTCCTCAGAAATGAATTACGCTTGTTTTTAGGTTGAAAGGACTTCTGCTCTGATGCGTGCGCTACCAGTGTACTAAACGTCCTTGTAAATGCTTCCCAGGCAACATCTGGGGGGCAATCGGTTAAGAACGTCCAAGATGTATCCTTAACAAGCTTAGACAACACAATGTGGTGTGTGACAGTATGCACTTTATCCTCCTCCTTTTCAGGGAACTCCGCATAGCAAATATAATCAAAGAGTAGAGTAATATGATCACTACGACCCAGTGGTGTGCTTGTAACTATCCCGCTAACCATGAGTTCTTCGTTAGTGAGCACAAGATCCAGTATCGACGGTTTGTTAGCAGTTCGAAATCTGGTGGGAGAGGTTACGTGGTTGTAAAGAGGGTGGCTAGCAATAAGCTCTTGCAAGCAGGCTTTAAACTGCATACCGTCGGTTGC
The DNA here is from genome assembly GCA_944474145.2 of Dicrocoelium dendriticum. Taxonomy (NCBI): domain Eukaryota; kingdom Metazoa; phylum Platyhelminthes; class Trematoda; order Plagiorchiida; family Dicrocoeliidae; genus Dicrocoelium; species Dicrocoelium dendriticum. Next base: position 84,647,033 of record OX104068.1, on the reverse strand, counting down.
TGGCGTTTCTATGTCATGCACGTTAAAGTCTCCAGCGATAAGAATGTGGATGTAGGACTTGTTCAAAGCAAACTGAAAGAGGTGGTTCAGTTTGGAGTCCATTTCCGAAGCTTAGTGGGCGATAAATCACGGCCAGTAGGCATGTGTCCTTGTTTCGCAACCATAGGCGGCACCAAAGCGAATCGGGAGCTCGGATTTCCGAGTGGTCTATAACTTCACATCGGAGGTTTGTATTATAATAAAGAATCACACCGCCCCCCCCTTCCGGTTCTATCGGTCCGAAGCAGTGACATACCGGGTAAATTGATCTCAGAGTCGGTTACCTCAGGGTTTAACCATGTCTCTGTAATCATGACGAGGTCCCGCGGTTGTGAGGCATGGAGTTCTCTAAGTTCTGCCAACTTGCTTAGAAGGCCTTGGGAGTTTGTATACATGCAATATAGGGCTTTTGTTGTTAGGAGTTCATTGATAGATGTCAAGTTTGTGTTGGCTTTTAAGCCGGCCGTTAGGTGGCCGTCAATTAATCGTTTTTGGTTTATGTATTTCAGTCGTGTTGCATGGCATTATTAAGCGTTTCTGAACAGAAGTTTCACTGGTGCTGTGCTCGGTCCTCCTGTGTGCCGTGGGCGCGGTTGTGTTGGTCTCTCCGCAGTACTGTGCATATAAGGAATTCGTTGCGTTTGCAAGTTCCGTTGAATTGCTTCCGACTTTTGGTCGTTCGCCTGCTGCTTTTAGCCGGATCTCTGTTGGCAGCCTAGCTCGAAACTTTAACCAGCTATCCAACAGAACTTGCGTCATTCCCTCGGAGTGTAGTATTATTTTCATTAGCCTTGGATCGCAGCCCTTGTAGTTAGGTGATGACGGAATGTGCGGCCGTAACAGAGAGGAACTGCAATCTGCTTGACCAAATCATCGATCGGCTTCATCTCTTCCATTCAGATTCAGGTTGCGCCTGTTGCGGTAGTCAATGTGCTGATACGGGTAACACTTGGACCATCCATAGAAATCTGGTGCATGATATAACAGTGCTGTGGTTCAATCACTGTCGCTACCCCAAATGGAAGACGCAGAAAGTGCCCATTGCCCACGCGGTGCTCCAACCTGCGAAGGCACCGGTGGTCGAGCATAACCGGTCTCCTTAAGTAGGTCGATATGAAACTATGTTTTATAACCGCATTGTATCGCTGAATGGATGGATGCATAGCAGGCCATACCCTTCAGGGCGCAATTTGGTATATGATTCGTGACCCCATTTTCGATTCCACAAGCATCATCTAGGTTGTTGAAGTTCTGAACGACTTCCACCTGGTCCCCATCAAAGGTCAGCGTTGTGGGCTGTTGCTGTCCATCCTGCAGGAGCACTTGACACTGTGATAGTACAAAAGAGCGGGAAAGAATTGACTGCCAGTACTAACCTGTTCAGTAGGGATTAGTAGATTTGTAAATTGCAGCATAGTATGGCAATATCGGGGAGCATACTCCACGTCGAGAAGTCAATCATTCGAGAGTAATCCCACAAGTCAAGTCCAGTAAAAGCATCTACCATAGCTTCGTCAATGGTGAAAGTAAGTAGGAAAGGTGGTCGTGGGCAGCCCTGCATTACAACGCTGAAGAAATTGAGGGGCGGTAACAGCATGCCACTGACTCTCTCTGCAAGAGCTAGCGCGTAAAGTGCTTCCATAATATTCGTCTATTTTTCTAGCACACATCTCTTAACCAGAGATTCCCAAACCAAACATAGATCTACAGAACCAAAGGCACATCTGCTGTTGAAAAACATGACTACGGTGGGTCAATAAAGCAAGGCAGAGACAAAATCCGTTATATTCTTCCCGAATCTAGTTCTCATGAACGATAATAAATCTGTAAAAAACGACAAATATAATGTTACGGAGAGTTAGCGTTCAGGCCGACAGCAGTGCCGCAACAGTGGTCGATCCACAATTAGAGATCGACTGCGAATATAGATCAAAATGCGAATCTATGAGGAAGCAACGAACCATGAACTTGAACCGTTTGACTTGTGTTGATTAATATTAAGTAGCATCGCCAATTTTGTTGCGTTAATGGTTTCCTACAACCTATTTATTGCACCATACTCTCATACAATAGAAGCAGTATCTGGATCCCTCGAACCAGCTGGTCTGCGTGTTCTCATTTCGTGGCGAATTGAACTGGTTGGGGGCGGTACAGCAGATCTAGGCAGGTTGTCCGTAAAGTCAGCGGAAACCACAACACATTTCTGACAACGGTCAGCTGCACGGTAGCAACAGGTTAGCCGTACATTCAGCGGTACCACAACATAAGCTACTTAGGAGCAATTGAGATCAGACTAACACATCTATGACTGCCGCATTTCGAATGGGAGCCTATCCGAAGATCGGAATAATAACGGAGTACCTCTAGTCGGTTAGGATAGTTCACCTCACAGTTTCACTACTAAACCATGCTCCTATCACACCTCTTCACAGAACACGAGTACAGCACTGCTCGACCTTCTGGACGCTACTCAAAAAGTAACTCATTTGCAAGATTCGAATGATATGTCTGTGAGGAACATGGTCCCGAATTCTATGCTGACGGGAATTCAGGTTGTGTGTAAGGGATCGAGCACGACTGTTACCGCCACTTCAGCAGCAAAAGAGATGACGTTCCCAACAGCTATAGTTAGTCCAAATGCTTGCTTTAAGAGAGCTCTCTCCGATGATGTTCCCGAGAGCATAAAATCTCCTCAGTCAGGTGTAACCGGAGACCTATGGTTGATGAGGTTAAGATTGAGTGCCGGAAAATGACGAGACAGATTGAGACCCGAGTCACCAAACCACCCAGAGGCGGTGACGCAAATGCCAAGGTACCCTGCAACGACGTACAATCGCCTGCACTATCTCCGCGGAGCCAAGTAGAAGCTTCAGTTAACTCCATTGAAAGTGCGGCAAGAACGGACTGTCCCATTGGATTCTACGCCGATGGGCACTTTAAACAAACAGTTGAAGGCGGGAATCAACTGCGGGAGGGATCAGTAAATAAGTGGTACACAAAACCCTAAAAAGAACAACGGCATTGTACGGATAAAGTTAAACAAGTGCAGAATATAGAAAAGTTGTCAGCAAAAGTTTGTTCATACCAGTGAAATCACTGAAGTATAGTTATCAAGAACGGTAAATCGACCGTAAGTCCATAAGTAATGATGACAAATGGGACGTTAGTGAACATTGTGCCGCCTCCGTGTGAACACATGATGAAGTAGATGGAACGTATTCTGGGAGTTGACCGAAATGAAATCTCTAACAGATATGTTTAGACACGGGCAGTGAAGTCATGTGAGATAGGGAAGCGAAATGAGTGCACCGTCAATTCGAGTTTTGAACTCCACTGGCGTCGGAGCACAGATAACAGATTTAGGTAGCGCATTTCACGCTTGACAGACGCATAATGAACGTAAATTCTGACGGCATTCCAAACGACCGCACTGCTCTGTCAGCTGGAGATGGTGACTTCTTAGATTACGACTTAGCGACTTAGGTTGCGGCTTAGCTCTGGCATATGGCGGTACGCGTGGTTCCAATCGCTCAAGCTCTGGTAAGTCAAAATTAGGTCTCCGTGTGAGGATCGGTATTGTTCTCTGAAGACCCAAACACTCTAAGCCTTCGGTTATACGGCAAATTGCATAAACTTTTGATATTCTTGAATGCCCAGCGTTGGCGCATCTCTAAGGCAGTGAGATCTCTCTACAGCCATGGCTGCCAGACCTATATTGCGTACTCCACATGTGCTCGTATGTACGAGCCAAGAAACTGTGGAAAAATCGAAGGGTCGAATCGTTCGTATGCACACCGCAGGACCCCCACGTGCAGAAGGCTCCATCATGACGACTGTTCATCCGACCCAAATGAAACGACGTTTTTCCCGAAGAGGTTTGAAGTTCCTGTTTGCCAAGTTTGTGGAAGCAAATCACTTGGTTCTTTAAGTGCAGCACTCTACCTTTATCCACATTAAAGCAAGTGGATTCTGGATTGACGACGATTAAACCCTATCTAGATACGCCTGAAGTAGTGTAGAATCATCAGGCGTTTTGGTTACCCACCACATCTTGATGTCACCGACATAAAGCAGGCAGTTCGAACTTATGAGGTGTGTGGTATCGTTGATATAGGTTAAAAATAATCGCGGTCCTAGTACTGATCTCTGTGGTACTCCGCATTCAACTTGCATGGGATCTGAATACTGAATACTATATTGTGGGGGAAAGTGAAAACGTGAAACTGCACAACTCCATGGAAATATGATCAAAGCCGTTAAAAAAAAGAAAACTAGGACTCTTCAATACTTTGATCCGACAGGAATTCACGCACTTTTATCTACAAGCGCCGGCGGAGGAGAAAGCTTCTAATCCACCTTAGGCTAGTATTAGGCTGCTGAAACGGACGAAGGCTGCGACACGGCTGCGGGATACGAGTTCAGCCTACAGTGGATCTCAGGGAAAGTTGGAAAAATCAGTTCGTTATCCAGGACACAGTTGCTGCGGAATTCAGGGCAACTGACAGAGCCAGTTCCTCATCGTGGCGCGGGCGTGAGTGTCCACAGCCAGACAGCGGAGATCCGTTGCATGTCTATACAAGTGAAGTCAATCCGACTAGCAACGCACAGTCGGAGCTGAGCCCCTGGGACCTATAAAGTTAACCATGCTTTTCAAAGTTAAATTTAGGGAACACGATGAAGTGTGGTTGGGTTGCGACTCGCAATCTCTATCAAGACTTCGGTTCAGGTTGAGGTAAACCTCGGTCATTCCGATGGCGAAGACCGTATCCGGAATGGAAACCTTTGGGTGTTGCTCCTCCCAACACTAGTGTGCCAGTACTGGGAGGAGCAACACCCAAATATTAACCCTGCACCGTCCATAATACACACCGAGCTAGCGGGTCTGGTCATCTGTTTTTTCCGAAAATAAGTTGGTGGCGCCCCAGACAGATAGCAATGAACAATGAATTTATACGGGTTAAGAAGCGTTACTTTACAAGTCCCGTTGGATAGTTACAGGGGATATCAACATAACAATAATGATGATAAGGATAGTAAAATAGTTAATACTTTAAATATGAAAATAAGTACTTATCGTTTGCTTCGCTGCAGTCCTCCGATCCTCTTAGATTCACAGCACCCACAGGTAACAACAAATAATTCCATGGTATACTCCAGGTATAGGATGGAGACGTAGTGTTAAGTAACAAAGTGTAAGTGGATGAGTGCATCGTCCAACCGTCTTTTAAATACTGTTAGCATCGGTGCAGAGACGACCGATTCTGGGAGAGCATCCCGCGGGTGACAGACAAGAATGGAAAAGAAATTTCTGTGACACACCAGACGACTGTATTGTTCTGCGAGTTTTAATGAGTGGCCCCTCAGGTTTGTATTGCTGCTGAGTTGCAGTAAAGGGCGGCACACATGATTTGGGTCTCGCAGAATCAAGTATGCCATAATAAGGTCGCCTCGTAGTCTGTGATAGTTTCCACTGAACAATCCCAGTCGTTGCAGCCTCTCCTGGTAAGAAAGATTGTGCATTCCAATTACTTTCTTAAATGCCTGATTTTGTGGCTGCTCCAGTGCATTAAGGTCGTGTTTCAGCCATGGATGCCAGGCTTGAATTGCGTATTCGACGTGAGGGCGAACATACGCACTGAGCATTTGTCGAAATATGGAGCTGTTTACTTGTCCAAACGCCCGCCTCAGCAGCCCAACGTGTTGGTTCCCGGTCTTCGAGGCCTTTTCGGATTGCCTGGAGCAACCCAAGTCATCTTGAACCAGAGACAGGGCAGCGTCACAACAGTGGCGAAGGAAATTTTCACCTGAACACAGAAAGGACAGTCAGCTTCGAACAATAGCTGGCACTCTTGCAGTGATAGCCAGCATATTCAGAAAAATTTCAAGCCAAACTCACTGAGATGTTGATGCAGAAGCTGTCGATACAGTGAAGCTCAGGGTTAGGGGCAAGTAATATCCTGACTAAGTAAATCAATGTATTAAATTATGATGCGGATTCCGGTGTAATATTCGCTTCCTGATTCCACAAGTATGAAGATATGTTCCGGGTCGATTTGGTCAACGTCTCACAGGAGAAGAAAATACGCTTTATGCTTCGGAAGTTGAATGATGCTGAACATGAAAAGTTCACAAATTCCATCTTGCCAAAGAAGAGTACTGACCTGTTGTTTGATGAAGTCGTTGCAGTCCTTTCACAAACTTTTTGAGGAACGGACTTCAATAGCCAACATTCGTTATAAGTGTCTGACAATGACTATTCAAGCCACATGGGTCGCGAGTTTGAACGACCACAGTCACACAGGATGATCGGTGACCAGAACATGTGTCTCATATACGTTTGCGACCTGTAGGTAGCCAAAGATTCAGATATTGCAAAAGAATACTGAGCAAGATTGAACCGAATCCTGACATCATATTGCAGCAAGTGACCAATGAGTGCCAAGGAATGACGAAGCTGAAACACGATACATCAATGAGTCAAGCAGTTGTCCAATACGAACGAGCATGACGTCAGCTGTGCAGTCATCCGGATTCCCCAAAAAGCAGCAACTCACTTGAGTCCATCACATGCCAAACTTTCCTCTGCTTGTTGGTTTTGTAGCGAATGGAATTTAGCTCGAGACAGTCCATGTAAGAAATACATTTGCGACCGATGCGACAGAAGTAATAAAGAGTCGTGTTGCTTGGCAAATGGTCTTACTTTGACGAGAAAGAGGTGCAACAATGCCACATAGTTCGGACGGCCCAAGCGAATCGGATCGATCACCGCGAATTTCAAAGTTGATGGGTCAACAAGCGGAAATACATGATGGTGGAAATCAATGGCATATAAGTCAAATTACAACTTGATAATGCTTCAGCTATACTTCTGACCACTCCCTACACATGGCGCAGGCTGGGGTCGCCGACAATCGTACAAACGGCTCATAAGACATGGAATGTTTCAGGAGGTAGTTTAAAATATCGTGGTGAATTGAACTGTCAAGTGAATTTCCTGGGCTAACAAATCCATATAACGTGCTTTGCGCCAAAGCGGCCGGGGTTAGATTTGCTGGGACTAGACTGGATGGAGGCGTTGAAATTGCTTGATCAGCCAGTAAACAGTGTATGCCAGTCCCCACAAGTCAACCAACTGTTGCAGCCATCGATATCAAGCAAGATGGTTCAGTCAGATTACGGAGATGAAAAGACACCACGAAGCAATGCTCCAACTTGGTCTCAGGTGCTGCAGGATGATCAGTAATGCCCTGAACCTCAAGTCAGACGATAGAACCAGTATTCATACCAAAGTGCACTGTACCGAACGCAAGGAAATAAAAGCACTGCAGTTGTCATGCGGAGAAAATTCTGACAGACAAGCTCCGCCATTTCAAAATTCGTGGTGTGATGTGCGCGCACGACTTCCGAGAATCGAGGAGGTGGTCGACTGGAATGGTGATCAACGGAAATGGTACAGTCGTCTACGATCTAGTGATTGGAAATGAGAAATGAGTCAGGCACGCCAATCAGCTGAGGCCGAATCACGTCAAGACCCCGCAGAACCGCCACCCTTGCAATGGGACATCATGTTAGACACATTTGGCTTGGAGGATGAGTGTGAGCGGCTAGGTAGATCACAACAGGAGGTGCAAGCAACAGATGATGCACGACGCAGGCCGACTCGAGAGTGGAATCGACTACAATGGCTACAAGTTGGCTCCAAGGCGAAAACCTATGAAAGGTACGCAAGCAGACTCAATTCGAAAGGGAGGTATTAGTTGCAGTAGATTGCAAGCAGAGGGTATTCGCCGTCTCTTTCGGTGTCCGCGTGGGTCCGTCCGCTGTTTGAAGAGGGTAAAATTTCCCGTTTCATCTTATGTAGTCTGTTTACGTGTTGAATACTGAATACTGGTTCGAAGCAGCGAGTAGAGCTTTCTCTGTGTAGCTGCTTCTGTCGTCGCTCTTGGACTGATACTACTTATTTATCGTTCCGCTCTCTATATTTTGCCTCTGCAAAGTGTTCGTCTAAAAGCTTCTTAAATTCGGACACTGAATTCGCTTCTACGATGTGCTGCGGCAGGTCATTCCAGACATTCACCACTCTGCGTTCGAAACAGAGCTGGTGAGCCACCCGCTTCAACTTCGGTACGATAAGTTTATACCGGTGTCCTCGCGTGCAGCTTGGTGTGCGCAGATGAAGCAATTGTCTCAACATGAGGTAATCACTCAGATGTAATATCCGGTGCGTCATGATGAGGTCAACCCTCAGTCGACGATAAGCTAGGGTGTACAGCCCTAGTTTCTTACATCGGTCTTCGTATGGCAAACCTCATAAGTTGGGAATCAGCCTGGTGACTACATGCTGCACCCGCTCAAGCTTTTCTACCTCGCCCAGGGTGATGGGACAATACGCGGAAGAGTCGTACTCTAGCATTGGTCGTATTATCGAGACGAAGAGGCGGGTATCAATCTCTTCGGATCAAGTGCTGAAGCTGCGCCTGAGGGCCCAAAGCATACGAAGGCTGTTTTGGTACATCCTATTCGTGTTGTCAATGGACTTTAGGTCGCAGCGTGAGAGCACACCGAGGTGGCGCACGAAAGGCGCGGGATGCAACAGTGGACCAGCCACTGTGTACGTTCGGCTGTGCTCACACTTACCCAACCTCATAAATTGCGAATTGGCAGGGTTGATCGGAAGGTTAACCTCCGCAGACCATGTCGAGAGGCGGTCGAGATCCTGCTGAAGTAAATCACAATCATTGAGTGTGCGGATTACTTTCCACACCTTCAAGTCATCTGCGAACAACGCACGAGGTGAATGGAGTAGCTGAGGCACATCGTTTACATGGATCAGAAACAATATCGGCCCCAGTACAGTGCCTTGGGGCACGCCGCTGCTCGATGGATACCACTCAGTTAGATGGTTGTCCACCTGGACCCTCCACTTTCGATCAACAAGGAAATTCCTGATCCATTTGTGCAGCGAACCACCAACACCGCATATCCTCAGCCGGTCAAGGAGCAGTGCATGATTTACCTTGTCAAAAGCCTTACTGAAGTCAATGTAAATGACGTCGACCGATTGGCCTTGGTTTAGCGCTTGCAACCATTCGTGCCCCGTCAACAGCAGGTTGGTGATGCACGAGCTACCTTTCATGAAACCATGCTGTGCGGAGATCAACAGCTTGTGGTTTGAGGCCATACGTATTGGCAAATTCTGCTGGTACGCCATGCTATCCTCGCGAATAAGCTGAGTACATTGGTTACGTTTGGCCGCATAAACCACCCAGGTCTCGATGCACGGATACAGCCTGTAGCTATGCTAGGTTGAGTTTTGCACCACTATACACTTGCGTGTTCTGTTTCGCAGAAACGACACCATGTTTCTCGAGTGGACAGTCTTAGTCGCTGATGTTTCATTAACCAGTGTTAAACTGGCTGACAAAATGTTCCCACGCACTAGCCGGTGCATCGTCTGCCAGAAATATTGAGTTGGTTGTTACACCTAGTCTAGCTAATATTTCGTAGCGTATACTCGTTCTCGTTGCATCGACTATTTCCACGAAACACTCCACATAACAGATGTATTCGAAGAGTAGGACTACATAATCACTACGGCTCGATGGGACCTCAACGATCACGATCTCGATCATCAGTTCCTCGTTGGTAAATATCCGATCCAGCATGGACCGTGTATGAGTTTCGATGAATCTGGTGGAAGTGTTGATGTGACCACATAGAGGGAAACTGGAGACAACCTCTTGTAGATCCACCCTGACATGTGTTGAATGAGCAGCTTCGGCTTCTAGAATGTGGATGTTGAAATCACCCGTAATAAGAATGTGACTGCACTTTTTTTATCACCCGCCTTGCTGCGGACGCCAGATAGAAATTTATCTCGGGCGTTGAGGAGGAAGAGCGGTAAACGACCACCACAAAGCGGGCATCATCATTTTTAAAACGTAGACGACACCAAAGGGAATCCTGAACAAGTGAGAGAGCTGGTGTTAAGTTGTAGAGTCATTGAAGGGGTTTCAATGACAGAGACCTGACTTTCTTCAAACGGCTCAACTAATGTCTGTGTCCTAACCGATTGCCTAGGGTACAAAAGATACCGTTCTGAGTGCAAAAATGGAGGTGGCTTACTTCTGCTTATGCAAAGTGGGGGATAATTCATTGTACCCAAGCAATCAGAACAGTAATCCAGTAAAGTAAACGAATGTATGGACACTGTAGCGAGGTAAGAGCGGTTGAAACAGTTGAGCCATTCAGCCAAGACAGCATAGCCAATCAGAAGCAAACAAGCATTCGTCCAATGACCATTAACAGAACGTATTGAGTCATGACTAAGCAATGGCGGACAATTCTAAGTACGGACGTGGATCGTAATTTGGCAACATCAGACTGTCCCCTCCAATGTTTGTAACCATGCAACCAGTTCATGTCAAGATTTAAGTGGCTGCATGCACAAGGCGTGCATCAATTTGTATTACCCATCAAAACATAACATCGACAGGGCGACGCATTCGGTTTGATAGACGTAGACTTTCTGCTGTTCATGCTGTGTTTGTCGTAGTTGCTCGTGGAAACGAAGTCTGAGTGCCTTATGCAAACGTCTTGCATCAACTTGCGTTCCATCTACCAGTAGGGAGGTTCCTGGTGTACGCAAAGATTCCACAGTGGTAGAATGTCCAAATTTCTTAGCCCATTTTCGAGAAATTGATAGTCTCACACGAACAACGATCCATGGGGGAGATTTTTCAAGCAGCCAGAATTTAGTTTAGTAAGCGTCACACAACAGTAGGGTCAGTAGTTTATATGAATTTACAGGCTACATTTAACCGGATTCGAATTACTATTCCAAGTGTCAGGTTTGGTGGAGTTTCGGCCGTTGTCATATGCGGTGTAGTTCTGTAATGTAGACAAAGCTGACACCAATCAATCCTTAGAAGCAGGATAAGGATAAAGTGGCTGTTAGGTCTCGAACGGCCTACTCCAAGGAAAATCGCGCTGTCTGAGAATCAAGTCGAGTTGGCGCCAATGATTCAGGCCAAATCTTGTAACATGCAAAGGAAAACAGAATTTCACACAGAGCAAAGTCGAATGCGTACAGAAAACGAAACAAATTGAATTGTTCAGAAGGTAATTGCGCAATTTCCTACAAGCAACTGTGTGCTTTGTATCAGAACAGTCTCAGTTACAAGCAAATAGTGTTTTTTCAGGGTTACAGAACATGTGTTACAATTTCTCGGTTCACAACACTCACACGTCCCTTAGTTCTTTAGACCTATAAAATCAAACGAGCAAACAACCGTGATTCGAACTGTATCAGTGTGCTTCATCCCACGTGGCTCTGTTCTGTGTTTGACAATATACTACTCGTTCGAAGGTTGTCTTCTGATCTCGCGGGGTACAACTAGGAAGCTGCTAAGTCGAGCCCTGAAGACACAACAGTGGCGAAGTTCTGCCAAGCGGCTGGCGCACTGCTAAGGCCAACTGGTAAAACATTGTATTGATACGACCCATCTTGTGTGCGTGAAATACAGTCAGATATGGACAATCGGGAGGCAGTGGGATTTGGTGGGTTGCAAAGCGAATAACTAGTTTCGAGAATATATACTCGCCTTGGAGAGCCTAACCATAAGCACATTGGCAACAGAGGAGGAAGTGGGAATTCCTCCACGATGATGTGCTTGTTAAACATTCGCAAATCGGTACACACATATACAAAATGCTATCCTTCTGTTGAACTGCTGGAAGAGCATTGCATCGGTACGATAAAGACGTCGTTGACCATTTGTTTCAAAGCTTTCGACAAAGCCATACGTTTTGCCAACGGTACGAAGCTAGGTTGCGAAATACTGAAGGGCCTGGAGTCTGACTTCAAACGAATACGATTCATCCACTTCGGGACTTTGCCACTTTCCAAACGGAAAAGATTTGGGTAGCTAGAATGAAGTGAATTCTGACTGATATTGGCAATCGTCGTTCGGTTGACGTTACGCGACACATTTAATAAAACCATAGTGTTCCGTCCCAACAGGGGTTTACTGTCGGTCTTAGAAACCTAGACTACAACTGCACACTTCCTGTTGTATGTACGAAATCCTGGAACAGTAGCGAAGCGTAGGATTTGCACACCACCACTGGAGTAGCTGCTGTAAGTGAATGCTGACGGATGCACAGGCAGACGATAGAACATTGCTTCTAAAAGCTGTATCTAGCTAATGCAATGGGTGACTGAGAAACTAGTTCCATAACTAAACGAATGTTTTTGGTATGCACTATAAAAGCAGTGCGAATAGCTGGGGAAGGCAATTTTGGCTCCTTATGAGAACAAGAAATCGAATGTATACCTTCACAGACGTTGGCCGGTGAGGCGGAAAAGTCGCTCGCAGTGGGATCAATCAGTGATCTGATGCAGGAACCATAGACTCTAGAAAAATGTCCGGACTTACCGCCGTTCCTGCAAATTTCATTCCTGGATGGACATATTTGATTATTTGTGTGAAGTTCAGGCTTCTCACAGCGGTAACACTTGCTCACACTTGAGGATATCGTAGCAGAAGGTGAGGAGTTCAAACGATCAATCTCAGTAGACTGTGTTACAGACCCGGTCTCATGAGAGCTTGCCAGTGTACTCCACTAGCAGGCTTCATTTGGTCCTAGAATGGGACAAGTCAGAGATCAGGTGCTATATAAGCATCATTTTCCCAGCTTCTTCTTGGGAGCACTGTTATAGTCATACTGTCACACAGAACAGACAAGACCGGATATGAAGTTGTCCAAATGTTCGCCGGGTGTTTGTTTCACTTGGGTGAATTTGTGCTGGGAAGTGCATGTGTCCATACGCACTCACCAATGCTTTTCAGGAGCCAGGAAGGCATCACACAGGATGGGCTGTTCGAGAGGATTCAGAATGTCAGATATATGTCGACCTTCGGAAGCGACATGCATCTGCAAGAGTTTTGATTTATTCACTGGCTTTAACACCACAGATGTATTGAGGATCGGTAGCACGGAAATATAATCCGAAAAAGTGATTTTCGAATGCTTCTAACACGCTGACGTTAAGGTATTTGCATGATTCGTCCAGAATTGATTAGGGGCTCAGATAAGGCTGAATCAACAAAATGTGTTGTGCGTTGCGGACTAGCTGGACGTTAAGTGGACTCAGTGGCTTTCTCGATTAGGATGGTGAGTCCCCCTTTGTAGTGAAGCATATGGCAACTCATTGACGCAGCTGGCATATATGTGGAAGTGTAGAGTTAAGTAAGTGCTATCTAATGTTCCGACTCTATCCTGGTAGATAATGTAGCAGCAAGCTGAGCTCGGTTCGAATGTCAAAATGGTGATCTGCTTCTGTCCTCCATCAACCTGCATGCTGCAGCAAGAGTTTAACAATGATTGTCGATAGAAATGGGCTTCACGGCAAGTCAGCATGATGCATTTGAGTTCCGTTACATAAAGTGGAGACAGCGGACCACAAGGAGGATTATAAATTTACTTTCCCAACAATCTCATAAATGTTCATCTGGGCAGACACCATTTGTAGAGGCAAACAAATCATCCGTAGGTAACAATTACATTCCAGAACGCGATTATGGCAGTGGTGTTCGCCAACTGTACCTGATAACAGACCACCTGGCATCACATTGGGTCGTATGTGAAGCATGGACCACCCAGAATAATCCGACCACGCACGCCCTGCTGCATCGTTTGCATGTATTGCAACCAGTTGGACGAAAACTCAGGAAGCCAAAACGACGATTTGACAAAACAGCAAAGAAACTAACTAAAACACTTCATCTGATAGTGTGTACAGTCTATTGGATGGGATTAGGAAATCTACTGAGCCGGTGGTTAGAAAAGTTAACACGAAGCTGAATTAAATTTACTGGGGCCCCGTACATAATCTCCAGCGAGATTATTCGACCCAGAGTTCTATTTGCCATTTCAACTCATCTAGGACAGAATTTGTATGCCGTTTGAACGGTATCTGTTTCTATGACCCAAGTTTGCGATTATCCCTGATGGGAAAAAGAGTGAAGAAGTGTTTAATTCAACACACTAGGGTATCCACTTCACCACCAACCTAGAAGTTTAAATTACGCAATATTTTCTAGTAAACAGTAACCTATCAACTTTATAAAATAACTAGTGGAGGACTAACCTGTCCCTCTATGACGATGAAGAATAGGTAATACTTATTATTATTATTATTATCAAAGCAAGTTTCCGGGCAAGTGGCACGGTCTAAGTGATTGAACAACCGTTAGTGAGAGCAGAGTCCCGATTCTCAGACTGTTACTAGGTCGAAGAGATGTGCACTGGTCCAGAAAAGAGGAAAGTAAGCTGTAGCGCTTATCCAAACATTAACTTTCTGGATGGGGATTTTATCTTGGTTGACACAATCACAATGAGTCGTAGAATCGGCTCCCACAGAATTGAGCGTCGCTGAATAGTCCATATAGGATGGAACGGATGTGCCTGTGGTTATTTGGTCTGAAACTGAATGAGACGAATCTCCTCGTGCTAACTCCTGTCCCTACCATTTGGCTGAAGCTGCCATAATAAACCGGAGGAAAACGGTGCCTTGCGTTCAAAAGCAACTGTTGGTCAGCCCAATGTTATCATGGGTGTAAAAAGGAGACTTCCGTCGGTAATTTCGTTAGTTTGGATGCATGTTGCTCCGTAAAACGATTGTGTGTAATGAATCACCGTTATTAGAATTTACGAAACGATATGAAGTGTACATATCTAACGACTTCTGTCTTCACGCTGAGCTTTGCAAATTGCTGAGATGAATTAACTGTTTGGAATTTCAATGCAGACAGTATAAGTAAACACTGGTCAGGATAGAAAAATAGAAGTAAGCAAACATTCAAGCAATAGCGTTTGAGTATGAGATGAAAACGAGTTTTGCCAAGTGGGAATGAGTAAATGCATGAAATACATCCACAGAAATCGAAAGTGGCATAAAACCGAACCAAAATTTCCGCAAATAGACGGGGGGGGGTTCAAGCGCCCGAGGACCGACCCATACATTGGTAAGCGGTGTGGCTAGGGCTCGATACACTTGAGCGTCGGTACGCCATCACACTTCATGGAAAGATGATGGTGGGCTGACGAATAGCATAAATGCGTCTTCAACCTTAAACCAATAAACTCGTATATATTGCATGTGGATCCTTTCGGGTGGCGTTTAATCATTTACTGAGAAATGCCAAATCCACAAGCTCAGAGACTAAGTGAAATAAACAAGGACAAGCAGCGGAGTAAATGAGTATCAGCAAAATTGATGTGACAGGATCGGGTAAAATGGACCGATCTGGCATTCGGGAAAGGCGGTTGAGCGAACAACCACTCCGGGATCACACTAGTGAGATGGAAAGTGATCACTAGCTCAAGCAGACACACAAACGTCTGTCTATATGTAACCTGGAACATGGACCATACTTTTGGGTGTAACGCCTGACAAGTGCAAATCGCCTATACAATCGGTAATAGGTACAACGTTCGCATCGCAAACTGGAGGCCTATACATTGTGAAGGAGTAAATGAGATTAGGTTGAATGATTCCTCTACCCCTCGCTCACAGAAGAGAAGTATTGTCCGGACGAAAAAGATAGACGGTACTGCCCACAGGTTTCGGATCGGCCCTCGTGTTGAACGTCGATCGACATTGCTAACTGAGATTCAACAGACGTAGGCATTCAAAAAGTGACTCGGGTAAACCAACAACATTTGAGTATTAACACTCATAAAAATACTGTTCAAATCCCATCGCTGCCTTCCCAGTTTAGCTCATGTTTGGTGGGAACAGCCCGTGAACAATGAGCGTACTCAGCGTCGCGCATTTGGCACAGGAAGAGCGAGTGAACCGCTCAGCACTATTGTATCACGCATCAGGCTCCGATGGGCATGTGTTGCGCATGCTAGCACACCGACCCATGCGTCATTTGCGCGACCGTCGTGCAGACTGGAGAAGAGAGGACAAGCGATAAGTTGATCAGTAGGAATGAAGTCGCTCAATTCGAACTTGATTTCGGTTAGTGCCTCCCGACTGCCGGGATGGGGTCCGAAGGAGGAACTACACGTCTGGTTGGACACACTAGTTAACATCGCAAGGAGCCGAAGTTCATGGCATTTGTTTGGTGAGTTACTTTGCCCATCCGCATCCCACTTGTCTTCACCCTCTAACCACAATCTCTATCTCGAAGCATAGTGTTACTAAGCAGCGCGTTGCCTGTTTTTGTATTCTATAATGTTTGGCATCTTGCTTTTTCTATACTTAACTTTATGTACAGCGGCACAACAGTTGAAGTGTGTTGCTCATCTTCAGAGAATGTGTAATGATGATGATGATGACTGATCCAATCCACTTGGGACCGCAGGCAAGCAAGAAGATTATGAGCACTATGTTAGACAAAACAGTGAGTAAGCAGCAACCTTGGAGCAACTACGGTGCGAAGAGAGTACCTCAGGCGAACTGCTCTGTAAGACGGAGCGCATAGCGCAGATGCTTGAACAGAAGCACACGCTTAAATAGCACAGTGGAGTTGTCATGATTCAGCCGGTGCCAACTGTTGGTGCCACCTTTTAGTTCGGCAAGACGAGCGTTTAAAGTCAATCTGTTCTTAAACCTACACAGGTCGATGTATTGGTCTGTGCGAAATTTTTCTTGGGCACCAGGGTTTAATAATTGCCCTTTGGCAATTTCATGGTCAATATGGTTACGAGTGACTGCAGTGGATAAATCTGTCGGAGTAAATATCGTTAAATAACACACTAGTAGATGTAACATGCGGAAGACAATGGGCGTAGAAGGATCAGACCCAGATGAGTAGTAACCGCTGTATACCTCCGCCTGTTCCGCGCAACTTCAAAATACAGGACTGTAGCATCGGGCCCTGCGACTGCTTTCACCCACTAACGGTAGTGAGAACATGAACGAACAAGGACAAAGATTCAATGGTTCGTTTATACGGTGAAACCATTACGTTACATAGTATGACGCACAAGCTCATCGCAATTAGGCTGGACCTTACCGTTGTGCGATGGTTTGCGTCTTCAGAGATCCAATGAGCTATGCTGGGTGGTCCATTTTTGCACCTTCAGTACCACTCATACCAGATTGGTCAATGGTTGGAGGCTAGACAAACTCAGTCTCCTGGTCCCCCAGATTGGGGGCTGGAATGAGGGTGGCTCCTTATATCCTAAAACGGACTCCTTGTAGCCCAATGCCAAACCCGCTCGCTTGCGGTAAGGTTTTTGAACCAAAGGTTTTGGTTGAGAACCCTAACCATTCTCCGGTCTAGGCCTGGGCAATCTCACAGGTTTCCGCCAACGCAAAACTATAGATCCTTTCTTAAACGATTTCTTGATGCTTTGGCTGTCGCAGAGAATAATAATAGGTGCGCTGTCTGCTGCAGGGTAGATAGGGGTCTAGATGCTACTGCTCAAGCCTTTCCACCTTCTAATTCCCCTTTCATGCTTTTTCGCCCTTACCGTTCCGTTCCAGCTTCACTTTTATCTCCCAATTCTTGGCCGTCATCCACCTTGCTTTCCTAGGTATTTATCTTCTAGTTGCAGCGCACATGCAAACGCGGAGCGTTACTCCTGTTCTGTCAACAAGCCCATGACCAACCAAGCGGTCAAGCCCAGTTCATCGGCCTCCATTTGGAGCCCTCGATCACCCTTCAAATTGGCATGCCTCAACGTTTGCACATTGCTACAGATCGGTCAACAGGCGACATTTGCCCGAACATTAGAGACTCACTCGATCGATATCTGTTGCTTATCGGAGACCCGCCTGCAACACTCGTGCTCTGTCCTCACATTGCGATCCCCATCAGGTGACACTAGCAGCTCTTTCTCATTCCGCCTATACGGTGACGATTCAGCTTCGAGCACCGGCCAAGCCGGTGTTGGTATTGCCTTGAGTCCCAGAGCTGAAGCTGCTCTGGTTGATTGGATCCCAATCAGTAGCCGGATGTGTGCGGTCCGATTGGCTGGCTCCTTCAAAGCCGCACAGGACTAACAGGTGTCTATTCGTCATCGCTGCCAATGCACCCACAAACTCCAGCGATGATTCGGTAAAAGACGACTTCTATCGCCAATTGAACGAGATCCTTCACCACAGAAGAGGCTCGGACACTGTTGTGCTGGCTGCGGATCTGAACGCTCAAGTTGGAATTTGTCCACTGATGAACTCCATCTGAACAGCCAACATGGTGTAAGCTTCCGTAATGATAACGGTGAGCGGTTACTTCATTTGTGTGAGGATTCTCGCTTATTTCTTTCGAGCACTAACTTCCGACACCGCACCCGTCGGAGGTTGACTTGGCGCCCACCAGCCTCGAACCAGCTATGGACGCAAATCGATCACTATGCGATAAGTTACCGATGGAGAGGCTGCGTTCAGAACTGTCGCTCGATTTGGAACACAAGTGTGGACACCGACCATGCACTTGTATGTGCTGACCTGCGGATGTGTTTTGGCGGACGCCCACAACGACCCTGTGAGCGCACTGACACCAGCTTACTGAGGAAGCCAGCTGTTCTGAATGTCTATCAAATTACGCTGTCATGCGAGTTTAGTAAGCGCTCACTGGATGCAATTGAAGCTCACTGGTCTCATATTAACCAGGTCTTACCAGCAGCAGGAAAATCCTCATATGGTGTGTCTAATCGCCAACATGGACATTGGGTCTCTTTGCACTCTATGGAATTTGTCGATGCTCGCCAGCAAATTCCAGCTGGAAGCGAACACAATGAAACTCGGGAAGAGCTCCGGGCAAAACTCCGTGTTAGCCTGAAGAGAGACCGCGAATCCTGGTGGTCTCATCGTGCCTCAGAGATAGAAATGGCCGCTGCTATTGGTAACCATCGTAAGTTATTCCGTCGGAGAGGGAAACAGGCAGCAGAAGATCTGAGGTTAGTGAAACTATACGTGACGAGAGTGGACAGCCTATCCACAATTTGTTAAAACGCTTGGAGTGTTGGACTGAGCAATTTGAAAGGCAATTTAATCGGTCGAAATTGCTGGGAATTTTTCGCCGGCCACTGATCGTCCTGCTCCCTGGGCTGATCCTTTGGATCAATTCTCTCGCTCAGAAGTCAAACGTGAGATCGCATTGATGAGGTTAACTAAAGCCGCGGGACCAGATGCTCTTCCTGCAGCCCTCTTCAAATTCGAGGGACCTGCTCTTGTGGATAATTTATACGAGTTAATAGTGAAGCTGTGGGAGCAGGAGACTGTCCCAACCGACTGGAGCAGCTCCGTCATAGTCCCAACTGTCAAGGGAGACTCACGATCGGAATGCGACAACCATAGAGGAATCAGTCTGATCTCCATTGCCTCCAAATTGCTTGCCTCTGTCATCCTTCACAGACTGACTGGCACTCGTGAAAGCCAGATTCGTGAAGAACAAGCCGGGTTTCGTCGAGGTCGTGGCTGCATTGACCACATCTTCACTTTGCGTCAGTTATTGGAGCACCGTCACGCATATTGGCGGCCCACCGTTGTCGTGTTCCTTGATATCAAAGGTGCATTCGATTCGGTAGATAGACGTGCACTTTGGGACTGTCTACTCAGGAAAGGTGTACCTGAGAAATATGTAAATATTATCCGATCATTATATGCGCGTAGCTCGGGCAGAGTGAGGACTTACAGCAAGCTGTCATCGCCCTTTAATATCTCCAGCGGCGTGAGACAAGGATGCTCGCTGTCACCTTACCTCTTCAACTTCGCTGTTGACGAAGTTATGGAAATCGCGTTCACAGGACACAGCTTCGAAGGTGTGGATCTGCTCCTAGAAGAACGACTTCTTGGCTTGGAGTATGCTGATGATATTGCCCGACTCTGTGACAGCTCCCAGACGTTGGTGGGGATCAGCTAGAAGTCGTTCGGAAATTCAACTACCTGGGAAGTTGTATCAGCGTCCGTGGGATTGAAGATGAGATCACGAACCGTATAGCAAAAGCTCGGGGCGCTTTTGCTAACCTTCGCCACTTATGGCGCCGGCGCGACATCACTCTTGCCCTGAAGGGTAGAGGGTGCAATGCAGCAGTACGTTCGACCCTACTGTACGGTTGTGAAACCTGGTCGCTTAAAGCAGCGGACCTGAAGAGGCTAGTTACGTTCGACCACCGGTGCCTTCGTAATTTAGCTCACATCTGGTGGGAACACCGCGTGAGCAACGAGCGTGTTCGACGCCTTGTTTACGGCACAGGAAAAGGAAATGAACCGCTCAACACCGTTATTTCACGCAGCAGGCTACGATGGTTTGGCCACGTGGTAAGCATGACAGCCCACCGACTATCGCGACGCGCGTTGTTTGCGCGCCGGGAGTGTGGATGGAAGAAGAGGGGGTGGCAAAGCGATGAATCGGTCCCGAGGAATGAAGGCCCTCATTTCGAAGTTGCCATCGGTCGGAGCGCCTCGACTCCCTGGTTGGGGTCCGAAAGACGATGAACACGTTTGGTTGGACACAATTGCTGATATGGCTAGGAGCCGACCTCACTGGCGTTCGTGCTGTGAGTTTCTTTGTCCCACTCCATCCCTCTCTCTCTCTCCCTCCAACCACGATCCCATTAGTTAGCCTTATGTAATTTTGCATAATAATTTTTTTGGGTGCACAGCAGCCGGCTGGTAGCTTACCGGAACGATGCCCATCCGTTACCGGTAGGTCAGCTGACTTGCACCAGTTTCATTTTCTTCTATTTTTTTCTTTTATGTATTGCGGCACAGTAGCTGAGGTGTTTCCCACCTCTAGCTATCGTGTATAATTATGATGATGATGCACAAGCGTGAAAGCCAACCAGAGTACGAAAAGCGTGCGGACAAGTAAAGCCAATAAAGACTGAACAAATAAGAAACCAATCAGGTGCACACAAAGAACGGAAAGTGAGTGTTAGTGTCAGAGTAGAGCTGTGATCTAAAGACAAAAATGACGACTCCAATTCCCAAAACGGTATAGCGAAATGATACGTTAAGACAAATATCAGTGAACCAACAGCAGGGGAAAACGAAAGTCTGCGGTTAGAATCCGTTACACAAGCATGACTGTATTGCTCATCCAACAAAGACACACAATTTCACATCACCGATCAGCTACATGAAATATTTGGTTAAACAAGCTTACCCATAAAGATTCACTGCACGTGGTGACCATAACAATGAAGAGGTTGCGGTGTGCATTCATAATCAAGTCAAGTTAAGCTTTAGGTACCTAGATGGGCGCATTTTCAGTAACTAACAGTAGCAACTGCGAGCTAAGTAAAATGATGTCGTTACAAATGCAAAATTTTATGAATGGATACCGAAAAGGACACATTGGCGTTATTGAGTACTGAGCGTATATTGATAAACAGAATCCTCATGTTCTTTCCAGCCGACAGAGAATAGTTTTTTTGAGGACAATTCTTCTTACTTGGTTTGAACTGGTCTAAAAGTTCGTGGCCGGAACCAACAGACCGCGAATAATGCGCGGTATCTGGGCTTAGCATTACAAATTTCGGTCTTGTTGACTTTGGAAGTATTTTGAACAAAAAGCTATCAAATTATTCCAATAAAATGTATTATATCCATAGTAGATAAAGTAAAAATAATGTCCAATGGAAAGGCAATGGCCGATTTAAGTGCCCCGCCGCTAGTGGACCAAGATCATGCACAATCCTACCAAGTTGCACATCATAGTCAAAGAATCCTAGGCAAAGAGTTCAAGTACGATACACAAAGGAACAAATAGGGAACTGTTTCAGCTTCAGTTATCGGCAGGCTAGATGCGGATCGGTTATTCTTTGAAACTAATTGCATAGCTATGGAGTTGGGACAATTTCGTAAGAGAAGAATTTGCCTACACTGGTGCATTGATCGGCTGCCCCCCAAGCAGCACCGGGTCGGTTGGTGACCGAGGGAACAAGACGCCTGCTTTGTGCTCCAAAGGTCGCCAGTGCGAATCTGGTGGGCTCGCAGCATCCGTGTCGGTCGCGCTGCAACGAAGCGACGCACTGCTGATGCTTTATTTGCTCCTAGGCGCACTCCGTGAGAAGGGTAGGTAAGACTCGATTGCTTCCGGTTGTCTTTAGACCAAACATTGACGCAAAGGCAGTCACTAAGTGCTACTATTCATAAACCGAGGGGCCCAGCGGGATCGAGACATTTCTCGAGTTACTTGCTTCAAATATTGCACTATCCCGTCGGTTTCATCATGGTTTAGGCAATAGCTGGGAGGGAACAGCACCAGAAACGCATTGGCTTCTGCCATTTCCGGTAGCTGGAAGGACCAAGTCACCCACTAGAGTGACATGTGATCCAAATAGGGGGTAATCATAACGTATGAATGGACCAGGTGAGGTGACCATTGCAGCAGTGGTAGATGCCACGACAACTGTGTTCACATGGCTGCAGAAATTTCGCTGGTTCAGACGAGAACAAGAGACACCTGTCGTCGACGGGCATGAGTGTGAAGAGGATAGAAAATTTCCCCATGGTAATTTTATTAGGCCAGATAACGAGACCCATTGATTTCCGCTCGTTAGTGGTTACCGAAGGAATCAGTTATCACAGTAGCTATCCCGAGGGCCCAGTTGATGTCCCGGAAAAGCAATCTTACAAGCTAAGAGATAGAAAATGACTCATGGAAACGGATAATGTGGAGTGAGATTCGGGGAATGAAGGATGCGTAGACACAGGCATAGCCGGAACCGAGATGAAGAGCGGTTGTCAAGCACCGTTACCTTCAGTTGCTATTAGCTCAATTTCGTGTTCAGGAGCATCCAAATTTTTTGCAGGCAGGGCCACATTTTGTGGGGTAAAAATACATCAAGCCATATACAGTCTGACAGTAAGATAACATCAAAAATTACACATGTACGAAAAAGTCCAAGCCTGAATTTATTAGCTGATGATGAGGCCACGGGCCATTTAAAATGTTTACGCGGGCCGCATTTGGCCCGCGGGTCAGACTTTGGACACCCCTGTTGTAGTTGACATGCAGTGTAAAAGGGCGCTCACACCAAGTCTCTACCCATTCGATTCATAAGCATGGGATAACGACACAGTATAACAGTTGTATAATGTGCTGTTCGACATTTAGTGGGATGGAGACGCATGTTCCAGTGATCGAAGAAACAGAAAGAAAACACAGATATTGATGGCAGCATGGGCGTTAAAAGAATGCTTGAAAAGGTTTTCAGTCGGAGACACCGTAGGTTCCTATATCCAAGCCAACGCAAATGCGAACAAAGATGTTACGAATTAAGTGCACTTGAGGTTGCACAGAGTGAATAGTTAGCGATTCGACTGGACGGGTTGGGTTACACTAGCACAAATGCAGATCGACAGCTGGATAAATGTCCAATTTGACAAGTGAACGCCCTCCTTCCTAAAAGTTGTTCGACATGTAGACAAAGTCGAGTATCACTTGCTCACAGTGCGGCGCCCCAAGTCTGAGCTGGTCCCTGATTAGAAATGCCAGGGAGGGATAACAGGAGTCTGAACAAGAAGCCGTAAGATTGCCAGCAGAGGCACCTGACACAAAACCACTTAACGCGCAATTTACACGTTAATTGATTGAGTTCTCCTGATATAACTACAGCGATTGAGACGACGGAGATCAATATCAAAATGAGTGATGGATCAGAGGGAAACAGTCTATCACAATCCGCAGGCACAAGGAATATTCCAAAACCTATGTGCAATTCTTTAGAACTCCATATGTGAAAATCAAATGGGATTTTCTGGGAAATTCCCTGGTGCGAGAACAAGGTATTTGAAAGTGTAAATCAACCCGTCGGTCGCAGAGCATCAGCATTTCTGACGTATTGCTGCTACCTTCGACCGCCGACTGGTGCTGAAATCACACCTACGCGGGGATGCGTCCCACGTAAAGTCGGTAGAATTCCTAAAAATACACTAAACATTACACTACTCATCAGTAGCGAAGGCAGAAAAGCACAGAAAGAAAACGAAAGCTGGTAGGTGCATACATTTCGCATTGTCTCCTCAGTACCAGTAACAATAAGCGATATGCATAGATATAGCCAACACTGGGTAAAACCAGACAAGCTTGAGGTGCAGAACGAATGATGGAAGTTCAA
The DNA here is from genome assembly GCA_944474145.2 of Dicrocoelium dendriticum. Taxonomy (NCBI): domain Eukaryota; kingdom Metazoa; phylum Platyhelminthes; class Trematoda; order Plagiorchiida; family Dicrocoeliidae; genus Dicrocoelium; species Dicrocoelium dendriticum. The sequence goes on along the minus strand of OX104068.1, from coordinate 84,622,907 downwards.
AATTACGTCCAAAGCAGCTTTAAGCTGATAAATAATTGTTTCTGAACGCACAGGCTTCATCCGGCTTATAGCGACAACCTCAGCAAACCGAAGGAAGCGACGATTAGTGTGACGTAACACAACATTGCACAATGAGCCTAGATCTATCCACTGACCCGAGTCTAAAAGGTGCTTGCCTATCAAGAAAGCCGACGGTCTACTCAAGCACGGAATCTGACGGGGGTAGAAAATCTGGGTAACTCCACGCGGAACACATCTTGGCACATGCGCATTTATTTGGGAAATCAGAGTCCCGTTAGTACTGCCTATGCAACCGCTTCCGCAGTCACACACAAACTGGTATATACTACGTGAGTTGACCCTAATAAGCTGAGCTTCCTTCGCTGGAGGTATGGGCAAATTTCGGGTTGGGTTGATGACAACAACTTACTCGTGTAGCCGAAAGTATACGCTTAATTGCCTTCAGCGTGGCTAAATCACATTTGAACGGTACCTCTATATACACTTTTTTCTTGGTTGCCGTATGCACGAAGTCCTTTTTCCCTCGCGGCTGGGTGCATTTATCGATAAAGTTTCGTGAGTAGACGTTCGCCATTAGTGTTGCTGTAATTAACACTAGCTCATCGTTTGCTGACGCTGTCGCTATAAGCCGGATGGAGCTAACTCTGCGTGTTCGTGAGCTTAAAACTGCCATGGACATATGGGTGGAACTTCCGTCATTCGTACTGCACCTTAAACATGTCTGGTTGAACCCTCTGTTATACATATCTATGTATATCGGTTATCGTCAACTGTACTGAGGAGTCAATACGAAATGCATACATCTACTGGTCTTCGTCTTCTTTCTGGGCCTTTCAAAAGGGAACAGCTTTAAATAAACATGTGGTTATTCGCTCGGGTTAACAAGCGATTATGCCCAGGAAGGGTACATCAATGGGTACAGACCAGTGATCCTGGACAGTCTAAAGGAACTGTCGACTTCGCCGTTTGGTTCAAAGGTTTTAGGTTGCAACGGTGATCCACTGCTTTGAACATCTAGATCAGTTGTTACGAATATACTAATGAGGGACAATGAATGGGATGAAGGAAATGCTGAAAACGCATTCAACACAGCTAGTCTCTGTGGAACGACAGGGTGGAATTTGTGGAACAGCTTCCCCGTAGCTCCTGCGGTTCGCAATCTAATCAGCCTTACCGCGTCCGCGCGACACACCAGCATACAGTGGACCAAGGTCAACCAAAAGCGTTGGTTGTCAAAACGTTGATGAATAGCTGATGGTTTAGACTGATTCGTCTAAAGTAAGGAAAGCAGTGATTGACGGTGTCGGGTAAATGAGGAAGCGCAAAGCATCCCATCTGTGCGGCGAACCTTAGCAACGAACGTAAACCAAAGGAGAAACTGCCATGGTGGTCAAGGGACTAAGCGAACCCAGGAAACCAGGTTAACTGAAAAGATTCAGCTCCACATAGTGGCATACGGTGAGCAGCAAAGTAGCGATCCCCCAGGTAAAAGAAGCCAAAAGAAGCCGTAGAATACTTCACCCATAGAATACATCTATTTCAACGAACATATACAGAGAGCAAAAGTAGTGAATCTGCAGTTATTTTGATCCGAAGTATCGTTGACATTTGTGGATCAAGACCAACCGAACATGTAGCCTAGTGCCTTGGATAGTAGACCGGATTCTTTGTTTTGACGAACCTGAACGGGAAGCAGAGAGTTAATTCATCAGAATTGCTCCAAGAAATTATTTTTATAAATATAAATAGGAAAATAAAGAGACGTGAGATGATTCGATCATTTCTGGTGTTCTAATCGATCACAAATATGCAGCAATGATAGATGCAGCATAACAAGGTCATATGCGATCGGTTGATAGTCAAACGCTGTGCGCTATCAAAGCAGGTTTAGAGCCACACCCAGTTATTTTGAACAGCACAGCGCCGGACGTACTCGATCGATGAGGCTGTATTCTAGCGACCTGCAAAGGTGGGGCCACTGGTCGCGTAATAAAATGTTGATGATTTATCAGGATTGATCCGGTGGCCAGTACTCAGTACTGGATTCCGGAGAACAGCCATTTATGTGCACCCGTTTGACGACATCAGCTAAGGTGAATTCGCGAAGTAAAACAAAACGCTGTTTGTTTGTGATTTCCGTCTATGCTCCCAATGACTGCAGTTCTAATGCTGTCAAGGACACATTCTATCACGAACTGAACGCGCAACTACGAAGTGCTACTAATTCATAGTACTTGCAGGGGAGATGAACGCACAAGTAGGGCGTCTGAGCTCTTCAGAAGCTCAGCTAGGTGGTTATTATGGGCTTAACTCCGAACGGACTGACAACGGCGAGCGTCTGCTGCAACTGTGTGCGGAGCACCAGTTGTTTCTTAGTAGCACTGCTTTTAGACACAGTGGGCAACGAAGTGCCACTTGGCGTCCTCCTGTAGCTGGCTAGCGATAGACCCAAATTGACCACATTGCCATAAGTTACAGGTGGCGTGGTTCCATCCTGGATTGCAGTTCGTACTGGAGTACCTGCGTCGACTCTGATCATGTCTTGGTAGGCTGTCGTTTCTCCATGAACTTTACCGGGAGGTGCACCAAGCGTCCCCTACGATTGGCAACTGAGAAATTGTCTCAGCCCTCGGTCAGGCAAGCCTATCAAGATGCACTGCATACCGAACTTCGCTGTCTTCCCCTATTGACACAGCTTCAGTGGAATCGGTTCTCAGCCGCCATACACGATGCAGGAGTATGTGCTTGTGGTACTATCAATCGTCACCGCACCAGTCACTATATATCTGAGAGGTCGGTGGACCTGTTGAAATCTAGAAGAAACCTCCCAGCTGGCACTGAACACAACGTGAGCAGACGGGCTATTAGGCGCGAACTAATGCAGAGCCTATGTGCTGACAAGAAAGCCTGGTGAACCAATCGAGCTCAAGAAATGGAGGAGGCAGGAGCAGTATGCAATTAACGCAAGCTCTTCTAGCTAATCCGCAACATTAGTCCCAGAAAACCAGGCATCCGTGAGACAACCAGAGACAGCGCGGGTACACTGATACACAATAAAGAGCGCCGTATGGCACGTTGGGCGGAACACTTTCAAGATCAGTTCTGCTGGCCACCTGCTCCCAGACCTCTTCCTACTCAGGTAGTACTCCGTCGTCGTCGTCGTGGTCGTAGTAATAGTAGTAAACCCAACAGTCTATCAACTAGACACAGAGCCAACATAAAACCATGGAGATCAGCGGATAAGAGACCGTCACCGCGTCATAATCATCGTGGCATGGTAGTTGAAGGTGAGCAACACACTTCAGTTAATATGCCGCAGGAAGAATGGAACATTTTGACAAAAAGTAGAACAAAACATTTTCAGTTTGTTTTTCCACAGGCCGATTTTTCTCTTTTGTCAATTTCAATGTTTGTAGTATTAAACATGTGAAACAATACAATTCTGTACACAATTCTTCCATTGATTCCGGTTGCGGGCCATGTCTTCAAGAGTCCTAAGCCATTGGCACTCCTCATCTTTGGGTCCCCATCCTGGAAGACGTACGTATCCAACAGCGGCTAGACACGACGTCAGCGATTTCATGTGGTGCCGCCAAGTGGAAGCCTGACCACCACGCGGTCGCTTCCATCCAGGTCCTTGATGAGCGGATAGTGCGCGATGCGGTAGGCGCTCACGTGCCATGCGTAGGACGTGACCGAGCTATCTCCACTGGCACAACAAAACCAGTTTGTTGAAGGGAATACTCACATTCTCCAAAATGCGACGTCGAACGTCAACACTATTAACTGGATGTTGCCACCAAACACAAGCAACCCACCGTAAGCAACCGTTATCGAAGGTAGAAAGACGATGCATATCTTCTACGCGAATCCGCCAGGACTCGCACCCTTACAACAATACAGAGCGAACTGGTGCGCTGGAAACGCGGCCCTTAAGCGAGAATGAGACATTGCGACGACGCCACAAACGCCTCAGATTGACAAATGCTGATCGAGCTTTAGCGATGCGAAGAGAAATTTTTTTGTTGACAGTGCCGTCAGCAGAAACACAGCGCAGAAAGAGCCATGGACGGTTAGTCTAGAGCCTCTGTCGGAGACCGAAGTCCGCAATGCGGTCACAGCCCTCAATCGTTTTCGTGCCGCTGGCCCAGATTCCCTCCCAACTGCACTATTTAAGGATGGAGGCGAGGTCCTCTGCAAAGCGCTGACCGCCCTATTCGAACAAATCTGGAAGGAAGAGTGTCCCGGCTAATTGGAGCGAATCGATTATAGTGGCAATATACAAGGACAGCCGTACAGACTGTTCCAACTACAAGAGTATTAGTCTAACGCCAGTTGTAACAAAATTATTTGCCTGGATTATCGTTCGTCGCCTCACTGCGGAACGGGAATCTCGGATTAGGGAACAGAAGGCCGGTTTTCGTTTAGGACGTGGATGTATAGACCATATACTCACTTTGGTGTAAGTGCTAGAACAGCGCCACGCATAGAGCAAACCGACGATAGCTGTGTTCCTAGATTTCAAGAGTGCGTTCGATTCAGTCGATCGATCGATTCCGTTCGAAATAGTTGCGCGGAAAGGTGTTCCCACGAAATATGTAAACATCCTACGTGCTTTATACTCGAACACTACAAGCCGCGTCAGGGTCTATGGTGACCTATCGGATAGCTTTCCTACCACAAGTGGCGTTCGTCAGGGTTGTCTGACTTCCCCATTTCTGTTCAATTTCGTCGTGGATTTTATTAAGGGGTGTTCCCTTACGGCATCTCACGATGTAGGCGTTGAAGTGCTGTCTGGTGAAAGATTCGTTGATTTAGACTATGCGGACGATATCGTCTTGCTTTTCAACGATGTTGCTGCAGCACAATCAACCCTGAACAGCCTGTCTAGAGTGGTCCCATTATTTGGTATGCACTTCGCAACTTCAAAATGTAAAGCGTTGTTGCAGGGACACCAGCCACTTTAGGACTTCCAGGCCCTTGCTCACGAGGAGCTCGAGGTGGTTGATCAATTCACTTATCTTGGCAGCTGCATCAGCAATGATGGGCGCATAGAAACTGACGTCAGTTCACGCATTACGAAGGGCAGAACTGCCCTCTTGAACCTGTGGTATATTTGGCGACAGAATGGAATTTCCCTCCGTCTGAAAGGCCGTTCTGCTCTATGGTAGTGAGATTTGGCCCCTTCGATCTGAAGATCTGAGGCGCCTTCAAGTCTTTGATCATCGTTGTCTCCGAAGCATTGCTGGTGTCGGATGGCACCAGCGTGTCCGCAAAGATGATGTGCGTAGGCCAGTACTAGGTAGTGATAAACATGCTAGCTCCCTAGAATAACAGATAGCACTGAATAAGTTGCGTTGGCTCGGGCACGTGATACGCATGCCTGGTCACCGCTTACCTAGGAGGGCCTTGTTGAGTCTACCAGGTGTAGGATGGCGCAAGGCTCGAGGTGAACAGAAGTTGACTTGGCAGCGCGAAATGAAGTCACTGACAACTAAACTGGGTGCCATTGGTCCGTCTCGCCTTCCGGGTTTGAGTCCACGTGACTCGCCTTGTGCTTGGCTTGAGACTTTACAGGACATGGCTCGCAACCGACACCAGTGGCGCATCTGCTGCCGTCTCCTAATCGGATTGTCTGTTTAAAGTGTGTTTGGTGCTGAGTTATCTGCGGGGTAATGGCTGATTATGAAGCAGGTCAGTGAAAGCCGCAAGGAAGCTCTAGCCGATGCTGCCTTATCTTTGCACGATAGCCAGCTGTTTGTGATGGAATGTTGTCTACACAAGGTGTAGGCGCCTTGACCCTGAATGTTCGCTTACAGCATTAAGGTTTTCAGGTAAGTCCACCTTCTCTCCCTCTTATTATTCTAAATTTCATTGGTCCTCATGGTTGTATGACAGCGTAGCGTCAGTTCAAATGACTGATGTACTGCTGTTGATGATGATGATGACAAGCTTCACAGTTTCAGACATCTCCGCGGTGTTCTTAACGGGGACATCCATTTCCTCGCCTGCGCATATTCATCACTATTAACGCATTTGTATGACATTGGTATGCTCACAGGGGTACATATGTTTCCTGTAATAACTTCCCTTTCAGAGACTCCGCGCTACGCACCGGCCACTGCCTTCTCTCTGGTCTTGCGGCCGCCATTCGTTGTCGCATTGATACCCAGTTACATGTAACACAGATTTACTATGCTTACCTCTGTTTCAGAGCCACTGATATCCGCAGCCGACCGCATTTTTTCCTCTCACCGCCACAGAGCCCCCTCCAAATATCTACCGCCGCCATGTGAGGTTGCATTGACACACATTTAAAGGTAACATAGATTTCCTATGCTAACCTCCATTTCAGAGACACTGACATCTGCCGCCCACCGCCTTGTTTCCTCTCCCTGCCACCGAGCCTCCTCCCAAGTCCTGCCGCCGCCATGTGATATTGCATTGATACGTGGATACAGGTAACACAGCTTTTCAAGGCTCACCTCTGTTTCAGAGCCACTGACATCTGCCGCCCACCGCCTTGTTTCCTCTCCCTGCCACCGAGCCTCCTCCCAAGTCCTGCCGCCGCCATGTGAGATTGCATTGATACGTGGATACAGGTAACACAGCTTTTCAAGGCTCACCTCTGTTTCAGAGCCACTGAAATCTGCCGCCCACCGCCTTGTTTCCTCTCCCTGCCACCGAGCCTCCTCCCAAGTCCTGCCGCCGCCATGTGATGTTGCATTGATACGTAGATACAGGTAACACAGATTTTCAAGGCTCACCTCTGTTTCAGAGCCACTGACTACTACTACCGTTGGCAAATATTCTGGTGCTTGCATTAAATTTTGTTCCAACAATTTTTGTTCCCACACAATAATCGAAAACGCTGACCACGTTCTCCGCATTTGAAGTCTGAAATCTTGTTTCCACCCACCCTGTGGTATTGCAGCACGACGGTCTCCATGTAGACCCAAGAAAAATCATCAGTGTGTTATGCGACCGCTTGCTCGAGTGACAACAAAGCGAGTACTTCATTAAACCCTCCATTTCTGTAGCAGTGATTGATGCCGCCCTTAGCACACCCGTAGTGATAGCGCGAATGCATCCTTTCGAGTACATGAAGTGTATCGTGCAGGCTAGCGGCCGTCATCCATGGCTAAGTGCTGACATTCGGAAGTCAGGGTTTCGGAACCCGGCAGGGGTCTGAGGAAGAGGCACCCCGGACGAAACGCAGGTCGAAACAGCGCTATCTGGTGCGTTTCCAGAAGTGCTAACGCCTACTGACTGAGAGTGGAGCGCGATGAATAACCTCTGCAATTACACCAAATTCCCCACTACTCATGAGTAAGATAAAAATCTGTCTGTGAAGCTCTGGGTGTTGTATCGTAGTCACTATGCAGAAAGTGCTAGCTGGTGGGGTTAACTGCTGTCCTTTGCACAGTCTGTAACTGGCATGGCAGTGGAAGAGGAGCCGGGTTATATCATGGTCAACTGTTAATCATGCAGGCCTGCGGCCGTCACCCATGGCTAAGTGGCACTAGCCACTGGCATCTGGAAATCATGGGGTCGGAACCCGGCAGGGGTCCGAGGAAGACGCACCACTGACGAAACGCAGAAGGTCGAAACAGCGCTGTCGGTGCTTTTCGAAACATGCTAACGCCTGCTGACTGTGATGAATTATCTCTGGATTATATCGGTATCGGTATTGTGTAACGTGGCTTGACCAGAATGTGCACATGCGAGGAATGAGTTAAAGGGCTCAATCGTCAGAGTGAGAACGTCTACAACTGCGTACCGATAAGGTAACGGTACCCAAGTCAACGTGGTTCAGGAGGGCTGGAGAACAACTGGCCTGCACATTGCTTTATGCGAATCCAGAGGAAGCTACAATTCCGTTAGGGAAGTAGACTTAGGTGCACGTGTCACGGTCTGTCAGAAGAACTCCCAGACAGCGTATCACTATGCAGACAAGATAAACAACAAGAATCTAGCATGATGAGTTCGAAGTTGAGGGACTTACGCTGGCGGTTCTATTCAGATAACCGGACCGATTGTCTCCAGCAAGCGCACGCATCGAGCTATGCCTAGCGACTCCGACGCCTCCTGTTTGTCGATTATGCTGGGATGGTGAAGCGAAGCTTTGGTTCATCAAACTGATATTGCGTGAAGCGCCATTTGATTTCAACAGTGAATGATCACCTAGTGGGGTTCCGGTGCGCAAACGCGGGCGTGCAGGAGAGTTCACATCCAAGAAGGAGTTCTCGCGATCGACGTCAAATTCACCTGCTTGGGCGCCGACGACACGGTTGCACATAACATCCTGATAATGGGACAGAGAGCGAGGCGTTCGTGAAAAGGCACTGAAGATAACATCGGAACAGCAGCCTCGAGGAAAACAACGTAAAAAAGGAATGAAGTTGGTGAATTGGAAATACTTCCGCACGGAAGTTCAAGTTGGCGTTTATTCTTCGAAATAAGTGGTGATAAGTCCATAATGCACCGTGACGTACCGAGCCTACTGAGAAACTGGAAGAACACAATTATGGTTCCCCCCATGAATGCCTGGCACCAACCGCTGATGACGTAGGCGCCAACAACGCAGACAAAAGTAATAGTAATAATAATACGCGTATTTCCCATGATCGATATGTACAAACGCAATCATGTTCTTGTATAAACAATATGCAAATGTAGAATATTAGGGCATGAGATTCTTGTAATAACATTTTTCTAGATAGCTGAGGCGAAAGCTAAGATTTGGAAACATGGGTGTTTAGACGTTATAGGGCACGCTTGGCTGTTTCTCATGTGAATATATTCATTATGGTGTTCAGGTAAAGGTAACTTGCGAGCTGGTTACTAAATGGTGTCACGTTGTTACATGATCCAAGTGTTATTGACAATTTCACTCCACAGATAGGCATGCCTGACCAAAAAGAAATTTGAGCGCATACTTGTTCTAGCTTTTGGTATAACTGATGGATAACTATTGTTACGAAGCTCTCGAATTGAGCTATACTCCAGCTCGAGTACAGGCAGGTCAGAATTTTTGTGTGTGCAGCAACAAGCTATGCTTCAATCATCGCAACCAAACGGGTTCGAGTTGAAATTTGTTACAATGCTGTCGATAATTCATGACAGAGTGCCTAGTTTGTGCATTTGCCCTCCGTCAGTTTTGGAGAACCAACTACGACCAGATCGCATGAGTCAAGCCGACCTGACAACAAGGACTCGTGTCACCTTGAGGGTGACAATAAATGTCAGGTAAAATGAATGACCTAAATGGCGGGGGGGGGAATTCCATAACTACCAGGCAGACGTCGAATTTAAGAGAGAAAAAACGTACTTTGCCGACGCAGTATATGTTGGATAGGGTCTATGTGTAGGTAGTTGACAGCATTCGTTTCCGGATGCGCTTATCGAAGCGAATTAAAACAGTAACAGGAAGATGTGCTCAATAAAGGACCCAGAGCGCCTTACGCTGTGCCACCCAAACACCACGTACCAGGTGTAAAAACGGAGGCAGAGAGAAAGAGAGGAATGCGAATTAGTTACAATCGAGTTATAGGACGCTCATAGACCTACAACATCCATGCCACTGACATGAAATTGGAAAAACACATGTACTAAGCGTACAAGTGGCCGTTGGTTAGACCGTAGCTCGTTACACGATGGAGTTTGACAAGGTCGTTACACCAAGACACTGGGTGGTGGAGAAACGTGATGTGCAACGCCTATTATCATGTTCGCCTGGTGACTACTTGGTTCACGGGAGACCAGTGAGATGGGCAAGCATATTAAACCGAACAGCACATTACGGAGTACGCAGTGGACAGAAACCACGAAAAGTAAAAGATAACAGTTTAAAATTGGAACTATAAATATTCCGTCATGCTGAACAACCTTTAAGCAGTTGTGATTGCTTTCACAAACAGGTTAATAAATAACGTTATTGGAAGCAGCCACATCAGTAACTGTGACAGCTATTTCGGATATCGTCGGGTTGCCCAGAGCCTGCGAGAATGCACAGAATAGAGTAGTTTGTGGACTGGATTCGGGGGGAGTGAAGTGGAATAGCTGTCGAGGAATGTTTGCACGGTGTCAAACGGAACAACGGCTTAGAATGGGTAAAAACCGTGGGCTTAAAATGTCCCGTAGACTAGTAGCAGAAGGAATTGCAAAACCGTATACTACACAAGTGGAGCAAATCAAAAATGCACAGCGGCGAGGTGATACGGTAATTATATGGAAACAATAGGTTTGTGGGAGTGAGACGGCGCCATGCAAAACGGAATAACTGGCTGTTATGGTTAGTGGTCATAGCAAACAATAAGCTGGCTGCTAACGCATCTACACCGATCTGCGTGCGTCACTATGGGTTATAATGCCAAAGAATCTAGTTAGCATGAATAGATCCCAGAGCATACATTCATTTAACAGAGTGTAGGAAGCTCAATGCGATATTCGAACGTTATTTTTTCGGAAATGTCTAAGTTAGGGGGGCAGACAACTGAGGTTGGAAGATGTTCCAGGGTTGACAGACCCGAAGGGAGAAATGAGTCCGTCGAGAATCGAGACGAGCGTATTGTTAATTCAGTTTCAGGTTATTTCCTCTGAGATTGACGTCCAGAACGAGTTTCAAAACGTGGTGACATACGTGAACCGAGTCTATGAATTTTTGATAAACTAATCTGAGGTCCCCATGTAGCCGTCGGTAGCGTCCACTGAACATTCCGAGTATGTTCAGCCGTTCTTGGTACGGAAGGTGGGGCAAACTATTGGCACTTTTCGATGCTCGACGTTGCGGGGTCTAGAGCGCTTCAAGATCACGCTTTAACTAATGTTGTAGATCCTAGATAGTGTAATCGGCGTACGGACGCATATAGGCGTTGGGCACCAGATAAAAGATGGATGAATCCGAACTCCCGGGTGCCCTCCGCAAGAAACCAACATGCTGGCCACCTTTTTTCGAAGCGGACTCTGACTGCCCGGAACAACCGATGTCGTCTTGTACTAGCACACGAAGGTCGTGTTCTTGAGAGCTTGTCTGCAGGCCGTGCGCCCAAAGTCTGTATATATAGGTATGTCGATGACGGATGTGGACAACACTGCATTTGTCCACACTGAATGGCAGCGCTTTCGTCACCGATCAATTCCAGGCCTCGTCAAGGTCGCGCTTGGAGGCAGCAGCAGTACGCCGTATCGACGTTTCGTTGTTGCACAACAACCATCAGTCGCAAGTGGGCTAAGGATACTCCGAGGGTCGTCTAGTTTCCTATGCAGGGTTGAACCTGCGCCCACGGATTAGAAGACAGGCTTGTGATCCTTAAGACCACAGGCGGGCAGGCGCTAGAAGATCTCGTGGTCGTCCGCGAACAGTAAACATTTTGGGACTATAATCCTCGCTAGATCGTTAAAGAAAACCCTGCGGTACACAACACTGCACTCAAATCGAGTCGGATAAAGATGTTCGAATTCCAATCTGTAATTGATCATCGCAAAAATGTTACCGATCTGTCCCAATATACTGCGGCTCCGATGCCATAGTGCTGTAGTTTATGAAGCAGGATACGATTATTCAAGCGATTGAACACCTCTGAAAAGTCCAAGTAGATAACATCGACCCCAACCCCATCAACTGCTCCAGTCCAGTTACCGCGTGCCAGCAACACGGTTCGTGGTACATGATCGATGTTGACGAAACCCGTGCTGCTCCGTGCGGTGATACTGTAGCTTTCCAGGTAACCCATCAGTAAGTATGGGATGATGGTCACCAGGACTTTGAAGAACACAGGGAGATGAGTTACCGGGCGTTATTTGACAGAATTAGAGTGACTTTCCCCTTGTGAACATGAGTTATAATACCACCCTTGCAGTTTGAGGGAACTATGTCTTCATCTGGAAAACGGTGAAAGAACACAGTTAGTGGTTCGGCTAGATGCATGACTCCTACTTGTAGTGCTTTAGGGTGAATGTTTTCCACTCCAGGAGAGCTGTGTGTACGCAAGGATAGTAGCTTTTTCAGCACCGCTTCTGCTGTGAATGTGATGCTAAATAAAAGTGATGATGGAGTGACAGAAGAAGGAATGGCGTGCGAGCATTGTACCCCTTGGAAAGTAGGTGAGCATTAAGCCAGTAAGACGTTGATCACGTCCCTCTCTCCGTGTTTGTACCCACCACGCTGCACCTTATGAAGTCTATTTAAGTGTTTGTAAAGAAGCTTGTAGTTCGCTAGCTGCTGTTGCTGTGTTACCATGTCCTCACGAACCAACTGCACAGATGAGTTGTGCTGAGTTGCGTACGCTGTCTAATTTTCGGAGCTGGGATTGTTTTAGTAGAGGCACCATGTCCGATCTCTCAAGGTCATAAAGTTTCGTGTCCGGTTTCTCATAAATGATTTTGGTTTGATGGAACGATGGAAAGCTTTTGGATCTGATGCTGCCGTGATCATGGACGTGAAGGTCTCCAAGAATGTTTCCTAGGCTATATCTGGTGTTCATTCTGTCATGAATGTCCAACTGGCATTTTCAAAGAATGCGGACAGAACGTGGTAATTTGTACTAGATTGCATCCTTTCGGACACCTTATCGGGGTATTCAGCGTAGTAAATATAACTGAACGATAAAGTCATGTGATTGCTTCGACTCAGAGGATCGCGTACATTTAACCCATCAACCATGAGCTCCCCGCTGGTGAGCACTCGATCTAACATTGATGGTTTATTCGCTGTTCCGAACCTGGTTGGAGAGGTGACGTGGTTGTATAGGCATGTACTAGAGATTAACTCTTGCTAGAGTTGCAAAATCATGGATGTTGAAATTTCCCGTGATTAGGATGTGGCTGTATTTCTGATTTAGCACAATACACAAAGCCGATTTCAGCTTGCGATCCATTTCCGGAGTGGATTTGGGCGGGCGGTAAACTACGGGCACAGGCGGTCGTACTCCAAAAACAGTTTGTACGAAAGGAGATCAGAGACACGCTTGGGGATCGCCGATGAGTTCCAAGCGATGTGTAATAAATGACCGCTACCCTCTCCTACTCGTTCTGAAGAAGTGACATGCCGTGTAGAGTGATATCAATGTCGGTACTGTCACAGCTCTGCCACGTTTCGGTGATCATAATTATTGCGGGTCCATCAAATATGCCCGCAAAAACGCGCCCCAAACTCCGGCGTAATGGCTGTGGATAGCGGAGTCCAATTCTTCTCCACAACGTGGCAGATTTCAGCCGCGCCGAGACACGGCATAACTGCGCACAGTTTGACAATATCATTTTACAAACTACCACTCCGTTGCGGTACCAATGTTCACCAACTTAACAATACAGTTTTGGCTGTGCTTCGCCCGTTGTTAGTCGTAAAAGAGCCTGCACAGGGCCACTTATCTTGCTTCCTCTTCGCCGTAGTTGGGACTCGGTCGGGGCACGTGATTTTGTGTGCGGCCATAGCCGGGCGACATTCGCGTCTAAGCCATTAGCGCGCGTTTACCGTAACTCTCCCCTCTCGTGTGCGTAGCCTCGTCCGTGACGATGGCTCAGCGTCTACCCGAATACGTGCGGCTAGGGAGGTTCTCACGCTCGCACAATTTTCCGTCCCGGGCTAAGCTAACGTCATCGTGTCAGCGCAAATCCGTTCGATTGGCCAGCGTTTCAAGCCGTGTTCCAACCGTGCCAGTGACAAGCTTACCAGGCGTCCCTCAAGCGGAACAATTATGACATATCGAAGCCCCGAATTCCGACGATGACGGTGTTTCATTAAATTAATATAAGGCCTCGTGCGTTGGTGTACAAGCAGGACAATTTCTCGGTAACCAAAAGTGGAGAATGAACTAAGAATGGAGATAGTGCCGAATGTTGAGGGGTCAGCCACTAGCAATTTATGTGAAGAGTCGTTGGTTGCTGAAGTTCGATTGGGTTATATGAACTCTCGAGGCTGTCCGGGCCCTGATAGTCTCCTGTATTTAATCGGATGCGAAGGTTGCCAGAGCTGGACGAAGAGAAGATTCACCAATTTGGCCGTCCACAGTGAGCCGTCAGTCACCAGCGGTCAACGCTGAGACTGCATCTGAAAACATAGACAAGTGGATGCTGGAGCAAGATAGAACTCATCAAAGGAAGAAGTGCCGGCGCGCATAAGTCTACCTATGACTACAGCGGTACTTACTCAAAGAAAGGAGGCAGGTCGCAACGAAAACAGACATCAATCAGGTGTTTAGACGCACCTATAAGAACGCGGAAAAAACTGTGATAAGTATCGATGCGCCGGTTTATTTAAATTGAGGTTTAATCAGTGCTCGATGGAGTGTTAACAATGCCAGTGAATGAAGTTAATGAAAAAAACATTAAAATATGATAATGGTGATGGTAGAGTGAGCAATTCAGAAGTCAAAGTGGAAAGTGTTCAGGCTGTGGCACGCGTGATACGAAGCCAAACAATTGGTAGGAATGATAAAAAAGAATGGGATTAGAGTGATTATCGACCCAACCGGAAGAAACAGACACATCACTTCGCCCCGTGTTGTTTTGCAGTAGCAGCGGCGGTAAACGCAGGTGCAAGGAAGGTGGCACAGTCGTCATACGCGAATCGTATACACATCCGCACCAATCCAGCTCACCTGATTTGTGCAGGGCATAACTCCAACCATAATGTTGTCGCCAAATATGCGACCATTTCGCCCGACAGCATTTCGTGCTTGCAACTTGTTCTGATATTTGATGTGCATCCAATTGCCATCGTTAGTGATCTGTGGACATACGAAAAGACAGTGTGAAATGCTTTGGCTGGGATAGAAGGGACATAACGGGATGAGGTGCGACATATGTAATCTAGTTCAACATGAGTAACTCTCACGAAGATTAACCGGATCGCTTGAACGATGGGAAAGTTTTGATAAGAGTATTCAATCGGAGTTAACATGTGATCCGAGAGGCGAACCAGACAGTCAGTTGTAGCCCAGTTCAGTCGAACAACTATGATCCGAGCAGTAAGCTGCGGTGGATTCAGTTAGCACGATTAACATCGCAAGAACGACAATAAATAACATCGGTAGGGCAGTGGGGTTTGGTGTAAAGAGAAAATGAAAGCAAGAAGGAAATGCGTCAGACTAACCAGAATGGAATGAGAATTAGCAAGCAGATACAAGAAACCGAATGAAGGAACGCCACTGACTGCGTGACTACGCCATATCTGACACGGTCTCTAACTATTGGCGTGGACCATCCGGAGGCCCCTATCCAGCACGCGCCAGCCTGACCAAGTCCATCAGTCAATTTCTTCATGCCTCTGTGCCAAGTCATGGGACAGTCACCTCGCAGTTTTGCACAATTTGGTGCAACCACGACGTATAACGCACGCCGAGGAAGCCGGTCAATGCACAAACGGAGGATATGGCCTAGCCAACGAATAGGCGGCTGAGTCTTAACAAACATCTGAGGCACCAGATGGTCGCTTGCCAACAAACAACTATCGGATATCATCATTTCTCACCCAGTGTTTGTGCTAGATGTAAGCAATACCTCGTAAGCCATGGTGATTAAATGTAGCCAAGACTTAAACGTCTTCACTGCGAAATTGTCAGGTCTCTGGCCCATACAGTAAAAACAGCCTTATCCCAGCGTCGTACACCCTTTCACTGATAGGCTGATATCCCTTCGTCTTTATAGATTACTGAGCTGATATGCGAAGTAACTTTCTCAGTGATGTGGCCACGAGAAGTGACACAGCTCCCAAGGTAAGTTGATGACAGTAACCAATCGGAGTTAACAAGCGGATCCAAAATGCGAACCAGACAGTCAGTTGTGCCTCACTGAATGCAGCTGGTATAGCTGCCTGTTAACACGGCTCCGCTGACTGGCTGACGCTTGAGTGCACCGCGATAAGTATCCTGTTGTTTCTTTAACTAAGTCAAACAAGCAGCCTCATAGGCGCGAAAAGGTCGTTAGTAATGGAAGTGAAAAGCAATATGTGATGATGGGGGTGAAACGTGCAGTTTTCGGTGATTTATGTAAGCGGAATAAACCGCTTGCCACTGAGGGACTGACGTCAGTGGCATAAAGTTAAAAAAGAAATGCAAAGGTTAAAACATCAACGGAGACAGTGCAAAGAAGAGGTTATAAATAAAAAGTTACTGCGGCAGTTACAATTAAGTGCCAGCATTACTTTCCGCTGTGCCAAGTGTTGGTTGCGGATCTCAGTAGCCTAGTGTTCAGGGCGTCAGCCATGAGCAACTAAGCTCTGAGTTCCACCTCAGCTCAGGCTATCTCGACCTGACGAGTTTAAACCAAGACGAAACCACGGTCGTGGTGTGCCAGTGTTGGGAAGAACAAGACCCGAATGTATCCAGTAAGTGGGAGCATCTTCGGATTCATTGCCAATGCAAGCTTGACAAGCAAGTATAAGCTTTGGAGTCCATAATAAGTTCTGTCCGGAAGTTTACCAACATTCATAAGCAAATCCGAAGTAGAAAACAGAAGTCGGTAATCGGGAAAAAGAGCACGTGAAGGAAAAGCACAAATGTAGTGGTAGTAATGGTTATGATATCGGGTCCTATGAAAGCCAGTAAAAACGAAATCAACAATTAATTTTGTGCACCAAGTGTGTCAGCTGAATGATGCAGAGCTACGGCTTATTTGTCGTATGCCTGCCTATTAGCCACCCTAGCAAGAAGTATCTATCGCTATCGCGCATGGCAAAGTGAACGAAGGCATAGTGAACTGGGGTGTGTGGAATCGAGCAAAATACCGAGTTTGGTTGGTTCATGCCGTTTTCCGCGTTTAGACTCCTCGTGATCAATCACTTCAATAGGTTAAATTTCAATCACACACAGAGGGATAGTCGTGGCGCAACTGCGTCCGAGCACAACTCTTGCAAGTGATGCAACTTGTCAACGCTTATTGATTTCCCTAGTTTGGTTGTTCCCATTGTCATCTCGTATTGTCGGCATCGGATTATCAACTCAAAGTAATGTAACCGCACAAACCGTGCTGTAGTAAACAGCGCGACGACGGAAATGGGAGAATGATCGTTGTTGGGTCAGGTCCGAAGTTTGCAACGTCTTAATGAGGTGTGTCGTGCACATGCAAGTATCCCAGTAACCGTAGACTCAGTAAGCATACTAAAAAATGCGTATATTGGACGAGGAGCTGGTTCGTGAGATCTCACATGCCTTGAGCTATACACAATGGATATGTCAACAAGACACCCACAAGTCAGTGTATCGTAATCCGTTCAGTGATTACGAGATCCTCTGAAAATATTCCAGTGATATGAAGATGGTTAAGACATTCGTCAACAGCGAATAATAGAAGTTTACTAAGCGAGCTGACTAGAGTTCAGTGCGAAGAAAGTCGCGCTCCATGAGCATATATTTACGGCAAATTCATGAGTCGCCCATGACCTGGGCATTAAATAAATTCGCCGAGATTCGACAAATGTCCTGGCGTAATATTGTAACCGTATTCATATAAAAAAACAAAAATGATCGGAATCGCTCCTGAACGTGTGAGTGTACGCTGTTAATGTGATAGGTTTTGTGCCGTACCCCGCATATAGGTGTGGTAAACTTGAAGGGATCCTTGCATGTTAGACACACACGTCAGGTATGTCAAATTTGGTGAGCCCAAGTTCCGAAATGTGCTTGGTGGAGGCTGGGAATGTATGACCCCGGTTGTTGATGAGTATCGGATGATGCATGACATGTAATGCCGTAGGAAATTCCGAGCGAACAAAGGGGGATATGGCTTCCACATGAGCATCTACACCGTAGTTGTTAATTTTTAGTTGGTATCTACGGGTCATTTTGTAGGTGTCGCATATTGCCACGTCCATTACGCGTGCTGTGGAGTTCTTGATGATGATTATATCCGGCTTGATGTATGTTGATGCCGTTGGTATGCGGATAGCGGTCTGTGGTCGGTTATTTTGGTTTGCGTTGACAAGATCACTTTGTGTTGGATTTCTTCATTCATTGGAAGCATTTCATGGAAACAGATACAATTCAGTTGCATATCTGATGTCGAAATTTATGACCAGAAATACGTGTGGTTTCATCGATGGTTTCAGCGAGCTTGTAATCGACATTTTCTCCGACAATTGGCCGCCATCTTGTATTCGGATTATTCACAATGCCGAAGAAGTCACCTTGCGGTACTTGTTTCAAGATAGTCGGACACAGTGCAAGTACCCTCACGTGTTTTGTGTCAAGTAAAATACCACATTTCATGTGTTGGATTATCAGTTGAGCATTTTCATCGTCTTTATGAAATCCAACACGATTTCGTTTAAACTTGATGTGAAAATTGCCGAAACAAGATACAACCAAAAAGAGTAAAGCCGACATGTAGACTTCATCATTCTGTTGCGAACAGCTCCGTGGGTTTGGCCCGAAAACCTAGCCCGAAGAGGCTTCAGGTTTCAGCTCAGTCTTCCGCGTCGGCCGGTGGCCGAGTGGTCTGCACGTTTGCTTAGCAACCATAAGGTCACCGGTTCGAATCCGCGTAGGGGTGGACATCCTCGCGGTATACTCAGCCCACGCGGGACTGGTGGTGGTTGCGCGGCAGCGAAGCGCCGTTACGGCGTACAGCTGCACATTATATTTATTTTGTATTTTCTAGTCTTCCTCCTCTACATGTGAAAAATCACCGGCACGAAGTCCAACTGTTGTGAGGAGCCCAGCTTCACCTGGCATAAATTGTTTACCTTTGTTGTGTCCAAGCAGGTGAAAGTGAGTGCTGAAGACCAGTGGAAAGAACAAAGAACGGAATTACGAAAATATATGGGGCGTTTAACTTCCGTAAGTCAACAGTTAGCCAGAACACGTGAGGCTCGTAAGATACTTCGCCCTGCAAGGTCAACCTCATCCTATCATAGGAGTTATAACCTCGTGACCATCACCCCAAGTGCGCTACGATCATGATGTCGAGTTTTTACAGAGTCCAATTGACAGACTCCTCGACGCTGGTGAGAACTCGGTAAAAGTGAGGCAAATTACCATCTTGGAAAGCAAGGTGATCAACAAAATCGGCCTATGAGAATCACTTTTGTGGACGAAGCCAGTTCAAGACTGATCATGTCCCGCCTAAGTAGGCTGAAAGGTTTGAAGATATATGTTCGTCCAGACCTGGACCCAGTAGACAGGGAGCGGCTCAAGTCTGCCATCATTGAGTTGAAAAGACGTACTGGTGAGGGGGAAACAAATCCCCGCACAGCCAAAAAAAGTCCAGATGCCCGCACAGCCCGGTTTTATGCAAGGCCGTTCATGCATTACAAACTTGTTTGTGGCGAGACATGAGTGGTTGAAGACAATAAGCAAGGGGAAGTATGTTGAAGGGATATCCATCGATTTCAGTAAAGCGTTCGACAAAGTCAGCCATGAGGTTCTGCTTCATCTAACACGTCATCAGATGTATGCATATAAGTAATCTCAATAATCTAGCAACTAGACATATAGTTAACAAAAACCAGAGAGATTAGAGGATAAGCAGCAGAGTCACCGCGTCATAATCATCGTAAGAGAGTAGTTGAAGGTGACCAACACACTTCCGCTATCTTGCCGCAGGAAGAAAGGGACATTTTAACAAAAAATAGGACAAAACATTTTCAGTTTGTTTTTCACAAGCCGATTTTTCTCTTTTTTGTCATTCTCAATGTTTGAAGTATTAAACATGTGAATCAATACAATTCTGTACACAATTCTACCACTGATTCCGGTTGTGCACCATATCTTCAAGAGTGTTAAGCCATTGGCACTCCTCATCCTTGGGTCCCCATACTGGAAGACGTACGGGTCCAACAGCGGCTAGACGCGACATCAGCGATTTCATTTGCTGTCGCCAAGTGGAAGGTTGACTAGCACGCGGTCACCTCCAGCCAGGTCCTTGACGAGCGAATAGAGCGCGACGCGGTAGAAACTCACGTGCCATGCGTAGGAGGTGACTGAGCCATCTTATCTGGCGCAGCAAAAGCAGTTTGTTGAAGGGAATACTCGCATTCCCCAAGATGCGACGCTGAACGTCATTACTTTTAACTTGATGTTGCCACCAAACACGAGCAATCCTCCGTAAGCAACCGTTATCGAAGTAAGGAACGACGACGCTTGCCTTCTGCGCGAATCGGCCAGGACTCACTCCCATACAACAACACTGAGCGAACAGATGCGCTGTAAATGCGACCCTTTAGTGAGAATGAGACATCGCGACGACGACACAAGTGCCTCAGATTGGCATATGCTGATCGACCTTTAGCGATACGAAGAGAAACTTCTTTGTTGATAGTGCCGTCAGCGGAAACACAGCTCCTAAGATAGACGAAACTATCTACCTGTTCAAGTTGTGCACCTTCGAGCGTGAGCACGAGAGCAGGTGTAAACCAATGCTTGAGCTGCACTTCACACTTCGATGAAGCGAAGCCCATACCATACTTAGATGCTTAAACCGCCGAACCATCAAGAATAAGTGGCATACTCTGAGAATCGTCACCAAGTAAGGCGATATCATCAGCATAATCTAAGTCGGTCGCGCACTCATCAGGTAGAAGCTCTAGACCAAAATGTCGTAAACCTTCTAGAGCACTCGACAGAACGTCTTCGATTGCGAAGTTGAAGAGGAATGGGGACAAAGGAAAGCTCTGTCACACCGCTATTGACAGCGCATTGTGAGGAAACTTGTCATAGACCCTCATTCTGCCGGAGGTTTGAAGGTAAAGTGCTCGTAAGATGGCGGTATACTTCTCTGACATCCTGTTCTTAAGCAAGCAACGTCATAAAGCAGGTCGATCAACGGAGTCAAATGCAGCACGTATCTCTATGAGTGCAACGGTAGTGGGTCTGTGATAAATGTGGCGATGTTCGAGGAGTTAACGGAGCATGAAGATTTGATCCACGCATCCGCGGCCGGGATGGAAACCAGCCTGTTCCTCAAGGTAGTATGATTCAAGTATTGGGGATAGTCTACGGAGCACAATGGATGCCAATAGTTTGGAGACAACCGAAATAAGATTAATCTCGCGATGATTTACACATGAAGTGCGAGCGCTTTTCTTGAAGATCAGGACAATAACTGATTCCCTCCAAGTGGAATGCACTTTCTCTTTATGGTAGATTTTTGCGAACAGCGATGTCAGCTGGTTAATGATCGCCACACCACCGTACTTGAATAGCTCCGGAGGAAGTCCGTCTGAGCCGGCAGCCTTGAAGCGCTTCAAGCATCGAATCTCGGGGCAGAGTTCCGCTCCGCTGGGTGGATTCAGTGGGACGAGTCAGGGTGGACAGCAAGTCGTACTGCATGTACTGATGGACGGTGGAGGCCAGTGAGTGATTGCTGGGCACAGCGGTAAATACGCATCTGTTGGTTGGTGATTGGAGATCCATCCACCTCGCAAATAACCTTACTGACACCAGGCTTCCTGAGGCCAGTGGACCGAATGAATTGGAAAAGCTTGCGAGTGTTGCCCCAGGGCAGCAGTCTCCATCTCTAAAGCACGCTCAGACCATCACGCCTCGCAATTCTTGCGTAGGTTTTGCTTGAGTAGCCGGTTAGCGGAATGGCGCCACTCGTTTCAATTTGATTCCGCGGGGATATCTTTGCGGTTTTCCAACAGCTCCAGAATGAACGAGCAGAGATCCAAGCCTTTAACGGGCGTCGAGCTAGGCCGCAGCTGGACTGTCCGGAAATGGTCATGGCTTTCTGTATACAAGTCCGGTGTTGTTCCACGTCTTGCGGTGGATTGCAACTGAGTGCGTATGCCAGTGAAGACTGATAGCTCGTCTGGACAGAGGAATCGGTTAATCTGTTTGCATCAATCTTGCGTTGCTTCGTGTTTCGGGACCTCCAAAAACATGCAGATTTTCGCGCAGACCAGTGTATGATCTGAGTCAACGAAGGTGGACCAAAAGGACCTGCAGTCCAGTACGCTGCCGCGCCATCTGAAGCTAACTGCAATGTGATCAATTCGAGACAACGTTTGTGTTGGCGAAGGGGGACGCCACGTTGCGGAACGATTCTTCGTAAGCATGAAGTTAGTCCTCGAGAGAAACAGACGGTTGTTTTCGCACAATGTGAGAAGTCTCTCTCCGTTATCAGAACGGTTCTCATCGAGTACGTGGTGACCACCAAGGTATCGTTCGTATGGTAACAGACAGCCAACCCGTGCATTAAAATCCCCAGCAAGGAAAACGACATCAGACATTTTAGCATTACTCAAGAGCTGTTGTAGATCCCGGTAGAATTCGTCCTTGACCGAGTCGCCACTGCAGCCAGTTGGAGCGTACACGGAGATCACAAACAAATTGCGTCTCTCCTCACGGCGCTTGTTGATTTTACATGAACCCCGAAGCCGAACTGCACATAGTCGGCTGTTAATCGGGAACCAGTCTAGTAGTACCGTCTCGGCCTTGTCACTTAGTGCCATACCTACATCAGACAAAACCGCTGAGGCTGCTTCTGGATCTCCAGAAAGACGCAGGAGATATCTGGCTTCGTTGTCAGGGGGGATGTCAATGTAAGCACAGTGCTGGGATCTTGTAACCGGGTTTCTGAAAGATAGCAGACATCAATGTCTAGGGACTCTAGGGTGCGTGCTAGACCAGCTTGCTGTCTGTTCTGCATGAGTGTCCGGACGTTGAAGCACACCAGACGGAACGAGGATCAGAGACGAAGGAGAGCCATATACATATATATATATATATATATATATATATATATATATATATAGGCGGGAGAGCCTATGGTGCGCTGAGGCTGGTGGTGGCTAGATCCTGACAGATGGTCTACCCACTGCTGCTACTGCTGCGCCATAGTCTCATGTCCTGGGCGCCTCCACGTGGCGACCGCTGGGTGGCATTTGGGTTTCGCCCTTCTCCCTGCTAAGATCCAGGACACCAATCCGCATGAATCAGTGAACTGACCATGTGCTAGACCCGCTGCTTTTCGGATGTTCATATAATCGAAGGCTTTGGCTGAGGACCCGAGTCGTTCTCCTGTCAGGATTGGGCGCCCTGGCAGTATCCTAGTCCATCCTCTCCGGAGGTTAGGAAGTGGTCGATGGCCCTCTTCCCGTAAAACCTAGCCATGGGAGACAACAGGTCTGCGGATTATAATCTCACAGCTCGACTGGCGTAGAGCACGAGGGCCACGCATTGTCTCCGACGGTGGGAGGACACCTCCGGGTGTTCAATGGTTTGCTACTGCCCGCCTCAAGCCACGCAGCCCCTGGTCAAATTGGTGCAAACCCGCCAAAAACCCACCTGCGTCTGGCCGTGGTCGCAGGTGCGTATCCAATTACGGTCGCAAAACATATGATAATTGTTCCAGAACCTCAAAGGCTGCGTGTGACGGCCGTCAAGCAGATCCCAATCTGTCTCTGCAATCACATTCCCGAGCTGGATCTGCTCTCCACTGCCTTGTGGGTCAGGCTATTGAGCCAAAGGCTCCGGGTGGAGTCCCTCAAGCAAACCTCCAAACCACCCACTGCCTTGTGGGTCAGGCTATTGAGGTAAAGGCTCCGGGTGGAGTCCCTCAAGCAAACCTCCGAAGCACAACGACCACCTCGCGTGCGATTGCCCACCAATGCAATCGTATGCCTGCACGCAAAGCACTCAGCATCGGGTGCTGGAACGTGCGCACACTACTGGACCGGAACTCGAGCGAGCGCCCGGAGCGACGCACTGCACTGGTCGCAATGGAGCCGGCGCGCTACCACATCGATATTGCGGCGCTCAGTGAAACTCGTCTCGCTGAGCAAGGTAAGTTGCATGAAGCAGGTGCTGGCTACACATTCTACTGGGTGGGGAACGCCGCCTCAGCACCACGTGAACATGGGGTCGGATTTGCAATATCCGCCCGCCTGAATGGCCAGCTGGTGGGTGAACCAACGGGCATCAGCGCGCGGCTGATGACTGTTCGCCTACGACTCGGAAGAGGTAAGTTTGCTACTTTCATAAGCACGTACGGTCCGACCATGTGTTATCCTGATGACACGCGTGATCAGTTCTACACTGAGCTATCCTCCGTGATACGGTCTGTGCCGAAGAGCGACCGACTATTTCTGCTGGGTGATTTCAACGCGCGCGTTGGGCGTGATGCATCAGCGTGGACAGATGTTATCGGTGCGCATGGCATTGGTTCAGCGAATGCGAACGGTGACAGACTGCTCTCACTGTGTGCCACTCACGGCCTGACGATCACGAACACTCGGGTTGCACTGAGTGCGAGCGATATAGCAACTTGGACGCACCCACGGAGTGGTCACGCTCACCTGCTCGACTATGTCATCGTACGTCAGCGTGATATGCGTGGAGTGCGCATGACACGTGTACTGCGTGGAGCTGAGTGTGGCACTGATCACAAATTGGTTCGGACCAAACTGTACATATATTTTCGTGAATCTATGTATTGCACTCCCGCCGTGAATCGGCGTAAATTTAACATTCTCTCCCTCGGCACTGTGGCGAAACGTACTGAGCTGGAGAAGGCGATGGCTGCACGCCTGTGTGGTGATGTGGACTGTATAGCCACAGTGGGCGACCTGTGGCACCACATTCGCGACCAGGTGACAGCTGCTGCCGAGGAGACCATCGGGCGCGCAAACTGTAAGCGGCCTGATTGGTTTGATGACAACAATGTGACGATTGACGCATTGGTGTCAGAGAAGAATGCAGCATTTGCTGCACATGTTGCAGACCCCAGTGACTTGGGGGAAGAAGAGTCAGTTTCGCAAACTTCGACGGCGACTGACCCGAGAGCTCCGTCGCATTAAAAATGCATGGTGGACGGAGAAGGCGAAGCAGATGGAATGCTACGCCGAACGCCGTCAACACAAGGAATTCTTTGACTCCTTGAAGGCGGTGTATGGACCGAGATTGGAGCCGCTGAGGACACTGATCGATGGTAGTTCAGGCGCTACCTGCACCCAGACTGCAGACATAATGCAGGTCTGGCGGAAACACTTTGACACTCTCTTGAACAACCGTTCAGAGATCGACTGGCCTACATTGAATGGCCTGAAGCAGCACGATGTGAAGGCGGATCTGGCGGATACGCCGACACTGGATGAGACGCAGAGTGCACTTGCTTAGCTGCGAAACCGCAAATGTGCCGGAGGTGACGGGATCCCACCTGAAGTATTGAAACACGGTGGACCCGCGTTGTTGACTGCGCTGCACCACTTGGTGCAACGCGTGTGGATTGAGGAGGAGGTGCCTGCTGAGCTGAAGGATGCCCTTGTGCTACCACTGTACAAGGGCAAATGTAGCAAGCAATGTTGCACGAATTATCGTGGCATCAACTTGCTGAGTTGTGTGGGCAAGGTGATTGCCCCAATCCTGCTTAACCGCCTCGTCAGTCAGATTGTGGAACCAAACGTGGCGGAAGAGCAATGTGGATTCCGTTCGGGTCGCAGCACTATAGATATGGTGTTTGCGGCTCGTCAGTTGCAAGAGAAGTGCAGAGAACGACACCAGCCTTTGTACTCGCTTTTTGTTGATTTCACCAAGGCATTTGATACGGTGAACCGCGAGGCACTGTGGCTTGTGTTGGGTAAGTTTGGTTGCCCGCGTAAGTTTGTAAGTTTAATTGAATGTCTGCACAGTGGTATGCGAGCGAGGGTGCACATGAGTGGAGAGACCTCGGATGACTTTGCAGTTGTCTCTGGTGTGAAGCAAGGCTGTGTGTTAGCTCCTGCTCTGTTTTATTTCTATCTTCATGAAATGTTGTCTTGTGCTTTTGATGCGGCTTGTGCTTACGGTGTTCGTGTGGAGCACCGTATCGATGGTGGGTTGCTGAACATCCGTCGTTTCGGTGCGAGAACTCTAGTCTGTGAGACAACTGTCCGTATGTTGCTGTTTGCTGACGACTGTGCGTTGTTTTCACACAACGCGGATGAGTTGCAGCACATGACTAGTGCTCTGGCTTCGACAGCGGCCAAATTCGGGCTCACCATCAACACAAGCAAAACTGTCTGTCTCTTTCAGCCTTCACCGGAGGTGCAATCTTCAATATTGCCGCAAATCAGCATTGGTGCTGAAGTATTGGAAACCACCTCCCGTCTCAGCTACCTTGGGAGTGTGATGTCAACTGATCAGCAGCTACACGTTGAGTTGCGTACTCGCGTGTTGAAGGCGGCAGCGGCATTCGGGAAGCTAGAGTACCGAGTGTGGAACAACCATCAGCTTAGCATTGGCACGTAGCTGATGGTTTACAAATCCATGGTACTGTCCGTTCTTCTATACGGCAGTGAAACGTGGACGATGTACCGTCGGGATGTGCGATATCTCGAGCGGTTCCATCAGCAGTGTCTGCGACGAATTCTGCGCATCGGCTGGGGCGCCAGAGTTGCAGACACGGAAGTGTTGCGCCGAAGTGGGATGTATGCAGTGGACTGCATACTTTTATTGAGACACCTGAGATGGCTCGGTCATGTGAGCCGTATGGATTCGACGCGGATACCGAAACAACTTATACGGTCAGCTGAGTATTGGGAAGCGGCATGTGGGGAAACCAAAGTTACGTTACCAGGACATGATTAAAGTGAGCCTCACACATTCTAATCTTGATTGCAGATCATGGGAATCGAAGGCGGTTGATCGGCGTGCATGGCGCGATCTAATCACAAAGGCAGTTGCTGAAGTGCGGGAGAAATCCCTCATGCATGCAGAGAAGAAGCGGCAGTTGCGGAAGCGGCAAGCACCGATGGATTGTACTCCATCGACATCGAGCGCATGGTGCTGTAAAACATGCGGTCGCGAGTGCCTTAGTCAGGCAGGCCTAGTGAGCCATGAGCGAGGCCACTAGGGACCACTGCCGAAGCGACGACGGGTCCCGCAGTGAACGTATGCAGCACCGGCGCAGCGTTTGTAGGCATGCTGAATTCGATTTACTAACCGCATGCTTGCATGCTAATTATCTTTATTTCAGGTGGTGGGTTTTCGGTTCTGTCCTAATGCCTTTCTTTCTCATATAAATGTCTAGTGGGCCATGCGCTGTGCCATTTGGGGCCACTACAGAAGCGACGATGGGTCCTGCAGAGAATTACGACGAGCCGGCGCAGCGTTTGTAGGCACGCTGAATTCGATTTACTAACCGCGTGCTTGCATGCTAAGTCTCTTTATTTCAGGTGGTGGGTTTACAGTTTTTACCTTAATGCTTTTCTTTCTCATATAAATATCTCCCTGTACTCTATTCCATTAACTTGCACACATCGCTTCAGCCAATTGTATTCGATTTCCATAACATTTTGTGTTCGTGGCATACCGTGAACTATACTTCCAGACCTCGTGCACTTAGCTAGGATTTGTTTGTAAACAACTTATTACGTATGCTATTTAATTAAGGTTTATGTCACCGTTTCCTTATGCATTAATCGAGTTTTTCTCTTTTTCTTTCTCTCTCTCTCTCAAGTGATTGGCTGTTGTTTGATATCCCCGGTGTGGATGCGCTTGATGTGCATGTTGACAAGGTGCCTATCTGTCTATTACCCACTACGTCGTCCATACTGGCTCCAGGAGACAGTTGGTCGTTGCTGGAGGGGACGGGGTGCACGGTCCTTGTGGCCGTGTTAGGCTCGAAGAGTGGTTCCATTCACTCAGTGTGGAGCGGACTACGGTCCAGCCACCGCCTTGTGTGCGCTTGATTCCCAAATACAGTGTGCTTGTGTTTGCCTGTGAAGGAGTGTGGGCCGGCTCCGTTGATGAAACGTGGCTCCCATCCGCATGCCTCCCGGTCTTATTCCTTCGGGTTTACACTGGATATGGGGTATGTGGTTGGAGCTGTGGGTGATGCAGCGCAAGCCATCCATGGTCCCTCCGTAGGCGCAGGCGTCCTGTGGCTTGCCACAGTGACAGGCAAATCCGAAACCGGATGCCGCCAACCATATACATATATATATATATATATATATATATATATATATATATATATATATATATATATATATATATATATATATATATATATATATAATACACAATCTGTGGTACAGATATTGTGCCATCAAAATCATGGCTGAAGAGGAAAACAATATGAATAATAGGAAAAGAGCAACAAGAAATGCATTTTTGTCCATTTTGCAACTCACAGTTTTTGAAATTTTTTTAAAGTTTATTCTGTTTTTAGGAGGAGGAAGAAGGTACACTGCAACAAACCGGTGCACACGTCCGCCATTGAAATCGATCTTGAACCATGGCTTCCAAGGTCTTCAACCAGCAAATATCCGCATATCTCGGGCCCCAACCAGGGAGTCGACAACAACCGGCCGAGGCCAACTGTTTCGTCAACTTTTTCATGCAACTTCTCCATGTTGTAGACTGTCCACCAGATCGTCTTTTCCAGCCCTGAACAGCAAGTGCAAACAACGAACGACGTGGGTAACGCTGGACAGGCATGCGCAATACGTGTCCCAAACACCACAGTTGATGCAGTGAGATGAGCTCCTCGAGCGAATGGCTTCCACGTCCCAAGACACGCTGTCTAACTTCCACAATGCTTACGTGGTGCTGCCACCACACACGGGCAATGGACCGCAGACAGCGGTGCTCGAAGACGGATAGCCTGCGCAAGTCCTCTTTACGAATGGGCCAGTTCTCGCATCCGTACAACAGTAGAGTGCGAACAGTTGCACAATAGACCCGCCCTTTGATGGAGAGACGAATGTCGTGAAGACGCCACAAATGCCTCAGCCTAGAAAAAGCGAGGCCTGCTCTCGAGATGCGCATCGAAATCTCGTCTCCAACAGCCCCGCTAGCAGTGATGCAACTTCCCAAGTAGACAAAGCTCTCCACAACCTCTAGTGTCTCACCAGCAAGCGAGAGTGCAGGCAGAGGCACCTGCCAGTCTTGAAGGAGAGCCTTGCATTTGGATGGCGAAAAGTACATACCGTACTTAGATGCTTCAATCGCCAAGCGGTTTAATGCAAGTTGGACGATGTGTGGGTCGTCACCCAGCAAGACGATATCATCAGCATAATCCAAATAAACAACTCGACTACCTGAGAGGAGCTCAACGCCAGCATTCAACAAATCGCCTAGAGTGTTCTTCAAGACATCCTCAATGGCAAAGTTGAATAGGAACGGAGAGATAGGGCATCCTTGTCGAACTCCACTGGAGACCACAAAGGTAGGCGAAAGCTTGCCATAAGCCCTAACCCTGCCCGAGGTCAGACTATGTAGAGCGCTCAATATGGAGACGAACTTCTCGGGGACACCATTCCTAAGTAGACAGTGCCACAGTACTGTACGATCGACAGAATCGAAAGTTGCACGGATATCCAGGAACACAGCAATCGTTGGCCTCTGATACACATGGCGGAGCTCGAGGATCTGGCGGGGTTTGAAAATTTGATCGATGAAGCCGCGACAAGAGCGAAACCCAGCTTTTTCTTCTCCCTGCAACGATTCGCGTGTTGGGAATAGCCTGCGAAGTATGATGGACAACAGCAGCTTTCAAACGACGGAGACTAAACTTATTCCTCTGTAGTTGGAGCAGATTGTGCGCAGGCCCTTTTTGAAGGTGGGGACGACTATCGATTCACCCCTAAATGTTCGGCCCATCGCTCCAACCGTTGTTGAAGATTGGTGATTAAGGTGCCATCCTCTTCGCATATCGTTTCACTTATACTAGATCGAACACCTTCGGTGACTCGAAAGAGATGGAAGAATTTTCTGGTATTACCGGAGAGACCAGCAAGCTCCATCTCCCTAGCACGTTCACACCACCAAGCTTCACGATGCATTTGCAGACTCCTGCGCAACTCTCGACCAAGGGATTGGCGTTCTTCACTGTGTCTGGAATCCGATGAGAGCAAGCGGCGTCTGTCCATCAGCGACAAGGAGTCGGCGGAAATCCAATGCTTCGGTGGGTGACGGGTAACCCCACAAGTGTCGATACTGGCGGAAACTAAAGCATCTTTGATATGCGTCCACTGCGAATCGAGATCACCGGCAGTAGTTGAGCCATAGGTTGAACTCCCTGGTTCGCGGCGCAACCGGAATCGCAGACAGATTGCTGAACACAGGAATCAGGTAACGGAAAGTAAGGATTGTTAGCAAACAAATAATTGGTGTGTGATGAAGTCGCGTGAATGTGAGAAGCACAATCGGCAGCTGATGAGCACGTTGCAGTACAGTTTATGGGTTTGTGAGAGGGTATGATCCTACCCGGTTACCTAAGCCGAAGTAGGGAATTGACTTTGGGGACCCTACCCCGAGACTTTGGCTAAATAACCTACCCGCAAGGCAGCGGGGCGAATTCAGGGAATCGCGCACATTGGGAGTCGCTGACTGAATGTTCAGTTCACGCCTTTGTTTGGTAGATCACCAAGCAGGGGCCTAATATTCCCCATGAAACCAGCAAAATTTCCGGACTACAATGCCCCACCGATGTGGAACACTGTCGCCGAACACTTCGCTGGAAAGGGGGACAAGCAAACCACCCAGCTGGCATTACGAGGAGGTAGTTCGGCAAGCTAGCCGGTCATGATATACAGTGTTACGAGCCCGTAGCGTTTAACAAGTATCCTCCAGACTGACGAGGTGAAACAGGATTCCGGAACAGCCACATTCTCTGCTGGGAGACAGATGGAGAGTTTAGCCCATATACTCAGTAGAGATGAAAGCAAAAGATTATCGAATCGTTAGCGCGCTTCGGTTTGGTAGATCTCGACCAAGTAGCTAACAGCAGCGGAGAGTGATGGGGTGTCTAATCGACAAAAGATGAAGCAATACACGATGGTGAAGAAGGGGATGGACAAAAAGTAAAAAAGCGACAGAGGTTTCGGATAGAATGACTATCAGTTAAAAGCCGAAGTGCAAATGCAACGACGCTGCCGTTCACATAATGTCTACAACCACTGAGCTGGACAATTCGGTGGACTCAACAAGACCCAGGAGCAATGTTTTCATTTGATGTGTTGCCGCTAAACAGTCGACCGAGTAACTGGGAAATTCGCTAGGTAGATAGTATTTTCGACTTACAAGTGCGTCGATAAGTCATTAGTATAAAAAACACGGCGAACCTAAGTGAATCCGCCAGAGGCATACACGTGAATAAATAAACCATAACCAGAGAACATACCACGTGTTTCTCAATTGTGCCAAATTGGGCGAACTGGCCGAGAATGAATGAGGCACGGCACGTCGGGTAGCTGAAACAACACAGACGGGAGTAAAACTCAGGCAGACGGAGAGAAAAATACACGATAAAGGATAGGTTGCAGGTTTTTCATCTGGTAAGAACGTGATAACCCAGTTGAACAGGTGAAGAAACCACAGACAACCAAGCCAACAACACTGGTGCTAGTGTGGAATACCACAGATCCCTTTCTCTCAGATAAAAAAGGTGGAGCGGCAGCAGAGGATGATCAACGGAAACACGCCGTAAAAACTGGTTGAACTTCAGCACGACACTCTCGGGAGATACGCCACGCATCCCAATAGGTAGGTGGCAGGTTTACCTCAGGCAATCGAAAATTTAATCCGGGTTTCAGGAAGATATGACAAGCTGGCTGATGAATTCACACGTGGGAGTGTGTTTCACTTCATCTCCTGATAGTAGCCAATGACGATGAAATGAAAGAAAAAAATGAATCATATGGTAAAAGCGAGAGATTGAATCGGCGGAGAAAACCAGCGCGAATTTCAGCACTGAAAGCCATTGAAAATTTGATTCAGAAATCTAAGACCACGGATGCTATTGTGTTTGAGCTTAATTCCGTATATAAGGATTTGTCGGCGAATGAGTACTTCGTGAGAGTTCAGACCAGGGCTAGTAGAATTGTGTTGATCGCGCACCTTGCTTCGTTCATACAGCCTGATTAAATGTGATTTGCGGCGGTGAGCATGAAGCGCTTGAGCTAGTACGCCATCTGTCATCATTATCATTATACGTGTTAGCCAGAGGTGGGACACACAGCAATATAAGGGAAAGGAAGAAAAACGCATCAGAGGCAGGCCAGCTGAGCTACCAGTTGCAGACGGACATGATTGCGGAAAGGTAACAGTCGACTATAATGCTGAAATGAGATCATCGTTGGAGGGTGAGGCTAAGCGGAAGAGGGAGGGACAAAGAAACCCACAACACGAACGCCAATGACGTCGGCTCTTTGCCATATCGATAAGTGTATCCAGCAAAACATGTTCATCATCTTGCGGGCTCCAACCGAGACCAACTTCGAAAGGTCTTATTCCTCTTGACCAAGCCATCACTTGGCTTCTCTTGTTCTATCCATTCCCCGGCGCACAAACAACGCACGTCGCTGGAGCCGCTGTGCTCGCATGCACAACACATGGCCGAGCCATTGGAGCCTGGTGCGTAATATGACGGTGCTGAACGGTTTACTTCTTTTTCCTGTGCCATAAACAAGGAACCGACCGCTGTCATTGCTCCCTCGATGTTCCCACCAGATATGAGCCAAATTGCGAAGGCACTAATGGTCGAATGTACCCAGCCACTTTATGTCTACCACTCACAGTCTGTGTGTATCTCTTCTTTCCTTTCTTTTTTTTCCCTTTTTCCTTCTTTCCTTTTTTTTTTTTTTTTTTTTTTTTTTTTTTTTTTTCCCCCTTTTTTTTTTTTTTTTTTTTTTTTTTTTTTTTTTCCTTTTCCCCCTTTTTTTTCCCTTTTTCCTTTTTTCTTTTTCCCCTTTTCCCTTTTCTCCTTTTCCTTTTTTCTTTTTTTTTTTTTTTTCGGGATGATATGCAGGTAAAAGGTGCTGCCGCATCTTCCCTATGGCAACCAAACATGGACACCATACAAGAAGGGGCGATCACATCAACAATGCCTACATCGGACTCTGTGCAACCGTTAGTGTGACGGTGTTTCTCGACACAAAAGTGATCAGCCGGAGTGGAATGTACGGAATGGGTCGCATGATATCGCTTTGACAGTCGAGCTAGCTCGGACAAATTCGCTGCATCCATGCGACCAGGATACCGTAGCACCTGGTGCATGACTAATTGCGTGGAGGGAAACGTAAGGTAGACAAACCGAAGCTGTGTCACCCAAACATAATCCAAATGAGTTTATCACGAAATAACAGGTCATCCGTAAGGGTGTGATCACATCAAAGGTGTCGTTACCCAAGCTCATGAGAAAGGACTAGTGCAGCAAAAAAATACACTGGCTACGCGAGCGTGAGACATGGAGATCATGCACCTGGTACTGTAGCACGTGGGGCCGTGTGTACCTCCGCCGAGCCGGTTTCATAGGGTATCGGTATAGCCACGAGGGGCAAATGTCGAAAATGCGATGGGTAAGTTAATTAGATAAAGGTCAGCGGAGGAACATCACACTGCATTTTGCTGCATTTACTAATTTAGGCCAATGATGTGGCATAGGTATGAGGTCATGCCAGAGTGAACGGACGGGCCAACCGAGCAAGCCAAATAGCCAATTGGGGATGGACGTAACGGATTTGTATTTTGGGTATGGATTGGCCGACATTCATGTGAGTTAAGCATCGTTTGCTTAACTGAGTCAAAGGAAGAACCTCATCGCCTCAGAAGGGTTGTTAGTTATGGACGTAAACGCGTAACTTACGTCGAGGAGTTTGGCTTGACAAATATGCTGTAATTTTCGCTGAGTTGACATTGCCGAATAAACGCTTGTCCCTGAAAGACTGAGTTCCGCAGTAGGTGTAATATGTGTCACACCGCTGAAGTTGGTTTGTACATATACTTTTGAGTTTATGTTATCGCATTCTGACGGTCCTTTCAAGTTGATATCACAAGTATGTAAATGTTGGCAAGACGCCTACATGTCGAAAACAGTCACATCGATTAGTGGTTCCAGGAAACTGTTAATCGTTGCTGGAAGAGACGGGTTGAGTTTTCGTGTCCGTTTCAGTTTCAAACAGTGGTTCCATCCATCATGAAACAGACCACAGCTCAACCACTAACCTGTGTACGAAGGGCATGCATATCTCTACAATTTTATTCGAGTGATGTGCATGTTGAGAGAGTGTGATTTCGATCCAGTCTTATTTCTTCGGGTTTATATGATATATGGGGTAGCTGGACGGATCGGGCTTCATGTGGTGGTTCGCAGTCCAGATGCCACGAACCATATACATGTCACGACTCGCAGTATTCCTATACGCAAGTAACCAATTCCATGCCGCGTTTACCTCATTAGTTCATCTCCCTCACAAAAATAAAACGCAAGGTCTAACTAATGACATATGTGAAGTTATTGATGAAGAGATTGTTTGATGTAAGTGGAGTTGAACACAAAATACTACTGCGACAATCGTACTCATCTGCTGTCTACGAGACCCACATCGCAGGCTTCGATAGTCATTCGCTTTTCGTGCGTGATGAAAAGGCAGAGCTCTTGAGGACCGGAACAAATGACCAGCGCATTTTTACTCCCGAAACCTGTCGGTCTTCCTCCCCCCAAAACAATTCCGTGAGTAGATCCCTAAGTACTGGCATAGATCAAATGAGAACACACATTCGAAAGGACCAAAAGTGCGCATACAGGGCTATCTGTGTATACTTCTATTGACACTTAGCGTAATGCGAGTTAACTGAATA
Organism: Dicrocoelium dendriticum; assembly: GCA_944474145.2. Lineage (NCBI taxonomy): Eukaryota > Metazoa > Platyhelminthes > Trematoda > Plagiorchiida > Dicrocoeliidae > Dicrocoelium > Dicrocoelium dendriticum. The sequence goes on along the minus strand of OX104068.1, from coordinate 84,588,384 downwards.
TAAAAAATAATAAATCGCCAGCTGCACGCCGTAACGGCGCTTCGCTGCCACGCGACCACCATCAGTCGCGCGTGGGCTGGGTATACCGCTAGGACGCTCGTCCCTACGCGGATTCGAACCGGTGACCTTATGGTTACAAACTAGACGAGCATACCACTCGGGCACCGGCCAACATGAGTTAAGTGAAGTCGATTCCGTAAGTAAAAAAGTAAAAGGAGTGATTGAAAGGTGCACATTTGTCTATTGACAGTGAGCAAACAAGTGATATTGTCTAAATATACAGATGACCATAGGTCTGCCAAGAAATACCGGAAAGAGAACGATTAAACACCCAATGCCTTGCGCAGGATCTTGGCCCAGAGGATGTGGGAGTATATGAACTGATCACATAAGGAGTTCATTACAGAGTGAAGTATTTGGTCGCCCAATAAGTATACAATTTGTTGCAAATTAAAAGAAAGGACCAGAGATAGAGGCAAGAAGCTCAAGTAACTGTGGCATAAGCGTGTTACCCGAGACCAAACTACAATGGTGTCATCTGGCGGACTTCAAATCTCAGTTGTTAGAACTGCTCGTTCCCTTTAAGTGATAACCCAAACGATTCTGTGAACGAAAACAAAAGTACTCGCATCACTTTCACAATCGGCTGGTCATCTTGTGCACAATGCCTAGACTTGACCGTGTAGGCAAGAGAATCAGGGACATGAACATCGGCACCAGTCTTCAATAATCAGACTATGAAAAAGAAGGAGAGATAAGCCTCCAAGCTGTGCGTACTTGTGGAGGCAGGTGTGGACGAGAGGAGAACCCAAGTGACGGCTTAGACACAACGGACAAGTCACTCAATATGCCCTTTCAAGCTTCGCGATTGATGCACCAAGCGTGACGAACAGATGCCGCAAAATGCGACTTGTGACCAAGCAGACCTCGGTGGGGAGTACAGTGTGAATGTGCTGCGTGCACCCAATATCCCATACAGTGGTTTCTCAAAAAGGCATCTATGTATTCGTGTGCGTCTCATGAAGAGTTTCCAGTTTCCCACTAGGCTGAAACGAAATGACGAAGCGGCCCCATAGTGGTTAAGGATGAATCCGTGAATAGACCAATGTTTGTGAACGTTATGGATGGAGTTGAAAGAAAACAAACCTTGGTTGTGAATTGAGCACGCTAATCAAACGGTCTGGAGTGAGGATGCCGGCCCGGTCGTTTGTTGCGAGTGGAGATTGGACAAAACACATAGAGCGAGGTTGCGGATTGGAACCCCGCATACCAGGAGTCACTGGGAGGGAAGGGGAGCGAAACTGGCCTCCAACCGCGCCATGCGCCGTATCAATCATTGCAGCGCCAGTCGGCGTGCTGTGCCGGATGCTATTTGTATCCCAAACTCCAGACAATGGGTTGTTGGGTCGCGATGGGACAGTTTGTTGGACGGTAGACCACAAGCCCTGAGTTGGGGGAGAAGCAAGACGCTTCCCCACTCGATCTGAATGTTTAATGCCGCCGTTCAAGTGATGCTTCAACAGAAAGGGAAATAAACATGGGGAAATATCCGGAACAGACAGATTAAATCGTGACTTAGGAAGATGGTAAACAAGCAGAAGAACGGTTCTATGACTACTGTGATAGTTCGCTCCCGATACAACGGGAGCAAACACTTACATGATGACTTAAGAGAGTGGAATGGGGATTCTTACAAAAGTAGACATAAGCAAGAAATGAGAGATAGCATATGACACTTTCACAAGATACGTGCGCAGTTGGTAGCATAGCAAACAGTGCAAGGCTTGTCAGGCAATAAGTAAGTGGAGGACCACCATGTAAATATGAGTATAAAGGGATGGCCACATCAGCAGAGACCTGAGTAAAAAAAGATGCACAAGCGGTTCGTCGGTACTTCGTACCGACGCTTCGCTGCATCACAGGCACCACCAGTCGCGCGTGAGCTAAAGATAACGCGAGAGTCGCACGGTCCCCACACAGGCTCGAACCCGCACCCTCCGGATTACAAGGCAGACTTGTTATTTTTAAGCCTAGGGGGCGGCAAAGTCTGAAAAGTTCTACTATTCAGGGAACCGAGGGATAATTGTCATCGGCCACGTTAGACAAAAAGGCATGAGTAGTACGCCGGCACGCAGTACTGACACTTCGCTGCTGCGCAACCATCACGGGTCACATTGCGAAGGTCTCCCTGCCATTACGCAGGCTCGAACCCGCGCCTTCAGATTACAAGGCAACGTTAGACAACATTGCTGTAAATCGGTAACTCTGTTATCCACAAAGTCAACAACTTTAATAGGTCGACATTTGATAGAATTCAGGGTGAAGTTGCAGAGTGGCTCGTTAGCTGCCGTCATCGGAAAAACTACACAATCCCCATTAAAGATTTACACAGACCACTCTTCATCAACACCACTATTGAAGCCAAAATCCAATCTGCACTACTGCTGATGAATCCGATAAAGATAACGCAACGTTTATCGTAACATGACTTCGGTGGTCCTATCGACTGCACACGACGTTCAGTTACATGCTGATTAAAACAAAGCTCATTTATCATTCACAAAAAAACGTGTTCCCTACCAAGACAGACTATTTGAAAGTAAAAAGAAAAAGGTAACAACAATACGTCAGAACTTCGCAGGGGCAATTTGTTGCCACATATCCAACACCCATTGCATACTTTCGCGAGTCCGAACAGGTGACACGCAGATTGAAAACCGACGGAACCACTCTCAAAAAGCGACTGGGCAACATGACCAAAAGATATGCTTTCTTGAGGTAAATCCAACTACATCACGACGACAAAAGACGTCCAGGACTGTCAGGTGAGGAAACCGCTAAATAGAAAAGATCCCGAAGCTCCAAGCGATGTCTGTCATCAACCTAAATATGTGAAAAGTGAAGGTTAATGGTCTTGTGAATGAAATGCACTTGGCTTAGTTTATTAAGTCCTCTGTGTTGAGTCGGTGTTTTATAAGGAACAACCCTTTACTGTTTCATAATATCCACATACTTGGGAGTATGTTCGATACAATACACACTGGAGGTAGCCACACTGACAAGATCGCTAAAGGGCGTGTGGTTTACACCGCTGAGTCACATTCAATAACTCAAGAGGAAGAGATACGGTTGTGAGACGATCTTTATTCTGCTATGTTGCCCTTTTAACTGTTGTGATATAATATGATCTCCGTGCGGATGAGCTACCAGGCACCGCAAAACACCACTAACGTGGTCATCAGCGATAGATCAGTAAAATTTAATCCACCACCGAGTGACTAGACATCCTTTTGTCCAAAAACATGATGGTCGAAACATGCGATACGTTTCATGAAGTCAAAAGGCTATCATTCCAAGCTTTCAGGGCTAAAAAATTTTCTGTGTTCTGTAGATTAACCACAAATCGGAGACCGTGTATAATCTACCACAATGATTACACTGTTCTTCCGTAGGTTTTTCATTGTAACTTAAAAAATCACGTCCTAAACGCATGGTCGATACAGTATGTTCCTCGAGGAAGTGGAATACCTAAGAATCGTTTCGTTGATAATAAGCATTTCAATACGTGAGTCAGACTTTCGTAAAAAGCTGCCACGTGACTTCTCCTGAAATCTATATAATTACGGGATAAGACTGACAGGGGACAAGGCAAAAATGGCAACACTGTGAGCCGACTGCACAATTCTTCCAAATGCTTGGCCCAATGTTCACAGGAAAAGGTTCCAGTAGGGACGAATCGTTGATTCCTCTGAACGGCTAGTTGAGGGATCGCGTGATCCAGTGTTTCGGACTAGTCCAGAGAACGGTTGACTGTTTCAAACGCTACTGGTCACTGTCGGGCACCCGAAGAACCTAGTGTAGAACGTCGTTTCGAGGCTTCGTGAACACGCTGAAAGTAACCACTCAAGCGGAACAAATTCCGTGTAATAACAAAGACAACTGAAGTCACAGAAACTACATCCAGCTCCCCATGCTGTGCGAACAAATAAGATACACCTAATCGTGACAACTAACGTCGCAAAGCCGATTGGCAACTGAATGTGGTGACTGAGGGTCCAGGCACAAGTGAGTGACTGAAAGGCGATATTAGGCAGCTAAGCAGACCAAATACCCATGCAAGGCATTAATGCACTAGGCCGTGCTAACAGTTTGAACGGGAGTCACGCCGAACATGCGATCAGCACCGATTGTGTGAACGAGGTTGTACTATGAATTGCGATCAGTCGATTAATTACGGAACACGGGGGCAATGTGAGTGGCTGGCGAACTCGGGTAAACGTCGAATGAGGGAACAGGGGATATACCACGGCGCAAACAAACTGCCAAATATGATAACCGGGGAGAAACAGAATCCCTTTACATTGACTGAGGGATGAAGAGGCCGATGACAGAGGGTTCAAGGTTCCATAATTAGACGTTCTGTTGACCGTTCCCCTCCCCGGAATATACACCGTCTACGGAGTCTTGCTTTTTGGTTTACCACGGATTGGGCACCAAGCAAAAGGGATCAAAGGCAACAGTATCGCAAGCGATGCAGCACAACAGTGGCGACGGGAAATCCAGACGAACTCAAAGATACCTGTCAGTTTTGAACAGTTGCAAATTCTGTTGCAGCATCATCATCATTATACACGCTAGCTGCAGGTGGAAAACACCTCAGCTATGGTGTCGCAATACAAAAGAAAATAAGGTGAAACAGAGGAACGCCGGCTGAGTCACCAGTAGCGGATGGACATCGTTCCGGAGAGCCAACAGTCGGATATTGTGCCGGCACAGTTTTAAAAAGTGCAGGCCAGATTGATTGAGACGCTGATCCAGAAATTGTCAATACATTAGGGCGCGGTATCAGCGGGAAGTGAAAGTGCCCTTTCCCAGAAACTCTAACGCAGCAAATTGGCGAGTTCCATTACGATCCAGAGGACGGCATCACTTTTGATGCGTAGTTCCATAAATACGAAGACATATTTCGTGCTGATTTGGTCAACATCTCAGATGACAATAGATAAAGTTCAGATTACAAAATTTACTAGACATGCTGAAAAAGGTGCTCGTGCGTCTAGAAAAAGCTGGTTTCAGACTATGTGTGAAAAGGTGCAATTTCCTTATGGAAAGTGTCAAATTTCTGGGATTCCTCACTGACAAAATGGTTGGCGTCCGGGTCACGCCAATACAGAAGTCGTGAAACAGATGCCACCATCAAAAGATGTTACCGAACCTCGGTCATTTCACGATCCCGGCAGTCTTTATAGTGCTTTCTTGTCAAGTCTTCATCAGACAAGAGGTCCACTGAACGAGTTTCTAATGAAAGAAAAATAATGTCGATGGACAAAGGATTGCCAACATTCATTTATACATATACATATACATATACATATATATATATATATATATATATAATACACAATCTGTGGTACAGATATTGTGCCATCGGTCATGGTTGAATAGGAAAACAATATGAATAATAAGAAAGAGCAACAAGAAATGCTTTTTTTGTCAAGTTTACTACTCACAGTTTTTGAAATTTTTTTCAGTTTGTTCTTTTTTAGGGGGAGGAAGAAGGGACACCGCAACACACTGATGCACACGTCCGCCATTGACATCGATCTTGAGCCATAACTTCCAAGGTCTTCAACCAGCAAGTATCCTCATCTCTCGGACCCCAACCAGGTAGTCGACAACAACCGGCCGAGGCCAATTGTTTCGTCAACTTTTTCATGCGGCTTCTCCATGTTGTAGGCTGTCCACCAGACCGTCTCTTCCAGCCCTGTCCAGCAAGTGCAAACAACGCACGACGGGGGTAACGCTGGACAGGCATGCGCAATACGTGTCCCAACCACCGCAGTTGATGCAGTGAGATGAGCTCCTCGAGCGAGTAGCTTCCACGTCCCAAGACACGCTGTCTAACTTCACATTGCTTACGTGGTGCTGCCACCACACACGGGCAATGGACCGCAGACAGCGGTGCTCGAAGACGGATAGCCTGCGCAAGTCATCTTTACGAATGGGCCAGGTCTCGCATCCGTACAACAGTACAGCACGAACAGTTGCACAATAGACCCGCCCTTTGATGGAGAGACGAATGTCGTGGCGACGCCACAAATGCCTCAGCCTAGAAAAAGCGAGGCGTGCTCTCGAGATGCGCATCGAAATCTCGTCTCCAACAGCCCCGCCAGCAGTGATGCAACTTCCCAAGTAGACAAAGCTCTCCACAACCTCCAGTGTCTCACCAGCAAGCGTGAGTGCAGGCAGAGGCACCTGCCAGTCTTGAAGGAGAGCCTTGCATTTGGATGGCGAAAAGTACATACCGTACTTTGATGCTTCAATCGCCAAGCGGTTTAATGCAAGTTGGACGATCTGTGGATCGTCACCCAGCAAGACGATATCATCAGCATAATCCAAATCAACAACTCGACTACCTGAGAAGAGCTCAACGCCAGCGTTCAACGAATCGCTCAGAGCGTTCTTCAGGACATCCTCAATGGCAAAGTTGAATAGGAACGGAGAGATAGGCCATCCTTGTCGAACTCCACTGGAGACCACAAAGGTAGGCGAAAGCATGCCATAAGCCCTAACCCTGCCCGAGGTCAGACTGTATAGAGCGCGCAGTATGGAGACGAACTTCTCGGGGACACCGTTCCTCAGAAGGCACTGCCACAGTACTGTACGATCGACAGAATCGAAGGCTGCACGGATATCCAGGAACACAGCAATCGTTGGCCTCTGATACACATGGCGGAGCTCGAGGATCTGGCGAAGTGTGAAGATTTGATCGATGCAGCCGCGACCAGGGCGAAACCCAGCTTGTTCTTCTCGTTGCAACGATTCGCGTGTTGGGGATAGCCTGCGAAGTATGATGGACACCAGCAGCTTGCAAACGACGGGGACTAAACTTATTCCTCTGTAGTTGGAGCAGATTGTGCGCAGGCCCTTTTTGAAGATGGGTACGACTATCGATTCACCCCAAGATGATGGAACCTTCTCTTTCGACCACATTTTCGAGAACAAAGCGGTGAGTTCTCGGACCAGCGATGCGCCACCATCTTTAAATAGAGCTGGGTGAAGACCATCAGGGCCGGGAGCTTTATAACGCTTCAGGTGCCGGAGCTCCTGCTCGATTTCCTGGGAAGAGGGAGGGTCTGTTGGGGTAGACCACTCGGCCCCAGCGCGAGCGCCAGAGGTAGCAGATGGAGCTGGGGGCCAACAAAACTGCGAGCCAAAATGTTCGGCCCATCGCTCCAACCGTCGTTGAAGATTGGTGATTAAGGTGCCATCCTCTTCGCATATCGTTTCACTTATACCAGATCGAACACCTTCGGTGACTCGAAGGAGATGGAAGAGTTTTCTGGTATTACCACAGAGACTAGCAAGCTCCATCTCCCTAGCACGTTCACACCACCAAGCTTCGTGGTCCATTTGCAGACTCCTGCGCAACTCTCGACCAAGGTATTGGCGTTCTTCAACGTGTCCGGAATCCGATGGGATCAAGCGGCGTCTGTTCATCAGCGACAAGGAGTCGGCGGAAATCCAATGTTTCGGTGGGTGACGGGTAACTCCACAAGTGTCGATACTGGCGGAAACTAACGCATCTTTGATATGCGCCCACTGCGAATCGAGATCACCGTCAATAGTTGAGCCAAGCAAAGTTGACAGTGAGGCTTGGTATCTGGTTAAAACCGCAGCGTTTTGTAGATTCGCGACGTCCGGTCGGTAGTGGGCGCGCTTAGGTGATCCTCCGAAACGCATGCAAATCTTAGCACAAACCAATGCGTGATCAGAGTCTAGAAAAGTTGACCAGTACGATCGGCAGTCCGTTACGCTTCCGCGCCATCTGTAGCTGATTGCTATGTGGTCAAGCTGGGAGCACTCTTGCGTTTGTGAGGGCGGGCACCAGGTAGCAGTGTGTCTCCTCGAGTGCCGAAAACTAGTGCTCGAAAGAAACAAGCGATGATCAGAGCAAAGAGCAAGTAGTCTGTCTCCATTGTCTGATCGACTGCCACCGAGACCAAAACTACCCCCAATGTGGTGCTCGCTTGGTAGAAGGCGGCCAACCCGTGCGTTAAAGTCCCCGGCAAGAATGACTATATCCGTCCGTTTGGAGGAACGCAGAGGTTCATGTAGCTTCTGGGAAAAGCTATCTTTAACTGCATCCGGGCTGCAGTCTGTAGGGGCGTAGGCGACAAATAAGGCACGCTTAACATCTCGACGCCTGCATACGTTACATGAACCTCTTAGTCTGACTGCACATAGTCGGCTGTTGACTGGGATCCAGTCAAGCAGAGCTGATTCAGCCTTGGCACTTAATACAACCCCAACACCAGCTTGACACGCTAAGCAGGCAATCCGAAGAGGAGACGGCAGCAGACCGCAACTGGTGTCCACTGCAAGCGATGTCTTGTAAAATCTCGAGCAAAGCATAAGGCGGACAACGTGGACTCCAGCCCAGAAGGCGAGACGGACAGACGGCACCCAGTTTGATCATCAGTGAGTTCATTCCCCGCTGCCAAGTCAAATCCTGTCCACCACGAGCCTTGCGTCACCCTACACCTGGCAGACTGAACAACACCCGCCTAAGTAAGCGGTGATCAGGCATACGTAGCAGATGTACAAGCCAACGCAACTTATTCAGTGCTATCCGCTGTTCTAATACTCGCCTACGCACATCATTGTTGCGGACACGCTGGTGCCACCTAAAACCAGTAATGCTTCGCAGACAATCGTAATCAAAGACTTGAAGGCGCCTCAGATCATCAGACCGAAGGAGTCAAGTTTCACTACCATAGAGCAGGACGTCCCTCACTATGGCCTCATATACACGGCGTTTCAAAAGGAGCGACACTCGCTTTTGTCACCAAAGATACCGCAGGTTTAGAAGGCAGTTCCGGCTTTTGCAATGCGTGAACTGACGTCAGTTTCTATGCGCCCATAGTTGCTGATGCAGTTGCCAAGGTAAGTGAATCGATCAACCAGCTCGAGTTTCTTGGTATCCAGAGTCAAGTTGTCAGCAAATGACTGGTGGTGCTGCAGCAACACTTTAATGGTGCGAAGTGCGTACCTACTAATGGGACCACTCTAGACAGGCCATTTAGGGTTGATCGTCCCGCCGCCAAGTCGTCGGACAGCAGGACGATGTCGTCCGCATAATCAACATCAACCCGCAGGAGGTCGATGCCTAAATCGTGATTCCGTAAGGAAAAACCCCATGATAGAATCCACGAAGAAATTGAACAAAAATGGGGAAATCGGACAACCCTGACGAACGCCACTTGTTGTTGGAAAGCTATCCGACAGGTCACGGTAGACTCTGATGAGGCCTGTAGTATTCGGGTATAGAGCAGGTAAGACGTTCACATATTTTGTGGGAACGCCTTTCCGCGAATGTAGTTCGAACAGAATAAATCGGTTGCTCATTTGTTTGCCGAGCTGGGAAATTTGTTTGCAAACGTTTCACCGCCATGCGACGCGGCATCATCAGTGCGTCGAGATGTGGAGTGTAATCTCGCTGATCGAACTGTAGATCCGGGATCGGCGTGCAGGTGACCTTTCGAAAGCGACAGCTTCGATCTGTGTCCCGTAATCTGTACACATTTCCCCGTGGCGGAAATCGTCGCTCGGATTGTTCCTGTTCAAGCGGTGTCTCATAATTTCTCTAAGTTCTCTTCGTCGGAGGGGTTGGTAAACTGGGTCAATCTCGATATGTGTGTTGATCGAGTTTTTTGTTGAGAACCACGCTTCCAGGAATTCCCTTACTCTTCTTGTTCCACCTCGTGCCAGGACTTCTGTTTTGACCCAATCAAAGTTGTGTTCTTTTTCATCCACGTGTCTGAGACTAGCGATGATACATAATGCCTTTTGCGTGCTCTTTTGTGCTCTTGTAATCGTGTTGATAAGTTTCTACCTGTTTGGCCAAGATAGTCCTTTTCGCAATTTCTACAACTTAGTGCATATACAACATTACTTTGCTCATGAGCTTAAAGTTTCTCTTTCGGTTTCGACAGACTATTCCTCAATGTGGCAACTGGTTTGTGTGATACGCTGAAGTGATGTTGTTCGAATAGTCTTGCTGCCATTTCGGATATATTCTTCATATAAGGTAAAACAACGCGTCTCTCCGCCACTGGTGTAAACTGTTCGGTTTGTTGTGGTTCAGACACCTTCAGATGAAGTTTTGCGGGTATCCGTTGAGTTGGAAACATTTAAATAGATGCTCTATTCATAAAATATGCCTATTTGAGTCAGAAGTAAGCAAATGCGCGAAGAATATTCTTTTCGATAATTCTCATCGGGCGTGTACAATTATGAAGTAAAATATTGGGGATAATAAAGCTCGTAGAGGTTTGTACAGAAAGCAACCAACTCATTAACTGGGCAATATGAAAACTAAATCAATGGTTTCATCAATCAGACTCGCATTAGGAAACAGGTGATCAAGGCTGGTCATATGTCAAGTTCAAGGCTAAGGCAATTTTAGAGCCTGTAGCAGTGTGCGCTGTTTGCACAGCTCTGGTTTTAGAACCTTGACTTCAGATATGCTTAGCAGATGTTTCTTAAGCTGTTTTGGGTAGCGTTTAGAGAGAGTATAAACGACTTGAAACGACTGGTTCATCTGGACTTGGTGTCCAGTGTCGACTAAGTGTTGTAAAACGGAACTGTTGATGGATTTTTACCGTGTCGGCCGGTGGCCGAGTGGTCTGCACGTTTGCTTTGCAACCATAAGGTCACCGGTTCGAATCCGCGTAGGGGTGGGCGTCCTCGAGGTATACTCAGCCCGCGCGCGACTGGTGGTGGTCGCGCGGCAGCCAAGCGCCGTTGCGGCGTACAGCTGACACATCACTATCATCATCATGCCAATTAGTAGTGACGCGGGACAATGTTCAGCAATTCTTTTGGACAAACAACTGGTCGCATGTTCAAGATACGTAGCACTACAGGTGCAGGTGAACAGGTATAAGACAAACGATTCGGATCGAACCGAGGGTTTATCCTTTAGCGTTGAAGAATCAATGGTCTTGTTTCGGCAAGCAGTTTTAGATTAGCGGCTGGAAATGTCTTCGCGACTGCTTCTATTCTTGTTGCTTTGCCTCCGCGGTACTGTAGTGTGTTTGCACTCTACCAACTAGTGTCCGCACACAGCTTACTTTGTGGCATTTCGGGTGGTTACTGTTAAAGTTCAGAATTTGGCCTGTAGGTGTAGAAATTACGAAAAGGACTATCTTGGCCAAACAGGTAGAAACTTATCAACACGATTACAAGAGCACAAAAGAGCACGCAAAAGGCATTATGTATCACCGCTAGTCTCAGACACGTGGATGAAAAAGAACACAACTTTGATTGGGTCAAAACAGAAGTCCTGGCACGAGGTGAAACAAGAAGAACAAGGGAATTCCTGGAGGCGTGCTTCTCAACAAAAAACTCGATCAACACACATATCGAGATTGACCCAGTTTACCAACCCCTCCGACGGAGAGAACTTAGAGAAATTATGAGACACCGCTTGAATAGGAACAACCCAAACGACGGCCTCCGCCACGAGGAAATGGATAGAGATCAGGAGACACAGATCGAAGCTGTCACCTGCACGCCGATCACGGATCAACAATTCAATCAGCGAGATTACACTCCACATCTCGACGCACTGATGATGTCGCGTCGCATGGCGGTGAAACATTGGCAAACAAATTTCCCAGCTCGGCGAACAAATGAGCGACTGAATTATCATCCCGAGTTACCAGTTTTCCGAAACAGAATAAATCGATCTACCGAATAGAACACACCCATGAAGTCGGTCTGCGATATGCGCGGCGCTGCCGCACAGTGAATATATGGTCTATACAGCCATGTCCTGAGCTGAACCCTGTCTGTTCTTCCCTAATCCGAGATTCCCGTTCCGCAGTGAGGCGACGAACGAGAATCGGGGACAGTAATTTTATCACAACTGACGTTAGGCTAATACCCCTGTGATTAGCACAGTCTGTGCGATTATCTTTCTTATATATTGCCACTATAATCTATTCACGCCAGTTGACCGGGACACTCTTCCTTCCAAATTTGTTCGAATAAAGAGGTCAGTGCTTTGCAGAGGACCTCACTCCCATCCTCAAATAGTGCAGGTGGGAGGGAACCCGGGCCAACAGCACGAAAACGGCTGAGGGCTGTGATCGCGTTTCAGGCCTCTGCCTCCGATGGAGCCTCTAAACTAATCGGCCATGACTCGCTTTGCATCATCTGAGTAGGAAGAGGTCTGGGAGCAGGTGGCCAACTGAACTGAGCTTAAAATCGTTCCAACAAACGAGCGATACGGCGCCCATAAGCATGTATCAATGCACTCGTACGGTCTCTGACCGTCTCACTGACACCTGGTTTCCTGGGACCAGTGGTGCGGATCAGTTGGAAAAGCTTGCGGTAAGTCCATACTCCTCCCGCCTCCCCCATTTGTTGAGCCCGTCTGGTCCACCAGCCTTCCTTGTCAGCATGCAGGCTTCGGTTAAATTTGCGCCTAATAGCCCGTTTGGCCACATTATGCGCAGAGCCACACAGGAGATTTCTTCTGGATTTCAACAGGTTCACTGACCCCTCGGGTATCCAGTGACGATTGATAGTGCTAGAAGCAGATACTCCTGCGGCGTGCATGGCGGCCGAGATCCGATTCCACTGAAGGTGTGTCAACAGAACAAGACAGCGAAACTTCCATACGCAATGCATCTTGATAGGCTTGTCTGACCGAGGGTTGAGAATTTCTCAGTTCCCAATCAGAGGAGATGTCTGTTGTGCCCCTCGGTAAAGTTCTAGGAAAAACGACAGCGTACTAAGGCATGCTCAGAGTCGACGCACATATTCCATTTCAGGCGGCAATCCAGGGTGTAACCAAGCCACCTGTAACTTATGGCAGTGTGCTCAATTTGGGTCCATCGTTTGCCAGCTACAGGAGGACGCCAAGTGACACTTCGACGTCCTGTGTCAAAAAACAGTGCTACTAAGAAACAACTGGTACTCTCCACACAGTTGCAATAAACGCTCGTTGTTGTCAGTCCGTTCGAAGCCTATAACTACCACCTAGATGAACTTCTGAAGAGCACAGATGCACTACATGTGCGTTCATATCCCCTGCAAGTCCTATGATATCGGAACAATAACACTGCGTAGTAGCGCGTTCAGTTCGAGATAGTGTGTGTCCTTGACAGCATTAGACTTGCAGTCGGTAGGAGCATAAGTGAAAATGACAAACAAACATCCTGTACTACTTCGTGGATCAACTTTAGTTGCAGTCGTCGAATGGGCAGCACACAAACGGCTGTCCACCGGAATCCAATCAACCCAACTACAAGTGTGAACATATGCATCATAAAACATGTCTTGAGCCGCATTGGAGTGTAGTGATAAAATAGTGGTGACAACTGGCAGATTGGGTTAGAAGCGACCAGTAGGCTGGATGTAATTGGCCATCTAGTTTCTGAAAACGAAAGCCACAAATGAGAACACGTTTGACTAGGAGTTTGTCAAGAGAAAACGAACCGATCTTGTAAGGGATGATTCTGGAAGTGACGGGCGACAGTATTGGTACATCATGTCGGTAGCTGCTAAGACACGAAAACCATGTACTTGTCATTCACGCGGCCTCCAGCGTGTGGGTGTGGGTAAACTAATCAATGTGGAACACCGTGCTGTGCGCCACTTCAGTTGCATCCTGACAAGAGGCTGGTTGTTTGCCGTCGAATGCTTGATTGTCAAGGTAGTTCCGTTCAACCCGAGCAAACGTGCGTTACTCGAACGAGATGAATACCGTCGCAATGAAAACAACAATTTCCAATAGTGATGGAAGAGGAGAAAAATGCAAAAAATAGCGAACGTCAGAAGAAGTGAACCATTAAACATCCCAGATCGAATGTAATGGAGCAGTGACTACTAAATCTTGCTATGGCCAAGAAAGTAATTGACCAATGACGAAGGAGATCTTGAGACATCTCTTCAGGGAGATGAAGTGTGCTCGACTGATTAAGTTGCTTAGTAAACTGGTTTAAAACTCCGTGATATATCATGGCTCTCCTAGCTAAGTACAGCATCCGGAAACAAAACACAGAGATAGGCGGTCGATAAACACATTGCCCATATTTGGAGGAACACCATTAAATGAGCGGTGCTGAGGTTCGCCAATTGGTGATTGAAAAGTAACCTTCTGATGCCGCCCTAGGTTCTTCGTTAAAGTCGAGTCAGTTATGTTCGCGCGGTCAAGACCTCCGTATAATTGTTGGCAGCATATCTCCGCGCGTATGATATGCCACCGCTGCACCTGGTTGAGCAAAACTGCGAGGTACCAAGTCGGTGAGATAGCAAGGAAGGGAAGGAAGGAATTAACCGAAAGCCTGGATCAAGCTGGCACTTTCTGTCTTCATAGATGTGGACCCTAGGATGGTCCATATTAGTGATTGGAGACCCTATCACGGCGCAGTTAATGGCGCTCCGGCATTCGGTTCCTTACATCCAGTTGTCAACATTCTGTCCCAATTAACTTCGTGCGCAGCTTCCTTAACTACCTTTTCTATGTGATCTCTTTGATTTCTAGCTCATCTCGTCACTTTTGTTTTCCTGGAGGCACGAGTCAAAGAAACTGGATCGATCGCACTTCGGTGCTAGGATCATAGTCATATAACTGTATTGAACCGAAGCATGCGGTGAACGTGACCCGGGCGACGGATACGCAACATGCTGCGCATGATGCGAGTGTTACTAATGCGCAAAGTAGTCAGATAACGCCACCCGCGCAGTGAATATAAAAAATATTAATTGTTGCATCGTCTGTTCCCACCAAGGCCTTAAGGATCACAAACTTGTAATCTGAGGTCGCGGGTTTGAGCCTGCGTAGGGGACCGAACGACCCTCGCAGTATACTTAGCACAACCGCGACTGGCGGTGGTTGCGCGGTAGTGAAGCATCGGTACTGCGTGCCGGCATACTGCAGTGAGAGTAATAAGCCTAAAGAGTGGGTCCAACATGGAACAAGTCCTGATAACGCTTGCTAAGCGTGTTCGCTTAATCGCAAACGAATTGAGGTACAGGAGACACGCAGTCATACGAAGCAGCTGGTCACAAGAGATGCACGTAGACCAAGGTTACATGCAACCTAGACATAACCTTACGGGATATTGAAAGGCGAAGTTGACTGCTAGTGTGTGAACCGATTCCGGAATAAAGCTGGCTCCAATCCGCGCACCTATCGGTTTTATTCTGTTGATTTCCCAGTGGAACTGTAGATATCTGGGGTCAGTGACAAATAGACTAGGAAACTGATACGATTTCCTATTGCTCCAGAGTGATTCTCAGACTGAGCAGGTATCTTCCTTATGACTGGTGGCAATGGTTAAACACCAGTGTATTACCGGTTATGTTGTTAATAATTGGTATGCCATCCGATACATAGACCAGACCGAGATACTATGCAATCCCGGCAGCAAGCTTGAAGCTGAAGCCACATACGGCCGCAGAGTGTGGCATGGTATACAACGGTGAAAAATTGCATGACAGCAAGTACGAACAGCATTTATGCGGGATAACCTGAATTCAGATTATTTCGTGTCTTCTCATTCAGCCGCTTACAGACAAATCGTGAAAAGAGTAAAGGAATGCAATTGAAAAAGGGGGTCAATAGGAAAATCAATAAAACACTGAGAAAATCGAGGTCATTGCCTGCGTCTTACCAGGGCAAGGCAAGACTGGCCACAAAGTCTACCTGTTTGCAAAGGTTTGGTTTCATTCATCGGATGGCCGAGGCTTCAGCGAAACGAAGCAAGCTCGCGTTGTTTTGTCTGCTGATAATCTTGAATGCGCCACGGGTTTTCGCACAAGGTACAATCAAGCAGAAGCTGAGCGATGGAGTTGGCAGGGAGTTTAGGTCCACTATTTGCCAGGTACCGTGGAACATGTTCCATGATCCTAGTTGATAGCCTTCTCTCGGTTCGGCCAATGTACATGCTACCTCAAGTACAGGTGAATTGGTAAACACGTGAGGCGGTAACCTGAGAGTGAGGCCTATCCAAGTTGGGTTCATGGAACAGCTTCTTGGTTTGATGTAACAACACGAGCTCAGCTGCGTAATAGCACCTTTTTATGGCTTGGCGTAATCGGTAGCACAATCTTCTGTCGTTCTGTTCCCCTTTGTATGGTAGTGTGATGAAGACCTTTTTCTTTGGGACATCTATTCGTTTTACTTTCTTAGCAACCTCATTCCCATACCTGGCGATGAATTTATTAGGATAGCCATTATTGCGTAGGTTAGATTCGATGTATAGTAATTCAGCCTCGATTGACTCTTGGAACTAGGGATCGTTTATAGTTCATTGGACAGTAACTGTTGAAATGTAGGTATTGTCCGGTCCAGCTCGGTTTCCGGTAAATCGATCTTATGAGTGAATCATCTGCTTTTCTAAGTGAAACGTCAAGAAAATGAAATGAATCCTCTGATTCGCTTTCCATAATGAACTTGATGTTAGGATGATATTTGTTTAACGTTTCCAAAAGGACTTTCGCTTGTTAGAGAGTGAAAAATTGGTCTAATAGTGGTGTGCAACACGGTTAAAGGAAAAAGCAAGGTAACTGAGCTTAAGGCCAACCTGTGATTGCTTCGATTCCCCGGTAGATAGTGATGGTATAGGAGTGGGCGAAAGTTGCATCGGCCGAGAATTCATGGAAGGGCCGATCCGAGTGGCGGTTTGCGATTGAATATTCTCCCCTAGCAGAAATCCGGGAAGATATTGTGTACCAGTGCCATGCGAGAGAGAATTATTTGGACTTGTTGTCGGTGAACCCAGATTCATTGGTTCAGTAAGAAGGGTAGTTGGTGCAGAGCCATGTACGAACCCGTGATGCTGAAAACCCATTCTCGGACTGTAAGGCATCGGTGTGAGGCTGAAATAAAAACACCGGTTAAACCAGTCGAATCGGAAATAACTAGCTTTAATTCGTCTAACTTGATTAAATACGAACATGTGCTTCTCAGTAAAATGGAATACACGATTATTTATGATATCCGATGCGACACAATTGCGCAGTGGACGACAGTAATAACAGACTATTCCTAAGCTCTGACGGTTGTAGTGGACTGGGAAGATAATGCTATCTCCAAGCTAATGGGGAAGTTATGCATGGCACTAGCGTAAAGAGCACATTGCAAGTGCATTCGCAGTACTCCTAAGATCTATCGCGATAGTTGCGTTACGATTTGTGACGATGGTCTGCCACATTATCAGAACTGAGGTGAATAGAGAGGGTGTATTAAGCCGACTGAAAATGAGGAAATCTTAATAATCGCACTGATATGCATGATGCAACACTGTTGCCTTAAGAAATGATATGGAGTTGGACACCATGAAAAAAGAGTGACTTTTGTTGTTAATCTCTGTAGGAGAAGCAATCTACTGAGAAAAACGCGATGAGGCGGACTTAAATGTGACCCAGAACTACGCTGTGTGACAGTTCAATTGCTTTCATAGTCCCTAATAACAGACTGGAGATATCAAGTCCTTTGCGGACAGGATGGTTGATTGTGTACGTCTTGGTGTTCGACACTCTTGGAGTGGTTCAGTCGACCATAGATAAACTTTCTGATTTTTGACCACTGTTATCTGCAGAGCATTGCTGATATAAGAAGGCACTAACATGCCCACGACGATGATGTGCGCAAACGAGTATGTTTCTTGAGAAAGTCAACTAACGTTACACAAATCGCGTTGGCTTGAGTATGGGCACACCGACTTAGGTGTGGAATTGATCCCAAGTGAACGACTTCTTAACTTGGAGTATGCTGACGACATTGCTCTTATCTGTGACAACTCACAAATGTGCCAAACAGCATTAGACAAATTATCATTTGTTGTCAGCCGTTTCGGGCTATGGTTTGTTCCATCGAAGTGCAAATTTTTCTTCCAAGATTGGCAGGGACTGCTTCTTACGCTGACCCTTAGTGAAGAACAGCTAAAAGTCGTTCAAAGATTCAAGTACCTCGGCAGTTGTATCAGTGCTGTTAGAGTAGAAGATGAGATCACAAATCGTATAACAAAAGCTCGGAGCGCTAGTGCTAATCTTGGTTACCTATGGCGCGACATCACTCTCACCCTAAAGGGTTGAGTGCACAATGCAGAGGTACGTTCGACCCTGCCGTACGGTTGTGAAACCTGGCCCATTAAATCGGTAGACGCAAAGAGGCTGGCTGCGTTCGACCACCGGTCCTTTCGCAGTTTGGCTCATATCTGGTGGGAACACCGTGTGAGCAGTGAGGGTGTTCGACGCCTCGTTTATGGCACAATAAGGACTGAACCGCTCAGCACCGTTATTTTACGCACCAGACTCTGATGGTTAGGTAACGTGTTGCGCACGGCAGCCCACCGACTCCCGCGACGTGCGTTGTTTGCGCGCCGAGGGTGTGGATGGAAGAAGAGGGGTGACCAAGCGATGACTTGGTCGAGAGGAAAAAAGGCCCTTACTTCGAAGTTGACCTCGGTTGGGGCCTCTCGGCGCCCTGGTTGGGGTCCGAAAGACGATGAACACGTTTGACTGGATACACCAGTTGTTATGGCTAGGAACCGACTTCATTGGCGTTCATGTTGTGAGTTTCTTTGTCCCTCCCTCTCCCGCTTAGCCTGCTCCCCAAACCACGATCTCAATTCATACATATAGGAAAATACTTCTTTTTGCGGCATAATAGCCAGCTGGTAACTCTCCGAAACGAAGTCCATTCGTTACCGGTGACTCAGCCGGTGTGTTTTTGTCGCATTTTTGCTTTCGTGTCCTGATGTATTGAGGCACAATAGCTGAGGTGTTTTCCACCTCCAGCTGACGTGCAGAATGATGAATGCTGAGTACGTGCCACGTATACAAGGTCAGCGCTTACGTAGGGGCCCTGCTCTGTCCACGATCTTGTGGTGGAAGAAAGTCGACTTGGCAATGGCAGAATGAAGACACTGGCGACTAAACTGAGTATCATTGGTCCGTCTCATCTTCTATGACGGAGTACGTGCGATACACGTGCTTGGCACAAGACCCTACTACACGGCATGGCGTGCAGTCGGCACCAGTGACCCGTCTGTTGTCATCTCATAGTTTGGTTGCCTAATTAAATTGTGTCTGATGCTGAGTTATTCATAGAGCATTGGCATATTATGAGGCAACACAGTGAAAACCGCAGGTAAGCTGTCTCGCCGATGTCGCCTTATGTTTGTGACGGTATTGTACACAAGGTGTAGGCGCCTTGAAATTTAAAGGTCGCTTAAGGAATTTAAGTTTTAAACTAGGCTCCACTGCTTTGCTATTTTAATATTCCTCATTTTCTAGGTCATTCTGATTGCGCAGCAAAGAAGTACCGCTGTCAGTGATGAGGATAATTGCGATGAGAGGAATGGTTGAATTCGCAAAGCCGTCAGTCCATGATAAGGTTTAAAGCTGCGAAGAAACTAGCCAAATAGCCTGATCAAATTGGCACATGAAGCCTTTTGTATGACCCATCGGCAGTTATGTATATGTTGACATTTTTAATCGTAAAGTCAGTGGTATCACTGCAATCAACAGTCTTTCGTTTCGTATAAACGAGTGTGGACTTCTAGAAGCGCTAGCGTTCTTCATTGAACGAGCCCTAGCTGACCAGCAGCGTTTCCATTTAGTTACAAGCGTCCGATTCATATGCTGTCCTATGCATAATGGAAAACTGATCAACGAACAGAAAGGCCTTGTATGCATCAGCCAAAGTAGTCTAGCTTCAGAAAACCTCCTATTCGAGCGCACTAAGCTAGTTTGACGAGCAACCCCTCAAACTCGCTGGAGCCGATGTGCTGGCATGCGCAACACGTGACCCAGCCATCGAAGCCTAGTATGTGAAACAATGCTGTTGATCAGTACACTTGATCTTCCTGAGTCATAAAGAAGCTTAATATTCATGCGGTTGCCACCAGATATGAGCTAGGCTGCGAAGGTACCGGTGAATGAGCGTAACAAGCCTTTTGGCATCTGTCGATTTGATGTGTCAGGTTTCTCAAACGCTCAGTAGAGTTGGGCGGATAGTTGCATTGCAGACTCTGCCGCTCTGGGCGAATGAGTGAGTTAGCAAACCATTTCAACGTCATTCAAGAGCAATTCATAAGGATACGGCAAAACTGACTAGCCACGATTAGTAAAATCATCATCTTTATACATTAGCTGAAGGTGAAAAAGACACATCGGCTAAACGTGCCGCAATACCAAAAATAGGATATTTGAGAAAGCGAGAAACTAAATATTGCAATATACAAAACTAAAGTAGCAAGTATGTGATGCTAAGCGTAATAGTATCATACGGTAAGCGGGGATCAAGCCCCTCTAATTCTCCGGTAGTGCAATGACTACATACTCAAATAAAGCAGGCGTTCCGGATACGTTTGTTCCCGAAACCCTGCACTAACCATGTACTCACTCGCAAACCCCATCTAGTATCATTTGGTCCCTTGCATGTCATGGTGGATAACCCTGGATACCTTATTCTAAGTGAGGTCGCCGAAAAACTGGTGAAATCTTCAAACTAACCGGCCGTTAAAACTCCGAAGGAGCGGCGAATAAACCGCATCATATGGGGCCTATACATTTGGAAATTTCCCAAAAATGAAGAACTGAGGTGTGCACGACACGTAAATCAACCTGCTGAGTGAAAAGAGAAATTTCACTTCCGCCAACACATCACTTAGGGTGACTAGCCGCTCCGATGCGGAGAACAGAACATTTAGCTTGATCAGTGAGCATCAGCCATGTATGTATTAGCAAGTCTAAGAAATAAACATAAAACCAAACAAAACCATGAAAATCACTACAAGAGATGTTTAATTACCGCATCATCATCATTGGACATTAGTTGAAGGTGAGAAACACTTCGGCTATTGTGTCATAATAGAGAAAAACGGAACACTTGGGTTATTTCGCACACGCTGTTTTTTTCAACTGTCAAGCACTACGCAGCTGAATCTAAACAAGTATGTACGCAGATCTTCTACTGGTTACGACTGCGCGTTATATCCTGAATTGTTTCCATACATTAGCACTCCTCGTCCCTTGGTCTCCAACCAGACAGACGCGTGGATCCAACGACAGCAAGGTTGACCAATCACAGAGCCCATTCAACGTAGTTTGAATTGCCTCAGAACCCCCAAAAAATCTCCAATATTCAAGAGCTTGAGATCATCAGCAAATAGTAGCGACGGTATTTCAAGATCCTGGAGTAAGTCATAGACACAAATTGCGAAAATCAACGAACCTAAAACAGAACGCCGCAGTTTGCCTAAGAGAAAGGCTACGCTCCACACGTGCACATTGTTGTTTCCATTATAGAAAAGCATACACCCATTTAAGATCACCAATTGTCCCCTAAGACATCAACTTTAGTGACTTGTCGATAGTGGACAGTATCAAAGGGTTTCGAGAAGTCGACGAACTGCACGCCAATAGCGTGACCGCGGTCTACTGCCTCAGTCCAGCTTTCTCGACCTAAAGTCATACACGAAAATGCCATAAGGAATCCTTGTTATACATCACTGAGGTTACCTTTATTCAGGCGGTTCTCCAAGAAACCTCTCAACAGTTTTTCAAAGTTGATTAATACGCTTGTCAAGCTGACACGCCGGTAACTTGCAGGCAGAGTACAGTTACCGCTTGTAAAAATCGGACAGATGACGGTTTCCTTTTATTCCGAAGGTAAAATGCAGCTGTCGAGCGATTGTGAGGATACTCCGCAGGGCCGCCATCTTCGCCTGGTCCGTCTTCAGTCCTACCGCCTCTGCCACCTCCTGGAAATCCTCCAAAAACGCCTTCACATCCCCGTCTTCAAATGGTTCCGGCCAGGGAATCTTCATGACTTGCGAGGTCACGGCACCAAATGTTAGAACCCAAGGGGCAGGCGGTAACTTGTTTATTGCTAAAGTGGCTCACACTAGGTGTGTTCATTCATACTTTGGAGGCGTCTGCTCATCTGCGTGATCTCCATGGAGTGTTCCCCAACTGATGCTTGCCTCTGTGTTCACTCCTCGTGCGCATGGAACTGTAATCCTGATGTCATCTTCAACTTTGGGGAAGTCGGCAGCGCTCGCTGCTGGTGTGTCATCTTGCACCACCACACTACTTATACCCGGTGCAATAGTATCTACTTTTAATCCACCACAATATTATCTCATTACTGCCAACGTGAACCATCTTCTATTAACTGGCACAGGTCCCTCAAGATAATTATAGTTAACTTTGATAATATTTTCGCGTTTGTGACATTTCCTTATAATATATTTTTTGACGTCTTGAAACTATAGCGCATATTTTAGTAATAAATTTATTTCATCTGCTCTTTTAGTGAAGAGTTGTTACGGTAACTATATGCATTATTCGATTTAGTTTATTTGATAGCGTCGTTTTAAGTGATGGGCTGTTGCTTGATATTCCCGGTATGGCTGCGATTCGTGTGCGTGTTGACAAGGTGCCTACCTGTTTATTACACACTACCTCGTCCATTCTGGCTCCAGGAGACAGTTGGTCGTTGCTTGACGGCACGACGTACACGGTCCTTGTGGCCGAATTATCCTAGTAGAGTGATTCCACGCACTCAGTGTGAAGCGGGCTACGGTCCAGCCACCGTCTTGTGTGCGCTTGATTCCCCAAATACAGCGTGCTTGTGTTTGCCCGTGAAGGAGTGTGGGACGGCTCCGTTGATCAAACCTGGCTCCCATCCACATGCCACCCGGTCTTATTGCTTCGGGTTTATACTGAATATGGGGTGTGATTGGAGCTGTGGGTGGTGTAGCGCAAGCCACCCAGTAGTCGCAGGCGTCCTGTGGCTGGCCACAATGACAGGCAAATCCGAAACCGGATGCCGCCAATGATATATATATATATATATATATATATATATATATATATATATATATATATATATATATATATATATATATATATATATATATATATATATATAGCCCGGATGCAGCCTAACCATCTCGTCACTCCGGTCGTTGAACCGAACGGGGCGAAAGAGCAATGTGGGTTTCGCTCGAGCCGTAGCACCATCAATATGGTGTTTGCGGCTCGTAAGCTACAGGAGAAATGCAGACAGCGACACCAGCCATTTTGCTCGCTGCGTGTTGACTTCATCAAGGCATCCGAATCGGTGAACTGCGAGGCACTGTAGCTGATGGGTAAATTTGGTTGTGCGAATAAGTTTGTAAGTGTAACTGAATGTCTGCACAGCGGTATGCGGGCGAGAGTGCAGATGAGTGGACAAACATCTGATGACTTTGCAGTTGTCGATGGTGTGAAGTAGGGCTGTGGCATAGTTCCAGCTCTGTTTAATATGTACCATCGTGCAATGATGTAATGTTGATACTGCTTGTGATTAAGGTGTCCCTGTGGAACAACGAATTGATAGTGGGTTGCTGATCATCCATTGTGTCGAGGGGAGGACTTGAGTGTATGTGTGTGCGACAACTATTCGTGTTGCCGTTTGCTAATGACTGAGTTGGTGGCGCATTGGGCAGATGGGTTGAAGTACATAGCTTCGGCTCTCGCTTCGAGAGCGGCCAAATTCGGGCTCACCAGCAACACCTGCAAGACTATCTTTTCCAGCATTCCCCCGGAATGGAGTCCGTAGGCCCGTCCCAAATCGAAGATGTTGACGAAATGTCGGGAAACACTCCAACATCATCATCATACACGTCAGCTAGAGGTGGGAAACACTTCAGCTACTGCGTCGCAATACAAAAAAGGAGAAAAATAGCAACTGGTGCAAGCCGGCTGAGCTACCGGTAACGGATGGGCATCGTTCCGGTAAGCTACCAGCCGCCTACTGTGCACTAAAAAAATTACTGAGCAAAATTATATAAGGCTAAATAATGAGATGGTGGTTGCAGGGGGAGGCTAAGAGGGATGGGGTGGGACAAAGAAACTCACAGCACGAACGCCACTGAGACAAGGTCTTAGCCATATCAGCAAGTGTGTCCAACCAAACGTGTTCATCGTCTTTCGGACCCCAACCAGGGAGTCGAAACGCTCCAACCGAGGCCAGCTCAGAAGTGAGGGCCTTCATTCCTCTCGACCAAGTCATCACTTGGCCACCCCTCCTCTTCTTCCATCCCCACCCCCGACGCGCAAACAACGCACGTCGCGGAAGTCGGTGGGCTGGTATGCGTAACACGTGGCCGAACCATCGGAGCCTGGTGCGTGAAATAACGGTGCTGAGCGGTTCAGTTCCTTTCCCTGTGCCATAAACAAGGCGTCGAACACGCTCGTTGCTCACGCGGTGTTCCCACCAAATGTGAGCCAAACTGCGAAGGCACCAATGGTCGAACGTAACTAGCCTCTTCAGGTCCGTTGCTTTAAGGGGCCAGCTTTCACAACCGTGCAGTAGGGTCGAACGTACTGCTGCATTGTACACTACACCATTCAGGGCAAGAGTGATGTCGCGCCACCGACATAAGTGGCGAATGTTAGCAAAAGCGTCTCGGGCTTTTGCTATATGGTTCGTGATCTCATCTTCAATCCCACGGGCGCTGATACAATTTCCCAGATAGTTGAATTTCCGAACGACTTCTAGCTGATCCTCACCAACGGTCAGCGTAGGAGGCGGTCCAGGCCAATCTTGGAGGAATGCTTTGCACTTCTATGGTGCAAAGTAAAGCCCGAAGTGACGGACAGCTATTGCTAATCTGTACAGTGCCGCTTGGCACGTCTGGGAGCTGTCACAGATTAGGGCAATATCATCAGCATACTCCAAGTCAAGAAGTCGTTCTCCTGGGAGCAGATCCACACCTTCGAAGCCGTGTCCTGTGAACGCGATTTACATGACTTCGTCAGTAGCGAAATTGAAGAGGAAAGGTGACAGCGAGCATCCTTGTCTCACTCCGCTGGAGATATTAAAGGGCGACGACAGCTTGCCGTAAGCCCTCACTCTGCCTGAGCTACGCGCATATAATGCTCGGATAATATTTACATATTTCTCAGGTACACCTCTCCTGAGTAGACAGTCCCAAAGTGCACGTCTATCTACCGAATCGAATGCACCTTGGATATCAAGGAACACGACAACGGTGGGCCGCCAATATGCGTGACGGTGCTCCAATAACTGACGCAAAGTGAAGATGTGGTCAATGCAGCCACGACCTCGACGAAACCCGGCTTGCTCTTCACGAATCTGGCTTTCACGAGTGCCAGTCAGTCTGTGAAGGATGACAGAGGCAAGCAATTTGGAGGCGATGGAGATCAGACTGATTCCTCTATGGCTGCCGCATTCCGATAGTGAGCCTGTCTTGAAAATTGGGACTATGACGGAGCGGCTCCAGTCGGTTGGGACAGTCTACTGCTCCCACAGCTTCACTAGTAACTCGTGTAAATTATCCACAAGACCAGGTCCCCCGAATTTGAAGAGGGATGAAGGAAGATCAGCTGGTCCCGCGGCTTTATTTAACTTCAACAGTTCGATCTCACGTTCGACTTCTGAGCGAGAAGGTGGATCCAAAGGGACAGCCCAGGGAGCATTGCGATCAATGGCCGACGAGAAACCTAACAATTCCGACCGACTAAATTGCCTTTCAAAGTGCTCAGTCCAACGCTCAAAGCGTTTTGACAAGTTGTGGATAGGTTGTCCACTCTCATCACGTATAGCTGCACCAGCACCAGGTCTCCTGCTGCCCGATTCCCGTATTAACCGAAATAACTTACGATGGTTACCAAGGGCAGCGGCCACTTCGATCTCTGATGCACAATGAGACCACCAGGATTCGCGGTCTCTTCAGGCTAGCACGGAGTCTAACCCGGAGCTCTTTGCGAGTTTCATTGTGTTCGCTTCCAGCCGGAATATGCCGGCGAGCATCTATAAGTTCCAGAAACTGTGAAGAGACCCAGTGTCCATGTTGGCGATTAGACATACTACATGAGGATTTGCCTGCTGCTAGTAAGGTCTGGTGAATATGAGACCAGTGACCGTCAATTGCATCCAGTGAGCGTTTATCCAACTCACATGACAGCGTACTTTGATAGACATTCAGAACAGTTGGTTTCGCAAGTTGGCTAGTGTCAATGCGCTCACAACGTCGTCGTGGGCGTCCGCCAAAACGTATCCGCAGGTCAGCACATACAAGTGCATGGTCGGTGTCCACACCTGTGCTCCAAATCGAGCGACAGTTCTGGACGCAGCCTCTCCATCGGTAACTTATCGCATTGTGATCGATTTGCGTCCATAGCTGGTTCGAGGCTGGTGGGCGCCAAGTCCTGTGTAGGAAATTAGTGCTCGCAAGAAATAAGCGAGCATCCTCACATAAATGAAGAAACCGCTCACAGTTATCATTACGGAAGCTTACACCATGTTGGCCGCCCAGATGCAGCTCATCAGTGGATAACTTTCCAACTTGAGCGTTCAGATCCCCCGCCAGCACTAGTGTCCGGGCTTCTGTGGATAAGGAGCTCGTTCAGTTGACGATAGAAGTCGTATTTTACCGAGTCATCGCCACAGTTTGTCGGTGCATAGGCAGCGATAACGAACAGACACCTGTTAGTCCCACGCGACTTCGAAGTTTTGAACGAGCCAGCCAATCGGATCGCACACATCCGGCTACTGATTGGAATCCAACCAACCAGAGTAGCTTCAGCTCGGGGACTCAGGGCAATACCAACACCGGCTTGGCCGGTGCTCGAAGCTGCATCGTCACCGGATAGGCGCAATGAGAAAGTGATGCTGGTGTCACCTGAAGGGGATCGCAGAGTGAGCACAAAGCTCGAGTCCTGCAGGCGGGTCTCCGATAAGCAGCAGATATCGATCGAGTGGGTCTCTAATTTTGGGGCAAGTGTTGCCTGTTGACCGATCTGAAGCAATGTGCGAACATTGAGGCATGCCAATCTGAAGGAGGATCGAGGGCTCCAAATGGAAACCGATGAACCGGGCTTTGCCGCTTGGTTGGACATGGGCTTGTCGACAGGATGAGTGATGCTCCGCGTTCACATGTGAGTTGAAACTGAAAGTAAAAGCCTAACAAAGCAAGGTGGGGGAGGGCCGGGAATTGGGGGTTGAAAACAGGGGGGATAAAAGTAAAGCTGGAACGGGACGATAAGGATGAAAAAGCGCAAGAAGGGGAATAAGAAGATGGGAAGACTTGAGCAGTAGCATCCAAACCCCTATCCACCTTGCCCGATGCAGCAGATAGGGCACCGTTCATTATCCTCTGCGGTGGCAAGAGCATCAGAAATTCGTTTGAAGTGAGATTCATAGTATTGCGCGGGCAGGGTACTGTCAGGTTGCCCAGGCCTAGACAGGAGAACGATTAGGGTACTCAAACAAAGCCTTTGGTTCAAAAACCTGTCCGCAAGGCAGCGGGTTTGGCATTGGGCTACAAGGAGTCCGTTTTAAGGAATAAGGAGCCACCCTCATTCCAACCCCCAACCTGGAGGACCAGGAGGCTGAGTTTGTCTGGCCTCTAACCATTGACCAATCTGGTATGAGTGGCTCTGAAGGTGAAAAAATGCACCACCCAGCATAGCTCAATGGATCACTGAGGCACACAAACCATCGCACCACAGTAAGGTCCAGTCTCGTTGCGATGGGGAACCACTCCGAGATTTCGCTACATTGGCAGCGTAATTACTACCGACCTGCAGATGACGAGTGAGCTGCACAGCCGCGTATCGAAGGCGGCTGCTGCATTGTGCAAGCTGGAATGTCTTGTGTGGAACAACCACCGGCTCACAGTTAGGACGACGCTCCTGGTATACAAGTCTATGGTGCTGTCCGTTCTTCTATACGGCAGCAAAACCTGGACGATTTATTGGAAGGATGGAGCGCTTCCGTTAAGTTTCTGCGTCGTATTATGCGCATCGGCTGGAGTGACCAAGTTGTGAACAAGGTGTTCCGACGCAGTAGCATGTATGTAGTGGACTGCATCCTACTGCTAAGGCACCTGAGGTGGTTCGAGCGTATTCGCCGTATGGATTCGACCCGGATACCGAACAGCTGCTTTGTGGCCGACTGCATACAGGGAAACGGCATGTTAGAAAATCGAAGTTACATTACCAGGACATGATCAAGGTAAGCTTGTCAAGAAGTAATGTTGATTTCAGGTGTTGGGAGTGGATGGCAGTGGATCGGCGCCGATGGGGAGAGCGCATAAAGTGGGCAGTTGCCCAGGTGCAAGAAAAATCACTACTGCATGCGAAAAAACGTATGTCGAGAAATACACAGGCGTTGATGGCCCATCGACTTCGAGGGCATTGTGCTGCAGCACTTGAGTTCGTGAGTGTCGCAGCCAAGCGGGTGTGGTAAGCCACCAGCATCGCCACGTTGGGGCAACGTCTAAGAGAAGACGAGCATCCGGGAAAAGGTAAAAATATAAAGGAAAATCCATTATTTTAGCAAGAAATCGATCATCTTCGATTGTGCATTGATTTCGAAGATTCCGGAGCCTTCCATTCCTTCACGTGATCTCCAGCATACGGAGTTTTGGCAGGGAGGCTGCTAATTTTGCCAGTTGACCTTCGTTTGCTAGAAGCTGAAGGTAATTGAGCCCTCTATATATTTGGCGCAGGTCTGGCATAGATTATAAAGCGTTTTGGCGGTGTTTTTGGATACGTTTGGAAGCGTTTTGTTAACACGTTTTTCGCAGTCAAGGTCGTTGGACTTTGATTTTTCTTCGGCTGGGCTAGAATATTTGCAGAGAAATGTTGTGTTTCATTCGGAATAGTGAGAAAACCTGAAGATTTAACAATGTGTAGTCACCAACGAGGCGCTTGGTAAGACCGCTGTTTCCGATTCAATTTGCCAACCAAGGTCTATAAGGCGGTCGATGTCGCATGTGTGCCGTATCGTTGTTGCATCTGGTCTGCATGTGTGCCTGCGTGTTGTGATAGCTGCATTTCAAGTGTTGGCTGTTGACTGATATCACCGGTGTGGTCGCGCTTGATGTGTGTTGACAAGGGGCCTACCATTCTATTACCCACTACCTCGCCTATACTGGCTCCAGGAGGCAGTTGACCGTTGCTGGAGGTGACGGGGTGCACAGTTCCCGTGGCCGTGCCAGGCTCAATGAGTGGTTCCATGCATTCAGTGAAAAACGGGCCACGGCCCAGCCAACGTTTTGTGTACGTCTGGCATGCATGATTCCCCAATTAGACATGTATGTTTCTTCCCTGCTTGTTGAAGGAGTGTGGGCCGGCTCCGTTGATGAAACGTGGCTCTCATCCACATGCCTCCGGTTCTATTCCTTCGGGTTAACACTAGATGGCGGTGGTGCAGCGTAAGCCACCCATGGTCCCTCTGTAAGTGCAGGCGTCCTGTAGCTGCGTTATGGAGGCTGCAGTGGCAGGCAAATCCGGAACCGGATGCCGCCAAGCATATATATATATATATATATATATATATATATATATATATATATATATATATATATAGCCAAACAGACCTCAGGGAGGTTAAAGCCCCCAGTACCAGACACCTATTGGCAGCTTGAGTACGAATAAAATCTAGAACCCCCTTGTAGGTACTTCCAGGACTTCGAGATACCACTGCAACTGCAAACTGAGAGGAGAAGGCGCCCACAACAGTCGACAGAATTTCAACAGTATGATCCAGGAATTGTAAAACATCCCCAACACATCCAGTTTACGGCTCAGATAAAAAGGGACGCACTCGCCTTGACGATCAACGGAGTGATTACATCTAAGCAGCGCATAGCCAGGTGAAATACTTCACCGTCCGTTATACCCGGGGACAACCGCGTTTCACTGAAAGTGAGGCCGGTCCGTAATCAAAAAGTAATGAGCTTGTCTTGTAATCTAAAGGCGCGGGTTCGAGCCTGCGTAGGGGCAGGGCGACCCTCGCAGTATCCTTAATTCATGTGCGACCGGTGGTAGTTTCGTGGCAGTGAAGTGTCGGCACTGCGTACCGGCGTACTGCCGAAGCCTTTCTATGGAATAAGAGCGAAAGTGAAAGCGAGTATATGGTGATAAGGTTTTATTGGACCATTGGATAGTAAAGAGCAGAAAAGTCCTTTGTCAGCTACACCACTGCCCGGTCATTGTAGGGCTATGTTGATCATTGCGAGACGGAGCTACGCAGAAGGCAGCCACAGCCCCAATGGAAACAGCAAGATTCCGGCATACTCAGTGAGAATCCAACCGCCTTCGGAAACATACCTCTATCTGTGCATCAAGGACGAGCTCCGACAAGCGGTTCCAGTCATTCACTACACAGGTGGATAGAGTAATATTAGCACCCGGAGATTTCTCCGTTTGAATAAATTCTATCTGATCTCTAGTCGAATTGCCAGTGTTGAGATTAAAGAACTGCAGCCCTCTCCCCAGCTCTCCTTTAATGACACGTCGAGCGAAAAATAAATCTCAGCGGCAGGGACGGTAATGCAGAGAGAACAGGTTAAATTGTTGGAGTCGAAAGGGATATGATAGGTCACGCAACTCACAAACAGATTTAGATCCCCACTGTTGGACCCAGGTAATCATGTTACATACGAACTTAGGGAGGGAATAGAGATAGGAAAAAGGTATACAAGGATCGGGCGTACATGTGAAGGGAACAGGAGTTGGGCATGGACATCCTGGAGGCAACAGCGACCATCTCCAAGGTGTCCTGAGTTGGCCTCAGGTCGTGAGACATGATTATGCCGTGGTCCGACTCAAGAGTGGCATTTTTTAATAAAGAAGCACCAATGCGGTAAGCTCCGAATGGTTCAGGGGCGCTAATAAGTAGAACGGAACAGTTGTCGCAAATTATAGGCAATCACCATTGGAACGATCAATAGTGCAGAAGATCAAATGGCCACTTGTAATCGATCAGCATCCTCTGTGCTAGATATCTCCATCCATAGCTTTAGAACATCAACATGTATTAGGCAATCAGACTACAGCAAGAACGGTAGCTCATTAATGAAGATGTTGGAAAGTTCGGGGTCAAGAACAGAGCCCTGGGGGACGCCGCTGGTCATTAGAACAGGAGCACAAAGCTTTCCATTCACTTTTAATTACATGGATCGATAGATTAAGAAATCATGGATCCAGAAAAAATTCCCAGCGACGCCGGTGCCAGCGAGTTTAAGAGGGAGCCGTTCATGCGGGACCTTGTCAAAATCCTTGCTAAAGTCAACAAACACGATATGCAAGCGCTTTCCGAGATCTATCGATAGTACCCACTTCTCCTTGGTCAAGAGCAAGTTCGTGGTGTACGAGCCAGCACATCAAAAATCATGCTGGACACAGATGAGATCCAGCTCCTCGAGGTGAAGGTGAAGGTCCCGTTACGGAATCTTTTCCATGAATTTACATAATGCCGATGTCAAACAAATCGGACGGTAACTAGCTGGATCCTGTCGGTTTTGTCCTTTGTATACGGGCTTGACGGGCCCTGCAGAGAATGTAGGCAGAACCGGCATAGGGTTTGTAGGTACGCTGCATTCGATTTACTAACCGCTTACTTGCATGCTGGGTCTCTTTATTTCAGGTCGTGAGTTTGCTATACTGTCTCATTATTGCCTAAGTGAACTATCTTCTATTAACTTGCACAGGTCCCTCAAGATAATTGTAGTTAACTGGGATAACATTTTCGCGTTCGTGACATTTTCCTAAAATATATTATCTGACGTCTTGAAACTATAGCGGATAACTGGTAACCAATTTATCTAATACGCTCATTTATTAAAAAGCTATGTCGGCATACCTGTATGCATTATTCGAGTTATTTAATTTGATATTGTCGTTTCAAGTGATTGGGTGTTGTTTGATATCACTGGTGTGGCTGAGGTTGATGTGCATGTTGACAAGGTGCCTACCTGTCTTTTACCCACTACCTCGTCCATACTGACTCCAGGAAACAGTTGGTCGTTGCTAGAGGGGAAGGGTGCGCGGTCATTTGGACCGTACTAGGTTCGAAGAGCAGTTCCATGCACTCAGTGTGGAGCGGACTACGGTCCAGCCACCGTCTTGTGTGCGCTTGATTCCCAAATACAGAGTGCTTGTGTTTGCCTGTGAAGGAACATGGGACGGCTCCGTTGATCAAATCTGGCGCCCATCCACATGCCTCTCGGTCTTATTCCTTCGGGTTTACACTGGATATGAGGTGTGGGTGGAGCTGTGGGTGGTGCGGTGCAAGCCACCCATGGTTTCTCTGTAGGCGCAGGCGTCGTGTCTGGCCATAGTGACAGGCAAATCCAAATCTAGGTGTCGCCAACCACATGGGCTTGACAATGCCTACGAAAATCAGTCACTCTGTAGTGGAAAAGGACTACATAAAATGGCTAACGAAAAGTTCAGTCAACTATGTAAACAGTCAATCAAATGTCCAGTTAATTCTAAGTGTCTGAAACTGGCCGCATACCACGATAAGAACGCAATGCGAGTAGGTAAAGATTTCGCTCGCCAGACACCGAGCAACCACGTTGAACAATCACGAAGAACGCACGCGCAGGTGTAATATACCTCCGGTCTGGTGTTCCAAGCTCTTCCATCGCAACCGTCGCAAGGAGACTAGACCTTAACGTGGTGCGACGGTTTGCGTACCTCCTTGACCCATTGAGCTATACTGAGTGGCGCCTCTGGGCCCCATGAGAGTCACTCATATCAGCTTGGTCAATGGTGCTCCAGGTTGGGGTTTTTTAAATGAAATGGCGTCCAGCTCTGTAAAACTAAATCACTGCCACCTCCTCATTGCTTTGCGGACAGGCTTTTGAGCCAGACTGGATGAGGACCCTAATCGTTCTCCTGTCTAGATCTGAGCGCCCTCGTATTACCTCAACCCACATACATCCATGACTGTTTCCTAAAACTTCGACCACATCCTGCATCGGCCGTCGCTCAGACCAGCAACGGCCGCCTTATCTGTCGCATACAGCAGGGCGGATAAACGAAAACATGCTACTGCTGGCGCCTCTCTTCTTTCTTTTCCACCTGCTTCGCTTACTCCCGTCCCGACCCCATTACTAACCTTCCATAATTCCCAGCTTAATTGACAGCAACCGAAGTGACACTGGAGTAAAACCATCTGCAGCCACTTTCTCGCGACACCTACCGGACGCCACACTGTCCCGTTTCCCTGGCGGCGTTCAACGTTCGCACTCTAAGTCAAATAGATCAACAGGCTACACTCACACACACGTTGGACACACTGAGTATTGACGCATGTTGTGTGCCCGAAACTAGGATCAATGACAATCACGGGGTTGTTGGATTAACTGCGCCCGGCTTGTCCTCTCGCCATTGGTTGCACCCATACGGAGACGCTGATGCAACACTCATGGGTCAAGCTGGTGCAGATATCAATCTGAACTCCAAGGCTAGGCCATCGTTGATTGATTGGATTCCGGTGGACAGCCGTTTGTGTGCTTCCCGTTCGACGACTGCAACTAAAGTTGATTCACGAAGTAGTACAAGAGGTTTGTTTGTCATTTTCACTTATGCCCCCACCGACTGCAGTTCTAATGCTGTCAAGCACACATACTATCTCGAACTGAACGCACTACTACGCAGTGCTACTAGTTCCAATATCATAGGACTTGCAGGGGATATGAACGCACAAGTGGTGCATCTGAGCTCTTCAGAAGTTCATCTAGGTGGTAGTTATGGGCTTCGAACGGACTGACAACAACGAGCGTTTATTGCAACTGTGTGGAGAGTACCAGTTGTTTCTTAGTAGCACTGTTTTTTGACAGAACGCCGAAGTGCCACTTGGCGTCCTCCTGTAGCTGGCAAACGATGGACCCAAATTGAGCACATTGCCATAAGTTACAGGTGGCTTGGTTACATCCTGGATTGCCGCCTGATATGGAATAGTGCGTCGACTATGAGCATGCCTTAGTACGCTGTCGTTTTTCCAAGAACTTTTCCGAGGGGCGCACCAGGCGTCTCCTCTGATTGGCAACTGAGAAACTGTCTCAGCCCTCGATCAGACAAGCCTATCAAGATGCACTGCGTACCGATCCTTCGCTGTCTTATACATATATATATATATATATATATATATATATTCAACACCATACCCATTACAATATACTTGACTGAGTGCCACAACACATAAGAAAAAATATCGTGGAAGGGGAAACAACTGTTATGGTAGAAGTCTCACAGTAAGGACGCTATTGCCTAAGATCCTTGGCCATATCCTCCAGTGTTTGCGACCAGATGTGCTCGGGGGCTTTTGGTCCCCAACTCGAAAGTCGTAAACGCCAAACGACAGCCAGCTTCAACGTTTGCGCCTTAACGCATTGGATCCAAGCTTTACATTGCTTTCCTTTTTGTCGCTTCCAAGCTACGCCTGTGCTCGCAAATAGGGCTCATCGTGGTGCCCACTGGGTAGGCATGCGGAACACATGTCCAAGCCAGGGGAGCCTGCACAGTAAAATGTTGCTATCAATCGATAGGCGGAGTTCGTTAGATGTGAAGACTCGCAGACGGATTTCCCCATTACTGATGTGACGCTGCCATCGAACACCAGCAGTGCTTCGCAGGTAGCGGTGATGGAAGACAGATAGCCACTGAACATCGCTTTTGCGAACGGGCCAAGTCTCACAGTCGTACAGCAGAATCGCTCGTACCGTAGCATTAGAGACTCGTCCTTTGTGTGCGAGGCTGAGATCACGATGAAGCCACAGGTGATGAAGGTTAGTGAAAGCGACTCTAGCCTTGGAGACACACAGGGAGATCTCATCTGTCAAACCGCCAATAATACGACAACTCCAAAATTTGTCGAACACTTCCAACGAATGCTCCGAAAGGGTGAGAGAAAGACATGCGCTTGGCCCAGTCATGTAATGGGACCTAACATTTGGAAGGGGCAAAGCTCAAACAAGCTTAGGCGGCGGACATCACCTGTATGAGCATCACATGCTGGGCGGTTTGGGAGGACTCGCAAATCACAGCGATGTCATCGGCGTACTCTAAGTCCCGAAGGCGGTCACCAGGGAGCAGTTTGCCGTATTGTCCTAATGACACTGAGCTTCAGTGGAATAGGATCACGGCCACCATGCACGACGCAGAAGTATCTGCTTGTGGCACTATCAATCCTCACCGCACCAGTCACTGGATATCCGAGAGGTTAGCGAGCCTTCTGGAATCCAGAAAAAATCTCCCGGCTGGCTCTGAGCACAGTGTGACCAGACCGGCTATTAGGCGCGAAGTAAAGCGGAGCCTTAGTGCTAACAAGGAAGGCTAATGGACCAGTTGGTCTCAAGAAATGGAGGAGGAGAAGTAGGCGATTACCGCAAGCTCATCCAGCCGATCCGCACCACTGGTCCCAGGAAACTAGGCGTAAAAGAGACAGCGCGGGTGTGCTGATACACAATAAGCAGCGCCGTATGGCTCGTTGGGCGGAACACTTTCAAGGTCAGTTCAGCTGTCTACCTGCTCCCGGACCTCTTCCTACTCAGGTGATACAGGAGGTGCCATGCACAGTTAGTTTAGAGCCTCCGTCGGAGGCCGAGGTCTAAAAGACGATCACAGTCCTCAATCGTTTTCGTGCCGCTGGCCCGGATTCCCTCCCACCTGCACTATTTAAGTACGGAGGTGAGGTCCTCTGCAAAGCACTGACCTCCCTGTTCGAAAATATCTGGAAGGAAGTGTCCCAGCCACTTGGAGCGAATGGATTATAGTAGCAACATACAAGTAGGGCAGTCCCACAGACTGTTCTAACCACACGCGTACTAGCCTAATGTCAGTTGTGATAAAATTACTGGCCCCGATTCTCGTTCGTCGCATCACTGTAAAACGGGAATCTCGGATAAGGGAAGAGCGGGCACGTTTCCGCCCAGGACGTGGCTGCATAGACCATATAGTCACTCTGCGGCAGGTGTTAGAGCAGCGCCACGCATACTGCAGATCGACAATATCTGTGTTCCTCGATTTCAAGAATGTGTTCGATTCAGTCTATCGATCGATTCTGCTTGAAATATGTTGGGGTGCCGCTGAGTGTACGGCTAACCTGCTGCTACCGTGCAGCTGATCCGGATTCTGATTCTATTGTATGAGAGCATGGTGTAATAAATAAGTTGTGGGATACTAATAACAATAAAACTGGAGATGCTAATTAATATTAATAAATACAACTCAAGCCGTTCAAGTTCATGGTCCGAGTTGTTGTTGATTCCTCATAGATTCGCATATTGATCTATATTCGCGTTCGACCTCTACTTGTGGATCGATCCACTGTTGCGGCACTGCTCTCGGTCTGAACGCTGACTCTCCGTAACAAAATGCTTGCGGGGAAAGGTGTTACCACGAAATAGATGAAGATCCTATGTGCTCTATACTCAACCACTACAGGCCGCATCAGGGTTTACCGTGACCTGTCGGATGAATTTCCAACAACAAGAAGCGTTCGCCAGAGCTGTCTGATTTCCCCATTTTTGTTCAATTCCTTCGTGGATTCTATCACGGAGTGTTCCCTTGTGGAATCTCACGATGTAGACGCTGAGATCCTGCCTGGTGAAAGGCGGGTTGATCTTGATTATGCGGACGACATCGTCCTGCTGTCCGACGACGTTACGGCGGGACGATCAACCCTAAATAACCTAGCTAGACTGGTCCCATTATTTGGTATGCGCTTCGCACCATTAAAGTGTTGCTGCAGGACCACCAGTCATTTGATGACACCTTGACTCTGGATATCAAGGAACTCGAGCTGGCTGATCGATTCACTTAGCTTGTCAGCTGCATCAGCAACTATAGGCGCATAGAAACTGACGTCAGTTCACACATTACAAAGGGCAGAACTGCCCTCTTGAACCTGCGGTATTTTTGACGATAGAAAGAAGTTTCCCACCATATGAAAAACCGTGTATACAAGGTCACAATGAGGACCATTCTGCTCTTTGGTCTGATGATCTGAGGCGCCTTCAAGTCTTTAATTACGGTTGTCTGCGAAGCACCGCTGGTATCAGATGGCATCAGCGTGTTCGCAAAGATGATGTGTGTAGGCAAGTACTAGGTAGTGATAATCATGATAGTTTCCTTGAACAACAGATAGCACTGAATAAGTTGCGTTGGCTTGGGTACGTGCTACGTATACCTGGTCACCGCTTACCTAGGACGGCGTAGTTTAGTCTGCCAGGTGTACGGTGGCGCAAGGCTTGTGGTGGACAGAAGTTGACTTGGCAGCGGGAAATGAAGTCAATGACGATCAAACTGGGTGCCGTCTGTCCGTCTCGCCTTCCGGGCTGGAGTCCAAGTGACTCGCCTTGTGCTTGGCTCGAGACTTTACAAAACATCGCGTGCAACCGACACCAGTGACACGTCTACTGCCGTCTCCTACTCGGATTGCCTGTTTAAAGTGTACTTGGTGCTGAGTTACCTACTGGATAGTGGCTAAATATAACGCGGGGCAGTGAAAGCTGCAAGGAAGCTGTCTCGCCGATGTCGCCTTATCTTTGTATGATAGCCAGCTGTTTGTGACGGTATGTTGTCGACACAAGGTGTAGGCGCCTTGACCCTAAATGTTTGCTTAGAGCATAAGGGCTTCATCGGTAAGTGCTTCTCTCCCTCATTATTCTTTATTCCATAGGTCATCATGGTTGTATGGCAGCGAAGCACCAGTTCAAATGGTTGATGCACTGCTGTTGTTGTTGTTGCTCTTCCGTGTCCAAATAGTACAGCAACCTACAATGCAAAATAACTAACGGCGTAGACGGCTGGATGCTCAATTGACTAGCAAGAGGCCGATATAAGGAAAGCAGTTAAGGAAGCACGAGAGGGAAGGAAGAGTGCCGGAGAGGAATAGGAGGGTAAGAATAACAGGAAGAAAAACCGATCGATCTCTTAAATGTTAATGTTACCATGACACCCGCGGACTGGTTACACTATCCCCCCTCGTAGCAGGTGCTGTCCTCAGCGCCCATAATGGCCCATATCAATATCAATTTATGTACCTGCAAGGTATTGAGCGCAGTACATTAGGCTCCGGAGATTCAAGGATAAGCAGCACGATAGCAGAAAGTTAACCATTGCCTCAAGGGCCAAAATCTAGCTTCGTGGACTGCTGTCGTGAACTGGCAGGGTCGCCAAATGCGTAATATGCTGCCGGTCCGCGTTTCAAACTCATCCGTGTCCAAATAGTATGATGAGCCCTAAGAGACGCTTGGAGCTGCAACACAAAATAAATACCTCATAGACGGCTGGATGTTCAACCGTCTAGTAAGAGGCCGATGTAAGGGAGGCAGCTAAGGAAGCACTGAAGAGGGAAGGAAAAGTGTCGGAGAAATAAGAGGGTAGGCATAACCGGAAACAAAACGGATCGACCTCTTACCTGTTAACGTATCACCGCGACCCCTGTGGATCGGCTACACATCGGGCTGAAGCGAGAACGCCGAACGAAACTGCAAAAAATTATATCGCTTCAGATAATTAAAACAATTGCACAATATATGAAGAAAGATGGAACAATAAAGTACAATTGGAATTAAAGTATATAAGCGCTACAGAACTCCCCCTTAGAGCGTGAGTCATGAGGATGAATGCTCCATACGTGCTGTCCAGAGTGAGTAGACAGTTTAAAGGAAAAATAACGCACGTCCAAAATGTGTGACCTTTTGAGTGTCTGAATTTGTGACAGGTAGGGATTGAGGAGGAGAGGGAGCAGTGGAATCACATATCGGTTGGGTGGGTGAGGTGCTCTGCAGCGGAGCCTCTTTAACGTCAGAATCCTGTTGCGGTAACTAAGATTCAACGTAGGCTGGTTTAAGGCGATCAATACTGGCAGAATTGGCTGAACCATTTCTGTCCAGTATGAAATACTTCCATTTGAGAGGGATGACTTTGGAAGGGCCTTCGTAAAATGGTATCAAAAGTTCGTGAAAAGCATCGACGCGTGCGAGAACGAAGGGACACGTATGCAACTCCGGGTGAACGTGTTGGCTTCGAGAAGTGAATTATGGTGGAGTTGGACCAATGGCACTAAAGTGTTGTAACAGTCGTGTAACATATGATGGAGGATCAACTTCGCCGGTGACGCTGGAATCCAGTACTAATTTTTCAGGAAATCTGAGTGTCGTACCAGACTAACTCTGCAGGATAACAACCGAAATCTTCCTTTACAGTGTTGCGTATAACGAGAAGAACGATCGGTAAACGCTCCGACCACTGGAGATTTGATTGTCGCAGTGAGTGCGGTCTTGATTTGGCGGTGAAACCACTCGACTAAACTGTTAGCAGCCGGGTGATATGCTATCGTGCGTAGATGAGAACAGCCAAGCATGTGGTTAAAGTCGCGAAACGGCGGAATTAAACTGGGTTCCTCAATCTGTGGTGACAGTGGCGAGGGTGCCAAACACGGAGATCCAAGTTTCGATGAACGTTCGTGCTAAGGTTTCGGCTGAGATATCGAGCAGCGGCAAGGGGTGTGGCCAACTTGTGAAACAACAGACAGTCAACAGGTAAATGAAACCGTTGGATGGTGGAAGAGGTCTAACAATGTCGATGTGAACATGCTTCGATCGAGCGTCGGGCAGCCAGAAAGTTCCACGAACAGTAGTCATATGGCGATGTATCTTGCTATTCTGGCAAGTAAGTGTTTCGCC
>OX104068.1:84464061-84548356 GCA_944474145.2 Dicrocoelium dendriticum | reverse complement strand
AATCCTTTGCGAAAACCATGTTGCTCGACGCTAAGCAGGTTAAACCTATTTAAATGGTTCTCCACTGTATCTCGTACTATCTTTTCAAGTAACTTAACGACCACGCTAGTCAAGCTGACAGGCCTGTAATTAGCCGGTAGGTCTTTGTCACCGCATTTGAAAATCGGGCAGACAACAGCCTCCTTCCATTCCGTAGGCAAGATACAGCTGTTGAGTGACTTCTGAAACACACAAGTCAGAGGTCCACTGAGTTCCCCTGCCAATTCGTGCAACAATTTTGGATGAACAGAATCTGGCCCTGAAGCCTTAGTTGGGTTCACCTCTTTTAGCAACCGGAGAACTTGGGACTCCGTTACAGGAATTTCATCCAGACAACAGTCCTCAGGGACTCTTGGAGCTAACTCTTTACATGGCGTATTTGTCTCGCGGACAAAGACGTTTGAGTACTACTTACCAAGCACACATGCCTTGTCATAGTCGCTATAGGCATGGGTCCCATCTCCTCGAAGCAATGGTGGAATGGGCGAGTTTGCACCACAGCGTCGTTTAACGTATGCAAAGAATCTCTTGGGATTTTTCGAAGTAGTATTAGCTAAGCCCTTTTCACACTGAAGCCGGGCCAACCTAAGATGTAGCTTGCACTCATTTCGAACCAACCGATACTTGTCAAAAGTGCTGTTCGACGGAGCTGTTCGGTAAGCTTGCCAGCATCTAGACCGCTTCTTTAGCAGGCCCTTCCCCGCGGAATCTATCCACGGAGGCTGCGCTCTCGATTCCCTTCTTGTTACCAGTAGGACGTGAGGTGTAGAAATGTCGACGACGTGAGCCTTAAGTTTTCCCAGGCTATGTGAACAGTGTCGGTCTCAGATATCACACAAGGCAATGACCTAGCTCTATCCCGCATCGCTTGGAAGTCCGCGGCCCAAATGTTCGGATACCAACTGGTAGTAGCTTGGCAAGGCCTGATAAGGGTACACTGGAAAGACAAGCAAACGTGATCGCTAGCGCCAAGAGGCGAGTCGTATTTAATGTCATTTACAAAGTCAAGTGACTTAGCAAAAACAAGATCTAAAATGGACGGCTGCTGATTGCTCATGTACCTAGTGGGGAGGTCCACGAACTGGTGTAGTGGTACCTGCAGCGTTAAGTCCAGCAGTTCTGTACCGAACGATCCCAGCGCAGAACTGCAAGAAAGATCATCCCAACAGACCTCTGGGAGGTTGAAGTATCCCAGCACCAGACACTTGTTCGCAGAGTGAGTGCGTATAAATTCTACGATTCCATTTGAGGTGCTCATAGGGCTTCTATACATTAACACGACCGTAACCTGAACCGAGGAAGCGCAAATCAATACTGCGAGTGCCTCAACAGATTTGTCTAGAGACTGAAAACCGCTGGTCCTCAATACGTCGATGTGACAACTCACATAAAGAGCTACACCACCCCCTTGACGGCCAATGGAGTGGTCAGCGCGGAACAATGCGTAGCCAGGCAGATATACTTCGCCATCTGTGATTTCCTCAGACAGCCACGTTTCAGTGAAAGCAAGTATATCTGAACGAGATTTGTCTACGAGCAGACCCACCTCGCACATCTTGTTCGTCAGGCTACGCACGTTACTAAGTACTACTTGGAGGGCTTCGGCCCGACCAGCCCTGGGTCGTGCGCCAGTAGTACAGGTTCTGGTAGGGCGGAAAATGACCGCCGGCTGACCACCTGAAAACCCACCAATCGGAGACCTTGCTCGCCAGCTGCACGCCGGGCTTTTAGGTCTCTGATGGCTTCCTTTAATTTTAACCTATTCACGGGGATTTATCCCACAGTTCCAGCCCCACTTGAACTTGACAGTAGTTGCTGTAGTCACGCTGCGGTATGCTTCAAAACGGCAGATTGAAGTCTAACATAAGGCGCGTCGGGTGGGATATGGGTGGGTAAATCAGCGACATCGGCAACGATATGCGTAGGGAGATTTGAGGCAACGTGAGAAAACGGTTTACGTAAACTGGGAAGTGCTTCTAACTCTAAAAATCAAACATGGGGGGTTGGAAGCGTCGAATGGAGGAACTGAGTAATCCACAAGATTTTCGGAAGCAAAAAAAGAACGCGATCAGAGGACATTTGGACTAGCAAACGAAAAAACGGGTTCTGAGCTTTCAAGAAAAAGTTAAAAACGAAAAGAAATTCAAAACAGGTCACCATCTATGTATTGGAAAAGGACTACACAAAATGGCTAACTAAAAGCTCAGTCAATTATGTAAACAGGTGATCTAATGTTCGGTTAATTCCGTGTCCGAAACTGGCCGTATAAGTTCAAGTTCAGTTGGGATCGGAACGATAGGATAATCCCGTGAATGTTCCTTCTTTTGCGTATCGTTGGATCGGGAATTGACAGGTCTGCTTGAGATGTTGAAAAGCCTAAAACAAAGACAGCATCACACCCTGTCCAACCAATTACTGCCCACATTTTCCTGCCAAGCAGTCCCTGCCGGGCCGGTTTATGTGAAGTAAAACAGTGAAGGGTAAGCTAAGAAAAGAAGAGGAGGAATGTCAGCTAAATACTGATAATACCAAGGTGAGAAGAAAAGTAAAAAAGAACGAAGGGAAAGTTGAAGATACAAGTCGGTTAGGAGAAGGGGAAGGTTTGGTACTGCCACCCTAGAGCATCTAACTGACGCTCGAAACCCTCTACCGTAGACTCCCTAACCACGTGCGCCGGAAGCGAGTTCCAACGTTCAATAACTCGACGCGACAAGCGAGTTTCCGTCCTTACCCGGTCAGAACGCTGTTTGTGCAGCTTCAACGGGTGACCTCGGAGACTAGGCAGCTTGGCGGAACTAAATAGCCAGGACAAGTCTGGACCGATCTTACCCGTTAAGATACGGTAAGTGAGAATCAAGTCTCCTCTAATTCTGCGGTAGTGCATTGAGTACATACCCAAGCTAAGCAAACGTTCGGGATACGTTTGCCCCCGTAATCCTTGCACTAACCTTGTACCCACTCGCAAAACCCTCTCCAGTTCCATTTTGTCCCTTACAAGACAAGGTGGACAAGCCTGGTTACAGTACTCTAAGTGAAGTCGCACGAAAGCTGAGAACACCTTCACAAAGATATTGGCCGTTAGGACACCGAAGGAGCGAATAAACCACATCATACGGAACCCTTTACAAGCAGCCTTCCTCCAATTTTCCCCAGAGTGAAGCAATGAGGTATGGGTGATACCTAGATCAACTTGCTGAATGACAACAGGGAGTTCACTTCCACCAACTACATAGCGCGTGGGGGGACTAGCACCTCCAATGCGGAGGACAGAACATTTCGCCTGATTTATGGGCATCAACCATAAGGTTGACCAATCCCAGAGCCTATCCAAAGCACTCTGAAGTGCCTCAGAGCCACCAGGGATATCCACAATATTCCAGAGCTTGAGATCATCAGCAAACAATAGCGACGGTACTCCAAGCTCCTGGGGTAGGTCATTGACATAGATTGCGAAAAGCAACGGCCCTAGAACCGAGCCCTGCGAAAGGCTACGCCCCACGCGTACACACTGTTCTCTGCCCTCTAGGAAAGCAGAAACCCATTTAAGGGCGGCTCCAGATATCCCATACGATCTCAACTTCAATGAGAGTCGTCGATGTGGGACAGTATCAAAGGCTTTCGAGAAGTCAACGAAAAGCACGTCGATGGCGTGACCGTTGTCTACTGCCTCAGCCCAGCTTTCACGAGCTACAAGCAAATTTGTCAGACATGAAAATCCCTTACGGAATCTGTGCTGGGCCGCACTGAGAAGGTTAAACTTAATCAGGTGATTCTCCACCGAATCCCTGACCAATTTTTCAAACAACTTAACTACTACGCTTGTTAAGCTGACAGGCCGGTAGTTCGCGGGCAGAACTCTGTCCCCGCCCTTAAAAATCGGACAGATGATTGCCTTCTTCCATTCAGAAGGTAAGGCACAGCTGTCGAGTGATATTGTAAACATGCATGTCAGAGGGCCACTTAGCTCAGCGGCCAATTCATGCATCAGCTTCGGATGAATTGAATCAGGGCCAGAAGCTTTGGAAGGATTTAGCCCTTGCAATAGCCCGAAGACTTGGGTCTCCGTTATGCTGATTTCAGTTAGGCAAGAATCCTCCGGAACTTTCGTGACCAGCTCAACTTGAGGTAGAGAGGCCTCATGAGAAAAGACACCAGTATACTGTTCGCTAAGTATACAGGCATTATCATAGTCGGTATGCCCATGGGTCCCGTCCGCTCGTAGTAAAGCCGGTATAGACGAGTTTGTACCGCTACGTCTCTTTACGTAAGCAAAGAACTTTGGATTTGTTACGGCTGCGTTAGCCAAATTCTCCTCGTACTGAAGACGAAGAGTCCTAAGATGATGCTTACATTTATTTCTAACCGCTCGATAGTTTTCATAGGTGCTGGTTGATGAAGCCGCTTGGTAAGTTCGCCAGCACTTAGAGCGCTTCCTGAGCAGGTATTTACCTGTATGATCTATCCATGGAGGCTGCGCCCGTGTCACCCTTCCCTTAGTGAGTGGGATGTGGGGAGCAGAGATCTCGGTGAGGTATGCTTTAAATTTCTCCCAGGCTGTCTCAACGGTGTCAGCCACGGTGATCGCACAACGCAAAACTGAAGCTTTGGCTCGCATTGCGTTAAAGTCTGCCCGCCAAATATTTGGACATGCCTCAGCGGTAGCTTGATGACACTTAGTTAGAGCACATCGAAAGGATATGCAGACATGGTCACTGGCTCCTAGAGGACAGTCGTAGGTAATATCACTTACGA
The DNA here is from genome assembly GCA_944474145.2 of Dicrocoelium dendriticum. NCBI lineage: Eukaryota > Metazoa > Platyhelminthes > Trematoda > Plagiorchiida > Dicrocoeliidae > Dicrocoelium > Dicrocoelium dendriticum. Next base: position 84,543,565 of record OX104068.1, on the reverse strand, counting down.
AATCGTGTGACTTCGCAAAAATGAGATCCAAGGTAGACGGAATTTGGTTGCGCATATATCTAGTCGGGAGGTCCACGAACTGATGCAAAGGCAGTTGCAATGTTAGCTCAAGGTGATCCGAACCGAGAGTGCCCACCGCCGAACTGCAAGATAAATCAGCCCAGCAGACTTCAGGGAGGTTGAAGTCACCCAGTATTAGACACCTATTGGCAGCCTGAGTACGAATAACTCGATAAGAACGCAATCGGGACCGTCCAGTGCGCCACTGGCGAGATCTTAAGTACGGGCCATTGACCGTCTGCACAGCTGATTTCTGTGTTCTCTAGATATAGGCTGTCAGGATACGGTGAACGCTGAAATGTTACTGCTGTTCCTAAAGGAACTCCAAAAAAGGGGGGAGAATGCAGTGTGGAATAGTTTAAGTTCAAGCGGGACTGGAACGACAAAATTATCCGGTGAGTGTTCCTTCTTCAGCGGGTCGTTGAACCAGGTGGCAGACTTTTAAATACTGATGGACCTAAAACAAACACCGCATCACACCCTGTCCAACCAATTAGTGCCTACGTATCCCGCCCTAGCAGTCCCTGATGGGTCGGTTACGTGAAGCAAGAAATAGAAAATGGTAAACTCAGAAGGCAAAAAGAGAAAGTGGAAAGAGCCAAGCAATTAAAATACCAAGATATTCGAGTCATTAAAAAAGAAGAACTGAAAAGTGAAGGTGAGTCAGCTAGGAAAAAGGAAAGGTTTGGTATTGCCACCCAAGAGCACCTAGCTGGTGCGAAAAAAACTTTAACCGTAGGCTCCCTAACCACGTGATCTGGAAGCGAATTCCAACGATCCACAACTCAGCGCGACAGACGAGTTTCCGTCCTAATCCTATCAGACCGTGGTTTATGTAGTTTCAGTGGGTGACCGCGGTGATTAGGTAACGTAGCAGGACTAAATAACCCTGACAAGTCCGGGCCAATCTTACCCGTCAAAATACGATAAGTGAGAATCAGGTCCCCTCTTATCGTTCGGTAGTGCATTGAGTACATCCCCAAACTGAGCAAGCGTTCAGGATACGTCTGTCCCCGTAGAGCCTGCACTAACCCAGTGCCCACTCGTAACACCCTCTCCAAGTCCATTTTGTCTCGGCTAAGACATGGTGGACAAGCATGAATACAATATTCCAGGTGGGGTCGGACGAATGCCGAAAATAGCTCCACAAACAAATTGGCCGTTAAGATTCCGAAAGAGCGGCGGATAAACCACATCATACGAAACCCTCGACAAGTAGCCTTCTTCCAATTGTCTCCAGAATGAAGCGCTGATGCGTGTACAACTCCTAAATCAACCTGCTGGGTGACAACAGGGAGTTCACCACCGCCGACAACATATCGGAGAAAACTGCAAAAGTTAATATACAAAGCTTAACGAGATTTAAATATGAAGCGGCGTGGGTCCAAATCCGTTCCAGAGCTTCGGGACTTATCCGACCTCCTACGGCTTCAACGGTTGAACCTGTTCTCTTTGGATCATCGTCGTCACCGCGGAGATATGATATTCACTCGGCGTATTCTACAAGGTGAGCTGGGGAGTGAGCTGCAATCATTCTTTTGTCTAAACAAGTTGTGCAACTCGAGGTCACCGGTGGAAACTTTTCAAACCGCGGCGACTCCGTGTACGTTCCGATCTGGCCCTATCCACCCGGGTAGTGAATGACTGGAACAGCTTGCCAGAGGCTGTCGTCGATGCGGAGACGGAGGAATGTTACAAACGACGGTTGGATACCCAATTTCTGAGTGCGCAGGGATTCTGCTGCCCACAATACAACCATAGCGATCTTCTGCTGAACCTTGTTCCGCAATGATCCCAGCAACCCTCGCAATGTCCGGGAAGTGACGCAGCTGACATTGGAATGTAGAGAGCAGAAGGAAAAATCCTTTGTCAGCTCCATCGCCTCCCGTTCGTCACAGGGATCAAGGTGGACATTGCAAGTCGGTTCCAATGGAAACGCTGCATTGACACAAGAAGCAACAAGATCCGAGTTTACTCAACAGGTAAGAATCCAATTGATGTTTGAAACATTCCTCCGACTGCGCATCAACGACACACACAGGTAGATTATTCCATTCGTTCAGTACTCTGGTAGACAGAGTGACATCACAACGGACCCGAAGTCTCCTTTGTTTAAACAATTTCCAATGGTGACCCCGAGTCGAACTGAAAGAATTGAGTGGAAAGAAATTCTGCAATTCAACTCCAAGTTCCCCTCTAACGATATGCAGTGTAAAAATCAAATCCCCGCGATCTCGACGGTAGGCTAGGGAGAACAAGTTCAGGCACTGGAACTTATAGATGCTCGCCGGCAAATCCCGGCTGGAAGCGAGCACAATGAAACTCGCAAAGAGCTCCGGGCAAAACTCCGTGCTAGCCTGAAGAGAGACCGCGAATCTTTGTGGTCTCATCGTGCGTCAGAGATGGAAGTGGCCGCTGCCCTTGGCAACCATCGTAAGTTATTCCGTCTGATACGGGAAACGGGCAGCAGGAGACCTGGTGTTAGTGAAACAATTTGTGACGAGAGTGGACAGCCTATCCACAATTTGTCAAAGCGTCTGGAGCGTTGGGCTGAGCATTTTGAAAAGCAATCTAATCGGCAAGAATTGTTCGATTAGCCGGTCACTGATAGCCCTGCTCGGTAGGCTGTCCATTTGGATCCACCCTCTCGCTCAGAAGTCGAACGTGAGATCGGATTATTGAGGTTGAACAAAGCCGTGGGACCAGATGATCTTCCTCCAGCCCTCTTCAAATTTGGAGGCTCTGCTCTTGTTGATGCTTTGCATGAATTACTAGTGAAACTGTGGGAGCAGGAGACTGTCCCAACCGACTGGAGCCGCTCCGTTATTGTTCCCATCTTCAAAGGCGGCTCGGGCTCGGAATGCGGCAACCATAGAGGAATCAGTCTGATCTCCATCGCCTCCAAATTACTCGAGTCCATAATTCTCCACAGACTGACTGGCGCTCGTGAAAGCCAGATTCGTGAGGAGCAAGCCGGGTTTCGTCGACGTCGTGGCTGCATCGACCACATATTCACCTTGCGTCAGTTGTTGGAGCACAGTCACACATATTGGCGGCCCACCGTAGTCGTGTTCCTCGACATCAAAGGTGCCTTCGATTCGGTTGATCGATGTGCCCTTTGGAATTGTCTACTCAGGAAAGGTGTGCCCGAGAAATATGTAAATATTATCCAAGCATTATATGCGCGTAGCACGGGCAGAGTAAGGGCTTACAGCAGGCTGTCGCCACCCTTCAATATCTCCAGCGGTGTGAGACAAGGATGCCCGCTGTGTAGTGCAACAGAAAACCTGCTCTTTCAGTATCTTGTAACATTGGATTTTATGGTTGTTTTAACCTCCGAAACGTCCATTTGTTTAACTGACTGCACATCCGTTGTCACACAAACCGTTTTGGTGAGTTCCTCGCTGCACGTTTCTCGCTCTCTCTGATTCGCTTCCTAGTTTTGTAGCCTGTACAATATACGTTGGGTTCAGTTGCCTCCGACTTCTATACTGTCGTATTTGGCACGTCTTACGTGTCATTGCTTACCGACTAGTATCCTAGGTTCCGCCCAACAATTGGTGACCCCCTGTCAGGAACACGCCGCCTGCCATTTTGCATTTTCATTCTGGTGAGCTCGTTCCAGTGATTTTGTGATTCATTACTTGTGATCATATTGTTTTCTCACCTACCACATATTTTATCTGCTTTTTGCAATGGATAATCTAGAGCATAAGCAGTCTCCATGCTCGGTTAACGCTGTTCAGCCTGTCATGGTCAATTCTGTTGCTTTAGCCCCTCCCCCTTTTTGGGAGAATGATCCTTTATTATGGTTTTTACATTTAGAATCCATATTTTATATTCGTAAGCTTTCTTCTGATTTCGCCATGTATAATCAGCCAATATCTTGCCTTCCTCAGAGTGTATCCTCGCAGGTGAGAGACATCATACTTTGCCCCCCTCTAGTAATGAAATACGAGACACTTAAACAGGCTATTATTCAGCGAATCACGCCTTCTGACAAGGTCCGTCTGCAGCAACTATTTAGTGATCTGCAGCTAGGAGATAGGATGCCCTCAGCCTTGTTGCGCGAAATGCAACAGCTCATCGGCACGTCCAACATGGACGTAGGGCTTCTCCGCGAGCTGTGGATGCAACGCCTTCCGGAGTGCACTCAAGCTATCCTTGCAGTAGCAAGTGACTTGCCAATCACAGCAATTGCAGATCTAGCAGACCGCGTCATCGAACGGCACCAACCAGAGACTGAAACCAAAGCACTTAAGCAGCCTTGCGCTGGCGCAACCACAACGACAGGCTCGACTAGCCCTCCGTCGGCAATAGACGCATTATCGTTGCAGATAGCGTCGCTTCAGCGCCAGCTTAAAGAACTCACCTTAAAACGTAAGCACCGCAACCGCTCTGGATCATCGCCCCATTGCACAAAACCTGATCCCACAGGTTACTGCTTTTACCACTCGCGTTTCGGTACTAAAGCCCGTAAGTGCGTACAGCCGTGTAGCTACTCCGCTATAGATGATCCGCCATGCCGGGCCGCAATGGCCACGAACGTCGGCAAAGCCCGAAGTCGTCTCATCTGCATTAGGGATTATGACTCCGATACCCAGTTCTTAGTTGATACCGGGGCGGAAGTCAGCGTCATTCCCCCTATGCCAGGTGAGCCTACCACTTCTCTGTCGACAAGCCTCAGTGCCGCCAATGGCATCCTCGGCATTGACTTTCTCAGGCAGATGATAGTCGACACGGCACCAAAACTCAGCGTACGTGGCATCACCGCCGATGTGACATCTATATCCCCGGTCTATGCATTTCCCCAGACCTCGTCAGCCTACGCTAAGCTCCTTTCGCAGTATCCCAAGCTCGTTCAGCCAATGAACGCAGCTTTGCCCGTGGCAGCTCAAGTCACGCACCATATACGGACGAACGGCCCACCTGTGTCATGCCGTCCACGCCGCCTATCGCCTGAGAAACTAAAGGTAGCTAGGGCGGAGTTTGAGCACATGCTTGAACTTGGAATAATCCGTCCTTCCGACAGTCCTTGGTCCTCGCCCCTGCAGATGGTCCCCAAGAAATCTGGTGACTGGCGCCCTTGCGGTGATTACCGAGCACTCAATCGCCTAACCGTCCCAGATAGGTATCCCATCCCACACATGCAGGACCTTACCGCATGCCTCACAGGTAAGACGATCTTCAGCAAGATCGATCTGGTTCGCGCCTATCACCAGATACCTGTGGAAGACAATGACATTCCTAAAACAGCCGTAATCACACCTTTCGGTTTGTTTGAATTTTTGAGGATGCCATTTGGACTGTGCAACGCCGCACAAACCTTCCAACGCTTCATCCACGATGTTACTCGTGGCCTTGACTTCGCATATTCCTACCTCGATGATATCTTAGTAGCCAGTTCATCGGAACAAGAGCACCTCGAGCATCTTCGAGCTCTCTTCCAGCGCTTGACCCAACACGGTGTCACAGTCAACCCGACTAAGTGCGAACTCGGCAAACCAACGGTAGAATTCCTAGGCCACCTCGTTTCATCGTCTGGTATCGAAGTCCTTCCTGATAAGATCCAGGCAAGCAAGGACTTCCCAGCTCCGACTTCCTTCCAGCACCTCCATCGATTTTGTGGTTTGGTCAACTACTATCGACGCTTCATTCCGCGCTGCGCTCAGCTCACGCAGCCACTGACAGACCTACTCAGAAAAAATGAACGTAAGTTCGCTTTCCCTGAAACAGCACAGGCAGCCTTCGTCGAGCTCAAGGATGCTATCTCCAACATAGCCCTCCTCGCTCATTCCGAATCAACTGCACCTCTTTCTATTACGACTGATGCCTCAGACGTCGCGGTAGGAGCTGTCCTCCAACAACACGTTGGTGGGCGTTGGCAACCCCTTGGGTTCTTCTCCAAGCGTCTGCAGCCAGCGAAATCCCGCTACAGCACGTTTGGCAGAGAACTGCTGGCCATTTACCTTGCAATACGTCACTTCCGGCACACGCTCGAAGGCCGCGCTTTCACGGTCTACACTGACCACAAGCCCCTTATCTTTGCCTTCAACTCTGCTAGCGACAAGTACTCACCACGGGAAACAAGACACCTTGACTTTGTCACGCAGTTCACTGCTGACATACGTCATGTCTCAGGTGTCGACAATCCCGTCGCCGACGCTGTTTCACGCGTCAATCTCACTCTGCACTCTTTGCCTCCCGTCGACCTTGCCGCAATGGCATCGGCTCAGGCTCAAGACGAGGATATACAACGCACTCTGCAGTCCACTTCGCTGCATGTGCAACCAGTTCCTCTCCAAACCACGGAAGGAACCATCCTCTGTGACACGTCCACAGGTTGTCCTAGACCTCTCGTGCCCGTCTCCTTCAGACGCACAGTCTTTGACGCACTGCACTCACTGTCACATCCCGGTATCCGTGCATCTTTGAAACTGGTCACCGAACGTTTCGTTTGGCCACGCGTAAACAAAGGTGTTCGTACCTGGGCTCGCGCCTGCCTTCAATGCCAGCGCTCCAAAGTACATCGTCACACCCGCAGTCCTCTTGGTTCATTCCCTGCCCCGGACTCTCGGTTCTCGCATGTACACTTAGACCTGGTAGGTCCATTGCCTCCGTCACGCGGATTCGTATACATTCTTACATGTGTCGACCGCTTCACCAGATGACCAGAAGCTATCCCCGTAACAGACTGCACAGCTGAGACTGTTATCCGGGCCTTCTTGGACCGATGGGTCTCGCACTACGGATGCCCATCCACCATCACAACTGACCGCGGAACGCCTTTCGAATCTTCACAATTCGATACGTTCTGCAACTTCTTAGGTTGTCGCCGCATCCATACCACAGCGTATCACCCAGCAGCCAACGGGTTAGTTGAACGTTTCCATAGACAGCTTAAAGCCTCGCTCTGCGCCTCCTCCGACCCTAGCTGGAGCGAAAATATTTCGCTCGTTCTCTTAGGCATTCGCAGCAGCATCAAAGCTGATTTGCAATGTGCACCAGCAGAGCTGGTTTACGGAACGACGCTCAAGTTACCAGGAGAATTCGTTTCACCTCCCGCATCGTCGGGTATGCCTCCGCCTAACTTTGCGTCCTCCCTAGCTCAGCGCATGCGTTCACTACGCCCGACCCCGCCCCGTGAACAGACTAGAGATGTGCAAATGCACAGCGGACTCTCTACCTGCACTCACGTCTTCCTCCGCACCGACGCAGTGCGGCGCCCTCTCCAGCCTCCCTACACTGGCCCTTTCAGCGTTCCACAACGGACTCCGAAACATTTTACTATAGACCAGAATGGTCACCGAACAACGGTGTCCATCGACCGCCTCAAAGTGGCTTTCTTTGACGAGCCACTTGCAGCTCATCCTGATGCTATCACACAAGCACCCGCACCTGTGGTGACTTCACGAGCACTGGATAACCCGGATCCCTCCGTACCCCTTGATCCGCAACCTATCCCGCCGCAACCCCAAGCAACCGACCGACGCGGTAGACAGGTCAAACGTCCGGTCCGTTTTTCTGATTTTGTAAGCGTTTGCTATTTCCATTAACACGCCTTCTTCGTATTTAATGGTTATCCTGCGTCTCACCTACAAACGTTTTGCAAAATCGACAAAAAACCCAAAACATTTTAAAAAACCTAAAAAGCGTATTTGCTTTTATCATACATGCCATGTCCCCTCTCCGGCGTCAAGCCACTTCCCAGACCCTTGCCAACCCCCTCTGAGTTCTATCTTCCAGAAACTCAACCGCCGGAACTGCCCAGGCAACCCTCGAGTGACTCGCCAACCGGCTCAACACAACCCTGGAGTGACTCGCCAGCCGTCCCACAGCCCCCATCCTCACCCCATTCCCCGCCCTCGATCGCAGACACCCGCGAAGGATTGGTCCCTAAACGCCGCCTAGGCATTGCCGACGAGGACGCCGGATTTCTTCGTGGGACGAGGACCGTGGACTAAAGTGCGGTGGGGGGAGTGACACCTCTCAAGCGCACCGTCGGGTCTGCAGCAATGGGAAAGTCCTGTCGGTCTTTTTTCTGGACTAGCCAGTTTTTTTGCAGTCCGACCAGCCCGCCCCGACGGCCCACCGATGATGCACTCTGGTCCACACGATCGTCATAAATAAAACTAACAAAAGCCTGGACCCAGCGAAATCTGCTACACCCCACTTTGGAAGCCCTTCTCAAGCCCTTGCAAACATTCGCATCCACCCTCACCTTCCGTTCCCCCCACTAACAGCTCCATCGAAGGCTTCTACCCTTCAGCCTTCTAGGGGGAGGCCCTTGTAGTGCAACAGAAAACATGCTCTTTCAGTATCTTGTAACATTGGATTTTATGGTTGTTTTAACCTCCGAAACGTCCATTTGTTTAACTGACTGCACATCCGTTGTCACACAAACCGTTTTGGTGAGTTCCTCGCTGCACGTTTCTCGCTCTCTCTGATTCGCTTCCTAGTTTTGTAGCCTGTACAATATACGTTGGGTTCAGTTGCCTCCGACTTCTATACTGTCGTATTTGGCACGTCTTACGTGTCATTGCTTACCGACTAGTATCCCAGGTTCCGCCCAACAGCTGTCACCTTTCCTATTCAACTTCGCTATTGACGAAGTCATGGAGATTGCATTTACAGGACATGACTTGGAAGGTGTGGAGCTACTCCCAGGAGAACGACTTCTTGACTTAGAGTATGCAGACGACATTGCCCACATCTGTGACAGCTCCCAGACGTGTCAAGCCGCGCTGGACAGATTAGCACTGGCTGTCAGTCGCTTCGGGCTTTGCTTTGCACCACCGAAGTGCAAAGCGTTCCTCCCGGATTGGCAGGGTTCGCCCCCTGTGCTGACCCTTGGTGGGGATCAGCTAGAAGTCGTTCAGAAATTCAATTACCTGGGAAGTTGTATCAGCGAACTTGGGATCGAAGACGAGATCACGAATCGCATAGCGAAAGCTCGAAGTGCTTTTGCTAACCTTCGACACCTATGGCGACGGCGCGACATTACTCTTGCCCTGAAGGGTAGAGTGTACAATGCAGCGGTACTGTTATAACTGAGGGAACGCCGCCTCCTGAGGTAATTGCGTAATTGCCTGATAAGAGGGTCGCTGGCACGCCTACGATAATTGCTTGTTACGCTGACCACTCGAACGGAATTGCGCTGTCCTGGTGACGCTGGCTTAGCCGGTGAGGTGGATAATTGAGCGAGCTTGCGAACGATCCCAGCCGCACGTTTTCGGATAGACGCCGAGCCTCGGACGGACGCAGACGAGAGGGGGGTTTACGATAGACGCGCGCTAATGGCTTAGACGCAAAGGCTGGTCAGCTAACGATGCACACGCAATCACGCGACCCGACCGACTCCCAACTGAGGCGAAGAGAAAGAAAAGACAAGTGGTCCTCTGTAGGCTCTTTTACGACCGACAAAGGGCAATCACAGAGAGTGCTATGGGTTATTAAGTTAAGGAAAACTGTCACCACGAAGAGGTGGTAGTTTGTAAATGACCATTGTCAGAAGGTGCGCAGTTTGGGCCGCGTCTCGGAGTGGCGGATCTCTGCTGCGTTGTGGGGAGGAATTGGCCCTCGTTTTCCACAGCCATTCTGCTGGGGTTTCTGGCGCGTTTTTGCGGGAATATTTGACGTGCCCGCAACAGGTACGTTCGACCTTACTGTACAGTTGCGAAACCTGGCCCCTAAGATCAGCGGACATGAAGAGGCTACTTACGTTCGACCATCGGTGCCTTCGCAGTTTGGCTCACATCTGGTGGGAACACCGCGTGAGTAACGAGCGTGTTCGACGCCTTGTTTACGGCCTAGAAAAAGAGAATGAACCGCTCAGCACCGTCATTTCACTCACCAGGCTCCGATGGCTGGGCCACGTGTTGCGCATGCCAGCCCACCGACTCCCTCGACGTGTGTTGTTTGCTCACCGGGGATGTGGGTGGAAGAAGAGGAGAGGTGGCCAAGCGATGACTTGGTCCAGAGGAATGAAGTCCCTCACTTCGGAGCTGGCCTCAGTGGGAGCTTCACGGCTCCCTGGTTGGGGTCCAAAAGACGGTGAACACGTTTGGCTGGATACACTTGCTGATATGGCAAGGAGCCGACCTCAGTGGCGTTACTGCTGTGAGTTTTTTGTCCCTCCCCATCCCTTTAGCCTCCCCCTCCATCTACGATCTTATTTCGTAGGGTAAAACGTAAATAAATTTTTGTTTTTGCCTAGTAGTCGGCTAGTAGCTTACCGGAACGATGCGTATCCGTTGCTGGTAGCTCAGCTGGCATTCAACTGTCGTATTTATTTTTACTTTATGTATTGTATGTATGTATGTATTTCCTTTATGTATTGCGGTACAATAGCGGAGGTGTTTTGCCATCTCTAGCTGACATGTATAAGGATGATGATGATGACTGGAGACGATGCGAGTAAGGCAGGTTTCGTAATTCCAGAACGGATTTAGATCATCTCCGCTGAACCTTTTCAATGAAGTTGCATTCAAATTTGGAAAGAGGATAAACAGCGGGCAGTCCATACTCAAGAATCGGACGTATATGAGAAGTGAACAGGAGCCTGAATATCTCCGGAGTCAAGCGAGAGAAGGATCGTCGTATGGCGAAAAACAACCTGTTGGCAGAAGCGACTTTCCTCAAGGTATCTTCGGTCGATTTTAGGTCTGGGGTCACAATGACGCCGAGGTCCCTCTCACCATTAGAGTTCGGCAGCAAAAACCCACCGATATGATAAACTCCAAATGGTTCGGAGGCACCGATCGGAAGAAAGGAACATTTATCGTGATTTATGGGTAATTGACACCTGATCGACCACTCATGCAGCGAATCGAGCCTTGTTTGTAGTAAATCAGCTTCATCCAGACAGGAGACTTCCATTCATATCTTTAAATCATCTGCGTAAATCAAACAATCTGCCCGTAGTAAAGATGCCAGATCATTAATAAAGACTTTAAAAAGTTCAGGGCCAAGAACAGAGCCTTGCGGAACACTGCTGGTCATATTTACAGGGAAGGAAAAGGCCTCATTTACTTGCACACGGAAAGCGCGTTCATTCAGAAAATCAGTGAGCTAAGAGAGGATTTTTCATGAAACACCAACACTGCAAAGTTTGCTAAGCAAAATTTCGTGTGGAACCTTGTCAAAAGCTTTACTAAAATCCACAAATACGACATCTAGCCGCTTACCAGCATCCATGGGTTTAGCCCACTTTTCTCGAGCTACCAGAAGATTGGTGACACATGAACGCGAAGGACAAAACCCATGCTGCGCAGCTGAAATGATCTTGAGGTTCTGGAAGTGCAGGTTGAGAGCTCGCTTAAGAATCCTCTCCATAACCTTACAGACGACAGATGTTAGACAAATGGGCCGATAATTTGTAGGATCTTGCCGATTACCTCCTTTGTATATGGGCTTGACTATACCCGCTTTCCAGGCAAGCGGAAGACGCCCGGCCTCAATTGAGCACCGAAATACGTGGCAGATAGGAACTGCGATATATTCGGCCACAATCTTGAGGAAAAGAGGATGCAGTCCATCAGGTCCCGGGGAAGAGTTGGGATCCAACTCGCACAAAAGTTTGTATACCACAGTAACATTAATGTCCATATCGCTGAGAGCAGAGAGCAAGGATGCATAACAATCAACTGACGGCACCCCCGTTGTATAGACCGATGAATAATGGCGAGCTAAAAGATTAGCTTTATCAGCATCGTCGTGGAGCACGGTATTAAGATCGTGGGAATGCAAAGACGGTATTCCACATCCGGCTCTGGTGCTCCTTTTCAAGTAGGAGAAAAGCAGCTTCGGTATAGACTTGGAATGTTCAGCCAGATGACCTTCGTATTGCTGCCGTTTAGTACGTTTTTTCGAGGTACATACGTTCCGGACCAATTTATAATTGCTATAATCGGTTTCCAATCTCGAAAGCCTATAGCGATTCCAAAGTTTGTGTCTTTGGTTCATGAGCGATCGTAGTTCTCGGTCAATCCAGGAGGACCTCTAGTAAATGGTTTTCGTTTGGATATGGGACAACATCATCAATAATGGACAACATTTTCGAGTAAACAAGGCTCCAAGCATTATCGACGTCCAAGTGTTGAGGGAGACCCCAATCCTGCTCGCTAGCGGCCTTTTTCAAGCGGTTTGGATCAGCACGCCAGAAATTCCGCCGATAGATAGAGTGGTTGTGAATGCTCAACCGTGTGATCCATTGAAAGGAAAGTAGGCAGTGGTCACTCCTCCCGATTGGTGGTAAGACATTTAAATCAGAAACATCCGATGGCGCAGAAGAAAGCACAAGATCGAGTATGTGCGGCGTCTGACCAGGAATAATGCGAGTAGGTGCCGCGACATGTTGAATTAAATTTTTCAAGAACAGCTTACAGAAACGTAGAATCGAAGGAGGCAAGTGCAGCGTCACAGTGAAGAAGATCTCAATCAACATTAGGGGCATTAAAGTCCTCCACTAATAAACAATCCTTGTTTCCACCATGCTTCTTTAGAGAGGCCAGTAAACGATCGCCAGAACTCAGGGGAGCTCTGTAGAAGACACCGAGAAGGAGAGATCTACATCCATCGTGAATACGACACCAAAGCACTTCGGAGCAGTCATCACTTCCCAAGACAACATCAACTACATGGACCTTCAGGTTTTCCTTCCAGTAGAGTATGACGTCGCCCCCCGATCTCAAACCGATGCGATCAGCTCGGGAGAGACTGTAACCAAGAATATGTACTTCGGGAGCTGGGATTTCCGGGGACAACCATGTCTCCATAAACGCCATAAGGTCCGGGAGAAGTACTGACGCAAGATACACAACCATCTAGTTTATTACGCAGACTGTGCACGTTCGCAAAAAGTACGTGCAATCCAGTTGTTGATCTTAATGTCCGGGAAGGACAAGCACTGGGTTTCAGCGCGTTCTCTGCACTTTCCGAATCACGCGAAAATCCTCAGTACGCAAATCGGTTTCACCGTTCGCACGGCGAGTTCTCAATTCATCGACTGCAATCTTCATTTTAACGCGGTCTTCCGGGGATAGATCCCGTAACACGTGAAAGGGCTCCCCTTTGATGCGCGAAGTTCGTCGAAGGATCCGACGGCATTCATCTTCAGTTTGGCATACAACCTTAAGGGGACGCACCTTGGAAGAATCCTCGTGTTTTCTGCCAAGTCGAAAAGCGGAGACGATATTAATCCCAGGTTCCCCCTCATCGAACAGTAGGGAGATCATGCGTTTTAGAAACAATTGGTCATCCAAAATTCTCTCTGCTGCTGTTGTCTTATCCGACTCCGGGGAGTTCATTATGATTTGACAACGTTCCCGGTCAGGGACTTTGGCGATCTCGGGGATCCGTGGCTTGGAAGGCGGCTTGTCCTGGAGCAGTTTCTCCAAATGGTCGATCCTATGAAGAACCGATTTTAGCCCACGCTTTGGAGGTGACGCTTTGTCTTCCACAGCCTTGGCTATAGGCTTACATTTATGCACCACGGGAATCCGACTTGCGGGAGCAGCCACCGTGTTCTCCTTGACGCCGGTCGCAAACGTCTTGGGCAGGGGCTTACTAGGCTGGTCACTAGAAATGTGTGGCTCTGAGGGCGGGGCAGAAATTTGTTTAAGAACTGGCGTGACAAAATCAGGACACAAAGAAGGGAAAGAAGAAGGCGGATTTTGGGAAACAGTCGGTTGGGGATCGGAGTGAGCACTAGCAGAGCGGGGAGTAAAAGCAGGTAAACCAGAATGAGCCCGCTGGGTGTTGACTAATGTAAGACAAGAGTCACAAAAGATGCCAACAGAGGATGCTGTATACATCAGAAGACACTCATACAAATTTGGTGAGATACCACAACAAATGATATGCAACCAGCCGTCGCAGAAAGAACATTGAACGGCCTTCGAGCGCGTAGTGACACCTTTACCACAATCCAGACACTTGGACACCATGATGATGATAGGTAGACCAACAGAAGATTCCGAGTATATTGCGCACCTCCAAGCCAGTCTGATTCACAAGAAAACGGACAAATCAACTTTTGTCGGAACGAAAGCACACGGCGTTTGCTAGCGGTGACCTTGATCACAAAAACCGATTATCACGTGATATACTAAGCCCGCTGACGAACGAAGCACACGGAAGCACACGGAACTTCCTTCTGCTCTCTACTAACCAATGAAGCAGAACGTGTAACTATCCATGGAAGGCTAAGTCCTCGCATGTGCGCCCGATTCTAGAATACGGCCTCCCTGCTGTCTACCCGCTTTCCAGCAGCACTTCTTACATGTTAACATGCTTCCTTGACGCCCGCGGACAGGCTACACATGACACGCGCTCAAATTTGGAAAGCGGGTAGACAGCAGGGAGGCCGTATACTAGAATCGGGCGCACATGCGAGGACTTAGCCTTCCATGGATAGTTACACGTTCTGCTTCATTGGTTAGTGGAGAACAGAAGGAAGTTCCTTTGTCAGTGCTGCCCGGTAGTCGCCGAGCCAGCAAAGTACTTTAAAGATAATGACGTTTGTTGATTGGTCGGGCGGGAGTGAAACAATTGATCTCTAAACTGACATTTTAATCTGGTGTAACCATAAAACTGTGTTTTAGTGTGCTATAAGGCTAACAACCGTTTGCCGCCGATTCGAATGCTTAGCAATACGGTTAACCAAATGCTGTAAATTTGGTAAATTAATTAGACAAAGAAATTTCCACACTCTTATGTTCAATATTACACAGTGAGCGTATTGTAATGCTAAAACTCACAATTAGATTGCCTGTTTTCATGCATGCTGTATTCAACTAATTCGCAGCCTTGGAAGTCCGTTAAAAACATTGGATTTCCGCAACGTATACCGTAAAAGCTTGTTTTGTGACAAGCTTGTTGGCATGAGCGTCCGTTAATAGTCCGTGGGTTATCTTTTTTGCTTCTTCTCGGTGTCCTGTCTAGATGTTGTTAGACGCAACACAGAACACACAAAAGTTGTACAGCAAAACGGTTTTGAAATGAATGCAAACTGGTGTCCACTCAATTAGCTGGGCACGCTGTGTTGTAAAATTGCTAATATCCAACTGGCGTTACTATGCGTCGACGTATCGATGGGGAAACACCGAAGTGTGCAATGCCTGCAGCTATATTTGCCTTAAATATGCGTAACACTAATGCAATATTGGTAACTTAAGTAGAAATTATTCACTACAAGGCATAAAAGATAAGCATACCGTTTCTGAGCCCATTTATTAAAAATTCCTGCCGTCCACTTTTGGTTTCGTCCTGGACTATTTAATTAGTCTCCTATTTTGCCGATATGTTTTTCTCGGAATTTTAATGTGAAACGCATTATTAATATAATGAAATAAGTAACACTTTGGGTTCGTGAGTTTCATAGCTGTGGATACATCCTAGCAGACATAATTAAGTGGCTTCTTTAAAAGCGAAGAGTTCGTAAACTCATAGAAATCTTATGCAGCGTTATTGTACCTATGAATTATCATTTTATCCAAACATATGTACAGCGAGCCCTTCCACTGAATCGTGCATCTGGCCACTCGCGGAGAAGCAAAAAGAAATGAAGATAAATGTCTTTATATGTCCGTGGATATCGTTAACTAATGTTCTAAATAATTATCGGCGCTGTTTAGTGCGTTAAATCCTTCTTTTTAACCGTACTTTCTTTCAGCGCGTGACTTTTAGCGCGCCGTGGGTGATGAATAATTCGTCACTGTGGTAGTACGTACTTACCAGTCTGTAATCGATTACCGCGTAACGTTGACTGAATTTGCATCCCTTCAGCGCGAGCAGCGAAAGCGTGTGCCGTAGTGTGAGTGTTGTAACTCCCAAAATGACCAGACTTTTGGCCCTCAGCAGTGCAAATGTACACCTTATGGACGACCTTTTGGTCACCCCGTATATCTTTCAACGCTACTTGAACTTCAGCAACGAAACTTTCATGGTAAAAATATCGTAAACATGAGGCGGAAAGCCACATGTTTATTATCATTACGCAATGCAGTAGCCGCAAACCCAAACTCTAAATTGATTTTGAATTACCAATTCTCGCCCAAATGAAACTTAATTAGGATGACTTTCAGCCAACAGTATGCATTATCTGATGCTACCACAGCATTAGCATGAGTGCGCTACTGTCGGAGCATGTATACTACATGCACAACCCTCGGAGTCAAATGATATTACAACGCGCTTGGGTCCTAGTACATCGGCACCAAATGTGCCACTGATGGAGCCTATATACAACGACCACGAGATTTGGAGCGGTATGCTATTACAACCCAACTGTGTTCTATTACGTTGACACCAAATATGCCACATTTATGGCATCAACCATTAGGTAGACCATTCCACGAGCCTATCCAAGGCACGCTGAATTGCCTCAGGACCCCCCGGGATATCCACAATATTCCAGAGCTTAAGGTCGTCAGCAAACATCAGTGATGACAGCCCTAGCTCTCCCGGCAAGTCATTTACATAGATCGCGAACAACAATGGCCCCAATACCGAGCCCTGCGGAACGCCACTAAGGACAGCTTGCCTGAGCGAAAGGCTACGCCCCACCCGTACGCACTGTTCCCTCCCCTCAAGGAAGGCAGACACCCATTGAAGGGCGCGACCAGATATCCCGTAAGATCTCAATTTTAGTGAGAGCCGAAGATGTGGAACAGTGTCAAAAGCTTTCGAAAAATCTACGAATAGCACGTCTACAGCGTGGCCACTGTCGACCGCTTCGGCCCAGCTTTCACGAGCTACAAGTAGATTAGTCTGACATGAAAATCCCTTGCGGAATCCATGTTGCGCATCACTGAGAAGGTTGAATCTATTCAGGTGGTTCTCCACTGAATCCCTTATCAGCTTTTCAAACAACTTGACTACTACGCTTGTCAAACTGACAGGCCGGTAGTTCGCGGGTAGAGCGCTGTCACCGCCCTTAAAAATCGGACAGATGATTGCCTCCTTCCATTCCGAAGGTAGGCTGCAGCTATCCAGTGATATTGAAAACACGCATGTGAGCGGACCACTCAGCTCAGTGGCCAATTCATGCAACAGCTTCGGATGAATTGAATCAGGACCGGAAGCTTTAGAGGGATTAATGCCTTGCAGTAGCTCGAAGACCTGAGTCTCCGTTATGCTAAATTCAGCTAAGCAAGAATCCTCTGGAACTCTTGAAACCAATTCAACCTGTGGTAAAGAGGTCTCCCGAGCAAAGACCCCAGTATACTGATCACTCAGTATACAAGCCTTGTCATAGTCAGTTTGCGCACGGGTCCCGTCTGCTCGCAATAAAGCTGGTATAGACAGTTTTGCCCCGCTGCGTCTTTTAACGTAAGCAAAAAACTTCTTGGGATTAGCTGCGGCCGAGTCCGCTAAACCCTGCTCGTATTGGAGACGAGCAGTTCTGAGATGTTGCTTACATTTATTTCTAATCTCTCGATAACTATCATAGGTGCTGGCTGATGGAGCTGCTTGGTAGGTTCGCCAGCATCTAGACCGTTTCTTGAGTAGGTACTTGCCTGTGGTATCTATCCATGGAGGCTGTGCCCTTAACCCTCTTTTCCTAATGAGTGGAATATAGGGAGTGGAAACCTCCGTAAGGTATGCCTTAAATTTATCCCAGGCTAACTGGACAGAGTCAGCCATCGAGATCTCACAGTTCAGAACTGAAGCCTTAGTTCGCATTGCACTAAAGTCCGCCCGCCAAATATTCGGAAGTAATTCAACAGCGGTCTCTTGGTGCCTTGAAAGAGCACATCGAAAGGATATGCATGCGTGATCGCTGGACCCTAGAGGTGCACCGTGTGAAACGTCAGTCACGAAGTCCAGGGACTTAGCGAAAACCAAATCCAAAGTAGATGGTATTTGGTTGTCCATATACCTAGTGGGAAAGTCAACGAACTGGTGCAAAGGCACTTGGAGAGTCAGTTCAAGGAAGTCTGCACCGAATGTCCCTAATGCCGAATTGCAAGAAAGATCGGCCCAACAGACTTCCGGGAGGTTGAAATCCCCTAGAACTAAACACTTATTCGCAGACTGAGTGCGAATAAAGTCAAGTATCCCCCTGGAAGAACTTCCAGGACTTCTGTATATCACTATAACTGTAAACTGGGTAGAGGAAGTGCACAAAACAGCCGATAGGGCTTCAACAGTCTGATCCGACGACTGGAATGTGCAGGTCCTCAACACATCTAAGTTACAGCTCACATACAGTACAACGCCTCCGCCTTGGCGACCAACGGAGCGATCAGTTCTAAGCAGCGCGTAGCCAGGTAGATATACCTCACCGTCCGTGATATCCGGAGACAACCACGTTTCAGTGAAAGCAAGTATGTCGGGACGAGATTTGTCTACAAGTAGACCCAACTCGTGCACCTTGTTCCTTAGGCTACGCACGTTGCTAAGTACTACCTCAAGGAAGTCGGCACGACCATCCCTGGGTCGTGCGCCATCAGGATGGGCTCTGATAGGGCGGAAAGTAACTTCCGGCTGACCACCTGAAAACCCACCAGACGGAGGCCTTGCTCACCAGCCGCCCGTCTAGTTTTGAGGTCTTTGATAGCCTCCTTTAACTTCAGTCTATCTGCCAGTGGAAGGTCTGGCTGAACGCTGACACCACTACCCTTAAGTTTGAACGCAAACCGCAGTAATGATTTGCGTTCCTCCGGGGTAGAAAGGACTACGCGAAGTAGTCGGGGTCGCGGATTTGGCGTAGCGATAGGGACGTTCCCCAATCTGGTCAGCTTTCTGACAGTGACACCAGGGAAGCCAGGTGGAAGCAGCTTGCTGACACACAGTTTCAGCCACTTGATGTCATCCAAGATGCGTTCCCTTGGGAGAGCGGCCGCAGATTCAGTAACGTTACGGAATATAACGCTACTATCCGTGAAAGAGTCGGCACGACGGGGAGTGTTTACCCCACGTGCCTTGGAGTCGACACCTATGCCAGCTGTTTTCACCACTGGCGGTGGGACTGTTCCTGTCTTCACAAACGACGCCGAAGCAACGGTAGCGTAGGTTTTCCGCTCTATTGCCGGCGTCTTACTAGTTCCTGGGTCTTCAAGCCCCTTCAAAGTTTGACGAGCAGATCTAGTCCGCTTCTTCTTCTGGTTCACTGGAGCAGGGGCCGTTGCCTTTGTATCGCATTGAGCAGTTGCCAGCACTTCGTCAGAACGTGCTGGTTCACTGGCGGCCGAGACGGTCAGCATCTTCGGAAAGTTCTGAGTACAATCGTCAGACGACTTTACGACTGTCAAAGACGGACTCTTTTTCGATGCCGTGGCAACTAATTCTCTGGGTTTAGCAGAGAGCTTTTGGTATTTCCGCACCCTATTTTTCTTCACTTTGATCGGCTCATGAGGACAGCCAGCAATGCTACCTGGACAGGCCGGTAGGATGTGCGACTTTATGCCCGAGCGACAGACTCCAGTGGATGGATCGTCAGCAATGTTGCCGTCTATTGCAGTGTCTCCAAACGAAATATTCAGGGATTTTAAAATCAAATCCATTTTCGTATCGAGCGTCGCAATAGAGGCGAGTTTAGCTATCGCCTCCTCAACATTTGCCAACCTTGAAGCCAGCGCAGAAAGTTTAGCAC
The DNA here is from genome assembly GCA_944474145.2 of Dicrocoelium dendriticum. NCBI lineage: Eukaryota > Metazoa > Platyhelminthes > Trematoda > Plagiorchiida > Dicrocoeliidae > Dicrocoelium > Dicrocoelium dendriticum. The sequence goes on along the minus strand of OX104068.1, from coordinate 84,523,908 downwards.
CGGTGACAGCCGGGCGCGTCGATCTTTGAGCGCAGCATTCAGCACAGCTGAAAAGAAAGTGAGCGCTTGATGATAGCATTTTGTACTGGTCAGCTTGTAGGCCGGTACAGCTTTCGTGATACCAGCGGCAGCAGACGTCACATTGCATACCGCCAGATACATCTGTTACTGGCTCTGAACAGTTAACCTGTCCGCAAGCTGCAGTAGACTCATCAAACGAGGACCCCATAGGTCCATCCGTCTCGGTGTTTAGCGAGACAGCCATGTTCATGTGGAAAACAGAGTAGAATTACAACACGTATACAATAGGAAAACGACCGCAATAAAAAGGCAAAAACAGGGTGCAAAACGGGATTAAAACTGGGAACAACCGGAAAAATTACCAGTAAGCGCCAAAGACGCTTTGGCCAGTACCACTTTAATCGATCCAAGATATCTTGGATCAGAGAAAATTTGACAATAGTCAAATTTCGTTTCAAGTGTTTATTCAAACACTGTTTTCCACGTTATTTCAGCTGAAAATCTCGATCAGTATGGCACGCCAAAAAATCGAGTTACCGCGTAGTACTCACTTTTAACTTGCCCTTTGTCGACAATATGAAATATATTTATATTATTTTGCTGTTTACATACGGATAGTAGTTGGAAACGGTGGAGTAAATTAGCTAGTGCTCCGGCGGAATGAAAACGCGTCAATAAGGGCCAGCTAACAACCGACATCCACGAAGGCAAATAAACGTTCATCTAAAGCCAGTAGTTAGACGGTTTTGGACAATTCTAATGCTAATCGTAGGTGTATCAGCAGCAACAAACGCTTTCAACATCTTATACAATGCGTAGGTTTAGTAGGATGCCTTTACTAGGAGTACCTCAAAAGTCAAAAGAGTAATATTTGTTTCACGGATCCATGGGTCTAAGAAGTTAGAAAGTGAAAAATTGTAAAGCGGAAGACAAGGAATGAAGAGTTAAATAAGATGTACGGATTGAAATTCGCCTGAACGGATGGCTTCGTCATTGCCCTGTGATACCCTAAATTAGAAATAACTACGGGTTTACGAACCTGCCAGTCAGTAGGCTAGGCTGTACTGTTTGTTAAAATTTTTAAACATCGACGAAGTGACCATTGCAAAAGAGAAGCCGGTGGGTTGTGGGTAAAAATTGGTCCATTCAGCCTTTGGATCAACGTGTCAGTGAGGGAGCCGAAGCACGTCAGGAACTTATCAGCAATGGCTAAGTACCTCTTGCATTCAGAATTCTAGTGTTAACACCTGTACGAAGCGTGCGGCTGATCCGACCGACACCTCCTGGGTCTTGTGATTGCGGTACTGGACAAGTTAAAAGAACTAGGGTCATTGCCAGAGACAATTCACGGGGGTTATCCCTTACTATCCCTTACTGGATGCTTTTGTGGTGGCGTTTACGTTTTCCATAATGCAGTCATAAGGCGGAATTCTTCGTAGGAGAACCCAAGTAGGTCAAGCAGAGATCATTGAAGATTAAAGTGATCTTGTCCTAGAATTGCTATCCTTAAAACCTGGAATATGATTGCGACAGATACCGTTAAATTCTCTTAGATGGTAAGGCGGCAAAGACAACACTGTTGACAACGTACCATTAGATACCGTGTTTGATTCGTCTGTCAGCCAGGTAGAAAAAGGGAATCTGCCCTTGTCAAACGAAAGGGAAAGAGGGTGGAAAAAGTGGCAAAACTCAAAGCAGATGTGGAAGGTCCGTCGGGTGTCCAATCCCCATTTCCCTCCAGTTCTACTGCGGCTGTGCCATCCAAGGTTGAATGGTATAAAATTTGGTGCCCAAACGTCGGTCGCTAATCAGAAACTTCCAACATCTACCTAGCGTTCGGTAAGTGATCCGCGTTGCTGAGACTAGTATATTAATTGCAGTGTTATTGTCAGGATTGCCACTAAGTCGTATGTTGTTCTTCCAAAGGCGCATACGATAGTTGATCTTTATTTGTTTAAAATATGCGTTAACAAACTGCACTGCTAAGCTACCCAGCGTCACTGTGCAAGAATACACCAGCCTCCGTAGCATGCCGACTGAGAAGGCTGTTGCGTGTTGCTCGGCCCGCTCCAGAGGTGCGTCAAGCTCCTGTACGTTTTGCCTATAAGCTCAAAGGCACTGATGTCATGTTGAACTTAGATCACGATTTGACGGAGACGCTGAATTTGCGGGTGGCTGTGCGATATTAAAGCCCGTCGTGAAGCAAGAGAAAAGATCTCTTAGTTTGTCTTCGGGCGGTGAGCCGGCGGTGCACTTTCTCCCTGCCAGAACCGTTCCGCTGGCGTATGATCCCGGGCTCACGATGCCAACTACATACAGGTAATCTTCAATAATTCTCGTTTCCTGCGATACGAGCTCTGCCGTGTCAACGCCTTTGTTGATTGCCATGCAAATGTCCATTGACGTCACGAATACTGAAGTGGATTTAATGGGCAACGCACTAGTGTGATATGAACACCATTGCAAGGAGGCTGGACCTCACTGTGGTGCGATGGTTTGCGAGCTCCAGAGATCCATCGAGCTATGCGGAGCGTTGTTTTCTGCGCCTTCAGAACCACTCATATCAGGTTGGTCAATGGGTAGAAGCCAGGCAAACCCAGCCTCCTGGTCCTCCAGGTTGGGGGCTGTAAAACGCCGGCTTCTTATTCCTTAAAACGGACTCCTTGCACCTAACGCCATACCCGTTACTTGACTGTCAGGTTTTCAAACTAAAGGCTCTGGTTAAGAACCCTCATCCTTCGCCTGTCTAGGCCTGGGCATCCTGACGGTATCCTATCCATGCAATACCATGACAGCACTGCAAACAGATGCTTGGTGCTCTAGCCACCGCAGAGGCTAATCAACGGTGTCCTATCGGCTGCATCGAACAGGGTGAACAGTGGTTTGGATGCCACTGCTTAAGCCTTCCCGTTTTCTTACTCCTCCCCTTACGCTTTTCACTCTTATCCTCCGGTTCCATCTTCATTTATTCCCTCTGTTTTCTACCTCTCAATTCTTAGCCCTAATGCTGTTTCGATACATTTTTATTTTTAATTTCAAATCACGTGTGGGAGCGGAACGTCATTTCTGCCCTGTCAGCAGTCCCATGTGAAAGCTAGCGGCCAAGCTAAGTTCATCGTCTTCTATTTTGAGCCCTTTGATCATCCTTTAGATTGGCAGGCCTCAATGTACACACATTGCTACAGGCCGGTTTACTAGCAGCACTTGCCCGAAGTCACAAGCCCCTGAATTTGTGGTAATTGCCCAGACAGAGAAATGTTTAAAGAACGATCTGACAAGTACATGCTGAGCACGCCTGCATTCCACTCTTTTTGTTGCAGCTGGTACAATCCCTCAAGGACACAGGTTGGCAATGACGGGTCATCCAGCCCATGAATGGAGGTGATGGAGCTGATACAAGTTTTCCCTTCTGCTCTCTAAAACTCTACGAACATTATATGAACTCTATCGATATCTGCTGCTTAGCGGAGATGCATCTGCAAGGCTCGAGCTCCGTGCTCACTTTACGATCCCCATAAGGTAACACCGGTAACAATTTCTCATTGTGCTTGTCTTCTGACGATACACCTTCGCTTACCTCTCAAGCCGGTGTTGGTATTGTCTTGTTCCCCGGGCTGAAGCGGCTTTGGTTGACTGGATTCCAAGCAGTGTCGTTTGTGTGTAGTTCGATTGGCTGGCGCTTTCGAAGCGTTGAAGGAGCGCCTGACTAACAGGTGTCTACCCGTCAGCTTTGGCTATGCACCCACAAACCCTAGCGATGATTCTGCAAAAGACGACTTGTTTCGCCAACTGAACAAGCTCCTTCTCTACAGAAGAAGTTCGGCTGGCTCCCGATCTGAACGTTTAAGTTGGAAAATTATCCAATGATGAACTGGATCTGGGTGACCAATATGGTGTAGGTTTTCATAATGATAACGGTCAGCGGTTACTTCATTAGTGTGAAGATGCTCGCTTATTTCTTGCGAGCACTAATTTCCGACACAGCACTCTCCGGTGGGTGACTTGGCGCCCACCAGCCTCGAACTAGCTGTAGAAGTATATCCAGCACCTTGCGATAAGTTACCGATGGAGAGGCTGCGTTCAGAACTGTCGCCCGATTTGGAGCACCTGTGTAGTTACCGGCCATGCACTTTCATATGCTGACCTGCGGATGCGCTTTGGTGGCAGATCAAGACAATTTGGTGGGCGCATTAACACCAGCTAACCATCAAAACCCGCCTTGCTGTGTGTCTATCAATGTACGTTGGCACGCGAGTTGCGTAAGCGCAAGCTAGATGCAGTTGAAGCTCACTGGTCTCATAATCCCTAGACTTTATTATAAGCAGGCGAGTCCTCATGTGGCAAGTCTACTCGCTAACATGGACACTAGGTCTCTTTGCAGTCTCTGGAACTTGTTGATGCTTGCCGGCATATTCCGGCTGGAAGCGAGCACAGTGAAACTCGCAAAGGTTTCCGGGCGAAAGTCCGTGCTAGCCAGAAATGAGGTTGTGAATCCTTGTGATCTCACGGTGCCTCAGAGACGGAAATGCCGCTGCCCTTGTTAACCATTGCAAGTTATTCCGGCTTATACGGGAAACGGGCAGCAGGAGACCTGGGGTTTGTGAAACCATGCGTGACGTGAGGGGACTGCCTATTCCTAAGTCGTGAAAACGCTTGGACCATTAAGCTGAGCATCGTAAAGGACATTTTATCTGTCGGATTTGTTAGGTTGCTCGAACGTGAGATCGGACGGCTGAAGTTGAATAAAGTCGCGGGACCAGATGACCTTCCTCCGGCCATTCTGAAAGTTAAGGACTTGCACTTGTGGATGATTTATACGAGTTACTGGTGCAACTGTTGGAGCTGGTAACTCTCTCAACCGACCGGAGCCACTCCGTCATAACCCCAATTTTCAAGTGAGGCTCACAATCAGAATGCGGCAACCAAAGAGAAATCAGGCTGGTCTGCATTGCCTTTAAATTGCTTGAGCCGGCTATCCTTCACAGACTGCAAGGCACTCGTGTAGATATTATTCGATCATTATACGCGCGTAGCTCAGGCAGAGTGATGGCTTACGGCAAGCTGTGGTCACCCTTTAATATCTCCAGAGGTGTGAGACAAGGGTGCCCGCTCCCACCATTCCTCCTCAATTTCGCTATTGACGAAGTCATGGAAACCGCGTTCACAAGACACGACTTAGAAGGTGTGAATCTGCTCCCAGGAGAACGACTTTTTGACTTAGAGTATGCTGATGATATTGCTCCACTCTGTTACACCTCACAAATGTGCCAAGAGGCACTGGACAAATTACCACTGGCTGTCCGTCACTTCGGTATTGGTTTCGCACCCTTGAAGTGCAAAGCGTGCATCCAAGATTGGTCTGGCCCGCCTCTTACGCTGAATCTTAGTAAGGGTCAGTTAAAATTCGTTTAAATCTCCCACTACCTGGGAAGTTTTATCAGCGCCCGAGGGATGAAGAAAGACACCACGATCCTTAAAGCAAATGCTGGAGGAGCTTTTGGTAACCTATGCCACTTACGGCGCCGGCGCGATATCATTCTCGCCCGGAAGAGTACCGTGTGCAATGCAGCTGTACGTTCGACGCTACTATATAATTGTGACACCTGATCCCTTAGATCAGTGGACATAAAAATGTCCATCCTTTACCGGGACCTCAGCTGGCTTGCGACTTTTGCATTTCTTTCTTTCTTTTCTTCTTTTTTTCTTTCTTTTCTTTTTCTTTCTTTCTTTTTCTTTTAGGTATTGCGGCACAGCAGCTGAGGTGATTCCCAACTCTAGCTAACGTGTACAATGATGATGATTATGATAATGATGGTGTGACCATACTTGCTGTCGCCGCGGTTGTGGCGTTGCCCTCTACGTCAACTCAGCCCTTACTGTCTTTACAAACTATACTATTGGCATTCGCAGAATCTTTATATATTTTATCCGTGCTGCTTCAAATTGAGTTGGTCGGTAGAATCCCCGATAGGGCTGAGGGTGGTCCAGTTGATGTTATCCGTAAACGTTCGACGGGTAGGTGCTTGATGATTCGGAAAGTTATCTGCCTCAACTGGACTGGCAGAAGTTATCCTGCAGCGCTGTTTCAAATTATTTTACTACTGAGTTCTCTACCTAGCCTTGAATACTTCTTTGAGTCAGTTCATTGACCTGCCCACTATATTTATGTCAGGACAAACCCGTCCCTTTTGGACCTTTGCTAAATTACTTGACTTTGTCATGGGCATGGTACACAACATAAACGTCGAAGTACCGAGGGCTGTTGTTCGCTTACCTGTGCAAGAAACTGGACGCTCGTTGGGCGGATGCCTGGATCGTCCTTGGAACCTGACCTGACCTCTGGGTGCTAGCGACCACGCCCGCCAGTGGCTTAAGTATGCCGTTAGTCGTATGGCGCATAATCGTCCCCACGGGGTCCCCATCATGGCTCAAAAACGGGGATCTGGGTCTCTACCAGAGGCTGACTGCTAAGTAAGAGCCTTCATTTCTACAGGTTGTTTGGTGTAAGCAGTGATGACAAGCAAACAACTAATAGCACTGTGCGACTTCCAAGTTTTGGACGAGACGGCCAGCCAGACGGCACACATACGTCTGCAGATGGGGAAGCAAATTTAGAAGCCAGCTGGTTGCCAAATGGGATCTACCTACAACGATCCGCTGCGAATATCGTCCACATCAACGCAGATAAGCGTACAGTATATATTCACCTTGAGTTTAGATCGCCAGTAGACATACGCCGCCCGAATTCCTTGTTTGGTGGTGCAGTCCTCTCTCGGAGTGCGTGATGTCCTTCACTTTTTGGGATACAAACAGTTTCTCAGTGTTCAAGCTTTGTGGGCTACGAGCGGTTTACACGCTCACCCCCAAGCTCGGGAGCATTTGTGCATTGTGTGAACGTCATAAACAATTACTGCCTTCTGCTCCGGTACTTCGACTGCCCAATTCCGTCAATGGTCATCATGTGAACATTTATTATATCTGTCTGATACCCCTGTGCTTGACTCACACTGGCAACCACCAGCATCCTGCGTACACCATTGAAATACTCCCGCCAGTACTCCGGCATGCACCTTCACGCAGTCTACGTCCATCGATGTGAAACACAGCTTCCACCTGTCCGCAAACCAGAGGATAGCAACAATGATGTGTGGCGGGAATGGATACTGCTCATTGCGGAGAACAACTATAGGTGAGATTGTCTGACCACAAGGTCTGCAAATGTGGTCTTTCAATCTCTGCTATGTTGCACTCGTCCATATGCACGCAAGACACGAATTGCTGGGTGGCACGGCCATGCTAAGTGTTTACGTGTTTTCCCGAACTCAACGGCTCTGTGTTTCCAGCTTGTCATCTCCTGAACATATAGGCTCTGAAAAAGCAATCCTGAATGCCTGGATGGGCGCAACCTCGGCACCCCTTGAACCTGCAAGTCAGCCTTGCGTTACACCTATGCAAATTTTCCTGTGTTTTTGTGGCTCCATTTGCAGTAAGCCGTTCCCTGATGCTTGCGCTTTGTGGATCAAGAGCCCAGAAAAAGCTCTCTATGATGACACAAATATTTGAAATCTGTACAGGCGTTTGCGCTGCAGTTGCTGCCACATTCCAGTGATCAAAGATTAAATAAATAAATAAATAAATAGTATATTCTCGGTAAAACGAGACACACCTGATAAGGCGTGATCAAATATAATTACAAGCATAGCTTCTGTGGAATGTTAAAACATTTCGTTTTAATGAAAGGTATAAAAGAAAAGATGTTGTCCGTATGAGTGAGCATACTGTCAGGTAATAGTCAGAACCAGGGACATTATGGCGCTGTGGCGCGCAAAAATCCGTCAAAACACAAGTTGGGGGTAATTTCGCCAGGTAGTGATCCGTGAGCACAGGAGCCTAAACAAGGTTTTGTTGCAACCAATAACCATTACGAGATAGGGATGATCTGTGCTCCAACAAAGCATTCTTCATAGCAGAATTAGTTGCACAGGTTCGATGTAGAAGGCTGAGGACTGCGTCAGTGTGAAATGCTTAGCTGTGACTTTATTTTGTGGCGAGTCACATCCGCCACGTTGCAGTGTTGTTAAGCGGACATTTGTGGCTTTTTATAGGGAGAACGCTTGCCAGGCGAAAACCCACCACGTCCTGGAACACTGCCGTAGCTTTCGTTGAACAGTAGTGCAAGTCGGTTATGCATCGTATAGACCGATTTTGCATTCTATTATTCGCAGTCGGTTGACAGCCAAAATTCTTCGTTGGTTGGCCGAATGGCTTAGTACTGATACGGCAGCAGTCGTTGGAGCCGGTCAATGATGCAAGATTCGAAGAGTCGAATGATAATGATGCAGGTGAGTAAACACATTGTTAATAGAGGCCGGCTCTTCTATTATATTCTTGCTCGGCTCGCAAACCATGTCCAGCTATCCACGCTGGACTTGTCATGGGGTCGGTGAGTGAAGTTGTTTCTTGTGGCTGAATATGTCCTTAATAGGTAAAAACGCCATTCTCTGCAAATTGGATTTGGGATTCCTGCAGATGTAAGTAAGTGTAACTGTTTCCATAGCCAAGTGAAAATTCCATGGAAGACCATCGGAATAGCCACGTATACGTGCGCAACGCTGTCCGTGAAATGACATCAGAATAGCTCCAGGTGACTGGCGAATAGGAATGTTTGAGGCAGTGAAGGTAATCACGCCAGAGTTGTTTGTCTTCGGTTGTGGAACGGGGGATCCATGTACATATATTATTCCAGGTGAGTAAATTGTTCTCTGAGTACGAGGCAAGCTAAACCCATTTGTTTAGACCCCGTGAAGGTAGCGCCTCCGGAATGGCGGAATGAGCTCCATTTGGACCAGTGTGTGGGTTTTTCATTTCCTGGAGAAAGGACCAAGCGTTTTGAGGATGGGTCGGCCAGTCCCAGTGGATAAACCTTCTTGTTTTGGCGGATGTACCTGTGGGAATCTCGGGAAAAACGGGCAACGGACAAGAGGTGGCCAAACAGAGACAGCAATGAATCAAGAAGCACTAACACAGACTGGTGGCGCTCACCGGTGCCTATGATACATTCAAACTTATGTAATTTTGTTTAGTATACATAATTCGCAAGCGCGTTCTATACATTACGTCGCTGGTGTGACTCAGACTACAGCTACTACGTGGGAAGAAGGTTCTGCACGCGCAGGGTCAAAAGACCGATATAACAAAGCGTTTTAACAAAAGTTAAGCGAATGATGCGATGGTTTTAGAGAAACAGGTAAACCGATGATGATGGCAGAAGCCAGAATGCGAGAGGCATCTTAGGTGAAACTGAGGACAACTAGGTTGAGACCGAATGCGGGAGCAAGATAGGTAGAGCAACATTCCAAGAGGAAAAGGAATTTCAAGGAATCGGCTAGGAGCGAATGAATGCTGACGGCAATACGAGGAGTAGTTCGTAAGAGTAATTACACTAAAGCGTTCATGATTCTACAGTCCAAAAGCCGTCAGAATCTAGGAAAATGGTCACAGGGGGCCAAAACTGCCGTGCATTGGGAGTCGTTATGACACGTACGGTCTCAATAGTATACCAGTGCGAGCATAAGGTAAAGAGCATAGGAATAGGAAGAGTGGTAAGTTGAGCATACTAATGGAAGTACTAGTCAAGCAACACTTAGCAATGGTCCGAGTGCCGCCAATACTCAGGAGCGAGCTCAGAGCGAATGAGATCATGCGCACGAGGATAACTTGGATAGGCGCAATGAGTGTAAGCTGTGGGAATAAAAATTGGAGCGCAATAAGAGAAAAGGCCAAGGATAATAGGAAATAAAAGCAGGCAGAAAGTGACAGACGGGTCAGGTGAGAGAGGATAACGGCAGGACAGTAAAGCCGGACGTCCGAGTTAAAAAGAAATGAAAACAGAAAGCGATAGAAAAGGTTAGGGTCTAGATGAGAATGGATCATTGGTAAAGCGTGGAAAGGCCCACAAGTCTCTCCACGTAGTGTTTACAGGACCAATAGGTCAGCCGAACCAACAGAAGTGACGTCTCAGAAGTCCATATGTATTCATTGAGTATGGGACGGACTAAGCGGGATTGGGTTAATCGGCGCTTTGGGACTAGGTCGTACAATGCAGATAAGAAAGAGGCTATAACAATAATGTGGGGTAATAGAGTTAACTCTGCGGAGCCAATACCGTTTAAGGCTCGGTATCATGGAAGCAGTCAGAGATAAACAGACTAGTCCAGTGAGACAGGATCACGGCAGGGCAGTAAGGCTGGCCGTCCGATTAATAAAGGGGAATGAAAAGAGAAAGCGAGATAAGAAAAGGTTAGGGTCGGTATGAGAATGGTTTACTGATAAGAAGTGAGGGAGCCCACGAAGCATTCCAGGTGATGTAAGCAAGACGTCGAGTCAGCGAAACAAGGTTTGTAATGTGGAATAACTCTAAGTAAAAGTGGAAACAAGTGGCTGATCTAGCGAGACTAGATTAGTCGGCGCGTAGGAATAGCACGTAAAATTAAAGGCAGGAAAAGAGGCTGTAACAAAAGGTGAACGAGTCTAGCAGCCTCACGAAGTAAGGGATCAAGAGCGTTGAGTCTGTATAGCGTATACCACTTAAGTCAGAGTAGCATATCAGCAATCAGAGAGAAGGAAACTGATCGGTGGACTAGATCACCACACCGCCAGTTGAAGAACAATTGAGAACAGAGCGCGATAAAACATAAGTTAGCGACAGGATGAGAAGGGTTTATTCACGATGGGTAAGAGAAGTTCACGAGGCTCTCTAGGTAATGTAAAGGGATAGTAGAGTCAGACGAGCAAAGAGAGGTGACGTCTCAGAAGTCTGAATAAATCCGGAGAGCAGGAGGCCGATCGGGTAGGACTTGATTAGTCGGCGCGTGTGGATAAGGACATGTAGTAAAGGTAAGAAAGGAGCCAGCAGTAAATGGTGAGCAAGTCAAGCAGGCTCTAAATTTAAGGGAAACATCATGTTAAGACTACGGGGCGCATACCGCGTAGGTCTTAGTAGCATAGTAGCAGACTGAGGGAAACAGACTAGGCAAGTGAGCCAATATCACGGCAATGCAGTAAAGCCGGACGTCCGATAAGAAAGGGATTGAAAACAGAAAGCGAGAGAAGAAAAGTTTAGGGTCGGTATGAAAAGGTTTACTGATAAGTAGTGAGGGATCCCACGAGGCTTTCCAGGTGATGTGAGCAAGACGTCGAGTCAGCCGAACCAAGGTTTGTAACGTGGAATAACTCTAAGTAAAACTGGAAACAAGTGTCTGATCTAGCGAGACTAGATTAGTCGGCGCGTAGGAATAGCGCGTAAATTTAAAGACAGGTAAAGGTCCGCAACAATAGAGGGTGAGCGAGTCAAGCAGAATCTCCGGGTAGGGGGACAAGAGCGTTGAGTCTGCATAGCGCATACCACTTAAGTCAGAGTAGCATTGGAGCATAAAAGAGAAAGAGGCAAGTCAGTGGGACTAGATCACCTCAGAGCAGTAAGATCGTGCAATCCAATTAAAGAAATGAAAGCAGAGCGCGATAATAAGGGTTTGGGTCAGAATGAGAAAGGTTTATTGACGATGGGTGGGAGAAGTTCACGAGGCTCTCTAGGTAATGTAAAGGGATAGTGGAGTCAGACGAGCAAAGAGAGGCGACGTCTCAGAAGTCTGAATAAATCCGGAGAGCAGGAGGCCGATCGAGTAAGACTTGATTAGTCGGCGCGTTTGGATAAGGACATGTGGTAAAGGTAAGAAAGGAGCCAGCAGTAGATGGTGGGCAAGTCAAGCAGGCTCTAAATTTAAGGGAAACATCATGTTTAGACTACGGGGCGCATACCGCGTAGGTCTTAGTAGCATAGTAGCAGACTGGGGGAAACAGACCAGGCAGGTGATCCAGGATCAGGGCAATGCGGTAAAGCCGGACTTCCGATAAGAAAGGGATTGAAAACAGAAAGCGAGAGAAGAAAAGGTTAGGGTCGAGGTGAGAAGGGTTTATTGGTAAAGAGTGGAGAAGCCCACGAGGCTCTCCAAGTAGTGTAAACAGCACCATTAGGTCAGCCGAACCAATAGAAGTGATGTCTCAGAAGTCCAAATGAATTCAGTGAATACGAGGCCGACTAAGCGGTATTGGATTAATCGGCGCTTTGGGACTAGGTCGTACAATGCAGATAAGAAAGAGGCTATAACAATAATGAGGGTACCAGTCTATAAGTCCCTCAGAGTAGGGGTAATAGAGTTAACTCAGCGGAGCCAATACCGTACAAGGCTCGGCAGCATGGGAGCAGTCAGAGATAAACAGACTAGTCCAGTGAGACAGGATCACGGCAGGGCAGTAAAGCTGGTCGTCCGATTAAAAAGGGGAATGAAAACAGAAAGCGAGATGAGAAAAGGTTAGGGTCGGTATGAAAAGGTTTACTGATAAGTAGTGAGGGATCCCACGAGGCTTTCCAGGTGATGTGAGCAAGACGTCGAGTCAGCCGAACCAAGGTTTGTAACGTGGAATAACTCTAAGTAAAAGTGGAAACAAGTGGCTGATCTAGCGAGACTAGATTAGTCGGCGGGTAGGAATAGCACGTAAAATTAAAGGCAGGAAAAGGTCCGCAACAATAGAGGGTGAGCGAGTCAAGCAGAATCTCCGGGTAGGGGGACAAGAGCGCTAAGTCTGCATAGCGCATACCACTTAAGTCAGAGTAGCATTGGAGCATAAAAGAGAAAGAGGCAAGTCAGTGGGACTAGATCACCTCAGAGCAGTAAGATCGTGCACTCCAATTGAAGAAATGAAAGCACAGCGCGATAATAAGAGTTGGGGTCAGGATGGGAAATGTTTTTTGACAAAAGATGGGAAAAACCCACGATGCTCTCCAGGTAATGTAATCAGGTAGTTGAGTCAACCGAACTAAGAGAGATTACGTCTCAGAAGTCTGGATAAATCCGGAGAGCAGGAGGCCGTTCGGGTAGGACTTGAGGGGATGGGGGGAACAGAGTTTTTGGAACGCAGAGCTAGAGTAATAATGGCTCGGAAGTCGGGAAGCAGTCAGAAACGGGGGCTGGTCAGCCGAGGGTAGATTAGAGCCAGGTCCGAAGGAATATCCGTCCAATTGAAAAAGTAATGCAGAGTGCGAACAGGGAAGCGCTCTATTGAGGTGAAGTGGAAAAGCCAACGATGTTTTCAGGGAGATGTGAGCAGACCGATATGTCTGCCCATCCCTGATCATTAGGGTCACAGTAGTAGGAAGCAAAGAGACCACTGATACGAGATTAGAATATCAGCTCAAAGAGTGAAATATGTAGTAATATGCAGTAATGTGTGTCATAAGATAAAAAGCTTTAGGGATGGCAGCGTCCATATGAAAAGCCAGATAGCATGTCAAGGAAAGTCTCGGGACGAGGGGAACAAAGTGTTTGTAATGTAGAGCCTAGAGTAATAACGTCTCGGGTAAGGGTGAGGACGGTTTTATTGTTAAAGGGTGTAAAATTTAACGAGGCCTCCGAAGGCATTTGTACAGTCAATTAGGTCAACCGAACCAGAAGTGGCAACGTCTCAGAAGTCTGAATGAATCCGGAGAACAAGAAGCCGATCTAACAAGCCTGGATTAGTCGGCGTGTTAGGATTAGGACGTATAATAGAGATGAGAAGAGAGCCATATTAATAAAGGGTGAATGAGTCAAGGATGCTCACGGAGTTAGTAAGATAATAAAGATTGAGCATATCTTGCAGGCACCTGAGGTGAGGGGAACATAGCATTGAGTCAACAGAGCCTAGCCTGTTTGTATCTTCGTAGTTTTGAAGGTAGCCAGAAGAAAAATAGACTGGTCAGATGAGACTCGGTCAGGGCACGGTACTGAGAGTTAGCAGTCCGATGGAAGGAATGAATACAACGAAGTAAGGAAAGAAGAGGGTCAGAGTGAAGAAAGCTTTACTGATTAGGAGTAGCGGAGCCGACGAGACTCTCTAAGGTACTGTGGACAAGGTAGTTGGTCTTCTTAATATTGGCCAGTATCGTCACAGGAGTCAGAAAGCAGGAGCCGAAATACACGAGACTGTATTAGTCGGCGCATTGAGGTTTAATAGTACAGTTACGTTGGGAAGACAAATGGAGAGTGTCAGCATAAATGGACATGTTAGATATGGGGGAGTTTACATTAGTTATTTAGGTATAAGCACTCGGGGTGAGGGAAATGGTGTTTTGGTTGCGCCGAACCTGTACCGTTTACAGCTCAGTGCTCTGTAGGCAGTCAGAAAGTAGGACAGAGGAAACCAGGTCAGCACACTGCGCTGGGTTACTGATAAGGTGTGGAAGGGCAACTAGTGAGGGGAACAGAGTGTTCGGTCTTCCGAACAATGACCGGTACCGTCAAAATATTAAGAGAGGGTCCGCAGAAATGGGCAGGTTAGAGATGGAGGTGTCTATGTTAAAAAAGGGTGAGCAAGACCAGCAGGCTCTCGGGAAGAGGGGTATAGCCAGAAGGCTACAGAATCGTGCTGGTAGTCTGGAGTAAGTCAAAGAGAAGCAGGCCAGTCAGATGAGACTAGGGCAAGGCAGGTCACTGGCAAACGACAGTCCGCTAGAAGAGGGATTAAAAGTTAATAGCGTGATAAGGAAAGGACAGGGTCGGTGTTGAAAGGAGCCTTATTGGTGCTGGGTTTATAGGCCAACAAGGCTCTTTGCGCATCGGTATTATTCCGCACAATTAAGGCTTTGTATGGAATTCTATATGGGATCGGGGCCGTTCTCCCACAGCTCGTCCTCAGGAATGCAAGTGCCCAAGATATCTGCTACCTTGTGGACATTTAGTAGTCTATTTATGGCCGTGGAGAATTGCAAGATACTATCAGATGCTCTGATGGTTTCTGGTAACTTATTCCACACATGCGCATATCCATAGAGGAAGAAGTTAAATCGTATAGACCAACGAGTTTTGGGTAGTGCGAATGAGTGTGGCTTTTTGCGTAGAGGATAACGTGTGTCACCCAGCGGTTGAAAATATCTTTCAATAAATAAACAAATATTTTATTCTCGACAAAGCGAGACACGCCTTTTGGGCATGATCAGCATATTGCATTATTGTACATGATAGCGGAATATGCAGCACCAACAGTGGGAGTAGTAAAGTTGGAGACAGTAGTGTGGGCCCATAGAGCTCAAAGGTTGTATGTAGTCTATGTACACAGAATGCGAGAGGTAAAAAGAGGTAAAAAGGGTGGTCAGATCACTTATATGGTATGTTGATGAGGAATTAGTCCGATGAGGTCCCGTAAGCAATGTAGGTCAGTGAGTGAAGTATGAGTAAACGGGTGGAAAATACTTAAGAATAGTGGTATGTCACTAGTCAGATATGTAGGCGTGTTCGTGCGAGAGTCGATATATGCACAGAACTTGTAAATGTGGTGTCAATCAACTTGCCAATGTGTTAGGGGCGGTGACTTTATTAAGTGGCGAGTCACATCCGCCACGTCGCAGTGTTGTTAAACTGACATTTGTGGCTTTTTGTAGGGAAAACGCTTGCCAGACGAAGACCCACCACGTCCTGGAACACTGCCGACTGTGATATACATTGGCAAGATGGTATCCGACCGATTACCCTCGCGGATATTCGCAGTCACCTAACGCCAATTTGTTTCCTATGGCTGTGTAGTCGCCTTCGGAGTCCATTACAAGTGGTTGGGGCTGTTGAAGTCGGACGACTCAGGTGACTTGTATTGAACTGATCAGTTTCCTATGTTCTTTAGTGTGTCATGATTATGAAGTGCGGGTTTTTCGTTGTTCTTTATTGAATCCGTGTCCATGGGAGCGTCGCAGGTACGTCTTCAGCGGTGTTCGGTGCAGGGAATGTTATCCTGTAGAACAAGGGTAAGAGGAAAAACGGACCGAGCAAACTGCCAACAAAATTGAACAGGACTATGTTGTTGTATAAATATAAAATTTATGGTAAAGTTGTGCTGGCTGAAATCAATGGAGTGACCGATGAGCTGAGGCTAGTGGTACCTATACCGCCAATGAATAGTTGCGATATGAGCGAAGAGAGACGCCAAACAAGAGAGGAAGACGTTAATGTGAGCTGAGATGCATGATGGTAGAGCCGAGAGGCAAAAGTCAATCAGAGACCGGAAATTCGGATTTCGGTAGGCGTTACCAAGCACAGAGATAATGATTCAGACAAAGAAGAGTATCATAAGGTTGTAACTTATACCAATGAGAACTTGAGTCGATGGCAGCCGGTGCACAAAATAAGAGAGGCCTTGGCTTGAGACCTATGGGCATTTGGAGCCTCAGAGGACTGACTTGGCCAAAATGTTTTGGAATGAGACGCACAGAAGGAATGGTAACCAAAAGAGACCTGGGATGTCGCGCTGACGTTAGTGATAACTATACCGCCATTGGACTGTTGCGATATAGACCAGAAGAGAGGCAAAACAAGAGAAGGGACGTAATTGTGCGCTGAGAAGCATGAGAATGGAGCCGAGAGGCAAACCTCAACCAGGGACCTGAGATTGCAATTTCCGTAGAACGACCAAGCATGCAGATAATGTGTCAAACGGAGGCGAGCACAAAAGGCAGTTAATTATAAAATGAGAAATTTAATCGGTGCCAGCCGATCCTCAAAAGAAGAGAGGCCTTGGTTTGATGCCTATGGGCATTTGGGGACTGAGAGGCTGGAGTAGTCGAAGAGGTTTAACACTGAGTACCACAGTAGCAAAGGGAATCAAAGAAAGCTTAGGATGATGCGCTGACACTAGTGATAACTATATCGCCATTGAGCCGATGCGATATGGACCAAACAAGAGAGGGGAACGTTATTGTGAGCTGAGATTCATGATGGTCGAGCCGAGAGGCAAAATTCAATCAGAGACCTGAAATTGCATTTTGCAGGGGACCAAGCATACAGGTAATGAGCCAGTATCATGAGGCTGATTCTTATGCCAATGAAAACTGTAACCGATGCTCAAAGAAAGAGAAGCCATTGTTTAAGACCTATAGACATTTGGAGCCGGAGGCCGATGCGGTCCAGGAGGTTTAAGAGTGCGTGACGCAGTAGGAAACTGGATCAAATGTGGCCTAGTATGTTGTGCTGACGCTATGGGAACCTAAACCACCATTGAACCGATGCGATATGGACCAAAAAGAGGCCAAACAAGAGAGGGGGACGTAATTGTGATCTGAGAAGCATGAGAGTGGAGCCGAGAGGCAAAATTCAACCAGGGACCTGAAATTTCAATTTCGGTAGAAGGACTAGGCATGCAGGTAATGTACCAGACGGAGGCGAGTACATGAGGCAGTTAATTATACAGATGAGAACGGTTGCCGACGGCAGCCGATGCTCGAATGAGAGAGGCTTTGTTTTGTGACAGATGGGTATTAAGGGCCTGAGAGGCCGGACAAGTCCAGTAGGTTTAATAATGAGTGTCCCAGTAGCAAAGAGAAGCAAACGGGGGCTAGTTAGTTGCGCTGGCGTTAGAGGTACCTACACCGTCATTAAACCGATGCGATATGGACCAAAAGAGAGGCCAAACAAGAGAGGGAGACGATACTTGTGAGCTGAGAAGAATGATAGTGGAGCCGAGAGGCAAAAGTCAATCAGAGACCTGAAATTGCAATTTGCAGGGGTCCAACCATATTATAATGTATCAGACGGAGGCGAGTACATGAGGCCGTTTTTTATGCCATTGAGAACTTTAATCGATGTTGAAAGGAAGAGAAGTCTTGGTTTGAGACCCATAGACATTTGGAGCCTGAGAGGCCGGACTAGTCCAAAAGGTTTAGGAGTGAGAGCCACAGTAGCAAGAACATATAGCGACGTCTGGGATTAGGCATACATATAATGAATCGGACGGAGACGAAAATCATGAGGCCGTTACCTATACCATTGATAACCTTAATCGATGGCAGCCGATCCTCAGAGGAAAAGAAAAGAGGCTTTGGCTTGAGACCTATAGGCATTTGGAGCCTGAGAGGCCGGAGTAGTCCAATGGGTTTAACGATGAGTGCCATAGTTGCAAAGAGAATCACACGGGAGCTAGTAAGTTGCGTTGACGTTAGAGACACCTATACCACCATTGAACCGATGCGATATGGACCAAAAGAGAATCCAAACAAGATAGGGGAACGTAATTGTGAGCTGAGATTCATGATGGTCGAGCCGAGAGGCAAAATTCAATCAGAGACCTGAAATTGCATTTTGCAGGGGACCAAGCATACAGGTAATGAGCCAGACGGAGGCCAGTATCATGAGGCTGTTTCTTATGCCAATGAGAATTGTAATCGATGCTCAAAGAAAGTGAAGCCATTGTTTAAGACCTATAGGCATTTGGAGCCGGAGGCCGGTGCGGTCCAGGAGGTTTAAGAGTGCATGACGCAGTAGGAAACTGGATCAAATGTGGCCTAGTATGTTGTGCTGACGCTATGGGAACCTAAACCACCATTGAACCGATGCGATATGGACCAAAAAGAGGCCAAACAAGAGAGGGGGACGTAATTGTGATCTGAGAAGCATGAGAGTGGAGCCGAGAGGCAAAATTCAACCAGGGACCTGAAATTTTAATTTCGGAGTTCGAAGTTTTGATCAGCTTATAAAGAAAAACTAGGTTGGTTTTCAGTCTCCGCAGCCATAGTGGTTCCAGACCAAGCTGCTTACAGCGGCTTTGATAACTGAGCGTAGCTGATCCTAGAAGGCGCTTAGTGAACGAATGCTGGACTTTCTCAATGATCATCCTATCACTTTTGCGTGAATTAGTAAGCACTATCGAGCAGTACTCTATTATAGGTCTGGCACACAACTTGTAGAGCATGAGTCGCGACTCTAACAGGCTCATTGACTTTAGTATATAGCCAACGATAGACCTGGCTTTTGCAGAGCTATAGCTCGCTTGTTCCGCAAAATTCAATGAGCTTGAGTAGTGCACGCCGAGGTCGCGCACAGTAATGCTGTTATCCAGTGGTGTTCCGTTAAGAGTTAATATGTTTGGCGGTACAGGGCACCTGTGTTAAAGGACGTTACATTTTGTTGGTGAGAATTCTAGTTTCCACAGGTCACACCATGTTTCAAGAGCATGGAGATCTCTTTGAATGCTGGAGAGGCCATTACGTAGGCAGCTAGGATCAAATGAGAATACGACTTTTATATCATCAGCGAAGAGGTAGGGAGTGCCTTGTTGGAAGACCGGGAATACGTCATTGATGTACAGCAAAAACAGCAGAGGAAAAAGGACGCTGCCTTGGAACACTCCGCTGGTTACGGGTGTCTTTTTAGAAGTGGCATCACCCAGTAGCACTGACTGCGTCCGACTAGAAAGGTAAGAAGAAAACCAAGAAAGAGGCAGCCAGAAACACCGAATGCAGCTAATTTTGTCAACAGACTATTGTGTGGGACCCGGTCAAATGCTTTATTCATATCAAGGAAGAAGATGACCAGCGCTTGGCCCAGGTCTATGGACTGCGTAACGTCGTTTAAGAATTCAAAATGGCAAGTTTGACAAGATTTAGCAGGCATAAACCCGTGTTGGGACCTATTAATAAGGTTGCGTTGTAACAGAAAATGAAGCAACCCGTCCTTTATTATTCTTTCCATGAGTCTAGACGCAATGGATGTGGGGTTAATAGGACGGTAATTGTCAATATTTTGTCGGCAGCCTCGTTTGTGTCGTGGTATGATGGTTGCGTGTTTTCCATATAGACGGGTATTGTCCGCTCTTCATTGAGATGGCGAAGATATTTAGGAGGAGGACTGGAATATCCGGTCCTCCGAGTATTAATACGGAAGAAGGTACACCATCAGGGCCTGGATGGTGAGACATTTTCAAGGAGCAAAGTGCTCGCTTGGTGTTGTTTAAGTCAAAGTCAATAGTATGTATTTGATCCTCAGTGTACTTGTGAATCGTGGTTGGCAATGTCGAGTCATTGCTGGTGAACGAGTTACAGAAGTACGTGTTAATGCAGTCGCAGGGCTCGGCCGCATCTGTGACTATAGTTTTATCAGGAAGCAGAAGGGTAGTGATCGGAGTATATTTGCTGCCGCCTCGCTGCTTCATTAGTCTAATAAGAGACTTTGCCTTGTTGGCAGTGCATAGCGCTGCGTGTTCAGCTAATGTACGAGCATTGCTTTGTGCACTTCTCCAGGCGATTATTAGTTCGTTCATGCGGAAAATCAGATGAAAGTCTTTAGTCTTGCTGTAGCGGGAGCGCATTTTCTTAAGCTTAGTAGCTAGTTTGCGTGTAGAAGCATCATCAAGAGTCTGCCGCCTTCTTGGCTTCCTCTTTTGGGGGGCAAGGACGTCTAAGCAGTTAGTGAGGTTATTGTAAAGCTCTCTGATTGCGAGTTATCCGTACGCATGGGCCACCGATTCACCTCTGTGTCGTTCCGATTTTAGCATTGGTAAAATCGATAGTTGTTACTAGTAGAGAAGTTATACGTCAAGCACGTAGCTTGTACCTTGCATACTTTAAACCTTACCATACGCCATTTTATAACGTTTAATTTTATAAATTGTAGTTACAGCCTCATAACTTTACTTTTAATTTAATAACGTTTCGAACGTTTGAAGCTTTCTAACATTACTTTTGCAGCCATTTATGCCTTATTAATGGTACATTCAGTTGCAAAATAAATGCCTAATTTCACAGCTTCGCGTTCACAGATGTTCGGAACCTCACCACTCCTATTTCACTAACGTCATTAGAGAATATGGCGGTCCTGAGGATCACCGCTAAGTCGGGCTTAGATCTGGTACATTTGTAACTTGGTACCAAATAGCTTGTGACTGTGTTGCTTTGGTACGGGCTGACTGTCGAAGACCACGGTAGGATTGACCTGTACAGGCTCTGGCTGAATTGGAACAACAGTAGAAGTTCGTGTCGTTCTGCTTGAGCGCCTGGTTGAGACAGCAGGTGATGGGATGCTAAAAACAAAGAATAATTTAATAGTTTGCGAGTCATCCTTCCAAAGGGGCCATGTTAATCTTCCTGTATTTTTCCAGTTTTAGTATATGTTCCGCCGACTAGTATGGCTTGCCTGGGTGGAAATGTTATATATCCAAGTTTTACGTTGTAACTTGCGGACACTGAAAATTTGCAACTGGTGACTTTTATACTTGTAGATTTACCACAGTATCTTTTAACGCCTTGGCTAAACCTTTTTTTCATAAGCTTATAAACGTATAACTTTTACACTCATAACTTTTACTACCTGTAACTTGTAACTTCATTTGCAAAAGGAATTCAGCATTTCACCTTTCCGCATTCACGGTTGTACGGAAGCACAGCACTCGTATTTCTAGAGTCGCCGTCCACGAACGTAGCTGTACCGCAGACAACAGCTGTAGTTTGAATTCGCCCATATCGTTAAGCTGCTGGTCCCGAAGAAATTAGCCTGCTGCTGCAACACTGATGCGCTACTGGCAGCAGGAATGCGGCACCATCACACCATGTTTCTCGCTAATCGCCATCATCCTACTTAGATAAGTTCCGGCCATGAGACAAGGACGACACTTGCCGAAGCTTAACGTGCTTCATGCTAATTGTATTGGAATAAATAAGTAAATAACTAAAGGGTTTATTCTCGTCATTGCGAGGCACACCATCAAGGGCGTGATCATGGTATTACAGACACATGATCGGCAATTGCACAAATTAGTACATTTTGACCAATAGTATAGGAATTATGTGTGTGTTGAGATGTAAAACTATGTTTAACTGTGTATTTGGAAGGGAACATGTTGTGTGAGTGGGTAAATGTGACTGTGTGCATTTTTTAGTTGTGTTCGCCATCAAAGAGTGGAATCAACGGCACGCTTCGAATCGGATGACGTTCGTGATGTGTGAATGATCCTCAGGAGAAGGGAAGAGGCAGTGACTTTATTAAGTGGCGAGTCACATCCGCCACGTCACAGTGTTGTTAAACGGATACTTGTGGCCTTTTATAGGGAGAACGCTTGCCTGGCGAAATCCCACCACGTTCTGGAACACTGCCTCCGAACCAGTTGCTGGAACGGGATTTACCCGAACCACCCAGCTGGCACCACGAGGAGGTTGTTCGGCTAGCCAGCTTGTTTGGCTAGCCAGCTGTAACATTTGAGTTAATTTTACCGGTAACAAATCTATGCGCCTTTGATCTCTAACCGATGTTCTCTCTAAATGACACTTAAGAAAAACGCATAGACTTGCAAGTCTGGATTACCAGACTTATCTCGAAGCTGCGTTTTCCTGCTCTATGTCATACTTGGGCCCGAAAAAAGCCAAACATTTTCCATATCTTATTGCCGCCATATACTGGCTGCCTTCCAGTCGCTTCTGTTTTTGATAAGCCGTTATGCAACAGTGCTATCCCACTGTACTTTATGTTAATCACCTAGTAAGTTTAAGCTCACTGGGTTCACCGTTTTCTTTTAGCTCCACACTTTTCTTCGCATTTCAGTTTCTTAGAAAGTTAGTGTTTTTGTGTTTTCGGCTACTTTATCAAACGCATCTATCACAGTTTCATTCATGCTTATAACTGACGAATTTGGTGACATGCTACACCATCCATATAAATTCTGATTGCATGTGCCTTGAAACTTTTAACTTTCGACAAATAAGCGTTGCTGTTGTTCGGCGATTGACTGCTGCTCCATTGCACTGATTACTGCAGCATCTGTCTGCACTTTAGGAAATTTTCACCTGGGAACCGGGCAATCGTAGTCACTTCTTATTTCTCATGATCGTAGATGGATTAACTAATGAGGACGCTTAGGTTATCCAACTACTTAAGCCCAAGATTAAGTGAAGCTCAGCCGGTTTCACGTTTAGTCTTTAGGTAGCCGCCTTAGTTGTTGGTTGATGAAGACAGCGTAGGTAGTGCGCTTAAGCGCGTCGCAACCAAATCCGCATTCTAGACCTCCTTATGCGCTATTAATTAATAATTATTATTATTGCAATTATCAGGCTTGTCAGAATGCGGAATGTGGAGTTCAGCATGACAACTCTGCGGTCCAGCCTTTTTATGTGGCATTTTCTCCTCAAGATGTGTGCAAAACGTTGCTGCGGGTAGCGTTCAAAGTTTAGAATAGTGTTAACATTTTCCAGCCAGCTACTCGACTGGAAGGCGTGCTGAATTCGAGGAATGCTAGCCTAGAGCTCAACAGCACTTGCCCGGCCGATGAGCCATTTGTTTGCCTTGGGTGGTTTCAAACGGTTTGTCTGAGATCCACTTTCACCTTGCTGCACCCATTTTAGTGGCACACGACTTAGGCCTAGTCGTTTCAGGTTCCTTCAGATAGTGCGCAGCGGTTCTCGTGACTTGAAAAACAAGAAGCGACAGGTAGGTCTACACGCGGGGAAATTAATTTCAAACCTGGTTGCTTTAAGCGAAACCTGCATGCCTGCATATTACACAGATGCAGACGCCTGATAGACAAGCAAAGTGTCTAAGATTTTAGCATATATTGTCCATTAAAGAGGGACCATGCTCCGTAGCCATGCTAGCAATTTGGGGTTTGTGTTCCCCTCTTCCACTCATTTTCCGGAAGCGTAGTTGGAAGTCCGGCCTTTATATCCGGATGAGCAAATCACGCTTAGTTGCATGACTTTCCGCTCTCCATGGACTGTAGCCCACCAAGCGTGGACTTCATTTGAACAATCCTCACTCCGACAACCTGAATGAGCGAAATCCCAAGCGCGCAGCAAGTTGCAACAATTTAGTAATATAACTAAGCAACTGTATACCAAGGCACATTTACATCCAACTAAATAACTTTAAATTACTAATTTTATATTTTTGATGTTACACGAGGCACGCCAACGACGCATGATCCACTACGTACAAGCGAATCTGTGGCGTTCCAGTTAAGAACAACTTTGGCCTTGACATTGAGAATGAGCAGGTAGGTGCGTTCCCCGAAACGCCATAAGTTTGTGATAACTGTTCGACCTCATAATTGATTCATTGTTGGAACAGGTTGTTAATGCAAATGTCAAAATATTAATAATCACCTACTTGGTTACAGGAACTTCTTCCAAGTAAATGTTCTTCTTGCCTGAACCTGATCTATTGCGCCGTTAATCGCCGTAGTCTGCTATTCATGTTCCTTCCTCTGGTGTGGGATGACTTCTCATATAGCCGCACTGGGTTCCAATCCTGTCCCGTTTGGCGATATGTTCAGTAGGAGGGTAGGTGTCAGTCGCTAAAGGCTTTACCGTCCAGAAGTTGAATAGTTGATCTGTTTCATGCAAAGCATCTGTGGGAAACCTGGAAGGAGTCGCAACCGACAACAGCAAGACAAAGGGAAATGCCATCAGAATGCACACAAGGATATGTATGAAAAGCAACAGAACGCTGAAAGTTGAAACGATATGCACACTGTGAATTGGTCTTTATATATGTTACGTAAAAGTGTTATTCGTGTGAACAAATGACGGGAAAACATTCAGGTTCGCGATGGGGTTGGAGGCCCTCTTGCAGCTGTTTACAGCCATCATGCTACCTTGCGCGCGCTTATTACTCCGAACAGCGTTGTGATATGAAGGTAGCACAGGCAATATGTTATCTGTAAAAACGGAAGCCTAACCCAACTGCTGCACATAAATAAAAGCAAAAGTTGTTGCTCGGGAATTGTTTATGGCTGATGAACGCTTCGCCCAGCTAGGCAAGTTTGTTGCGAACGTTTTGGCACCAGTCGAAGTGACAGCATCAGCACGTTATTGAGTAGCGTGCAGACAGTAGTGTAGCATAGGGTAGCTTTAATGAGAGTGAGTCGGGTTTGGTGCGTTTGCGTCTTTCTAAGCTTCAGGGTTTAATCCCGGTGCTGAGCGGTCCTATTGGCTGGGACGTTTCTCCGTGCTCTGCTTGTTGGACAAAGAGATGGACTTAGAGCTTGAGTTCACTGAATTGTGCCTTGTAATCTTTGCCTGGTCACTTTAATGCTTAATAACGCCATCCGTTCTTTGTGTCAGTTATAAATAAATAAATAAATATCTTTATGCTCGCTGAGGCAAGACACACCAATACAGGCATGACCAAAAGATTATCAGAGCCACAGATTCAAACTGAGCGTATATACACCACATGACGTAGATTAGGGTTCGCAAAACACACGGTTGAATAACTGGTGCGTAATTGTCATATAGGAAAGTCGCAAGAATAATGGGCAAGTCCACTGGCGTCAGATAGACGTGTGGAGCAGAAGCAATCTAAAATCTATAGGTGTTTCCGTTACCGAAAGGCTGGGTGGGATTTCAACTAGTTCAGGATATTGATCTCTATCATTCTGTGTGCTTGTGAAGCCGATAAAATGAATGCTAAACATTGGTTGACGAATGCGTGTAGTTTGGTTCATATGTCCCTGTGTTCATAGAGTTTAGTTACCGGGTTCTTGTCGGTGTTTGTCTGCGGCTTTATTTTGGTAACGCGACACGTCCACCGCGTCGCAGTGTTGTTAATCAGGTGTGTGGCTTTTATAGGAAGCCCCTCTTCCAGGCGAAAACGCACCAGGTCCTGAAACACTGCCGTTGACCACAAGTGGAATGGCAATGCGCCAAAGGCAACGCCACGTTGCAATCGGTTTTCTGCACGGCTAATCGCAGTCGGGCTGCACCCGCTTTTCTATAGGATGAGCGAGACTTAGGATAAAAAAGCTTACTGTTGGAATCGGCCGTACTGGACGGAAATAAGGCTCAGAGAAATGAGGGTCGGGTATTTCATAAGTAGTATAATCGTCCAAGCAGATAACCCACGGGTCGGGTGGGCTTCACAGACAGGTCCAAGAATAAGGAACACTGCCGTTAAGCAGAACGCTTGCAGAGCGACAAGGCTTTTGTTTGACCACACAGACGTTGAACGGTTTTAATTTCCAATTGTTCAGACTAGTGGAAAACACTGCTCAAGTGGTTTACGGAAGTCTCCAGAATAGCCAAAGCAATATTTTGGTGAAGGTACAGCAGATATCATATAAAAGCCATAAGATCATCAGCAGATCACACTGCCGAGTTTGCTAAAGTATCCATATTATATTAGCGCCAAGTAGTTAACGATATTGCAAGGGCAGCACTCTACTGTTCAGTTGGACGAGACATAACGTCATAGGATCACAAGTAAGAAGGATTGTTACAATTAAATTAGGCCATTGTCATGTTGACGCTCCGGTCAGGCGAGGACTTTGAACCCAACGGTACAAACCAGTTGGAGGTATGAATGGGATGGTTTACTGTATTCTCCAGAATACAGGTATGGCAGGACGCAATTAGTTGGGGTGCTGGTTCCCCTACCGTACTGCGGCGTTTGCTGTTTTCAGTGCAAGGTGTCGGCTAAAGGCATTAGCTGTAGAGAGCCAAGCCCAAAGAAATTCCATCATATCTTATGTATTCTCAAGCGCCGAAATCTTCACACTTTTTAGGTCGTAGTGGCGTCAGTATTGCTGTTCATTTCAGGAAACCAGCGAATGCGGACCATGTCGCCTTAGAACGGCTTTTTCCTCGGTGCTTCGTGCACGGAGCTTCTTTTCAGTTTGTCCTATGTACTACTTATTGCATTCCGTATATTTTACTTGGTTGACAACATTGTTTTGTTCGCTATGCTCGACGTTGCCGTTAGGTTTGGAAGTCAGTTTCCTTCATGTGGTACTTGGAGTTGGGTCGCCAAAACTTTTGTGACAGTAGTAACCACCCTGTCAGTTCAGAAACGTTCTTCATGCACCTGAGCACCATTCCTTTGTTTGTCTGTGCTCGTAACTGCTGCGTTTGCTGAAGCGTACGTAATTTTAAGCTAGTTCCGATGAAGTTTCTTGGATAACCTTTGTTTCGGAATAGACGATAAAGCTGGTTTTCATCTGGCCTTCTCAATTCAGCTGCGCTGCGGTGTGTACCCCCTCTTCTGAAAGCGCACTGAATGCAACTCCTTCTGTGGCTAACGGGTAGTTGCTGTGGCAGTTTAACATTTGTGCTGTATGCGGTTTCTCCCGGTATAAATTAATTGGTATATACTCGGTCACACGGTGTACACTTGTGGCGTGCTCAAATATCCATACAAGCATAGCTGCTCTGGAATAGTATAACATTTTGTTTTAATGCAAGGTCTTCCCGAAATAAATGAATAAATATTTATTCTCGACCACGCGCAGCACGCCTATGGAGGCAAGATCAGGTAGTTTCAATTGTGCAGACTTTACTTGGCAACTGTAACTGCGACAACAGAAAATTGTTCATATTTAACTGGATTGGAACTGTACAACGGTGAAAAGGTGTAACCATAACTAGGCTGATGTGAGATCGGGTTCGCAGCTAATAATAGCTTAAGAATCCTGAATGATAAATTGCACACACTTGAAGAGCAAGATCGAGAGGTGTGACGATATGCTGGGTTCTTGCTTACGTAACGAATGATCAACGGTGTGGTGGTAAAGAGATGAGAGTATGTGCGCGAACTCGTATAAGGATGAGACGACAGTATAGGCAGATGTATAAGTTCCTGTGTAACGAACGTATCTAGAGTGGTGACGCTAGTTTACCTGCCAGTGTGATGTTATGCGCTATGACTTTAATCGATGGCGAGTCACCTTCGCATGTTGCAGTGTTGTTAAACCCACATTTGTGAAGTTTTACAGGAAGAACGCTTGCCAGGCGATAACCCACCACGTCCTGAAAAGCTGCTGCGGAGCCAATGAACGGCAAATTGTAACTGGCTGTGCTTCATGTTGTGCGTTTATTTACTCAATTATTCGCAGTCAAGTTGCGTCCCATTTTTTTGTTGGCTGATGCTTTGGGCGCGAGCCTATTTCGTTCCTATATCTTGTTCTGTCCTGACTGAATGGCTCGGCAAGATTGGTATGTTATGAAAGGAATATTATTTGAATGTGATGTGTTGCTTGTCTGTAGAACCGCGGAAAGTCTCCAAGGGATATCCAAAGAAATATGTCGAAGCCATGGAGGATGGGATATCGTCCCGAAAACAAGTCGGAGGACCTCCCTGGGTAGTTTGAAAAATGGGTTGGAGGCGTAGATAGCCACGGTTAACTGCAAGTGCAAAGTGGGGTAAAGAGCTTCGGCTGAAGGTATCCAGTAGCGAAAAAGGTCGAATTCAATTGTTCTGACATTGTATCGGCAGGAGAATGTGCCGTCCGATTTCAACAAGAGAGCTCCAGGTAAGAAGTATATATGAAAGATAATGTTTGGCGAATTGAACCCAGCTGTTCAGACCTCAAGCAAATTCTATCCTTGGGAGTTAAAGAACCGGATGCCTAGTAGGTAAGTTGGAAAAGCGGCGGATAACCTTCCACACGTTGCCGCGAAATATAGTAACGCAGCAGTTATGGACCATTCCTTGAGTGCACGACGCCGTACCTGTGACAGTCTCCGGAAAGAAAGGCAAAAAACAAAGACAGCTACGCAGACAAGCGAAAGACATTCAGCCGGAACGCAGTCGATCCATTTCATTAATGGCTGAACTATTGTACCACTATATTTAGAAAAAGTTATTTAAATATCTCTTATACACATGTGTCATAAGTGAGAAAATACAACGAGAAGCGAGCAGGTCACGGATCGGTAGAGGATAACAGGCTATTCCAACTGAGAAATGAAGAAGGGAACAAAGAGTTTAAGGGTATTAAGGCGCATATGCCCAAGCTATGAGACACCATGGGCGGACGGGATATGCGGATTATAGAAAAAACGTCGCTCAGAGGAACCTACATGGAAGCTTTGACTCAGTCCTAAATTGGTAGGAATATAGGAAGTCAGTGAGGACAAACACCTGAACGTTAACGTTACATGAAGGAGCAATGCAACAGAAGACACGAACTGGAAAGAAAGGCCTTGGTAAAGAGGGTTCTACTGAGAAGAAGCGGAAAAGCTAACGGCATTCTTCAGGTGATGGTTCATCCTTTTTCATAAAAAGCTGGCTGAATAATGCCCAGCAGTGTGATTGAGGTAAGGGGCAGAGCTTTGCGCCGCAATAAATAGATAACATAAAGAGAAAAGAACGGGGGATGCGGGGCACCAAGTGTTGGGACTAGCGAGCTTAAATCGTTTACGTCTCGAACAGCTGAAGTGATCAGAAAGCAAGCGAATGTGCAGACGGGGCTAGAACAGAAGTCCGTGAGAGGTCAGCGAACATACCAAGCAAACAAAACCGGATAAGTCAACACGCTGAAGCTAGTCCGCCAAATTAAGTTGGGAAGAAAAGTAATGAGTGTCATCAGAAAAACAGCAGTACGCGACGAAAGTGGCTATATGAAAAGGTAGGTAGCATGTCTAGCAAATCTCTCAGGCTGCGGGACAGAGTGCGTTGCAGCAGCGCAGCCTAGATAGTTTAGGTCGCGGATGTCTGGAAGTAAGCAAAAAGAAGGAGATTAGTCAGACGAGGCTAGATTAAAGCCAGGCGGGGAGAATTATCTGTTTACTTGAAAAACGAACGCAAACAGAGAGCGCGAACAGGAAATAATGAAGTCGGCTAGGAAAAGTCAATATTGAGGAGCAACAAACAAGCCTATAAAGATCTCAGGTGTGGTGCACAGATCTTTTGATCTGGCGATGGTTCATCAGTAAGGTCTCAGTAGTCGGAAAGCAGGAGACCAGTGAGACGAGAATGGAATGTCGGCTCAGAAAGTGAAGGTCGTATATTAATGTCGGAATGCTAACAAAAAGCATCTTACGAATACACATGTAAGGAAGAAAGAGGAGATAATAATAAGGAGCCATCCTGACCAGCAATGCTCTTAAGATGAGCGTAACAGTGCATTGCGCTGGCATAGCCACGATCAATAGATCACAGAAGTCCGAAAGAGGACAGAAAGCTGGAGTTCATGCAAGTAGCTCATACGAGGTGGCATTTTGTCAGGTAATAGTCTGACCAAGGAAAAAGGTGGCGCTGGGGAGCGTAAACTTCGGTCATAACTGTTGTGTTAATGTTCAGCATCGGCGTGCTTTCGCCACGTAGTTATGTGCACCGGAGTCAAAGCAACATTTCGGTGTAATAAGCGTCCATTTAAAACTCGGGATGAACGTTACTTCCTCAAAGTATTTCCCATAGTAAAAGCGATTGCACATATTGTACGCAGAATTCTGATGCATACCTCAGCGTCTAATGTTGCTGCGCTTTTATTCAGTGGCGTCACATCCGCCACAGAACAGGGTTGTTGAACAGATACTTGTGGCTTATTATAAATAAATAAATAAATAATATATTCTCGAATTTGAAGAGACACACCAAAGCAGGCATGATCAACATTTACATGCCATTATGTTTCTCAACAAACACTTTGCTATGCATGTAATCGGCAGTAAGCCAAAAGTTGTACAGGCTTTGGAAATTTTAAAATTAATCACGAGGAATAAAGTCGTCAATGCATGACGACATGTTGGGTTCTAGCGTGCGTAGTGTAAACAGTCTGGGCATTAAATTTGCAGTGAAAACGGTACATGTAGGCAGGGAGTATCTTACTCTTGGACGTGTCAGGAAAATACGAAATTGTGATATTGTCGACTTGGCAGTATGTAGTTATGGGCGGTGACTTGATTTAGTGGCGAGTCACATCCGCCATGTCACAGTGTCGTTAAGCGGACATTGGTGGCTTTTTATAGGGAGAACGCTTGCCAGGCGAAAAACCCCACCACGTCCTGAAACACTGTCAGAAATCCGTTTGTACACTAATGTAAAGCTGGCAGAGCAGCTTGCCGACTGATTTTTACCCTCAGTTATCCGCAGTCAACTGACTTCCAATTTCCTCTGTTAGCTGATCAGGTATCTTTGGTCGTGGCGGCCATGATGGCTGAGGCCCATGGAGGGTGAGACGTTCACGAAGAATCATCTTTGTGAGTTTCCAGGTGAGCTAAAACGTCATTTTCTTGCGTAGGAGAATGCTTGCCAAACCAAAGCCCACCACCTCCCGGAATACTTCCGTAGCTGTTGTTAACCAGTAGTGCATGCCGGCCATGCACCGTACAGACTGATTCTGCACTCTGCTATTCGCACTCGGTTGACGGCCAAATTTCTTCTTGGTTGCCTGATTGGCTTGGCAAGGATCCAACAGTGGTCGTTGACACCAGTTACAGATGCGAAAGAGTCGCAGAGTCGAAAGATGTGTGGTGCAGGTGAGTACAAATATCGTTAGTGAAGGCTGGCTTCTTTTGTTTTATACTTGGCCGGTCGCGCAGAACACGTCCCGCTCTCCATGCTAGACATGTCATATGGATTGTGCGTGCAGTTGTTCTCTGTGGCTAAATACTTCCCTAAAAGGTGAAAAGGCTATTTCTTTCTCCAACGCGCGCTCCGTAGAAAGTTCTTAGTTTGCAAAATGGGATACGAATGCCTTGAGTAATAATTAAGTGTATTTGTTTCCATGGAAAAGTGAAAACTCCATACAAGGCCATCGGAAAAGCCATCAATTCGAGCGTTATTGTGGAGCAGCAAAGCTCTCCGGGGAATGACATCGGAAAAGCTCCAGTTGAATGGAGAATCAGAATGTTATTCCGGAAATGTAAGTCACCGTAGTCAAGCTGTACGTGCATCCGATAACGCACTGCAATTCCGTTCACCAACTAATGAGTACTCAAGGGCAGTCATGATTCTACACGTTTAAACGTCAACAGACTTGAAGATGAGATGCGGGTAAAGGAACTTGACCACATATAAGCGCCGCCGCGTTTATGTCTCACATATTGTGTCGTCCGCCCGTCCGCTGTCTATCATCAATGAACCCCTTTTGGCTATCGGCTAGTGAGCAAACATAAATCAAGTTCAGCGCCTAGCCGCGCCTTAGTCTCTTGGTACTATATATTCAGTCTTCCCTTACCGCTTGTAACCTCTTTGACACTTGCTCACGTAGGGTCCAGATATTTCATTGGCTTTTTCCGGCGCAGTCTACCTTAGTACCCTAACAGTACCAAGGTGGCTGCGCTCCACTCCGCTTCAACCTCATATTCCGCGAGTCCTCAGTAACCTTATTGTACGTACGCATCTGCCTGTTTAATGTGCTTTCTTTGTTTAAGCTTTTTCTAGCTCCCTTCGGGCAAGCATCCTTGGCCGTTAGGTGCACAGCCGCTCCTTGCTGGATGCT
The DNA here is from genome assembly GCA_944474145.2 of Dicrocoelium dendriticum. NCBI lineage: Eukaryota > Metazoa > Platyhelminthes > Trematoda > Plagiorchiida > Dicrocoeliidae > Dicrocoelium > Dicrocoelium dendriticum. Next base: position 84,491,889 of record OX104068.1, on the reverse strand, counting down.
CGAATAACCCTCGCTGGCTGATACGATTTTGACATCTGCGCATATAGGAGTCCAGCTGTATCACTGGCTCTTTCCAGTTCAGCGTACTTTGGCACTCTTCCCTTGGCACCCTAGCGTGCCTTGAGTATCGTTGCGCCGCCGCGTTTTAGGTTCTAATGTACTGACGTATAACACAGCCTAAATGTATGCTTGCGTTCCGCCTGTTTGCCGTCCATTCCGCATGAATTCTTCCTTAACTCTCTTCTAGCCACGAAACAGTTATTTAGCACACAACCCCCCGATAGCCTTGTTTTTCTAGGTGATCAATTATCGCCCACGCGCGGCTTCATTGCTCTCTCCCTGGCTCAGCATAACACAGTACCATTTACTTTGCAAACTGGAATGACTTGTCGCTGCGCGTCACCACGCTTATGCCTCATGTATTGTGACGTCCTCAGTTATCTTAACGTATGCTTGCATTCCGCCGGTTCGTTGTGCATCATCAACGAACCTTCCTTAGCTATCGCCTAGTGAGCAAACATAAATCAAGTCGTCAGTACACAGCAGCTTCTTAGTCTCTGGTTTCTATAATTTTAGTCTTCCCTTACTCCTTGTAACCTCCTCGGCACCTGCTCACGTAGGAGTTCAGATCCTTCACCGGCTGTTTCCAACTCGGTCTGCCTTGGCACCATAACGTTACCTAGTATCTGCACACCTCTGCACTCCTGCCACATATTCTACGAGGTCGTCAGTAACCTTATTGTACGCATGCATCTACCTGGTTAATATCCTTTCTTTGTTTAATCTTTCTCTAGCTCTCTTCGGGCAATCATGCTTATTTCATCAGTTCAGCTCACAGTCGCTCCTTGCTAGATGCTCAGTTATCCCTTACAGGCTGCAATGTCTGTGCCACGTGCTCATGTAGGAGTCCAGTACTCTCACTGGCTTCTACCGACTCATGAGCGTTAGCACTATTCCCAAAGCACCATAACATAACTCCTGTACCTGTGAGCCTCCGCCCATTCTGAGTCGTCCGCAATTGCCTTATGCATGCATTCTGCCTGTTTGCTGTCCTTCGGTCATTTAACCTTTTTCAGCTTCCATCTGGCTTCCACTCTTATTTCAGTAGACCAGCGCACGTCCGCTCCCTGGCTTCTCTATCTAGATGTTCGTCTATCTCATATTTGTAAAGTCTTCGACTTTTCCACTGCAAGCGGCCAGCTCCCAGACTTGCTTTCCCTGGCTCTATCCACGGTACTATTATACCAGCACGAATTGAGTATCTACGCGCCGCCGCGCTTCTCTCTCATATGATGTAGCATCCTCGGCAACCTTACTGTATCCTTTCTATCGTTCAGTTTGTTACCCTTCCTTCCTTTAACCTTTTTCAGCTCCCCTCGGGCGATCTTCCATATCTATTCAGGTCAGCACACGGCCGCTACTTAGCCTCGCCTTTCTCTATGTTCAATCTTCCCTTACTCCATGCAACGTCTTAACACATGCCCATGAAGAAGTCCAGCGAACACGCTGGCTTATTCTGGTTCAGTCTACCTTAGCACCCTGGCATGATTTGAGAAACTGCGCGCTGCTGCGCTTCAGCCTCTTCTGCTCCGAAGTACTTAATAACCTTAATGTACGCGCGCGCTCCTCCAGTTCGCTGTCCTTTTCTCATGAAACCTTTCTTAGCTCTCTTCTGGTGAGTATACATAGCCCAAGTGGTCAGCAAACAGCCGCACCTTAACCCCTAGTTGCTCGACGTTCATTTATCTATTACACGGTGTAATGTCTGTGACACGTGCTCAGGTAGGAGTACAGTACTCTCACTGGTTCTTTCCGGCTGGGTGTGCCTTAGCACTATTCCCTTGGCACCCAAGCTTGCCTTGAGTACCATTGCGCCGCCGCGCATTATCTTCTAAGGAACTGACGTATTTACCAGCCTAAATGTATGCTTGCGTTCCGCCTGTTTGCCGTCCTTTCCACATGAATTCTTCCTTAACTCGCTTCTAGCCTCGAAACTTGTCTGGTCAGCAGCCAACCGCCCATGGTCCTCTCTTTTCTAGGTGCTTAATTATCCCCTACTCGCTTCCACGTCTGTGGCACATGCTCAAGTGTGATTCCTTGCACTCTCCCTAGCTCAGCATACCACAGTACCATTTATTTAGCAAACTAGAATGACTGTTCTCTGCGCGCCGCCGCGCTTGTTCCTCACATGTTGTGACGACCTCAGTTACCTTAATGTATGCTTGCGTTCCGCTTGTTTGATCTCCTTCGTTTATTTAATTTTTCTCAGCTTCCATCTGGCAAACATACTCATTTCAACAGATCAGCCTACATCCGCATCTTAACCTCACTATGCTAGACGTTCATCTAACTCATTTTCGTTCGAAGGTCTACGAACACTCCACCTGCTAGCGTCCAGCTCTTAGGCTTGCTACCCCGGCTTTATACACGGTACTGTTATCCCAGCATGCATTGAGTACCTACGAGCCTCTGCGCTTCTGTCTCGCTTGGGGTGACTTAAGTAACCTTAAGGTATGCTCACAGTTTTCCTTTTTGCCATCCTTTCTTTATTTAATCTATTTTAGCTCCTTTCTGGCTTCCTACCTCAACTCTTTAGGTCAACGCACAGTTGCTACTTCATGCGATTTAAGCTTCCCTCACGCCCTGCAACTTCCTTGCCACTTGCTCATGTAGGAGCCCTCTCTCTCACTAGCCTTCCACTTATCAGTCTACCTTTGCATCCTAGCATGATTTGAGTATCTGCGCGCGGCTGCGCGTCAGCCTCTTGCTCGGATTCACTTAGCAACCTTAATGTACGCTTGTGCCTCTCCAGTTCACCGTAGTGTCATCCTGGAAGCTTTCACAGCCCCTTCTGTTGAGAAAACAAAACTCAAGTGGCTAAGGCACAGCCGCTATTCGGTCTTTCATTTTTTATGTTCACTTATCTTTTCCTCGTAATATCTCCGACGTCTATACCTGCAAGCCTCTAACGCTCGGACTAGCTTTATTCCGTTCCATCCAACTTGGTACTATTATCTTAGCCCCCTAGCATGATCTGACAATCGGCGCTTCGCTGCGCTTTTGTCTCGTATACTGTGATGTCCTCGTCAACTAATGTATATACGGTTCGTTTTTTCTCTGCCTTTCCTTCAAATAAATTTTCTTAGCTCTGTTCTGACCACGAATCTAATCCCATCTGTTCAGCGCACGGGCGCTCCTTCCCCTCTGCTTTCTTGCTGCTGTTATACTTTGCTCGCTGCACCGTCTGTGACACTGGTTTGTATAGGCATTTAGCTATTCCACTGGCTTTTCCCGGCTTAATCTACATTAGAACCATTCCTGTAGCACCCTAGATTGACTTGTACCTCTGCGCGACGCTTCACTTTTGTCTTCTATTTCGTGCCATCCTCAGCAGTCTTAATGCATGCTTGCTTTCCTTATGTTTCTTTTCCTTTAATTGATCTTTTATAGCTCTCTTCTATTGCTTAATCTCTGCTTATCTAGTCAGCACACAGCCGCTTCTAAACCATTCCTATTTAGGTGTTCTGCTTCCGTCTTGCAGCAACTTTTTTGACCCTTACTCATATTGGCTTTCCGCTCGCGCATCCTGTGGTAGCACTATTTGTTAGCACACGCATGTCGACTTTATACCTAGGTCGTGAGAACATTTTACTTCGTAGTTGAGTCCAATATTTCCGCTAGGTTATTAATCACTGGCCTTTGAATCGCAAGTCGCGTGTTGTTCATATTTTACTTACTCATTCTGCGCTTCCTTTCAAATAAAGTAAGCTACCTGTTATACCTTCAAAGTTCCATCGCCGCCATCCCTCTGAATTTCTTTTCTCTCTTTCACCCTAATTGTTACATCGTACTAAATTGACACTTCGTGGATTGCTTACTGGTACAAAGCTCTGTTCTTTATATAGGTGTTAGAAATCTTCCTGTACGACCATTGCATCTTGTAACACGTAAAAAAGACACTTTCAGCATAAGCATTGTTTCACATTGTACATTAGTTGGTCTTAAATCCAAATGTTATAACAACTATACCAATAATCAATTCCACGCCTGTCCTTGGCGGTCTTCTCTCGGTTGTGCCTCACTTCCCTTCTCTACGGGGTCCGGAACTTCCTCGGGTTTAGGGATTGGACGGAGGAGTGACACTTTATCCGAGACGGATGCATGAAACGACAAGGACCTGCATGGAACATGGTTGTAACTCAAAGCGATTCAACTGCATTCAGCACCCCGACCATCGTCCCGTATGGATAGCTGGACAAACTGTCTTCACACTCCCGGAATGTATACGTAACCGGAAAAATACAGACAACGGAAACTGAAATTTATGCTCATCTGGACACTTAACAAATCGACTCTTTGTATCTTTCATCCTCAACCGGCCTCAGCGCTTAAGGCGGCCATGACCCAGCCACCTGATCAGCCAACGGAGGAAATTCAACTGCGAATAAACAAAGGCGAAAGCAGTCGGCAAACTGCTTTGCCAGTTTTACACTAATGTTCAGCAGGATTTACGGCGGTGTTCCAGGACGTGGTGGCTCTCCGCCTGGCTAGCTTTCTCCCTATTAAGAGCCACAAATGTCCGTTTAACAATACCGACGCGGCGGATGTGATTCGCCACTGAATAAAGTCCTCGCTAAGAACTACACGCTGGCAAGTCCACTAGAGTCATATTTCAATATTTTCCTGGCACTACAAGCACAAGATACTATCTGTCTACATATACCGTTTTCCCACACACTAATACTGCTTTGACGGTCTGCACTATACTCACTTGTAACCAGAATCTCATCAACTATTGCTGACTTGATTTATCACCTTACATCCTCCCGCACCGTCGCCTGTACACCTTTCAAACAACGCTGATTACATGCATAACCATGTGTCTGTTGCAAAACCCAAATGCTTGCACCTTTTGCTCCTGCCTGGTTAAGTGTGTTTCAATACATTCGAGAGTAAGCCAGTTATTATTGATTTTCTAATTGGTTGCATGCCCGGGAGAATAAGCCAACTTAGCTGTGGCAGTGAAGTTACTCACCACAGAATTATTTCTCTTCCGTTGTGGAGCAGTGGGTCCACGTAAACCTATTGCTTCAGCTGTGTAAGTTGTGATATTGTAAGTACGAGGCGAGTTAAACTCATTTTTGTACCCAGTGAGACTGGCGTTTCCAAAAGAGCAGAAAGAGTTCCAATTGGAACAGTGAGTGGGTTCCTCGTATCCCGGAAAGTGCATCAAGTTTCTAAGCCAGCTGGCTATTGAACGTGGGTCAGCTAGTCCCAGTAGAGAAATCCTCTTGTTGTGGCCGATGTAACTTAAAATATCGGGAGAAAACGGCCAACGGACAAGAGGCAGCCAAACGGACCGACAGAAGTGAATCAGGGAACACTATCTAAAGGCTGATGGCATGCAACGGTGCCTATGATAACTTAAAAGCTTTGTAATGTTGCTAACTATACATGGTTTGCAAATGCATTCTTTACATCACGTAGCCGGTGTGGCTCAGGCTGAAACTACTACGTAGGTAGGGGTTGTACACGCACGGTCAAAAGACCAACATAACAAAGCGTGTTTACAAAATTGAGCGAAAAATATGCTATTTTGGGTGAAACATATATAAACCGATGATCACGTTGACAGCAGGCCGAATGTTAGAGGCCGCCTAGGTAAAACTAAGTCCGACTACATTGAGACCGAAAGCGAGAATACCCAGTAGAAAAAGCAACGTACCAAGAAGTAAAGGAAATGCAGAGAATCGACGAGGATGGGCCGAATGCGGACGGCAGTGCGTAGTGTACTTAGTGAAAATAATTACGTTGAAGCGCTCATAATTCCATAGTCTGAAAGCCGTCAGAATATAGCAAAAAGGGTCAGAGGGTACCAAAACTGCAATGCAATAGGAGTCGTTAGACCGGATATCGTCAAACTAATAGGCAAATGCGAACAGGAGGTAAAGAGGAGACGCACATGAAGAGAAGTAAGGTGAACATACTAATGGAAATGATAGCCAAGAAACACCTAGCAATTGTCCGAGTGCCGCCAGTAAGCAGGAACGAACTCGGAAGTCGCACGAGGATAACATAGTTTGGCGCAATGAAAGTAAGCCGCACCATAGTGGAAATAACAACGAGACAATAACCGGTAAGGACTTAGCCAAGAAGAAAACAAAAGCAAGCTGGTTCTGCAAGCAAGTGGAAGAGAGCGAAGTCGCTGCAAAACCATGCTCGGCGATGGCACGGATGTCGGAGTGTAGTAGGAGGGCAAATGACCGTCCACATAAGAATAGTTAAGTTCGCTCAGTGAGATTCGGTCGTGCAATTGTGGTCAGAACAACAGTAAGGATGATTCAGTGGAAATGGACAGGTTAAACAACCAAGAGGCTGTATTATACAGGGATCATGTAGTCAAGCAAGTCTCTCGAAGTAAGGAGCCCAATCAGATGGCGCTTGGTTATTTGGTGCGTTGAGATTGAGTTTTACAGGTTAAATGAAAATAAAGAGGATCAGCAGAAGAGGGTAGGAAAGAAGGGAAAGGGGCTGTTTTGACAATGGCTAAGTAAGTTTAGCAGATAATTTAAGCAATAACAACATAGTATAGCGTCCGCAGCGTCTAGGCCGGTAACATCCCGGTATCCTGGAAGAAATCGTAGAGAAGCAGACTGGTCAGATTAGATTTGGTTAAGGCAGGGCAGTGAGACTTGGCTGTCCGTTTGAAAAAGAATTGTAAACAGAGAGCGCAGTAAAGAAAGGACAAAGTAAAGCTGGAAACCGGTTTACTGCTAAAGTGCGGAGAAGCTAACAAACCTCTCGGGTGAAGGGGCATGAAGTGTTCAGTCTTCCGAACAATGGCCGATAATGTCACAGCAGTCTGAGAGAAGTCGCAGAGCGGGAGACGGATCAAACGAGACTGGACTAGTCGGAGCAACGCGATTGCGTAGGACATTTAATTTTTGAAGATACACGGACGGTGTCAAGAGATGGACAGGTTAGGGATTGTAGTGTCTATAACGATAACAGTGAACAAGTCCAGCAGGCTCTTAAATTGAGGGAGGTACAGCTCTGAGTCTACAATTCCTAGACGGTTAGCATTACAGTAATAGGAAAGAAGTCAAGGCGAAGCAGACCTTCAGCTGAGACTGGGTTAGGGGAGATCGCTGAGTGCTATTTGTCCGATTGAATAAGGGTTACAGGCAGAGCGTTCCGTCTGCCGGACAACTGCCGGTAATATGACATCAGTCTGAAAATGCCGGAGAGCAGGAGACCGGTCAGACAAAACTGGATTAGTCAGCACCTTGAGATTAAGTTGTACAGTTTGTATGGGAAGCCAGTCCGAGCTCTGAGTCTCCAAATGCCCATAAGTCTCCAACCAAAGCAACTCGTCTTTTGCGCATCGGCTGTTACTGAGCAAGATGATCATTGTTAAAAGCAAAAGCCTTTAGACTTGTGGCTGTCTGATTCATTTTCTGTATGCTTAGTTCTCAACCCCGAACCTGAAATTTCCGGTCTCTCTTTGAGCTTCGCCTCTTGGCTCCACTGCAATGCTTTTTTAGCTCACATTAACGTCTCGCTCTCTCGTTCAGCATTTCTTTTGGCCCATATCGCAACTCTTCAATAAGGGTCTGGGTACCCTCAGCGACAGCGCAACAACCCAGTCCACGCCAGCTTCCCTTCGCTACTGCGCCTCTAATTCTTAAACCTTTTGGATCAGTCCGGTCGCTGAGGCCTTAAATGCCCATAGGTCTCTAACCAATACCTCTCTTCTTTTGCGCAACGACTGCCATATAGTTTGTAGTGTTTACATACTCGTCTAGCAGACCGATGTTTTTCTTATTCCATCAGCACCAGCTTCTGAACACTTGAACTGTTTCGGGTCTCATCCAGTACTATGTTTAAGCATACTCTAATGTTTGGTTATTTGGCACCTCTTCTGGTCAATATCGCAACGCTTCTGGTGAAACATTTAGCACTTGGCGGTATTGTCTGTTGTTGTTGTCTGTGTGTTGTCTGTTATTTCCTTACCCTTGGTTACTTCCGGAACATGCACTAGTGTCGTTTTCCCTCCGCAGCAGTTGCAAGTATTGCTGCCTGTTCTCGCTCTTGTATTCAACACTGTACACACATCAGTCCATGCCGAGCCTAATAAAGCGTGCCGCTCCTGTATATTAATTACTCACGTTGCCAGCAACGCACTGGCTAGCCGAACAATCTCCTAGTGGTAGCAGTTGAGTAGTTCGTGTAAAGCCCGTTCCAGTAAATGGCTCGGCGGCAGTGTTCCAGGATGGGGTGGAATTTCGCCTGGCAAGGTTTCTCCCTATAAGAAACCACAGGTATCCGTTTAGCAACACTGTGACGCGGCGGATGTGACTCGCCACTAAATAAAGTCGCTGCCACTTCCCTTTTCCGGAGGATCATTCACACATCCCGAACGTCATCCGATTCAAAGCGTTTCATTGAATTCCCTTTTTGATGGCGGACCCAACAAACAAAAACACACATAGAGTCACCTTTATCTAATCACACAAAATGACTAATTCCAAATACGGACATAAACAGACATTTACATGTCAGCCGACACATACATTCCTATGCTATTTGTCAAATTATACTAATTTGTGCAATCACCGATCATACATGTCTGTATTACTATAAGCACGCCCTTGATGGTGCGTCTCTCAGCGACAAGAATAAAGTATTCATTTATTTATTTAAGTACTGAGTTATAACCAGCAGTCCATTTGAATTCAACCTTCCGCCGTGGAGGCACGCATTAGAGTGGCACGCTTAGCGTCTTCTGGGGCTGCTGCTCACACTACTGAAATTCCCGTTCCCTTTCAGCGCTGGCTCTACAACCATCTTCTCGCTATAGCTGGAGTATTCAGGCCGTTCTCGCTTCTGTTATTATCATTGAGGGCCAATTGGCGTGCGCTTTCTTCCTCATAATTAAACCGACTATTAGAATCGTCCTTTCCTTCGTCTATTTGACTTATTTGCCGCACTGTAGATGCCCTATTTTCCCCTGTTTCAGGTCTTTATAGAGCTGGCTTTGCAACCGTATTCTCGCCACAACTGTAGTAAATAAATCCCATTCTCGTCACAACTTTGACACTCCGTCTCACCCCTTCACCCAGCTGTTTCTCTAGCATCCGATTACTGAACATGTCACGTTATTACTTTCATGGGTCTCAAACCCGGCGTAGTAACTGCAATGGCCCTTATACGTGTGCGAAAGCTAAGCTCTACCACTGTCCACCGATCGCTCGAACTATAGCTTAAGCGCATATTAAACCACTCACTATGTCCTTCTGCTATCCTCAACTCATTTACTGGTTAACCACGCCTGATACTCACGGTTTCCAGACAGAACAACTTTTTCATACGCTAGGCCAATTCGGACAGCATTTTTCTCACATTCAACAACTTTCCGGTCTTGTGCTTGGACGCGAAACTACGGATATGATGTATAACCTATTCGGTCCTTTCATTGGTTTCCGTTAGCACAACGTTACCATAAATTTTATATTTAAACACTAACATGGTCATGTTCAATTTCCTTGGCAGTGTGCTCGGTTCGTTTTTCTTCTCTCCCTTGTACTTAAGGACAAATATACCAGCAAGGAACACCTCTTGGGACATACTTGTGACGCTACTCTGGAAACGGAAGCAATAAAGAAAATACAAATCACTCGAACTTCGCAATCCTAACACATTAAAGGAACCTAGAAAGCTAATCAAGTCAATACAAGTCGCATGCGTCGTCCGACTTCAACAGCTCTAAACACTTGCGGTCGACACCGAAGGAGACTACACAGCCATGGGAAACAAATTGGCGAAACGTGCTTGCAAATATCCGCGAGGGTAATGGGTCACGTGCAGTATTTTTAATATCATATCACCAGTCGGCAGTGTTCCAGGACGTAGAGGGTCTTCGTCTGGCAGGACTTTTCCATAGCAAAACCCACAACTATCTGTTTAACAACAATGCGATGCGGCGAAGATGACTCGCCACTCAATAATGTCACCGCTCCTAACACACATTGGTAAGTTGACTAATAGCATATTTACAACTTCCGTGCATATATATGCCCTCGCAGTAAAACGCCAACGTATTTGATCAGTTGCATGCAACTATTCTTAAATACTCTTGCGTTTATTTCATCCTGCTTCACTCAACTGTCCCGCGTTGTGTACACATTTTCCTCGGGCTAGTTCCTAATCAACATACTCCACATTAGTGATCTGTTTCTTACCTCTACATTTCGCATTCTGTGGACATAGACCTCGTACAACCCTTGTGCCATATGGGCCCACACCACTGTCTCCAACTCTACTGCTCCCGGTCTTGGTGCTGCTACTCATGCTACCATGTACAATGTTGCAATATTCCGATCATGCCCAAAAGGCGCGCCTCGCTTTGTCGAGAATAATATATTTATGTATTTGTAGAAAGTAGAAGCCACGATTAAAATTCACGCACCATAATGTGCCTCCACGGGGAATCGAACCCCGGTCCACGAATTTCCGGTCCGCTGCTCAGCCACTGAGCTACCGAAGGCTGACGATTAGGTGCGCAAATTTTAATACATCACTTCTGCTTCGTGCGCGACGTGTTATTAAATTTGCGCACCTAATCGTCAGCCTTCGGTAGCTCAGCGATAGAGCAGCGGACCGGAAATTCGTGGACCGGGGTTCGATTCTCCGTCAAGGCAAATTATTATGCGTGAATTTTAATTGTGACTTCTACTTTCTACAAACTTTACACGACTCACAACCATCCAAAATTAATCTACCGTCGCCCATTGGACATCCGAAGTACAGGTACTTCGGTCCGTTGGGAAGTGACGGGTGAGTGAGTCAATCTGCAACACCAGGACAGGTACTGTGAGCTCCTTGGCACTATGTCGCGCACTAAGCAGAAGCCATGTATTAAAATTTGCGCACCTAATCGTCAGTTCGCGGTACCTCAGTGGTAGAGTAGCGGATCGGAAATGCCTGGACCGAGGTTCGATTCCCCGTGGAGGCACATTATGGTGCGTGAATTTTAATCGTGGCTTCTACTTTCTACAAATACATAAATATATTATTCTCGACAAAGCGTGGCACGCCTTTTGGGCATGATCGGAATATTGCAACATTGTACATGGTAGCATGAGTAGCAGCACCAAGACCGGGAGCAGTAGAGTTGGAGACAGTGGTGTGGGCCCATATGGCACAAGGGTTGTACGAGGTCTATGTCCACAGAATGCGAAATGTAGAGGTAAGAAACAGATCACTAATGTGGAGTATGTTGATTAGGAACTAGCCCGAGGAAAATGTGTACACAACGCGGGACAGTTGAGTGAAGCAGGATGAAATAAACGCAAGAGTATTTAAGAATAGTTGCATGCAACTGATCAAATACGTTGGCGTTTTACTGCGAGGGCATATATATGCACGGAAGTTGTAAATATGCTATTAGTCAACTTACCAATGTGTGTTAGGAGCGGTGACATTATTGAGTGGCGAGTCATCTTCGCCGCATCGCATTGTTGTTAAACAGATAGTTGTGGGTTTTGCTATGGAAAAGTCCTGCCAGACGAAGACCCTCTACGTCCTGGAACACTGCCGACTGGTGATATGATATTAAAAATACTGCACGTGACCCATTACCCTCGCGGATATTTGCAAGCACGTTTCGCCAATTTGTTTCCCATGGCTGTGTAGTCTCCTTCGGTGTCGACCGCAAGTGTTTAGAGCTGTTGAAGTCGGACGACGCATGCGACTTGTATTGACTTGATTAGCTTTCTAGGTTCCTTTAATGTGTTAGGATTGCGAAGTTCGAGTGATTTGTATTTTCTTTATTGCTTCCGTTTCCAGAGTAGCGTCACAAGTATGTCCCAAGAGGTGTTCCTTGCTGGTATATTTGTCCTTAAGTACAAGGGAGAGAAGAAAAACGAACCGAGCACACTGCCAAGGAAATTGAACATGACCATGTTAGTGTTTAAATATAAAATTTATGGTAACGTTGTGCTAACGGAAACCAATGAAAGGACCGAATAGGTTATACATCATATCCGTAGTTTCGCGTCCAAGCACAAGACCGGAAAGTTGTTGAATGTGAGAAAAATGCTGTCCGAATTGGCCTAGCGTATGAAAAAGTTGTTCTGTCTGGAAACCGTGAGTATCAGGCGTGGTTAACCAGTAAATGAGTTGAGGATAGCAGAAGGACATAGTGAGTGGTTTAATATGCGCTTAAGCTATAGTTCGAGCGATCGGTGGACAGTGGTAGAGCTTAGCTTTCGCACACGTATAAGGGCCATTGCAGTTACTACGCCGGGTTTGAGACCCATGAAAGTAATAACGTGACATGTTCAGTAATCGGATGCTAGAGAAACAGCTGGGTGAAGGGGTGAGACGGAGTGTCAAAGTTGTGACGAGAATGGGATTTATTTACTACAGTTGTGGCGAGAATACGGTTGCAAAGCCAGCTCTATAAAGACCTGAAACAGGGGAAAATAGGGCATCTACAGTGCGGCAAATAAGTCAAATAGACGAAGGAAAGGACGATTCTAATAGTCGGTTTAATTATGAGGAAGAAAGCGCACGCCAATTGGCCCTCAATGATAATAACAGAAGCGAGAACGGCCTGAATACTCCAGCTATAGCGAGAAGATGGTTGTAGAGCCAGCGCTGAAAGGGAACGGGAATTTCAGTAGTGTGAGCAGCAGCCCCAGAAGACGCTAAGCGTGCCACTCTAATGCGTGCCTCCACGGCGGAAGGTTGAATTCAAATGGACTGCTGGTTATAACTCAGTACTTAAATAAATAAATGAATACTTTATTCTTGTCGCTGAGAGACGCACCATCAAGGGCGTGCTTATAGTAATACAGACATGTATGATCGGTGATTGCACAAATTAGTATAATTTGACAAATAGCATAGGAATGTATGTGTCGGCTGACATGTAAATGTCTGTTTATGTCCGTATTTGGAATTAGTCATTTTGTGTGATTAGATAAAGGTGACTCTATGTGTGTTTTTGTTTGTTGGGTCCGCCATCAAAAAGGGAATTCAATGAAACGCTTTGAATCGGATGACGTTCGGGATGTGTGAATGATCCTCCGGAAAAGGGAAGTGGCAGCGACTTTATTTAGTGGCGAGTCACATCCGCCGCGTCACAGTGTTGCTAAACGGATACCTGTGGTTTCTTATAGGGAGAAACCTTGACAGGCGAAATTCCACCCCATCCTGGAACACTGCCGCCGAGCCATTTACTGGAACGGGCTTTACACGAACTACTCAACTGGCACCACGAGGAGATTGTTCGGCTAGCAAGTGCGTTGCTGGCAACCTGAGTAATTAATATACAGGAGCGGCACGCTTTATTAGGCTCGGCATGGACTGATGTGTGTACAGTGTTGAATACAAGAGCGAGAACAGGCAGCAATACTTGCAACTGCTGCGGAGGGAAAACGACACTAGTGCATGTTCCGGAAGTAACCAAGGGTAAGGAAATAACAGACAACACACAGACAACAACAACAGACAATACCGCCAAGTGCTAAATGTTTCACCAGAAGCGTTGCGATATTGACCAGAAGAGGTGCCAAATAACCAAACATTAGAGTATGCTTAAACATAGTACTGGATGAGACCCGAAACAGTTCAAGTGCTCAGAAGCTGGTGCTGATGGAATAAGAAAAACATCGGTCTGCTAGACGAGTATGTAAACACTACAAACTATATGGCAGTCGTTGCGCAAAAGAAGAGAGGTATTGGTTAGAGACCTATGGGCATTTGGAGCCTCAGCGACCGGACTGGTCCAAAAGGTTTAAGAATTAGAGGCGCAGTAGCGAAGGGAAGCTGGCGTGGACTGGGTTGTTGCGCTGTCGCTGAGGGTACCCAGACCCTTATTGAAGAGTTGCGATATGGGCCAAAAGAAATGCTGAACGAGAGAGCGAGACGTTAATGTGAGCTAAAAAAGTATTGCAGTGGAGCCAAGAGGCGAAGCTCAAAGAGAGACCGGAAATTTCAGGTTCGGGGTTGAGAACTAAGCATACAGAAAATGAATCAGACAGCCACAAGTCTAAAGGCTTTTGCTTTTAACAATGATCATCTTGCTCAGTAACAGCCGATGCGCAAAAGACGAGTTGCTTTGGTTGGAGACTTATGGGCATTTGGAGACTCAGAGCTCGGACTGGCTTCCCATACAAACTGTACAACTTAATCTCAAGGTGCTGACTAATCCAGTTTTGTCTGACCGGTCTCCTGCTCTCCGGCATTTTCAGACTGATGTCATATTACCGGCAGTTGTCCGGCAGACGGAACGCTCTGCCTGTAACCCTTATTCAATCGGACAAATAGCACTCAGCGATCTCCCCTAACCCAGTCTCAGCTGAAGGTCTGCTTCGCCTTGACTTCTTTCCTATTACTGTAATGCTAACCGTCTAGGAATTGTAGACTCAGAGCTCTACTTCCCTCAAGTTAAGAGCCTGCTGGACTTGTTCACTATTATCGTTATAGACACTACAATCCCTAACCTGTCCATCTCTTGACACCGTCCGTGTATCTTCAAAAATTAAATGTCCTACGCAATCGCGTTGCTCCGACTAGTCCAGTCTCGTTTGATCCGTCTGCCGCTCTGCGACTTCTCTCAGACTGCTGTGACATTATCGGCCATTGTTCGGAAGACTGAACACTTCATGCCCCTTCACCCGAGAGGTTTGTTAGCTTCTCCGCACTTTAGCAGTAAACCGGTTTCCAGCTTTACTTTGTCCTTTCTTTACTGCGCTCTCTGTTTACAATTCTTTTTCAAACGGACAGCCAAGTCTCACTGCCCTGCCTTAACCAAATCTTATCTGACCAGTCTGCTTCTCTACGATTTCTTCCAGGATACCGGGATGTTACCGGCCTAGACGCTGCGGACGCTATACTATGTTGTTATTGCTTAAATTATCTGCTAAACTTACTTAGCCATTGTCAAAACAGCCCCTTTCCCTTCTTTCCTACCATCTTCTGCTGATCCTCTTTATTTTCCTTTAACCTGTAAAACTCAATCTCAACGCACCAAATAACCAAGCGCCATCTGATTGGGCTCCTTACTTCGAGAGACTTGCTTGACTACATGATCCCTGTATAATACAGCCTCTTGGTTGTTTAACCTGTCCATTTCCACTGAATCATCCTTACTGTTGTTCTGACCACAATTGCACGACCGAATCTCACTGAGCGAACTTAACTATTCTTATGTGGACGGTCATTTGCTCTCCTACTACACTCCGACACCCGTGCCATCGCCGAGCATGGTTTTGCAGCGACTTCGCTCTCTTCCACTTGCTTGCAGAACCAGCTTGTTTTTGTTTTCTTCGTAGCTAAGTCCTTACCGGTTATTGTCTCGTTGTTATTTCCACTATGGTGCGGCTTACTTTCATTGCGCCAAACTATGTTATCCTCGTGCGACTTCCGAGTTCGTTCCTGCTTACTGGCGGCACTCGGACAATTGCTAGGTGTTTCTTGGCTATCATTTCCATTAGTATGTTCACCTTACTTCTCTTCATGTGCGTCTCCTCATTACCACCTGTTCGCATTTGCCTATTAGTTTGACGATATCCGGTCTAACGACTCCTATTGCATTGCAGTTTTGGTACCCTCTGACCCTTTTTGCTATATTCTGACGGCTTTCAGACTATGGAATTATGAGCGCTTCAACGTAATTATTTTCACTAAGTACACTACGCACTGCCGTCCGCATTCGGCCCATCCTCGTCGATTCTCTGCATTTCCTTTACTTCTTGGTACGTTGCTTTTTCTACTGGGTATTCTCGCTTTCGGTCTCAATGTAGTCGGACTTAGTTTTACCTAGGCGGCCTCTAACATTCGGCCTGCTGTCATCGTGATCATCGGTTTATATATGTTTCACCCAAAAAAGCATATTTTTCGCTCAATTTTGTAAACACGCTTTGTTATGTTGGTCTCTTGACCGTGCCCATTTCTGACTTATTGCTCTGTGAATCACTTTCCACCGGCTGCTTGCTCCGGATGAACGGAAGTAGTAGGCAAAGTTGATCTTTGCAGCCGGGTTACTTCCAGTTTTATCAGAATTCGCCGGAGGTTGCAGTGCGGATTCCATACATATTGGGCGTCTAGATATGTTATATTCTGTTCCGGGTTGCGAAATTTATTACTTTGATAAATAACGTACGAAATGCCTATCAACGTAAACACTGGCCTATTAGTCGTTAGGCACTCGCGGATCAGTCTCCTGTGGGATCTATATCATTGTGGTGTACCGATGAAGCCTGCGATGCAGGTGCCATCCAAGGGAACAATTTCCATCCTTGGATACGATGCCTGCCTGCCGCCAATAAAGTGAGACATCAGTTATTTCCTCTTAGGTGGGCGCTGAGCAACGCTGAGACGGATCCATCGTTCCCCTTACATGAAGCAGCGTTTAACCCACATATACAGTGTCCTGGTCAGACGTCGTCACCGTACAGCCGAAGTAAAATCAGGTGTATGGAAAAGATGCATACGCTTGGGACAAGGATGATCCATCGTCGACGAAGAAAGTCGTAGGAATATCGTCTACGGATGAGAACATCAGGAACGGTAAAAAGGAAAACTGCAATCGGTTCACATAACCTTCTCACCTATGGTGGCGGCTCCACGTCACTGTCACATGCAGGGTTACAAAGCATAAGTCGGACCCACAGCCGATTTAATTGCATCTGTTTGCCGTTAGCAGTATGTTTTGGGGAGCTAACCCCGTCACTTACCTTATGCCGTCCAGGTCAGTCAATGCTTGGCACCCCCAAAAGGAGGATTTCATACCTCATCCAGTTTGTAAACGTCCCACGTGTCCCAAGTTATCCGTGATGTCACCTTCCTCTTATAACGCATGTCATGGTATCCACATGCTTGTATTCTCGATCTACGACACCGTCTCAGCGAAGTCATCACGTGTGCGCTGTTGCCAGTCGTCGACATGAATGTGCCATTACACTTAATGCGTCTTTACATTGCAGGTACCTGTGGAGGCCGTTCCACAGTCATGTTCCCCCACTTCTTTCAAGGATCCACTAACCATCTCTCAGTGTTCTCGAATCGTGGGTAACGAGCCATAAAGCAGCTCACCCACGAGGTCGGGAATATTTGTGATTGGTTTAAACATCAGACGTCTGCAGTGTGTCTGCTTCCTTTCGTTCCACAGTGTATGCGTCGAAGCCTATGAAACTCCTTGCAATACCAAAGGTTAGTAACGTGTTGTGAACATCGCATTCGTACCTGTAGCGTGTTTACGTTACATCAAACACCGTGACGGTTTATCACCGTAACACCATGACACGCATAACTTCACCTCCACCGATTAATTTTCGCGTACTCATTTTCCCGTATAACATGTCTCCTGCTACTCATGATTGATGCCTGCGGTGGGTAACAGGAATTCTAATCCCAAGGACGGGGTAATGCAGTCCAATGCACGGCTGACTTACCAACTGATGGGGAGATGGCTGGTTTCATCGAGATGAATCAAGATGCATGGTAATAGAGATCGCAGTACACGTCTTAGTCAGGTATTTCGTGAAGAAGCGCCCGGTGTTCTCCCAGTTGCCGTGACGCATCCTCCAGTTACATAACTAACAACAAACGCGATAGCCAAAGGTTGACGGTGACTTATGCACAGCATACACCTCTTGCCTGTGGTTGCAAAGTTTAGGATGAGGGTCTGGCCAACAATCACACGTACGGCAGCGGCCATGTGATTATTCAGTGAAACATGGTCACGGGCACCTTTGCTTTGCTATCATAAGTTATCTCTCATATGGTTGGCGGCATCCGGTTTCGGATTTGCCTGTCACTGTGGCCAGCCACAGGACGCCTGCGCCTACAGAGGGACCATGGATGGCTTGCGCTGCACCGCCCACAGCTCCAACCACACACCCCATATCCAGTGTAAACCCGAAGGAATAAGACGGGGAGGCATGTGGATGGGAACCACGTTTCATCAACGGAGCCGGCCCACACTCCTTCACAGGCAAACACAAGCACACTGTAATTGGGAATCAAGCGCACATATATTAATATATATAAATATATATGTATATTTATATGCACCATGCTGAAGCTGATGTTGCATTCTCGATACTTGTTCACCGGTGTTGCGCCAAACCAAATTACAGTTATAAAAGGTCTTCTTAAGCTGGCTAAATTTCATTCCACTTTGTTTGGTGTGTTCTGCCTACATAATTAATGCTCCAAGCACTGGCCACGTTGCTTACGCTAATTGCCCTTATATTTGGTTATTTTGTTGCGTTTACAGCATTCCTAAGTAAATTGTGGATAGAAATTGGGTGTTGCCCACCAGAAAACACTGCACAACCACGACGCGTTTCGATGTAATTTTCATCTCATCAGGTGGAGACAGCAGGATTTGAACCCACGACCATTGGAATAGCTGCCCACACCAATACCCCTTTGGCTACCGGGTCACGGTGGGCAACCTATTTGTCACAACGGTCTCCAACTGATGAGATGAAAATTACATCGAAACGCGTCGTGGTTGTGTAGTGTTTTCTGGTGGGCAACACCCAATTTCCATCTGCTTTGAGTACGGTCCCAGTGATCGCCGTGACTAAGGCTCACTTCAATGTGAACCACAGTCCACCATACTGGGATTGCGCGTCGCAATCCAATCACACAACGTGTAAGTCCAAACTTGACCCTCCAATTTGTCATTACCGTTGTGACAAATAGGGTTGCCCACCGTGACCCGGTCGCCGAAGGGGTAGTTTTGTGGGCTGCTATTCCAATGGTCGTGGGTTCAAATCCTGCTGTCTCCACCTGATAAGATGAAAATTACATCGAAACGCGTCGTGGTTGTGCAGTGTTTTCTGGTGGGCAACACCCAAGTTCTATCTGCTTTGAGTACGGTCCCAGTGATCGCCGTGACTAAGGCTCACCTCAATGTGAACCACAGTCCACTATACTGAGATTGCGCGTCGCAATCCAATCACTCAACGTGTAAGTCCAAACTTGACTTTCTTAAATTGTGGACATTTATTACTTATCGCGGATTTATTGCTGACCAACTTACTTCATATGGAAATTTAGGGAACAGTTCTGTCACGGTGTAAATAAATAAATAAATAAATAGGTATATTTCTAGACCTGCTAGAAGCTGCACCCTAAAGGGTGCAGATCGGTGCTTACATTTATCCAATGCTCTTGCATGGAAGTTGGCAAAATATAAGTATATGTTCATCGTTAGCAATTGCAAATGCATTGGCACTGTTTAGTATACAGCTACTGGGTCGCAGGCGCCCACCTTGACATTTTTCTGGTTCCTTCGGGCGATATTGAGCTCCTTGTCTTATATTGTGAAAACTTCGCGGAGGTGTAGTTTGCCTTTTCTCCTTGGAACAGAATCCAATTTGCCACAAGTTCACCTTAAATTGATCGCACATTAATTGGCCACTCAGTTGCCCCAATTGTTGTTGCGCGCATGGAAGAAATGAATGAAGGGATTATAAGGCATACGAAAAGTTAAAAACAATTCTATATGCAAATCTATATGCATTATTGCATTTATTGTATTTCAGCTTGTCGTTTAAAGTGAATGGCTGTTGCTTGATATCTCCCGTGCGGCTGGCCTTGATATACATGTAGACAACGTGCATACCTAGCTGTTACCCACCACTTCGTTCAACTGGCTCCAGACGACAGTTGGTCGTTGCTGGAGGGAACGGGGTGCACGGTCCTTGTGGTCGTGCTATGCTCGAAGAGTGGTTCCATGCACTCAGTGTGGAGTGGACTACGGTCCAGCCACCGCTTTGTGTGCGGTTGATTCCCCCAATACAGCGTGCTTGTGTTTGCCTGTAAGGGAGTGTGGGCCGGCTCCCTTGATAAAACGTGGCTCCCATCCACATGTCTCCCGGTCTTATTCCTTCGGGTTTACACCGGATATGTGGTGTGTGGTTGCAGCTGTATGTGGTGCAGCGCAAGCCACCCATGGTCCCTCGGTTGGCGCACCCGTCCTGTGTCTGGCCACAGTGACAGGCGAATCAGAAACCGGATGCCGCCAACAATATAGTGAATGGGCTTATTTAAAAGTGCCAACGCTGTGCTCGCACCATCATCTTCTTGATAACTGGCACGCAAATCATATTAACTCGCAACGTCTTCATAAGCTCAGTTACACATGTAAAGTGCCCATAAACTCGCGCAAATTTATCACTGGTTATGAAAGAAATATATATATATATACATATGCATATATATATAAATATGTACATAAATGCAAGTGCTCATTTGGGCATGCCATTTCATGTACCCTCATTCGTTGCAAGTACGCATGCATGTATCCGGCTTTACTCTCCTGCCGTTTTCCTCCCTCACCTTTCCCGTCTGTAACTTTCTGCCTGCTTTTATTTCTTATTATCCTTGGCCTTTTCTCTTATTGCGCACCAATTTGTATTCCAACGGCTTACACTCATTGCGCCTATCCAAGTTATCCTCGTGCGCATGATTTCATTCGCTCTGAGCTCGTTCCTGAGTATTCGCGGTCGATTGCTAAGTGTTGCTTGTCTAGTACTTCCATTAGTATGCTCAACTTACCACTCTTCCTATTCCTATGCTCTTCACCTTATGCTCGCACTGGTATACTATTGAGACCGTACGGTCCATATAGACACCCAATGCACGGCAGTTTTGGCCCCCTGTGACCACTTTCCTAGATTCTGTCGGCTTTTGGACTGTAGAATCATGAACGCTTTAGTGTAATTACTCTTACGAACTACTCCTCGTATTACCATCAGCATTCATTCGCTCCTAGCCGATTCCTTGAAATTCCCTTTCCTCTTGGAATGTTGCTCTACCTATCTTGCTCCCGCATTCGGTCTCAACCTAGTTGTCCTCAGTTTCATCTAAGATGCCTCTCGCATTCTGGCTTCTGCCGTCATCATCGGTTTACCTGTTTCTCTAAAACCATCGCATCATTCGCTTAACTTTTGTTAAAACGCTTTGTTATATCGGTCTTTTGACCCTGCGCATGCAGAACATACTTCCCACGTAGTAGCTGTAGTCTGAGTCACACCAGCGACGTAATGTATAGAACGCGCTTGCGAATTATGTATACTAAACAAAATTACATAAGTTTGAATGAATCATAGGCACCGGTGAGCGCCACCAGTTTGTTATTGCTTCTTGATTCATTGCTGTCTCTGTTTGGCCACCTCTTGTCCGTTGCCCGTTTTTCCCGAGATTCCCACAGGTACATCTGCCAAAACAAGAAGGTTTATCCACTGGGACTGGCCGACCCATCCTCAAAACGCTTGATCCTTTCTCCAGGAAATGTAAACCCCACACACTGGTCCGAATGGAGCTCATTCCGCCATCCCGGAGGCGCTACCTTCATGGGGTCTAAACAAATGGGTTTAGCTTGCCTCGTACTCAGAGAATAATTTACTCACCTGGAAGAATATATGTACATGGATCCCCCGTTCCACAATCGAAGACAAACAACTCTGGCGTGATTACCTTCACTGCCTCAAACATTCCTATTCGCCAGTCACCTGGAGCTATTCTGATGTCATTTCACGGACAGCGTTGCGCACGTATACGTGGCTATTCCGATGGTCATCCATGGAATTTTCACTTGGCTACGGAAACGGTTACACTTACTTACATTTGCAGGAATCCCAAATTCAATTTGCGGAGAATGGCGTTTTTACCTATTAAGGACATATTCAGCCACATGAAACAACTTCACTCACCGACCCCATGACAAGTCCAGCGTGGATAGCTGGACATGGTTTGCGAGCCGAGCATGAATATAATAGAAGAGCCGGCCTCTATTAACAGTGTGTTTACTCACCTGCATCATTATCATTCGACTCTTCGAATCTTGCATCATTGACCAGCTTCAACGACTGCTGCCGTATCAGAACTAAGCCATTCGGCCAACCAACGAAGAATTTTGGCTGTCAACCGACTGCGAATAATAGAATGCAAAATCGGTCTATACGATGCATAACCGACTTGCACTACTGTGCAACGAAAGCTACGGCAGTGTTCCAGGACGTGGTGGGTTCTCGCCTGGCAAGCGTTCTCCCTATAAAAAGCCACAAATGTCCGCTTAACAACACTGCAACGTGGCGGATGTGACTCGCCACAAAATAAAGTCACAGCTATGCATTTCACACTGACGCAGTCCTCAGCCTTCTACATCGAACCTGTGCAACTAATTCTGCCATGAAGAATGCTTTGTTGGAGCACAGATCATCTCTATCTTGTAATGGTTATTGGTTGCAAAATCCTTGTTTAGGCTCCTGTGCTCACGGAGCACTACCTGGCGAAATTACCCACAACTTGTGTTTTTGACGGATTTTTGCGCGCCACAGCGCCATAATGTCCCTGGGTCTGACTATTACCTGACAGTATGCTCACTCATACGGACAACATCTTTTCTTTTGTAACTTTCATTAAAACGAAATGTTTTAACATTCCACAGAAGCTATGCTTGTGTGCATATTTGATCACGCCTTTACAGGTGTGTCTCGTTTTACCGAGAATATACTATTTATTTATATACCGGTATAAATAGCTGTATCCATATGTACAGGTATGCGTATATAATCGACAAATATATGGTTGGCGGCATCCGGTATCGGATTTGCCTGTCACTGTGGCAAGCCACAAGACGCCTGCGCCTACAGAGGGACCATGGATGGCTTGCGCTGCACCACCCACAGCTCCAACCACACACCCCATATCCAGTGTAAACCCGAAGGAATAAGACCGGGAGGCATAAGGATGGGAGCCACGTTTCATCAACGGAGCCGGCCCACACTCCTTCAAAGGCAAACACGCTGTATTTGAGGAAACATGCGCACACAAGGCGGTGGCTGGACCGTAGTCCGCTCCACACTGAGTGCATGGAACCGCTCTTTGAGCCTAGCACGGCCACAAGAACCGTGCACCCTGTCCCCTTTAACAACGACCAACTGTCTCCTGGAGCCGGTATGGACGAGGTAGTGGATAATAGACAGGTAGGCACCTTGTCAACATGCACATCAAGCGCATCCACACCGGGGATATCAAACAACAGCCAAACACTTGAAAGAGAGAAAGAAAAAGAGAAAAGCTCGATTAATTCATAAGGAAACGGTTATATAATCCCTAATTAAATAGCATATGTAATAAGTTCATTACAAACAAATCCTAGCTAAGTGCACGAGGTCAGGAATTATAGTTCACGGAATGCCCCGAACGCAAAAATGTTATGGAAATCGAATACAATTGGCTTAGGCGATGTGTGCAAGTTCATGAAATAGAGTACAGGGAGATATTTATATGAGGAAGAAAAGCATTAAGGTAAAAACTGTAAACCCACCACCTGAAATAAAGAGACTTAGCATGCAAGCACGCGGTTAGTAAATGGAATGCAGCGTGCCTACAAACGCTGCGCCGGCTCGCCGTAATTCTCTGTAGGACCCGTCGTCGCTTCTGTAATGGCCCCAAATAACATAGCTCATGGCCCACTAGACATTTATATGAGAAAGAAAGGCATTAGGACAGAACCGAAAACCCACCACCTGAAATAAAGAGACTTAGCATGCATGCATGCGGTTAGTAAATCGAATTCAGCGTGCCTACAAACGCTGCGCCGGTGCTGCCTACGTTCACTGCGGGACCCGTCGTTGCTTCGGCAGTGGTCCCGAGTGACCTCTCTAATGGCTCACTAGGCCTGCCTGACTAAGGCACTCGCGACCGCATGTTTTACAGCACAATGCGCTCGATGTCGATGGAGTACAATTCATCGGTGCTTGCCGCTTCCGCAACTGACGCTTCTTCTCTGCATGCATGAAGGCTTTCTCCCGCACTTCAGCAACTGCCTTCGTGATCAGATCGCACCATTCACGCCGATCAACCGCCTTTGATTCCCATGATCTGCAATCAAGATTAGAAAGTGTGAGGCTCACTTTAATCATGTCTTGGTAACGTAACTTTGGTTTCCCCACGTGCCGCTTCCCGATACTCAGCTGACCGTATAAGAGTTGTTTCGGTATCCGCGTCGAATCCATACGGCTCACATGACCGAGCCATCTCAGGTGTCTCAATAAAAGTATGCAGTCTACTGCATACACCCCACTTCGGCGCAATACTTCAGTGTCTGCAACTCTGGCGCCCCAGCCGATCCGCAGAATTCGTCGCAGACACTGCTGATGGAGCCGCTCGAGATATCGCACATCCCGCCGGTACATCGTCCACGTTTCACTGCCGTATAGAAGAACGGACAGTACCATGGATTTGTACACCATCAGCTTCGTGCCAATGCTAAGCTGATGGTTGTTCCACACTCGGTACTCAAGCTTCCCGAATGCCGCTGCCGCCTTCGACACGCGATTACGCAACTCAACGTATAGCTGCTGATCAGTCGACATCACACTCCCAAGGTAGCGGGAGCTGGTGGTAGTTTCCAATACTTCAGCACCAATGCTGCTTTGCGGCAATATTGAAGATTGCACCTCCGGTGAAGGCTGAAAGAGACAGACAGTTTTGCTTGTGTTGATGGTGAGCCCGAATTTGGCCGCTGTCGAAGCCACAGCACTAGTCATGTGCTGCAACTCATCCGCGTTGTGTGAAAACAACGCACAGTCGTCAGCAAACAGCAACATACGGATAGTTGTCTCACAGACTACAGTTCTCGCACCGAAACGACGGATGTTCAGCAACCCACCATCAATACGGTGCTCCACACGAACACCGTAAGTACAAGCAGCATCAAAAGCACAAGACATCATTGCATGAAGATAGATATTAAACAGAGCAGGAGCTAACACACAGCCTTGCTTCACACCAGAGACAACTGCAAAAGCATCCGAGGTCTCTCCACTCAGCTGCACCCTCGCTCGCATACCACTGTGCAGACATTCAATTAAACTTACAAACTTACGCGGGCAACCAAACTTACCCAACACCAGCCACAGTGCCTCGCGGTTCACCGTATCAAATGCCGTGGTGAAATCAACAAAAAGCGAGTACAAAGGCTGGTGTCGTTCTCTGCACTTCTCTTGCAACTGACGAGCCGCAAACACCATATCTATAGTGCTGCGACCCGAACGGAATCTACATTGCTCTTCCGCCACGTTTGGTTCCACAATCTGTCTCACGAGGCGATTGCGCAGGATTCGGGCAATCACCTTGCCCACACAACTCAGCAAGTTGATGCCACGATAATTCGTGCAACATTGCTTGCTACCTTTGCCCTTGTACAGTGGTAGCACAAGGGCATCCTTCAGCTCAGGAGGCACCTCCTCCTCAATCCACACGCGTTGCACCAAGTGGTGCAGCGCAGTCAACAACGCGGGTCCACCGTGTTTCAATACTTCAGGTGGGATCCCGTCACCTCCTGCACATTTGCCGTTTCGCAGCTGAGTAAGTGCTCTCTGCGTCTCATCCAGTGTCAGCGTATCCGCCTGATCCGCCTTCACATCGTGCTGCTTCAGGCCATTCAATGTAGGCCAGTCGATCTCTGAACGGTTGTTCAAGAGACAGTCAAAGTGTTTCCGCCAGACCTGCATTATGTCTGCAGTCTGGGTGCAGGTAGCGCCTGAACTACCATCGATCAGTGTCCTCAGCGGCTCCAATCTCGGTCCATACACCGCCTTCAAGGAGTCAAAGAATTCCTTGTGTTGACGGCGTTCGGCGTAGCATTCCGTCTGCTTCGCCTTCTCCGTCCACCATGCATTTTTAATGCGACGGAGCTCTCGGGTCAGTCGCCGTCGAAGTTTGCGAAACGGACTCTTCTTCCCCAAGTCACTGGGGTCTGCAACATGTGCAGCAAATGCTGCATTCTTCTCTGACACCAATGCGTCAATCGTCATACTGTTGTCATCAAACCAATCAGGCCGCTTACAGTTTGCGCGCCCGATGGTCTCCTCCGCAGCAGCTGTCACCTGGTCGCAAATGTGGTGCCACAGGTCGCCCACTGTGGCTATACAGTCCACATCACCACACAGGCGTGCAGCCATCGCCTTCTCCAGCTCAGTACGTTTCGCCACAGTACCGAGGGAGAGAATGTTAAATTTACGCTGATTCACGGCGGGAGTGCAATACATCGATTTACGAAAATATATGTACAGTTTGGTCCGAACCAATTTGTGATCAGTGCCACCCTCAGCTCCACGCAGTACACGTGTCATGCGCACTTCACGCAAATCACGCTGACGTACGATGACATAGTCGAGCAGGTGAGCGTGACCACTCCGTGGGTGCGTCCAAGTTGCTTTATCACTCGCACTCAGTGCAAACCGAGTGTTCGTGATCGTCAGGCCGTAAGTGGCACACAGTGAGAGCAGCCTGTCACCGTTCGCATTCGCTGAACCAATGACAAATATTTATATATATATGGCTTACATATACGCCCTCTCTTTTGCCGCTTACACATGTACCTTGTCATCTGAGCACTTGCCAACTTATTAGTATTTGCATAGCGCTTCGCAAACACTTAAACATACCTAAACAACTTTAACACTTGTAAATATTCATCTTCACTGACACAAACAACAAACCCCATTCCGTGCATCCTCATTTAACATTACCCATTTATAGGCAAAACAATACAGTAATAGAGGATGTCAATCAGCCAGTATTCCTTTTAACATTTCTGCATGTTATTCCTTATGTTATTACATATGCACCTAGCGTTGCCTTTGTCATAACAGTTATTTCTTACTTATTTCTGCAGATTCAAAACATCACACTTAGTTTCAGGTTATCTTCAAGGCATATTCCGTAAGTTTCACACTCATAATTTACGCATCTCCGTTCATTAACATTACCCAAAATAAGTAAATTGCCTTAAAATGTTGCCTTCCATGTCGTCCAAGTACATCATCAATGCAATTAACCGTCCGTGTGGATTCCTCAACCTTCCACCTGCTGCGTTGTAAGAACTCATTTCCGTTTAAAATACAAAGACAGTTTTTGTACGTATACACGCAACATTTCAAAGCATTTTCCACGCAAAATAATGCTACCTTTCTTAAACTAATTTTCAGCGCATTCGCTTCCCTTGATTTTCCGCCACCTCGGATTAACCACTTTACCTCAGTAAAATGTTTACACATCATACCCCATGTATTACTATTAAACGATTTACTGTAATTTAGGCTACCTATACTTAGTACTATGAACGCAGTTTATGCAAGTCAAAATACGTACGTACCAGTTGCCACCACAAAAATTTAAATTTAACCGCGTACCTGTCATCCAACGATCCCTTTAATCGTATTTACATGCATTCAAAACAGCGGCACGTAGTTGCTTGCTTTTTAGCACACTAAAACACCTTCTTGAAGGTATACTAGATTAGAATGACAGAGTCTAGAGGTCAATTATTTTACCTTTTCTGACTAATCAACAAGCGTCGCTATCTTTAAAGTACCCTGCTAGGTCTGCGACTACCGGGCAGCCAGGAATCGAGACCGGTCGACTTCTTACGCTGCGACGTAGTCGCAGCACCGTTACCCCGCAAAACCTAGTGCGCAAAATATAGTTTCCTGTTATTTTATGGCATGATACCCGGCTAACTTTCTGGCTTTGCTGTTTTATTCCATTCTGTGCAGATGCGATATCGCATTTGTATAATGTATCAGTAGCCAGATACACACCGTAATCCCGCAAAACCTAGTGCGCAATAAATAGTTTATGGTCTTTTTATGACATTATTCCCGGCTATCTTTCTGCCTTTGCAGTTTTATTTAAATCTGTGTAAATGTGATATTGCAATTGTTTGAATGTGTCGGAAACAAGATACGCGTTACGAACGGGACCGTCACATCCGCCACTGGCGCGATA
>OX104068.1:84231967-84463962 GCA_944474145.2 Dicrocoelium dendriticum | reverse complement strand
CGAGTTGGCGCGCAAAACCCTTAACCGTAGGTTCCCTAACCACGTGGTCTGGAAGCGAATTCCAGCGATCTATAACTCGGCGCGATAGACGAGTTTCCGTCCTAATCCTATCAGACCGTGGTTTATGCAGTTTCAGTGGCTGACCGCGGAGATTAGGTAACGTAGCGTGACTAAATAGCCCTGACAAGTCCGGGCCAATCTTACCCGCCAAAAAACGACAAGTGAGAACCAGGTCCCCTCTTATCCTTCGGTAGTGCATTGAGTACATCCCCAAACTGAGCAAGCGTTCAGGATACGTGTGTCCCCATACACCCTGCACTAACCGAGTGCCCACTCGTAACACCTCCAAGTCCATTTTCTCTCGGTTAAGACATGGTGGACAAGCCTGAATACAATATTCCAGGTGGGGTCGAACGAACGC
The DNA here is from genome assembly GCA_944474145.2 of Dicrocoelium dendriticum. Lineage (NCBI taxonomy): Eukaryota > Metazoa > Platyhelminthes > Trematoda > Plagiorchiida > Dicrocoeliidae > Dicrocoelium > Dicrocoelium dendriticum. Next base: position 84,463,541 of record OX104068.1, on the reverse strand, counting down.
CGAAAATAGCTTCACAAACGAATTGGCCGTTAAGATTACGAAAGAGCGGCGGAAAAAACATCATACGAAACCCTCGACAAACAGCCTTTTTCCAGTTGTCTCCAGAATGAAGTGCTGAGTCTACGACTCCTAAATCAACCTGCTGAGTCATCATCATGCACGTTAGCTAGAGGTGGGAAAACACCTCCGCTATTGTGCCGCAATACATGAAGGAAATACATACATACATATAATATAATAAACAAAGGAAAAATAGAAACAACAGTTGCATGCCAGCTGAGCTACCAGCATCGGATAGGCATCGTTCCCGTAAGCTACCAGCCAGCTACTAGGCAAAAAAATTATTGTTTTACCCTACGAAATGAGATTGTAAATGGAACGGGAGGCTAAAGGAATGGGGAGGAACAAAGAAACTCACAGCATGAATGCCACTGAGGTCGGCTCCTTGCCATGTCAGCAAGTGTATCCAGACAAACGTGTTCACCGTCTTTCGGACCCCAACCAGGGAGCCGTGAAGCTCCAACCGAGGCTAGATCCGAAGTGAGGGACTTCATTCCCCTGGACCAAGTCATCACTTGGCCACCTCTCCTCTTCTTCCACCGACATCCCCGGTGAGCAAACACACGTCGAGGGAGTCGGTGGGCTGGCATGCGTAACACATGGCCGAGCCATCGCACCCTGGTGCGTGAAATAACGGTGCTGAGCGGTTCACATCCTTTTCCTGGGCCGTAAACAATGCGTCGAACATGCTCGTTACTCACGCGGTGTTCCCACCAGATGTGAGCCAAACTGCGAAGGCACCGATGAACGACCGTAACTAGCCTCTTCATGTTCGCCGAGCTTAGGGGCCAGGTTTCGCAACCGTACAGTAGGGTCGAACGTACCGCTGCATTGTACACTCTACCCTTCAGGGCGAGAGTGATGTCGCGCCGCCAACATAGGTGGCGAAGGTTACCAAAAGCACTTCGAGCTTTCGCTGTACGGCTCGTGATCTCGTCTTCGATCCCAAGGGCGCTGATACAACTTCCCAGGTAATTGAATTTCCGAACGACTTCTACCTGATCCCCATCAAGGGTCAGCACAGGAGGCGATCCCTGCCAATCTTGGAGGAACGCTTTGCACTTCGATGGTGCAAAGCAAAGCCCGAAGCGGCTGACAGCCAGTGCTAACCTGTCCAGCGCGGCTTGGCACGTCTGCGAGCTTTCACAGATGAGGGCAATGTCGTCTGCATACTCCTAGCCAAGAAGTTGTTCTCCTGGGAGTAGCTCCACACCTTCCAAGTCATGTCCTGTAAATGCAAACTCCATGGCTTCGTCAATAGCGAAGTTGAAGAGGAAAGGTGATAGCGGGCATCCTTGTCTCACACCGCTGGAGATATTGAAGGGTGGCGACAGCTTGCCGTAAGCCCTCACACTACCCGTGCTACGCGTATATAATGCTTGGATAATATTTACATATTTCTCATGCACACCTTTCCTGAGTAAACAATTCCAAAGGGCACATCGATCAACGGAATCCAAGGCACCTTTGATGTCGAGGAACACGACAAAAGTGAGCCGCCAATATGTGTGACGGTGCTCCAACAGCTACAAGTAGATTAGTCTGACATGAAAATCCCTTGCGCAATCCATGTTGCACAACACTGAGAAGGTTGAATCTATTCAGGTGGTTCTCCACTGAATCCCTTATCAGCTTTTCAAACTTCACTACTACGTCTGTCAAACTGACAGGCCGGTACTTAGCGGGTAGAGCGCTGTCAGCGCCCTTAATAATCGGACAGATGATTGCCTCCTTCCACTCAGAAGGTAGGCTGCAGCTGTCCAGCGATATTGAAAACACGCATGTGAGCGGACCACTCAGCTCAGTGGCCAATTCATGCAACATCTTCGGATGAATTGAATCAGGACCGGAACTTTAGAGGGATTAATGCCTTGCAGTAGCTCGAAGACCTGAGTCTCCGTTATGCTAAATTCAGCTAAGCAAGAATCCTCTGGAACTCTTGAAACCAATTCAACCTGTGGTAAAGAGGTCTCGCGAGCAAAGAACCCAGTATACTGATCACCAAGTATACAAACCTTGTCATAGTCAGTTTGCGCACGGGTACCGTCTGCTCGCAATAAAGCTGGTATAGACAGTTTTGCCCCGCTGCGTCTTTTAACGTAAGCAAAAACTTCTTGGGATTAGCTGCGGCCGAGTCCGCTAAACCCTGCTCGTATTTGGAGACGAGCAGTTCTGAGATGTTGCTTATATTTGTTTCTAATCTCTCGATAACTATCATAGGTGCTGGCTGATGGAGCTGCTTGGTAGATTCGCCAGCATCTAGACCGTTTCTTGAATAGGTACTTGCCTGTGGTATCTATCCATGGAGGCTGTGCCCTTAACCCTATTTTCCTTATGAGTGGAATATAGGGATTGAAAACTTTCGTAACGTACGCCTTAAATTTATCCCTGGCTAACTGGACAGAGTCAGCCATCGAGATCTCACACTTCAGAACTGAAGCCTTAGTTCGCATTGCACTAAAGTCCGCCCGCCAAATATTCGAAAGTAATTCAACAGCGGTCTCTTGGTGCCTTGAAAGAGCATCTCGAAAGGATATGCATGCGTGATCGCTGGACCCTAGAGGTGCACCGTGTGAAACGTCAGTCAAGAAGTCCAGGGACAGCGAAAACCAAATCCAAAGTAGATGGTATTTGGTTGTTCATATACCTAGTGGGAAACTCAACGAACTGGTGCAAAGGCACTTGGAGAGTCAGTTCAAGAAAGTCTGCACCGAATGTTGCTAATGCCAAAATTGCAAGAAAGATCGGCCCAACAGACTTCCGGGAGGTTGAAATCCCCTAGAACTAAACACTTATTCGCAGACTGATAAAGTCAAGTATCCCCCTGGAAGAACTTCCAGGACTTCTGTATATCACTATAACGTTAAACGACGCTGTGGTGCAAACTCGCCCATTCCACCATCGCTTCGAGGAGATGGGACCCATGCCTATAGCGACTATGACAAGGCATGCGTGCTTGGTAAGCAGTACTCAAGCGTCTTTGTACGCGAGACAAATACGTCATGCAAAGAGTTAGCTCCAAGAGTCTCTGAGGACTGTTGTCTGGATGAAATTCCTGTAACGGAGTCCCAAGTTCTCCGGTTGCTAAAAGAGGTGAACCCAACTAAGGCTTCTGGGCCAGATTCTGTTATTTATTCTCGACCATGCGAGACACACCTTTACAGGCATGATCATGTTTAGCTAACAGTGTGATCAATAATGTACAAAAGTACATGTTTGTCATAACAGTGTATGTAAGTGTATGGGTGTATATACGTATGTATTTGTGTATGAATGTAGCTTGTGTCTTTAAATGTGTCGCAGCATTTTTGACTGTTTGTTGTCGTCAGGAATGTGAGCATAAGCGATGGACGTCCTTGGGTTGGATAGCACTTTCCGGATATCCACGGGCCAGTGACTTTATTTTGTGGCGAGTCACATCCGCCACGTCGCAGTGTTGATAAGCAGACATTTGTGGCTTTTTATAGGGAGAACGCTTGCCAGGCGAAAACCCACCACGTCCTGGAACACTGCCGCCGAACTATTTGCTGGAACGGGTTAAACCCGAACCACCCAGCTGGCACCACGAGGAGGTTGTTCGGCTAGCCAGCCATCCAAAATTGTTCCACGAATTGGCAGGGGAACTCAGTGGACCTCTGACTTGTGTGTTTCAGAAGTCACTCAACAGCTGTATCTTGCCTACCGAATGGAAGGAGGCTGTTGTCTGCCCGATTTTCAAGTGTGGTGACAAAGACGCACCGGCTAATTACAGGCCTGTCAGCTTGACTAGCGTGGTCGTTAAGTTACTTGAAAAATTAGTACGAGATACAGTGGAGAACCATTTAAAAAGGTTTAACCTGCTTAGCGTCGAGCAACATGGTTTTCGCAAAGGATTTTCGTGTCAGACGAACTTGCTGGTAGATCGTGAGTACTGCGCCGAAGCCGTAGACAGTGGACATGCGGTGGATGTGGTGTTCATTGACTTCGCCAAGGCCTCTGACACTGTCCCCCATTCGCGACTCACTGAAGTTGAGGTCGTATGGAATAGCTGGTCGCGCTCTCCAGTGGGTGTCAGCTTTCTGGCTGGACGGGAACAGTGTATTCGTGTGGGAAGCAGTCTTTCGTTTCGACAAGCTGTACTTAGCGGCGTTCCGCAAGGCTCTGTCCTAGGTCCACTGCTGTTCTCAGTCTACGTGAATGACTTGCCGGAGGAGCTTGAGGTACAATCGCTTTTATTTGTAGATGACCTAAAGCTCTGGAATATTGTTGATATCCCTGGAGGTCCTATGGCTGTTCAACGAGCTCTGGGAATGGTCTCTTGTGGTTGCTGCCTATAAACCGGGCAGTGTTCAGTGCTGCGTATCGGAGCGTCTGCTTCCTCCACAAGTTATGTGCTCGATGGGAGTGAATTTTCTCACGTGACTCATCAGGTTGATCTAGGTGTCGTCCACTGTTCCACATTACACTGGAGACAACTGGAAGAAGGCGGCTAGTAAAGGGTTCCGGATGTTGTGGTTTATCCGTCGTTCTTTTGGGACCCTAACCGCTGATGTGTTTGTGAAGCTTTTCTCAGCGTTTGTGCGACCCCACCTAGAATATTGCGTCCAGGCCTGTCCACCATGCCTTGTCCGGGACAAAATGGCACTAGAAAGGGTGTTGCGTGTCGGTACTAGGTTGGTCAAGGGATTACGAGGGCCAACGTACCCCGAACGCCTACTTAGTTTGGGGATGCAGTCAATGCACTATCGAAGAATTAGAGGGGACCTAATCTTAACCTACCGTATTTTGACTGGGAAGGTTGGTCCTGATTTGTCCATGCTATTTAGTCCTGCTAGATTATCTGGTCTTCGCGGGCATTGTATGAAGCTGGCCAAACCGCGGTCCGATCGAGTTAGAGCGGAGACACGCTTATCGCTTCTGTTCTTCTGAGACAGGTCATTGGATCAAGTGATTATGTCTAACTCACAATGTTTGCATTGTGCGAAAGTGGTTACTAAGGGTATCCAGTGCATTGCCTGCAAACTCTGGGCATGTGGGCAAAAGCGTTGCTCGCAACTTACTGAACCGCTCTTCAAGACCTATGCTGAGCACAAGGGTTTGCTATGGATTTGTCGATATTGCATCGATGCTGCTGCGCTGGCAAGACGTCCGCCACATCAACATCCTGAAAGACGTTCTTCTGCTCCTTCTGCTAGGCGTGCCAGGAAGCGGAGCAACACATCTTCCATCGACGCTCCAAAGGTCGCGGTCACCCCCGCCCCGTCTACTTCTCATTCAGACCCATTGATACACATCCGGCCTGTTGAGCCTACGACGAAGTCATATGCGGACGTAGTGAAGGAGAAAGCGACTTTGGCCTCGTGTGGCCAAGGTCCAGCCACATGTGTCACCAAGGCTAAGACTAAGTCTTTGAATAAACCTGAGCTTCCATCTTCTCAGTCACAAATGAAGATAATTCTGAACAGAATCTCTGAGCTGGAAAAAGTGATAAAGGAAAATCCAGCATCTCGTAAGCCACCAATTCCAGAGCGCATTCAGCCATCTCGTGACCGCTGTCTCATCATCGTGAACGCGGCGGAATCGGAAAAGGCTACCTCGGCGGAACGAATGTTGGATGATCAAATACTGCTCGAGAGGATGATTTCTCTACTGTTTGATGCAGGCGAACAGGGAATAAACATTGTCTCTGCCTTCCGCCTCGGTAAAAAGCAGGAAAATTCCTCCAAGGTTCGACCCCTCAAGATTGTATGCGGAAACGAAGAGGAGTGCGCGCGCATCCTTCGACGGACGCCACGTCTCAAAGGCGAACCTTTCTACGTGTTACGAGACCTCTCTCCCGAGGACCGAATTAAAATGAAGAAGGCTGTAGAGGAGCTCCGAACACGCCGGGCGAGTGGTGAAACCGACCTACATATCGTGGATTTTTGCGTAGTTCGGAAGAGCACAAGAGTGCGCTGGAGGCCGATTCTTGTCACCCCCAGACAGTAAAGCATAAAAACGGACTACGCGTGCTATCTGCCAACGTACGCAGTCTAAGGAATAAACTAGACGAAATTCAGTTGCTTACTTCGGAGACTCGTCCAGATCTGATGGCCTTCACCGAAACCTGGCTATTCTCAGATATCACGGACTCGGAAGTGTCTATCCCTGGATATCACCACTCTCGGTCCGATCGCCACGGGGTGAGGTCAGGTGGTGGAGTAATTCTCTACTGGAAGACGGATCTCAAAGTACATCTAGTTGAAGCAATCAGTGACCAGGATGACAATTTCGAAGCCCTCTGGTGCCGTGTTCATGACGGATGCAGATCTCTCTTGGTCGGTGTCGTCTACAGAGCGCCATCGGGTCCCGGAGCACGCTTATTGGACTCGATAAGAATGTATGGTGGGCACAAAGACTGTTTAATCTTGGGGGATTTCAATGCACCGGATATCAATTGGGACCTACTTCTTTGTGATCGCCGATCTGACTCCTTCGACGCCACACTGCTTAAAACCGCTCTCGATTGCAGCCTCGTTCAACATGTCTTGACGCCTACTCGTATTTTCCCAGACCAGACCCCGCACATCTTGGATCTCGTGCTCTCCCCGGCCGATTCGGATGTCACGAACCTAACCGTTCTTCAACCCATAGGCAAGAGCGATCATTGTGTTGTTTCATTCCACTGGACTCGCCGTCTCACGATCCATAGCCACGGTGGTCACCGTCGAAATTTTTGGCGTGCCGACCCACTCCGTCTGAAAACGGCCGCAAGCGCTACGGATTGGGGTATCCCTGAACACATTCACCTCGATGACGCATGGAATCTCGTACTCTCCAAAATGACGTCGCTAATTGAGCAGGTCGTTCCTTCCTCCCATCGAAAGCCCTTCGCTAGAGGTCCACCTTGGATGGATCGAGAGTTGAGGTCAAACATGAATAGAAGGCGTAAATTATGGGACCGCTATAGGCAATCTCATTCAGAACTCGACTTCTCTCACTACAAGACAGTCAGAAATGTTTGTGTCTCAATGAAGCGCCAGAAACGCCAACGATATGAGCTATCCTTGGCAAAACACTCCAGCATCGCGCCTAAAATGCTCTACTCTTATTTGAAAAGAAGCACTAGAGCTGGTAATGGCATCCCTGCTTTGTGTTCCTGTGATCATCAAGCTTTACTTCACGAGGACGCTGAGAAAGCTAGTCACTTGGCTAAACAATACGCTTCTGTTTACGCGAAAGAAACGCCATTTAGTGACAGAGCCGTATCCACATTTCCATCTTCGTTGGCCCAAGTAGATATTAACACTGATTCTGTGATGAAACTTCTTCTTCAGTTAGATCCGTATAGCTCACCCGGCCCTGATGGATTGCATCCTTTGTTCCTCAGGACTGTGGCGGAGTACATAGCTTCACCTATATGTCAAGTCTTTCGTCGCTCACTAGAAGCTGGCCGTCTTCCCTCAGCTTGGAAAGTGGGTATTGTCAAACCCATTTACAAAGGAGGAAGTCGACATGATCCGGCCAATTATCGTCCAATCTGTTTGACGTCAATAGTGTGTAAAGTTATGGAACGGATCCTAAAACAAGCTGTTACTCTTCATCTTGGGGGACAGAATGTCATTTCTTCTGCCCAGCATGGGTTCAGAAAAGCACGCTCCTGTACTTCGAACTTGCTCGTTGCTAAGGAGACCTGGGCAAGGTCGCTAGACTCCGGCAAATGCTTGGACGTTGTGTTTGTTGACTTCAGCAAAGCTTTTGACAAAGTCCCGCATGAACGGCTCCTGTTTAAGCTCCAAGGAATCGGTATTTCTGGGAACCTCCTGTCTTGGATCTCCGACTTCCTAAACGACCGCTCTATGCAAGTGAAGGTGAATGACACATTTTCTGCTCCTGTTCTCATGACGAGCGGGGTCCCACAGGGCTCTGTCCTCGGTCCCGTACTTTTCAATATTTTCATCAACGACTTACCATCCACTCTTCAGACGGATTGCCTAATCTACGCTGACGACCTAAAGCTATGGATGGAAGTATCAAGCCTTGAAGACGCCGACCGATTACAAACTACGCTCAATCTACTCCATGACTGGTCGATTAAGTGGCAGTTGCCAGTAAATCGTGATAAATGCTCTGTTCTCCCCGTTGGCTCATCAAACCCATTTGGAACTTACCATATTGGTGGTTTCTTGCTCAGAAGCGCAACCGAAGAGAGGGATCTTGGAGTGATAGTGTCATCAGACCTCAAATCTATCCAAGACACCCAGAAGAGGGTCGCCGCGGCCTACAGGATGTTCCATTCTATACGTAGAGGCTTTTCTCTCCTGACCCCGGGACTTTTCCGACTCCTCTTTGGCTCGCATGTACGCCCGATTCTCGAATACGGACTACCCGCTGCCTACCCTCTCACCAAATCCGAATGTGATATGATAGAGAAGGTTCAACGGCGTGGATCCAAATCCGTCCCTGAGTTGCGAGACCTGTCGTATCCACACCGACTTCAACGACTGAACTTGTTCTCTCTAGGCTACCGCCGTCACCGAGGAGATTTGATTTTCACTCGACGTATTCTCAGAGGAGAACTGGGTTGCGAGTTACAGGACTTCTTTCAACTCAACACTGAGAGTTCGACACGAGGCCACCGCATGAAACTGTTCAAACCGAGGAATCTCCGTGTGCGGCTCAATTTGGCCTTATCAACTCGCGTGGTGAATGATTGGAACCGGTTGCCGGATCCTGTTGTTGATGCTGAGACAGAGGAACGTTTCAAACAACTGTTAGATTCTCACCTGAGCGCGCTGGGATTCTGCTGCCTCTAAGGCAGCTACAGTGGTCCTCTGCGGAAACTTCTACCGCAATGAACCACGCCATCTCCGCAATGATCGGGAAGTGAAGGAGCTGACAAAGGATCTTCCTTCTGCTTTCTATCATCCAATGATCCAATGATCCAATGATCCAATGATAAGGCAGTCTGAAAGTGAATGCATATATTTAATTACAAATATATGCATTCTAATTTTGCAACTTTATCTATATATATGTATATATATATATATATAAAGGTTTCATCAACCATTTATATACCCTATGAAAGCTCATTCCGCCGTTATGAGCATTTATCCACCACATATTGACTAGGGACCGACATGCATCTTCACTTCTCCTTCACTTTAGCTCACTTAATTAATTGCTCCTCAGGCATTCGTATATGCAACTGACGCTTTTGCGTTACTTTTCCATTATAAATACGCATTCCGTAGCAAGTCCCATATGTAAATAGGTATGCGCATATGGCATGGTTATTTGCCTATTCCCGACACATCCGTTTACCCCGTTATTTACAAATTATTCTCACAGTCATTTCCGTTCTTTTCCATTTATTTCTCGAAGTACGCCAACCATTGTGCCCAGTCGTTTCTCAAAAAAGACATCACATAGGAGCATGTGAGGTAAGCAAAATATTCATTTCCACTTCAATTTATTTGTATCACTCTTTAGATACTACCTTAAAGTGGCTATTCTGCATTTTCTGACTAGCTGAGTGCACTATTTACTTTCCGATAACCTAGGTCCAATTTAGACCCATTTATGAAATTTGAAACTTCGGGCACCTGCTACCAAGGTTACGGTAAACTATAGTACTATAAAAGCTACAGGACCCCGATTCCCTTATACATCCGCTACTGGTTTATTTAGAATGTTTACAAATTATTTATCTACATATCAGTATCCTACGCCACCATTATACTCCCGGCTGTGCCGTTTCATCTTGGCCCGCAAACTCGTTCCCGCCAGATGTGAGGGTCCTGGTCCCTGTTCATGAGGACAACCCGTTTCTGCGTTCTGAAAAAGTAATCGTTTTAATGGATGAATTTCTTGCGCAACGTGTTTCCAAGGTGGTCAGAACCTGCAAAAATGCGAAATTTGATCTGTACCATGCTTAATTACAAAGTTGAATGAAAGTGTAAAAGTTTAAATATAACCATAAGTAAGGCGTTAAAAAGGAAACGGACTATAAAATATGGTTTATGTAAGTCCTCGGCATGTATTTCATAGAAGAATTCATTCGGGGAATATATGGTAAATGGTGCAAGACCTAGGGGAATCGGCGTTGACTAGCTGGCTTATGGAAGTGTGGATTGATTTCTAGTGTAGCTTGCATATGGCTTTGTTAACCGTATAATAGATATGATGAAGAGAATCCTCGCTAATGGATAGATAAAGCAGTGTGTATGTCTAATCATGGTAAATGCGGTTTTAAGCTCTCTCTGTCTATATATATATATATATATATATATATGAGTTTGGAGTGCGTACGATTGTGGTAAGGATGATATATTGGTTCGCATTTACCTTTGGTAAATGTTATAGCCTTTAATCACGCAAGGGAAAAGGAGTTCGCAGGAATTGATGGTATGTAAGGATGTAATTGCGTAATCCGGTGATTGCTGAGCGGAAGAGGTGCTATGCGGGAAAGTGGTTTCAGGAGGCAGTGGGTTTGGAGCAAAGAATATGGCGTCCTTAAGGGTGACTGACTTTATCGATGGTGTTATGTGAAGTAGGGAAAATGTACATCTGAAAACCATCCAGCAAAAGCTACGTAATTTCTACGTCACTGGGTGTATTAACTTGAACAGAATAGTCGGTTTAGTTAACGTTAATGATACATACGCCTATACTTTAGTGTCTTGGATAGTGAGGTAACACAACGTCATACATGGGATGTAAATGTTTGGTGCAAGACGTTGTCCACATAATGCTGACGTATGTGCATGGCTACATCAATAAATAAATAAATAAGTACATGGTTTATTCTGGAAATGGTCGCGACATGGCACTGAAGTAGGCAATCCCTTGTTACGGCGGTGTTCTATTATATGACAAGTGGGCAGACGGAACGCTCAAACCATATGCAACTATTCTCGTGTAAGTTGGGAGCGTTCGGTAAGCTCATCACCCACCAAGCGAGAATACTGAAAAATGGTTCATCAACTATCGTTACAGTAGGAGGGGATGACTCATGAAGGTGAGCCTTGCTAAGTGTCAGAGCACTAAAGAAACAGTATTTAGCAATAATGGACGGATGCAACGACATGCTACAGGTTGAAAATGGCTGCGAAAGTTTAACTTACCGCTTTGTTTTTGGCGGACGATTTTGTTCGCATACGTCGCAGGGTTGCGAACACGTGTTGATGTATGAATGCCCCCATACGTTATCTGAAGATTACGGAGCCACCCACGGAACCTGTGAGCTTGTAGTCCGCCGCAAGGAGATAGCGGTAGTTCGCATACTTCCTATGGGCTGTGGGACGACAAGACACGGATTCAGGGGGTGGCCCTGAAAAGGGCCGTTGCTCCGTTCTCCAAGGAATGGTAATAGTGTGGTAACTGGAAGGCGAAGGAAGACCGGACAAGGTGCCATGATAGGATACGTCTAACGCACGCACGTAACATGAAATCTCAAAGATAAATGAGGATGGACAAGGAATGTAACCTGCGGCGTCGATTTATGTTGTTGCCACACCGCGCCAGCGGTACTTGGGAGGAGGCTCTGTTGCAGCGTGAAGTTGGAGGTCAATGGGAGGCACACAGCACGCGCTCTGAAGACAAGGTGATGATGGAAAATCAATGTTATCTAAAGCTACGTATCAATGCAACACCGCATGGCGGCTGCACGACTTGGAAGCAGGCTGTGTGGCAGCGCTAGGTAAGAACGCAGTGGGCGGTGCATATAAATGGCTCTGAAACGGAGGTGAGTATATAAAATCGATGTTACCTGTAACCGCGTGTCAATGCAACATCACATGGCGGCGGCAGGACTTGGGGGAGGCTCTGTGGCAGCGCGCGGGATCAACGCAGAGGGTGACGCATATCAGTGGCTGTGCAAGAGCGATGAGCATGAAAATCTATGTTACCTGTAACTACGTATCAATGCAACATCACATGGCGGCGGCAGGACTTGGGAGGAGGCTCGGTGGCAGGGAGAGGAAACAAGGCGGTGGGCGGCAGATGTCAGTGGCTCTGAAACAGAGGTGAGCCTTGAAAATCTGTGTTACCTGTATCCACGTATCAATGCAATATCACATGGCGCGATCAATGCAATATCACATGGCGGCGGCAGGACTTGGGAGAAGGCTCGGTGGCAGGGAGAGGAAACAAGGCGGTGGGCGGCAGATGTCAATGGCTCTGAAACAGAGGTGAGCCTTGAAAAGCTGTGTTACCTGTATCCACGTATCAATGCAATATCACATGGCGGCGGCAGGAATTGGGAGGAGGCTCGGTGGCAGGGAGAGGAAACAAGGCGGTGGGCGGAAGATGTCAGTGGCTCTGAAATGGAGGTTAGCATAGGAAATCTATGTTACCTTTAAATGTGTGTCAATGCAACCTCACATGGCGGCGGTAGATATTTGGAGGGGGCTCTGTGGCGGTGAGAGGAAAAAATGCGGTCGGCTGCGGATATCAGTGGCGCATATCAGTGGCTCTGAAACAGAGGTAAGCATAGTAAATCTGTGTTACATGTAACTGGGTATCAATGCGACAACGAATGGCGGCCGCAAGACCAGAGAGAAGGCAATGGCCGGTGCGTAGCGCGGAGTCTCTGAAAGGGAAGTTATTACAGGAAACATATGTACCCCTGTGAGCATACCAATGTCATACAAATGCGTTAATAGTGATGAATATGCGCAGGCGAGGAAATGGATGTCCCCGTTAAGAACACCGCGGAGATGTCTGAAACTGTGAAGCTTGTCATCATCATCATCATCATCAACAGCAGTACATCAGTCATTTGAACTGACGCTACGCTGTCATACAACCATGAGGACCAATGAAATATAGAATAATAAGAGGGAGAGAAGGTGGACTTACCTGAAAACCTTAATGCTGTAAGCGAACATTCAGGGTCAAGGCGCCTACACCTTGTGTAGACAACATTCCATCACAAACAGCTGGCTATCGTGCAAAGATAAGGCGGCATCGGCGAGAGCTTCCTTGCGGCTTTCACTGACCTGCTTCATAATCAGCCATTACCCCGCAGATAACTCAGCACCAAACACACTTTAAACAGACAATCCGATTAGGAGACGGCAGCAGATGCGCCACTGGTGTCGGTTGCGAGCCATGTCCTGTAAAGTCTCAAGCCAAGCACGAGGCGAGTCACGTGGACTCAAACCCGGAAGGCGAGACGGACCAATGGCACCCAGTTTAGTTGTCAGTGACTTCATTTCCCGCTGCCAAGTAAACTTCTGTTCACCTCGAGCCTTGCGCCATCCTACACCTGGTAGACTCAACAAGGCCCTCCTAGGTAAGCTGTGACCAGACATGCGTGGCACGTGCCCGAGCCAACGCAAATTATTCAATGCTATCTGTTGTTCTAGGGAGCTAGCATGATTATCATTACCTAGTACTCGCATACGCACATCATCGTTGCGGACACGCTGGTGCCTTCCGACACCAGCAATGCTTCGCAGACAACGATGATCAAAAACTTGAAGGCGCCTCAGATCTTCAGACCGAAGGGGCCAAGTTTCCCTACCATAGAGCAGAACGGCCCTCACTGTGGCCTTGTATACCCGGCCTTTCAGGCGGAGGGAAACTCCCTTCTGTCGCCAAAGATGACGCAGGTTCAAGAACGCAGCTCTGGCCTTTGCAATGCGTGAGCTCACGTCAGTTTCTATGCGCCCATCATTGCTGATGCAGCTGCCAAGGTGAGTGAATTGATCAACCACCTCGAGTTCCTCGTTAGCAAGCGTCAAGGGGTCATCAAGTGGCTGGTGGTCCTGCAGCAACACTTTGCACTTTGAAGGTGCGAAGTGCATACCAAATAATGGGACCACTCTGGATAGGCTATTCAGGGTTGATTGTGCCGCCTCAACATCGTCGAAAAGCAAGACGATATCGTCCACATAATCTAAATCAACTATCCGTACACCAGGCAGCACTTCAACACCTACATCGTGAGATTCCGCAAGGGAACACTCCATGATAGAATCCACGGCGAAATTGAACAAAAACGGGGAAATCGGGCAACCCTGTCGAACGCCACTTGTAGTCGAAAAGCATCAGCGCACCCGTGCTGTCCCTGATTGTCTCACTGACGCCTGGTTTTCTGGGACCAGTGGTGCGGATTAGCTGGAAGAGCTTCCGGTAATTGCCAACTGCTTCTGCCTCCTCTATTTCTTGAGCCCGACTGGTCCACCAGGCTTCCTTGTCAGCACGTAGGCTCCGCTTTAGTTCACGCCTAATAGCCCGTCTGGTCACATTGTGTTCAGAACCAGCCGGGAGGTGTCTTCTAGCTTCCAACAGGTTCACGGACCTCTCGGATATCCAGTGACTGGTGCGAGGACGACTGATAGTGCCACAAACAGATGCTCCTGCGTCGTGCATAGTGGCCGAGATCCTATTCTACTGAAGTTCAATATCATTAGGACAAGACAGCGAGAGTTCGCTATGTAGTGCAGCTTGATAGGCTTGCCTGACAGAGTGCTAGGACAACTTCTCCGTTGCCAATCGGGGGAGACGCTTTGTGCGCCTTCCGGTAAAGTTCATGGAGAAACGACAGCGCACCATGGCATGGTCAGAGTCGACGCAGGTACTCCAGTACGAGCGGCAATCCAGTATGGAACCGCGCCACCTGTAACTTATGGCTATGTGGTCAATTTGGGTCCATCGCTGACCAGCTACATGCATCAGTCAATCGGAGGTCACGTTGAACAAAAACCACGATTCGTCGAACTAACACTGGCAGAGTGAACGACGCCCTCATATGTAAATGGAAAAGCTGCATATAGCGGACCTCACCTGCATCCAGATATAGCGCAGGTGTGGGGGAATGCGGAATGGCGAACTCTTGTTAACTAGTCCTAATGACAATGAAATTTAGTGGAATATGATCTCCGCAGCCGTCTCAAATTGACCACAGGTCCTTTTGGTCCACCTTCGTGGACTCATATCATGCTCTTTTGTGCACGGAAATCTGTACGTCTTTTGGAGTATCCGGAAACACAAAGCACCGCAAGATTGATGTCAACCGATTAACTGATTCCTCTGTCCACACTAGCTACCAGCCTTTATTGGCATATGCACTCCGTTGTAATCCACCGCAAGAAGTGGAACAACACAGCACTTATATACGGAAGGCAATGACCATTTCCGGACAGTCCAGCTGCGGACTAACTCGACGCCAGATGAAGGGTTCCATCTCTGCTTTTTCTCTGGAGCTGTTTGACCGCCGCAAATATTGCGAGACATGGTGGCCTGAGCGTGCTGTAGAGGTGGAGACTGTTGCCCTCTCTGGCAATACTCCCAAGCTTTTGCAACTCAATCGGTCTACTGGCCTCAGGATACCTGGTGTCAGTGAGGTCAGATGTGAGGTGCATGAGTCTCCCATGATGGAGGACTGAAACAGTTCATTCGGTACTGGGAGTGAACGCTTGGTGGCTTCAACCGTAATGAACCCATGAACAACGGCCGGTCCGCGCTCGGTTTCAGGACATAGTGATCGCGAAAAGTCCTTAAAATGAAGGCTAACACCAAAGAGCGAAAGGAAAGACAGGATAAGAGCTATAAGTTTGAAAATGCATTTGGTCAGGATAAGGGGAAGGTTTCGTGTTGCCACGCTCCACAACTACACGATGAGGGATTGTCCGCCCTGATCCGGTCAGAACGCGGCTTGTGTAGCTTCATGGGATGACCGCGAAGCCAAAGCAACCTAGCCGGGCTAAATAGCCAGCAGAAGTCCGTTCCAACCTTCCCTGTTAAAATGCGGTAAGTAAGGATTAGGTCTCCTCGAAGCCGTCGGTAGTGCATGGAATACATACCCAAAGAAAGTAGACGCTCGGGGTACGATTGCCCCCGTAACCCCTCGAGCAATTTGGTACATACTCTCAAAACCCTCTCAAGCTCCATTTTGTCCCGAACAAGGCAGGGCGACCAAGCCTGGATGCAGTATTCAAGATGGGGCCGGACGAAATCTGAGAACATGTACACAAATATGTCGGCAGTTAGGAACCCGAAACAACGGCGTATTAACCACAACATTCTGAAACCCCTACTAGCGACTTTCTTCCAGCTGTCAACAGAAGGCAAAGCGGAGGAATGAAGGACACCTAGGTCTACGTGTTTGGAGACAAGGGGAGTTCCACCTCACGGAGTACGTAGCGCGAAGGCGGGAAAGTTGCTCCTATACGAAGGACAGAACACGTAGGCTGATTTATGGGCAGTAGGCACAAAGTAGACCGGTCCCAGAGTCTGTCCAGTGCATGGTGTATGGCCTCAGAACCCCCAGGAACTTTGGCAACATTCCATAGCTTAAGGTCATCAGCAAAAAATAGCGAAGCTACCCCCAGCCTCTCCAGGGAGATGGATTAGGTAGATGGAGAACAGCATCGGTCCAAGGACGGAGCCCTGTGGGACACCGCTAAGGACCGCTTGCTTAAAGCATAACCTGCGACCCACAAATACACACTGCTCTCTTCCTTGCAAGAACGCAGATACCCCGTGAAGGTTGCGACCAGATACGGCGTAGGACCTCAGCATTTTAGATACCCTCCATCGGGGTACCTTATCAAATGCTTTGGAGAAGGGAACCAAAAGCACATCCACCAGGTGGCCATTGTCTGCTGCCTCAGCCCAAGCTTCACCAGTAACCAACATAATCGTCAATCACGAAAACACTTTCCGGAATCCATGATGTGCACTAATGAGTACATGAAATCTAGTGAGGTGACATTCCAACGAATCTCTTACCAGCTTTCCAAGCAGTTTGACCACGACGCTGATCAGACTAACTGGCGTATAATTGGCTGACACACTCATGTCGCCATTTTTGAAGATAGGACAGATGACAGCCTACTTCCATTCGGAAGGTAATGTACCCATGTCAAGTGAAATCGGAAACACCATGGGCAGCGGTCCAGTCAGTTACATCGCCAGCTCATGCAGAAGCTTCGGGTGAATGGAATCAGGCCCACCTGCTTGGAACGGTTCAGTTCTTGCAGCAGTTTAAGGACTTGCGTTTACACCGCAGTACACTCAGCTACATAAGAACCCATCCGTGTCTTACAATCACAGCGCGCAGCGTTGTAATTGGAAGACACAAGCTACCATGAATGACACCCTTGTCCCCCGTTGCATTGGTTACAAAATAGTCAAGGACACATGCAGTTGGGGAAGAAAGGCAGTGCCATGGGAACTTACCGATTGGAAGGGTTTTCCATTTCCAGGGGTTCTTTATGCAGTATTCTCATACTGTTTCTGTGTATCCCTAAGGAAAAGCAACCTTAAAAACGTGAAACGGAACTTACCCACAACAACGCGCGCATGTGTATGCCGCCTCCCCATGGTATGCAGCGCAGGTTTGATGAAACCACCTGAAGCAAACATCACAACTTATCCAATCGACAATCTCCGAGCTTCCGCACGCGTCCTCTTCCTCCTCACACAAAGCGCAAACCGCGCTGTCCCCTTCATTCTCTTTTGCTTTCTGTCTCTCTTAAGCTTCGCTCGTCTGTTGACTTCTTCATCGAAACTGTAGGCATCCAATAGTGGACAAACGTCTTAATACTATGGCTGCACCAGCAACTGATTCATTCTTTTCTAGAGCTACTATCTCTGCTTAGCAACAGCTAGTCGCCATAGCTTCCGTCTAACTCTGCGGATATCCGGAGAACTGTAGGAGTAGCTCCATTCTTACAATGTTCATCCTCCTGGATTGCTTGCGTCACAGCTCAGATGTTTTGTTGACCTATTATGTGCCACCGTAGGATCCACTAGTAACCAAAGGCTTAATCCGAACTCCAATGCTGGCTATTCATCTCTCTCCTAGCGCGCCGTTATACTACTCTGGTCAACTCTTCTTGCCAATGGCTAGACATTGTTGGCTCCATGTAGCTTACAAGTAGCCACTCCCTGACTCTCCAACCTTCATTCTCTTTTGCCGCCTGTCTCCCTTAAGCTTCGCTCGTATGTTGATTTCTTCATCGAAACTGTAGGTATCCAATAGTAGACAAACGTCTTATTACTATGGCTACACCAGCCACTGGTTCACTCTTTCCTAGAGCCAATATCTCTGCTTAGCAGCAGTTAATCGCCATAGCCTCCATTTAACTCTGCGGATATCCGAAGCTCTGTAGGAGTCGCTCCCTTCTTACAATATTCATTCTCTTGGATTGTTTGCATCACAGCTCAGATGGTTTGTCGACTTAGTATTTGCCACCGTAGGATCCACTAGTAACTGAAGGCTTAGTCTAAACTCTATTGCTGGTCACTCCTCTCTCCTAGCGCGCCGATATTGGTCGTCCGTCCTACTCGCGTCAACTCCACTTGACAACAGCTAGTCATTGTTGGCTCCATGTAGATTACAAGGAGCCACCCACTGACTCTTCAACCTTCATTCTCTTTTGCCGTCTGTTTCTTAAAGCTTCGCTCGCATGTCGATTTCTTCATCGAAACTGTAGGTATCCAGTATTGGTCAAACATCTTAATGACATGACTACAGCAGCCACTGATTCATTCTTTCCTAGAGCCACTATCTCTGCTTAGCAGCAGCTAGTCGCCATAGCTTCCATTTAACTCTGCGGACATCCGGAGCTCGCTCCCTCTTACAATGTTCATTCTCTTGGCTTGTTTGCGGCACAGCTTAGCTGATCCGTTGACCCATCACTTACCTTCACTGGCCTATAGATACACTCTTCGACCCTATAGGCATACACTAGTGACATAGCGTCTGATTGGAATAGCTGCATCTGGCGACTGAGTCACTCCTAGCGCCAACATCTGTCGGTCGTCATAAATTCGGCATTTCCCTTCAGAAGTAGCTAATGGCTATTGGCCCCATGCATATGCGATGATCCAGTGCTTGTTGGTAGCCACCCCGTATCTCATTAACCTTTACTCCTTTAGAATATCTGCATCCAGTCCCTCCGCTGCCCTGCCACCAATTGATCTTTAGGACTCTCTCGCAGCAACCTATTTATTTTTGCTTATTATGCCCCCTCTCGGATTACACTATCTACGTGCTGTTCCTGCACCTGACAATCACTACCAACATTCCAACTCTCTTTGCTCTATCCCCACGCAACTAGCGACTCATATCAAACGGATACTCGTACTTTAATTACTGGTGCAACGCTCTTGTCCCTACGCAGGCGACAGCAATCCACCTATACGGCTAATGATTCTATAGGATACTCAAAAGACATTTTCAGCATAATTATTGTTGCACAGTGTACATGCTTTTGTCTCAAGCCCAAATGTTATAACACAAGACATTAACAATATTCAACTCCATGCCTGTTCTTGCAGTCTTCTCTCGGTTGTCTCTCACTTTCCCTTTTCTCTGAGGTCCGGGACCTCTTGGAGATCTGGGATTTGACTGAGGAATAGTTTTGGCCCAAGACCGACGTAACAACCCACAAGGACTGACATGGAGGATGTTAAAACTCCGCAAGGACCGACCTACAATCACCATAACCCTTGTCCAGTATGGAGAACTGGGCATATCCTTATACTCCCATACATTATACAGCGGAAAAATCTGGACAGCGGAAAAATTGAAACTTTTGCTCACCTGGACATACAACAAGAAGAAAAATCGCGATGTCCCTCTCCTCCACCGACCTCAAAAATCATGGCGACCCAGATCAAAATACCCGTCCAACTAACAGGAAATTAGAAGCCATTACTCCGCGAAAAACCGAAGGTGAAACCAGTCGTCAAGCGGCTTTACCAGTTCAACATTATTGTTCAAAATGCTTTACGGCAGTGTTGCAGGACGTGGTGGGTTTTCGCCTGGCAAGCGTTCTCCCTATAAAAAGCCACAAATGTCTGTTTAACAACACTGCGACGTGGCGGAAGTGACTCGCCTCTGAATAAAGTCACAGCCCACAACTACATACTGGCAAGTGGACTAGATTCACATATCAACTCCTCTTGACACCGTTTCAACTACACATGATTGAACCTGGAGTATCATCGTGATACACAACAGTTTTTAAACCTTGATCATGCCTAAGTTGGTGCGTCTCCATGAAACTGAGAATAAACTATCTATTTATTTATTTTATCATGGACATACGACCAATTTTCTACTATTACTGTCACTGTTGCCATAAAATGTTTGTACAGTTGTACATATCTGATCATGCCTCACATAGTCGAGAATAAAGTATTTATTTATTTATTTATTTATTCTTTGGCAGCAGTGCCTCTCTTTGTACGCCATGTGTATTTGCGGTGGCGCGCTAATGTACTTCTTTTAAGGGTCAGCAATGTCAATTCCCGTGATGTCATACTGCCTTCCACCACCTCAACCGCACGGGTTAACAAAAGCGACTTCCGTCTGCGACGCCTGCGGTCGTTGCAAGGAGACTGGGAAACACCAGCCACCGGGGACACCAATGTGATCCCTTCGCTGACGTCCCTCTCCGCTGAATTCCCGCTGTTAGGCGTACCATTGCCTGCCGTCACGTGGGTAGCTGAGGCGGAGGATGACGGCTGCATTCCTTGGAAGTTAGGCAGGTTTTCCGAGGATAACCGTTGCAGGTGTTCCAACTGCGCTGCTCGCGCGTAAAGCTGCACATCACTGTGACTTGCAAGCAGCTCCCTCACGCATGCAAACACGCCCATGGTGCGCTGGAACTCCTCGGTGCCCATGCTCAGCATCTGCGTTGCCAGAGCCGCAAACATATCCCGAGTTATGAGGATTTTTGCCGCCCGGTCAAGAACTACATCACTCGGGCATCTCACCGGCGCCACCGTCAACGTCCCTTCCGTATACTCCGAAAGCACCGGCGCAGATGTACTTATCGCTGGCAATACCCAACGGCTACCATCAAGCACATCCTCCTCCTGGTACGCTTGCAGGCTTGCCACGTGAATAATGTGCGCACATGGAATGCGCCACTGCCGATTAAATCTGCATCCGCAAGCGTTGCCATTTCTGATAACGACACGTTGCATACCAATGCGCTCGTCGTCCCCCAGCCAACAACCACCGCCTTGGTTTACGCTGCGAATACGAACCCCAACACTGTGACGCGCGTACTGCCGCCGGGCGTAGGACGAGAGCCTGCGCCAAATCACGTCCCCAATGCTGACACCGTGCTGAACCTCGCATACACCAAGTTGATCTCTGGCAAGCAGTGTTTCCTTCTCCTCAATCATGCTACTGGCACGCTGCACTATCACCTGAAACAGGTGAAGTAGTGTTGACCGCTCACTCAAAGTTTGTTTCAGATGCTTATTCTCATTTTCAATGCGATTGGTGCTGTCGCCTCCAAATAAAACTACATGGTCCATCAAATGCGCCGCCCAGCTAAGCCGCCATGAGATCCATGTACGACGGAGGTATTGGAAGCATTCTGCGCTCCGCAGGGATATCGCTTCCATAATCCGATGGTAATGCGCGCAGTAGTATGTGTACAACAACGACCGCAGCATGTTGAATAGAGCTCTCTTATCTTCCGCGTTACACAACGGAAGGTGTGAGCAACGCCGCCGCATGTCACGCATAATGTGTACCCGGCAGGAAACAATGTTCGCATTGGGGTACGCATTACGAAACGCATTCACTTGCGCGGTGCACTTGTCCATCACCAAAGATCGAGCACCGGCAACCGCGGGGGCCAAATCCAACATACCTCTCACTGCCTCCTCGTAAGCAACCTCCGTCTCATTAGGCAACAGGGCATAAAAGAAACTCATACCGAGGCCGCTAACGTCCACAAACATGCAATGCCACAGGATGTAGTCTCCGTAATTGATCTGATACGTGGAGTCCGCCAAAATTACCTCGCCGTATTGGCCCACCAATTCAAGCATGCGCGAAGCTATGAAAAGCAGGTAACGAATCTGATTACCCTCATGCATAATTTTCACCTCACCAATTCTTTGCAACAGTTGAGTCACCTCCTCCACCTCAGTGACACAGGCATTACGATGACGCCGCCGCATGGCATACAAATCCCTCCTTGTTAAACGAATGTCATACTGCTGCCGCACAAAGTCACGCATCTCCTGGGTCCGACGAAACGTTCTCATTAAGTTAAGCACCAGCCTCTCCTGATCTTCTGTTAGCCTCCGATTACACGCATAAAGCCAAGGCTTCCCAACTTGAAAGCTGTGCGAATGCCACAGATACGCATTCCCAATTTCGTAACATTCGCGCTTATACCTCACAGAAAAACGCGCAGGGCAATTGTAACATTGGTACCTACAGTAATCTTATCATGAGGCAATTGCAATGCACTTACCGCTTTCCAGTAACATTGCTGCGCCTCCCATGCACACATACAAACAAACTATACCGGTATGGGCATCCTTCCGGTAGCACCTGTCCAGTCTCCCTTTCGTACGCCTTCGCAGTTTGCACTTTCCGACGAACAAACGATGTCGCCGTTTCAATCTGAAACAATTTCAGATCCTTCTTCATCGATGCGAAGTCCAGCTAAGGACCCTTAAGCATACGTCGGAATGCAAGCGTCATCCACCATGGCTGCTACGCGTGATGCGGGTCAATGATTAACCATCGTAACGCATTTAAACCCCTTAGTAAATTGATTACCAATTGCGGTCGTAGGATTTCGGCAAGCATACTCAATCATTAATAAACAACACTATGGGTTCAATGTCGCCAAATCTACATCACATCACCTGCAACCCTGTGTACCGGAATAACACTGCCGAAGGAGCGTTACTTCCAAGTGGCGGATAGGACGCTCTCGTTACGAACAGTATTTTCGAATCCGTACGCCATGGAGTCCAATTTCCGGAGAATCTTCCTTGGGCATTCTTTTGTCCGTTTTGACAAGTTTACTCGTTTGTTTTCAGATTTTGTGATACTTCATAACGTCAATTTCGTGTGATACAGCAGCAGAAAGTGTAACATGTCACGGGTGAAGTACGACAGGGTCAATTATCGATGTGTCCGCTGCGCACGTCGGAAGTCAAAAAGTACAGGAGTTTAGTAGGATTTCGCTTTTATTATTCTAAATCTTTTAGTGCACTTGATACTAACTGCCAAGCTCACGTTAACCTCATTAGAACAGGACGCAAGCTGAAAGTCGGGACGTTCCATATGTCTCACAATCACCCAGTTACTCGCCTCCTTTTTGAGCGACACCCCATCAATCGTCGTCTGACGGACGATGAGTTCACTCAGTCCGTGGACCTTTTCCGCAACAACACCCCAACAAGCGACATCAAGCAGTTCGTCGAGGTTCGATTCGGAACGCATATTACCAGCGATGATGTCCGCAATGTTCGCCGTAAACTGAGACCTGGCGTTAAGTGTAAGCTTATTTTGATAGCTTTTACTTCCTGCAGTGAAACTGCATCAGGTTATCAAGTCTATGGAAGAAGACGGAGTTGCGCGAATTATTTCTGAGGATGGCTTGTGCACACGTGTGTTATTCGCTGGGCATCAACAAATGGACCTTTTCCGCCGATTCTCGCATGTCGTTTGTGTAGACGCTACTCAAGGTACTAACCGTTTGAAGTAAGAATTGATAGCAGCCTAACTTGTTGCTTGCAGCTTCAAACCACACCATTTTTAATACCTGACGGCATGGGGTACTGCCGGCCAATATTTTATGCGTTTCTGCGTCGGAAAGATTACGCATCATTGCTTACATTGTTCGAAGCGTTTCGGGATATCATGGGCCGTGACATTCCCGTCCGCACAATAATGATGAGAGTACCGCCGATCCGTGTACAAGTCCACAAACCCTACCCCATATTGCACGTGCACTTGGTACCGGTGATCTATTTCCTTACCTTTCATCGTTAGGTTGTCTAAAGGGAACCGTGGAGTTACCCTCAAACAGAGGTATGGTGCAGAATAGAGTGCCAAAGCAAGCTATTCGATGCAATTTAAACTCCCATTTTCACTTCATTGTAGCGTCGACATGGATGCTAGCCCAGTAAAGAAAACGCGATGAAGGAAAAAGCTTGTTCAGAAGAAACTCTCATTTGATTCCCCGACAGTAAGCTATATGTTCCCACTACTATTATATTTTAGCCGATGTATACGACTTTGTGTACTGATACCCTGCATGGGACATGCGCGTCCAAAGCACGAATACAGTGCACAACGCTGAACCTTCTCTCGCTGCCTTTTGTTAAATACAATGCACAGTTTTTATATCGGTTTCTGCGCTCATTTGGATTACAGCATTTTAAACAATGAACTGAACTAGCGGCACGTTTGCTGCCAGTGTAATAGGACCCAGGTGGGTGGTCATAGCACACGGCTCGAAGTCTCGTGGTCGTTGTATATAGGCTCCAATAGTGGCACAATTTTTGTCAACGTAATAGGACCCAGGTGGGTTGTAATACCATACGGCTCGTGGTCGTTGTACATAGGCTCCATCAGTGGCACATTTGGTGCCGATGTAACAGGACACAAGTGGGTTGTAATAACACACCGCTCCAAGTCTCGTGGTCGCTGTATATAGGCTTTAACAGTGGCATATTTGGTGTCAACGTAATAGGACACAGTTGGGTTGTAATAGCATACCGCTCCAAATCTCGTGGTCGTTGTATATAGGCTCCATCAGTGGCACATTTGGTGCCGATGTACTAGGACCCAAGCGCGTTGTAATATCATTTGACTCCGAGGGTTGTGCATGTAGTATACATGCTCCGACAGTAGCGCACTCATGCTAATGCTGTGGTAGCATCAGATAATGCATACTGTTGGCTGAAAGTCATCCTAATTAAGTTTCATTTGGGCGAGAATTGGTAATTCAAAATCAATTTAGAGTTTGGGTTTGCGGCTACTGCATTGCGTAATTATAATAAACATGTGGCTTTCCGCCTCATGTTTACGATATTTTAACCATGAAAGTTTCGTTGCTGAAGTTCAAGTGGCGTTGAAAGATATACGGGGTGACCAAAAGGTCGTCCATAAGGTGTACATTTGCACTGCTGAGGGCCAAAAGTCTGGTCATTTTGGGAGTTACAACACTCACACTACGGCACACGCTTTCGCTGCTCGCGCTGAAGGGATGCATATTCAGTCAACGTTACGCGGTAATCGATTACAGACTGGTAAGTACGTACTACCACAGTGACGAATTATTCATCACCCACGGCGCGCTAAAAGTCACGCGCTGAAAGAAAGTACGGTTAAAAAGAAGGATTTAACGCACTAAACAGCGCCGATAATTATTTAGAACATTAGTTAACGATATCCACAGACATATAAAGACATTTATCTTCATTTCTTTTGCTTCTCCGCGAGTGGCCAAATGCACGATTCAGTGGAAGGGCGCGCTGTACATATGTTTGGATAAAATGATAATTCATAGGTACAATAACGCTGCATAAGATTTCTATGAGTTTACGAAATCTTCGCTTTTAAAGAAGCCACTTAATTATGTCTGCTAGGATGTATCCACAGCTATGAAACTCACGAACCCAAAGTGTTACTTATTTCATTATATTAATAATGCGTTTCACATTAAAATTCCGAGAAAAACATATCGGCAAAATAGGAGACTAATTAAATAGTCCAGGACGAAACCAAAAGTGGACGGCAGGAATTTTTAATAAATGGGCTCAGAAACGGTATGCTTATCTTTTATGCCTTGTAGTGAATAATTTCTACTTAAGTTACCAATATTGCATTAGTGTTACGCATATTTAAGGCAAATATAGCTGCAGGCATTGCACACTTCGGTGTTTCCCCATCGATACGTCGACGCATAGTAACGCCAGTTGGATATTAGCAATTTTACAACACAGCGTGCCCAGCTAATTGAGTGGACACCAGTTTGCATTCATTTCAAAACCGTTTTGCTGTACAACTTTTGTGTGTTCTGTTTTGCGTCTAACAACATCTAGACAGGACACCGAGAAGAAGCAAAAAAGATAACCCACGGGACTATTAACGGACGCTCATGCCAACAAGCTTGTCACAAAACAAGCTTTTACGGTATACGTTGCGGAAATCCAATGTTTTTAACGGACTTCCAAGGCTGCGAATTAGTTGAATACAGCATGCATGAAAACAGGCAATCTAATTGTGAGTTTTAGCATTACAATACGCTCACTGTGTAATATTGAACATAAGAGTGTGGAAATTTCTTTGTCTAATTAATTTACCAAATTTACAGCATTTGGTTAACCGTATTGCTAAGCATTCGAATCGGCGGCAAACGGTTGTTAGCCTTATAGCACACTAAAACACAGCTTTATGGTTACACCAGATTAAAATGTCAGTTTAGAGATCAATTGTTTCACTCCCGCCCGACCAATCAACAAACGTCATTATCTTTAAGTACCCTGCTGGGTCTGCGACTACCGGGCAGCGACGTAGTCGCAGCGCCGGCACTCCGCAAAACCTAGTGCGCAATAAATAGTTTCCCGTCATTTTATGGCATGATTCCCGGCTATCATTGTGGCTTTGCAGTTTTGTTCAATTCTGTGCAAATGTGATATTGCATTTGTTTAAATGTGTCACAAGTCAGATACGCACCGTTACCCTGCAAAACCTAGTGCGCAATAAATAGTTTATGGAGATTTTATGGCATTATTCCCGGCTGTCTTTGTGGCTCTGCAGTTTTGTTCAATTCTGTGCAAATGTGATATTGCAATTGTTTAAATGTGTCGGAAACCAGATACGCGGTAGAAGCAGTATTTTCGAAATCGTACGCCATGTAGTGTGATTTTCGGAGAATCTTCTTTGGGCGTTCTTTTGACAGTTTTGACGAATTTAATAGTTTGTTTTCAGACTTTATGCTTCTTCATTACGTCAATTTCGTATGCTACAGCAGCAAAAAATGTAACCTGTCACGGGTGAAGTACGACAAGGTGATTCATCGACGTGTCCGCTGCGCTCGGCGGAAGTCAAAAAGTACAGGAGTGAGACGTGTTTAGTAGGATTTCGCTTCTATTATTCTGCATCTTTCAGCTCACGTGATACTAACTGCCAAGCTCGCGTTACCCTCATTAGAACGGGACGCAAGCTGAAAGTCGGGACGTTCCATCTGTCTCACAATCACCCAGTTAATCGCCTTCTTTTTGAGCGACACCCCATCAATCGTCGTCTGACGGACGATGAGTTCACTCAGTCCGTGGACCTTTTCCGCAACAACACCCCAACAAGCGACATCAAGCAGTTCGTCGAGGTTCGATTCGGAACGCATATTACCAGCGATGATGTCCGCAATGTTCGCCGTAAACTGAGACCTGGCGTGGAGTGTAAGCTTATTTTGATAGTTTTTATTTCCTGCAGTAAAATTGCCTCAGGTTATCAAGTCTATGAAAGAAGACGGAGTTGCGCGAATTATTTCTGAGGAAGGCTTGTGCGCACACGTATTATTCGCTCGGCATCAACAAATAGAACTTTTCCGCCGATTCTCGCATGTCGTTTGTGTAGACGCTACTCATGGCACTAACAGTTTGAAGTAAGAATTGATAGCTGGCTTACTTGTTGCTTGCAGCTTCAAACTATACCAGTTTTTAATAACTGACGGCATGGGGTACTGCCGGCCAATATTTTATGCGTTTCTGCGTCGGGAAGATTACGCATCATTGCTTACGTTGTTCGAAGCGTTTCGGGATATCATGGGCCGTGACATTCCCGTCCGCACAATAATGATGGACAAAATGGCCGCTCAAATACGTGCGGCGCGCGCCGTTTTTCAATGCGACATTTTGTTGTGTTACTTCCACATCCGCCAAGCCATCAGGAAGCATGTAAGTGATAAATCTTCGTTTCATTCTGTAGACAAACATTAACCGGTCGCGTTATCTGTTTCATCGCATGGCAACTTCTGACACGGGGACGGAGTAAAATCTCTTTATATATGTAATATTCTTGTTTTAGATTTCAACAAGATTTGAAGCTCCTTCAAAGAACAGACCCCCACTTTGTGCGCTACCTTACGTTGTACTGGTTGTACATAAAACGCTCGTGGGCGAAACACGCACAAGCTGGACTGGTGCATTTTGGCAATACAACGAACAACCGAGTTGAGAATGCCAACTTGCGATTGAAGAAAGTTACCTATGCATCGGATGGCCTTGTTGCAGCCGTTCGCAAAGTCTGGGCGCATTCGGAAGTTCTCCTGAAAGAGTCCCAGATGCATGCCGCGTTTTTCTGTGACAGGCGTCAGCTACTAGAAGGCAGCGCATATGTTCATCGCGTAGTTTGCCTCCTAACTACGTACGCATGCAACTTAGTGATGCGCCATTTAGCACAACCCATGTTACAAGCAGTTTACTCGGACCTTGGAGATGGAGTGGTATGTGAATAAAAATTTCTGACGCTTCCAGTTTGAGATATCGCACCAGGGAAAACGCTTCACCATCGATTGCTCCTTGGGAACATGTACCTGTCCTTTTTATGAAACCATGTGGCTTCCGTGTGTGCATTTAATGGCGGCATACAAGCAGCACGCGTATCCGACAAGTAAGCCGTTTCTGATATGTGCATCCATTTGCAGGCCAAATACCTATTTGCATCCGCTGGCTGGCGGACTACAACCTACCCACAGAGTCCATGCCGTTGCGGACGTTGAAAGTCCCCGTTACGAAACCATCTACGTCTAAAATTGCACATCTTGTACATCGTCTGAGAAGTGCTGAAGAGGTTAATCCATCCGGATTTTCGGTACTGTATCAAGAGCTATTGCGAATGACTAACGAAGTAATTGGTGATTCGTCAGACCTTCAACGTGCAAAGAAACAACCGCGTTGGCCGAAAATTATGGCGCCCACAGATTTGTGCTTCACATGCAGCAAGCCTGTTGTGATTGACGCAGTTCGCTGTGCGCACAATCGGTTACTTTACCATCGAAAGTGTTTGCGTGTGCAATCAGGAGCCCGTTGTACAATTTGTGTCAATGCTTCACAAACGGTATCTGTGCCCATGATGGCAGTGCAATGCTGTACTACCGGTAAGAAAGCAACTGTTTACCTCGATATTTAGCTGTTGGCCGTTCACCCTCACCGGAATTCACAGTTGCCTCTACCCCATCAACCTGCCCCGCTTACGAAGGTAAGAGACAGCTTAGTATAACCATTTCCTGCGCAGACAGTCAGGATGAGATTACCGCCGATCCGAGTACAAGTCAACAAACCGTACCCCATATTGCACGTGCACTTGGTACTGGTGATCTATTTCCTTACGTTTCATCGATAGCTTGTCGAAAAGGAGCCGTGGAGTTCTCCTCAAACAGAGGTATTGTGCAGAATACAGTGCCAAAGTAAGCTATTCGGTGCAATTTAAACTCCCATATTCACTTCATAGTAGCGTCGACATGGATGCCAGCCCAGTAAAGAAAACGCAAAGAAAAAAACTTGTTCAGATAAAAACTCTCGTTCAATTACCCGACAGTAGACTATATGTTCGCACTACTATTACATTTTAGCCGATGAATACGACTTTGTGTAAAGATACCTTGCATGGGACATGCGCGTCCAAGGCACGAATATAGTGAACAACGCTGAACCTTCTCTCGCTGCCTTCTGTTAAATACAATGCACAGTTTTTATATCGGTTTCTCCGCTCATTTGGGATTACAGCGTTTTGAACAATGAACTGCACTAGCGGCACGTTTGTTGCCAGTGTAATCGGACCCAGGTCGGTTGTATATAGGCTCTACCAGTGGCACATTTCGTGTCAACGTGATAGGACGCAGTTGGGTTGTGAAAGCGTACCGCTCGAAGTCTCGTGGTCGTTGTATATAGGCTAAAACAGTGGCACATTTGGTGTCAACGTAATAGGACGCAGTTGGGTTGTAATAGCATACGGCTCGTGGTCGTTGTATATAGGCTCCATCATTGGCACATTTGGTGCCGATATTATAGGACACAAGTGGGTTGTAATAGCACACCGCTCGACGTCTCGTGGTCTTTTGGTCGAGAATTGGTAATTGAAAATCAAGTTAGGTTTTGGGTTTGCGGCTACTGCATTGCGTAATTATAATTAATTTGTGGCTTTCCGCTTAGTGTTTACGATAGTTTTAAAATGAAATTTTCGTTGCTGGAGTTCAAGCGGCGTTGGAAGATATACTGGGTGACCAAAAGGTCGTCCATAAGGTGTACATTTGCACTGCTGAGGGCCAAAAGTCTGGTCATTTAGGGAGTTACAACACTCACACGACGGCACACGCTTTCGCTGCTCGAGCTGAAGGGATGCATATTCCGTCAACGTTACGCGCTAATCGAGTATAGACTAGTAAGTACGTACTAACACAGTGACGAATTATTCGTCACACATGACGCGCTTAAAGTCACTTGTGCTGACCGAAAGTACGGTTAAAAAGAAGGAGTTAACGCACTAAACAGCGCCGATAATTATTTAGAATATTAGTTAACAATATCCATGGACATATAAAGACATTTATCCTTATCTCCTTTTGCTTCTACGCCAGTGGCCAAAAGCACGCTTCAGTGGGAGGGCTTGCTGTACATATGTTTGGATAAAAGGCTAATTCATAGCTACAATAATGCTGCATAAGATTCCTATGAGTTTACGAAATCTTCGCTTTTAAAGAAGCCACTTAATTATGTCTGCTATGATGAATGCACTGCTATGAAACTCACAAAAGCCGTGTTACTTATTTCATTATATTAATAATGCGTTTCACATTAACATTCCGAGGCTAAAAATATCGGCACAATAGCAGACTAATCAAATAGTCCAGGACGATACTAAAATTGCACGGCTTGAATTTTTTCATAAATGGGTTCCGAAACGGTATGCTTGTCTTTTATACCTTGTAGTGAATGATTTCTACTTTAATTGCCAATATTACATTACTGTTGCGCATATTTAAGGCAAATATAGCTGCATGCATTACACACTTCGATGTTTCTCCATCGATACGTGGGCGCATAGTAACGGCAGTTGGATATTTGCAATTTGGCAACACAGCGGGCCCAGCTTATTGAGTGGACACCAGTTTGCATTCATTTCAAAACCGTTTTGCTGCACATCTCGTCTGTGTTCTGTTTTGCGTTTAACAACATCTAGACATGACTCCAAGAAAACGCAATAAAGATAACCCACGGACTTATAACGGACGCTCGTGACAACAAGCTTGTCACAAAACAAGCTTTTACGGTATAAGTTTCGGAAATCCAATGATTTTAACGGACTTCCAAGACTGCGAATTAGTTAAATGCAGCACCCATGAAAACAAGCGACCATATTTTGACTTTTAGCATCACAATGCGCTTACTGTGCAATATTAGACCTAAGGTTGTGGAAATTTCTTTGTCTAATTAAGTTAGCAAATTTACAGCATTTTACTAACCGTATTGCTAAGCATTCGAATCGGCGGCAAACGGTTAATAGCTTTTTAGCACACTAAAACACAGTTTTAAGGTTACACTAGATTAAAATGCCAGAGTCTAGAGGTCAATTGTTTCACTTCCGTCTGACCAATCAACAAACGTCACCATCTTTAAAGTACCCTGCTAGGACTGCGACTACCGGGCAGCCCAAACTTGCGCTGGCTAACGCTATCGCCTCAATCATCTGTTCGCTGTCATCAAGACAGATTACTTTAATGGGCACTCCTGACTCCGTGGTTTGGAATTTTTGAGAAAGTGCTCTTGCGGTTTTTGTCATTGGAACTAACTTTGAAGGATACTACTGTTTGCCTCTTGTGAGCCGTTCGTCATTTGGCAAAGGGGGATTTACTGTATTTCTCTTGTATTGAACCATCATTTTTGTCAACACTGAGGAGGATATTTGATCAGTCCATCTCCGTGTAATCTAAAAGGGCTAAGAAGTGCCCAGAATCGACTACAGCGGATGCACCTGTTCTCCCTGGAATATCGCCGACGTAGAGGTGATCTGATTTTTACTAGGCGGATTCTGATGGGGGAAATGGGGATGGAGCTACAAGCGTTCTTTCAAGTCAACACTAATGGTTCCACTCGGGGGCCCAACTGGTAACTATATAAACCCAGAAGACTCAGAGTTTGCTCCACTCTCGCTCTATCAACCCGCATTGTCAATGACTGGAACGACTTGCCGAAATATGTAGTCGACGCGCAGTCGGAGGAATGTTTCAAGCGATTTTTTGGATTCTCACTTGATGAGTAAGCTGGGACCCTGCTTCTTCCAATGTAGCTGTTACGGCCCCTTGTGGAATACCGTCTCGTAGCGACTCACGGCATCCACCCTGTCAGCACCATCGGTCACTCGGGCGCCCGATACAGGACACTCATCGGGCGTTCGTAAAATATGGCATATGAAATCCGCTTATAGCAGCATCAACTGTCCAACGGCGACTGAAAACATCGATGTCCTTCGATTAACGTCTTATAATAAACAAACTACTCATTAAAACATAGTAGAGATGTTCACTTCGTGAATGCAGTATTCACACCCACATTACGCATAACTACTGGTGCGTGTGCGCTGCACATTTCTGTTATGCGACACCTATAAATATCGCCCATAGAAGTGCGATAAGCTTACAGGATTGCACTCCCAGTAGCTGAAACGTCTCAACACCAGCAGACTCTTCCCACGCAATGTTATCGTTGAGCACGTAATGCCCCCTTCACCAAGGGCACAGCTGCTATACAGCGAAAAACAGCCATTGATTCAACGGAGGCTCTGCCAAGTCAAAGGTGATCGTAGATTCCGAAGTTAGTTTCTACATGTAACAGAAGGTTTGCGTGAATATGTGACAAAAGCGGACTGTCCTGCTGGTAGGAATATGAACTGTGAGGACGCACCAACGTAGTTCCGTAGTGTAGTCGTATAGGGCGCTCGTCTCGTTGCGTAGGTGTCCGGAGTTCGAATCTTGGCAGGGTCGCGTAAGGATTAAGCGGTATCACTGGATGGATCTCGTGGTTGTGCATCAGGTCGTGGTCGTTTCTCCATTTTCTTCTTTTCGCTACGTTCCAGTGCGCATTATTAAGATTGTAAGCACTTTTCACACTCTTCATGACGATGTTGACTGAATCGCGTGCACCAGTTGTGTTAATGGCTATGTTTAGACCAATATCATAGGTAATGTAATGCCATGCGTTGAGGAATACACTAAGGAGTGTAAAGGGGTAGTGCTGCTAAAGATTTCTCCGCCAGTCCGAAACGTCCCGTTCGCACATATTTTGGAAGCTGAGCGGCCTGCCGGCGGATTTTCGTGCTGGTAGGGTCCCCAGATGTGTGGAAATGTAATAACGTGCAATCAAAGTTGTCGGCAGAGAACGTAGGGTGGCTAGATTATTCCTATAGAGCAAAATCTGGGAAAAACAGGGCATTTGAAGGAGGAACCGCAACATTTTTCTCGGCGAGCGCCCGATGAGTGACACAATTTTGTGCCACTCGGGCGCCCATCGGGCGCTCGATCGGTCACCCATCGGGCGCCCATCGGACATCCAACGGGCGCCCATCGGGCACTGGTGCTGAGTGGGCACGCAATGATCGGGAAGTGAAGGAGCTGACAAAGGACTTTCCTTCTTCTCTCTGCAATCCAATGATCCAATGATCTTCGCGTCAAAAATATCGTTGAGAGTTTGCTTTTGGTGAAATTTCCTCCGAGTGAGCTTGGTCTTTGTTCCGTTGTTGTCACCAAGTCCTTGTATCCTTACTCGTCTTTTGACCATTGGACGCTATCCAGCTACCCCTCGCCTCTTGTGCGCTGTTTTCCATTCGTCAAAGGCGGATTCGATTCAATTCTTGGGATCCGTTCCCTGTGGTTGAACCGATCAGTGGATCTTCAGCTATCCATGAATCGGTCTCTGCTCTCTCGCAAAGGTCCTGTTGTTATATCCTTAGAGTCCACTTCGGCTTTGTGACTTGGTAAGTCCATTTCAATACACTCGTGTCACACTTGGTCTTTCCGACTGGTGCTCTCGTCGCTGCATAGGTTGTCACCGTAATCCGGTTCACATCTTTGCTTCTTATCTGTTACCTTCTATTCTTTCTCTGAACCCTCTCCGTCACGATGGTTGTCAAGCGCTGCTTAAATTTCGCCGTGTCCGCCTTCTGACGACTCTGTGGTCATGTGTGGTAAAGAGGGTTGTCTAGAAGCGGTTACAGATTCGTCCGAAGGCATGCAGTGCGATATCTGTAACCGTTGGTTCCATAAGGCCTGTACTGGCTTGGATCGTAGACAGTATGCTCTTCTGTCCAGTAGCAAGAGTTTACTCTGTCGTTTTAATGACTTGCATGCGCAGGACTGAGCGTTTCACGCCACTAAAGAGCAGTCCTGTTTCTCTGGAAAGTTTGCTCTCTGGTTGCCTCGCTAGACAGGACAGTTGAGTGTATTATGAATGGCCTAGAACGCTCAGGTCTTCTCTGTCAGGAGACAGTAGAAGACACTAGCAAGTTGTCAGATCCTGCATCTGTTTGTTTGCTGTCTAATGTCAGTTTACCTGTTAGCAACGACCCTGTTAATAACGAATCCTCAGATAGCGTGTTTGATTCGGGTGTTAGCGAAGGAGAGCAGCAGACTTCTGCCCTTGTCAAAAGGCGAAAGAGGGTTAAAAAACGGCAAAACCCAAAACAGACATGAGAGGTCCGTCGGGTGCCCATTCCCCCCTCAAATTCTACTACTACGGATTCGTTACAACTGGAAACACCTACGACATTAGAGTCTGTAAAAACGGACACTAAACTGGAACCACCGACGTCCATGGATCGTTCAGTAAATACTCCGCGTCGCGGAGACTCATATACCAACTGCAGTGTATTTTCAGAAACGCCACTGAGTCATCTGCTGTTCTCCCAAAAGACCGTATGTTAGATGACTTTCAGTTGTTTAGAATATGCGTTGCCAAACTCCTGCCTTCCGGCTTTCGCCGGCATGACTGCGCGCAAACTAACCAGACTCGGTAACTTGCCAGCTTACAAGTCTCTCCCTCGCTTGTTGCGAGTTGTTCTGTCCACTCCAGAGGAGCGCCAAGCACTTCTGCGTTTCGCCTTTAAGCTTAAGGGCACTGGTGTCATTGTGCACCCAGACCTCCCTTTGGCGGATAGACTGAAATTGCGGGAAGCTGTGAAGGATCTTAAAGCCCACCGTGAAGCAGGAGAAAAGGGTCTCCGCTTGGTGGATTTTCGGGTGGTGAGCCGGCGGTCTACTTCCGCCCTACCAGAGCCGGTTCTGGTGGCGCACGATCCCGGACTCACAATGTTAAATCCCTTCAGATGATCTTAAGCAATGTGCATAGCCTGCGAAACAAGCTGTGCGAAGTCGGCGCTCTTGTCGACGACTGCCGTCCAGATATTCTCGCATTCACTGAAACGGACAGTGAAGTGTGCTTGCCAGGCTACGCACTACTAAGATGTGACCGCACCTCTGATCGGTGCGTAGGTGGCGTTGATTTGTACGTTAACTCCGCACTTACTCTCTAAGACGTATAGTTTCAGATCACCAGAGGGTGATGTTGAGGCACTCGGAGTTGACCCGTGTATTGCCTCCGCACAACTTAAAGTTGTGCTGGTCTATAGAAGCCCCGACAGCGTTGCTAAAGGGCTTGTTGATATCATCCGTAAGCATTCGGCAAATAGGTGTTTAGTGATGGGGGACTTTGATCTTCCCGAAGTTGACTGGCAGAATTTTTCCTTCGACGCTGTTACAAGGTGTTTGGCTACAGAGCTTCTCGAGCCGGCCATGCATGGTTCCCTGCACCAATTTGTCAATCGGCCTATTAGATTCATGATGGGTCAAAACCCGTCCCTCTTAGACTTGATCTTCGTTAAATCCATTGATTTTGTCACGGATATTGTGTACAACCCACGTACTTATCTACTCCTTTATTGTGCATCTTCACGCGATATCGCGAGGTTCGAAATGCCGGCAGGCAGCATCTACGAGGTGCTCGTCTACAGCATGAAGTAGAGCTTGCTCGTATAGCCTCATCAAAACCTGAAACGTTTCTTCGCTTATGTCAAAAGGCGAAACAACATGAACTCATGCATCCCAGTGTTGTTTGGCCCTGACGTCTGCTGCTGTCACGGTTCACGAAAAAGCTTGTTTGCTCGGAGAACAGTATGCTGGGATTTATGTTCGCGAGTCACAGCCGCCGCATATCAGTCTCCAGGCAAAAGTTCCTGAGGGTTCCCACTTGAAGGAGGTTTCTATAACGGAGACTCAATTGCTCCGGTTTCTGAGGCAACTAAATCCCCAATAAAGCTGCCGGTGGGGATGCTGTTCATCGCAAACTGTTGTGCGAGTTGGCTGATGAACTTTTCCGTCCGATTACGCAACTTTTTGGGAAGTCTCTACGAGGCTGCTCTCTACCCAAGGACTGGAAGGAGGCTGTTGTCCCATTTTTTAAGAAAGGCAATAAACACCCTGATAACTATAGACCGGTCAGTTTAACGAGCGGGCTGGTCAAGTTATTGAAAAATCTCGTGTGGGACGCTCTCGAAGGACACTTGAAAGCGTTTGAGTTGCTTACTCCTTCTCAGCACGACTTTCGTAAGGACTATTCTTGCCTTAGTAACTGGGCCGAAGCCGTTGATTGTGGGAAGGCAGTGGAGGTGCTGTTCATTGACTTTTCCAAAACCTTTGACACAGTTCCACATTCGCGCCTTTTGTACAAGCTGAATTCCTATGGTATTTCTGGACCAGTCTTACAATGGATTTCAGCTTTCCTAATCAGAAGGGAAATGTGTGTGCGTGTGGGTTCAAGTCTGTCCTTCCACCAATGTGTTCTCAGTGGCGTTCCGCAAGGTTCGGTTCTTGGCCCCCTTCACTTTATACGTTAATGACATACCTGATGAATTTTGTGCGCCATCCCTACTATTTGTGGATGACTTGAAACTCTGCTGCACGATAGATGATCCGATTGGTCCGCTGACCCTACAAGGGGCTCTGGATAGACTTTGGGATTGGTCAATTTTGTGGCAGTTGCCCGTTAATTTAGCGAAATGTTCCGTTTTACGCGTTGGTCCGAATGACCCGCCGACGCGTTATTTGCTTGGCGGCAACGAGGTACCGCGAGTTCAACTCCAATCTGACCTCGGTGTTTTGCTGTCATCCGACTTTAACTCCAGTGAACACTGGACGACAGCTGCTCGCAAAGGTTTCGACATGTTTTGATTGTTCCGCAGGTCATTCGGGATCATGACCAGCGAAATGTTCGTTAGACTGTTCGACTTTTGTAAGGCCGCACTTGGAATACTGCGTTCAGGCTTGTCCTCTGTTATGTGTTTTTGATATTGCCGTATTCCATGCTTTTGCATATTTACCGTTCTAATACATGTTCCTGTTTTTATAGCTCATACGTCCGAATTATTAATCGAGTAAAGCCTCCTTATCGGCTTTTGTTTTCTTCCTTCATTCCTGGAATAATCCATGTTCATTACAATTTACTCGATTAATACAACACTCATGGATCGAATCTTACTCCCAGATCGCTTTGATGTGGATCCTCAATCTTCTGACGCCGGCAAACGCTGGGCCCATTGGATCTACACTTTCAACAATTTTTTAGAATCGATCGAGTCCATGAAGCCGGACAAGCTCAAAACGTTAATGAATTATATCTCATCTGCCCTGTTCGAGGTGGTTTTTCAGTGCTCTTCTTATGAGGATGCCATCAAAATGCTACAAGAAATCTTCATAAAACCCAAAAACGAAATTTTTGCATGTCACATCCTAGCCACTGCCAGGCAAGAGAACGGTGAATCGTTAGACCAATTCATTCAGAAGTTAAATTCCGCTGCTAGTGACTGTAATTTTCTACCAGTCACTGCCGACGAACACAGGAATCAAGCTATCAGAGGTGCTTTTATCAGCGGTCTACAATCTAACCTCATCAGGCAGTGATTATTGGAACAAAAATCACTCGATCTTCAGTCCGCTTTCGAGATGGCTGGATCGCTTGACTTTGCCCAAAAACAAGCCGCTTCCTTTCAGCTGACGACTTGTAACTCCACGATGAAAACTGAAATCCCATCTGAGCCGCAGCTATCTTCTCAAGAAGAACCTGTCGCTGCGTCCTCCCAGTCAACGTGTTTCTTTTGCGGCTACGCCAGACATCCTAGATCAAGATGTCCCGCCAGAGATGCGACATGTAAAAAGTGTACAAAGGCCATTTCCAGAGCGTTTGCAAATCCAGGCCAAGCACAAATCACGGCTCAAACGTTTCTATGTCGGTTTTATCTTCTGTGACGTCTGCTGCCGCGCCCGGCAGCCTTTGCAGTGCAGTTACTAACATCATTGTGAATGACATACCGCTGCAAGCTCTTGTCGATACTGGGAGCTCTGAAAGCTACATTTCCGCTTCAGTTGTAAAACTTAACAAATTTCATATCGAAACCTCTCGGGAGCACATCGTTATGGCCTCCACTACACATTCTAGTTTCACCCAAGGACATATTATTTGCTCCATTCGACACAAAGACACTTGTTATTCCAATATGAAACTATCCGTTTTATCTAACCTTTGCTGTGGCGTATTACTTGGTCACAACTTCCTCAAATATCATCGTAAAATTGAGATATCGTTTCATGGATCCAGCCCTCCTTTTACTATTTATGGCCTAATGGCGGCCCGTGTGGAACCGTTCCCCCTGTTTGAGCACCTTGCTCCAAATTGCCAGCCGATTGTTACAAAATCTAGACGCCATAGCGAATCCGATGAAACTTTCATTCAATCTGAAATCAAAAGACTTCTGGCAGATGGCATTATCCAGCCTTCGAGGTCGCCGTGGCGAGCGCAAGTGTTAGTAACTACGAGCGGACATAAGAAGCGTATGGTTGTGGATTATAGCCAAACTATCAATCAATATACCTATCTTGATGCCTACCCGCTTCCAAGGATCGATGACCTCATCGATAAAATCGCTCGTTTCGATGTGTATAGTACTCTAGATTTGAAGGGTGCTTACCATCAAATACCAATCAACGAGGGAGAATGTAAATACACTGCCTTTGAAGCTGGTGGAAAACTTGACGAGTTTTGCCGTATTCCCTTCGGCGTCGCTTGCTTTCAACGAGTCATCGACAGTTTTCTGAAACGGGAAGGAGTTGCAGATACCTTTGCATATGTTGACAACGTTACGGTGTGCGGTAGAAGCAAAGAGGAACATGACGCAAATCTTAAACACTTCCTGACGGTAGCCAAAAATTGCGGCATCACTTTTAACGACACAAAAGCATTTTTGCTGTTAATAAAATCACCTTGCTCGGTTACGAAATATCCAAGGGCATTATTAAATCTGACCCGGAGCGACTACGACCTTTGGCCGAGTTGATGCCACCGCATGATTCCAAGTCACAACAGCGCCTAGTAGGAATGTTTGCATATTATTCGAAATGGATTCCAAAATTTTCCGATAAAATCTATCCATTGATTCACAATGAAACTTTCCCGCTGCCCGAACCGGTAATGAACTGTTTCGAACAACTCAAAAAAGAATTAGTACGATCTACAGTCGTGACTATCACACCCGGTGTACCATTGGTAGTCGAAACAGATGCATCTGACATTGCAATCGCCGCTACCTTGAATCAAAATGGCAGACCAGTAGCATTCTCCCGAACGCTATCTCACAGCGGAAAACACCACTCCGCCGTCGAAAAAGAGGCCTGCGCTATAGTCGAAGCAGTGCGAAAATGGCGTCATTTCCTCCTTGGCAATCCATTTACGATAGTAACTGACCAGCGATCAGTGACATTCATGTACGGTGACAATAACAAAGGAAAAATTAAGAATGATAAAATCCAACGTTGGCGTTTGGAACTATCAAGTTATCGGTTCGATATAATGTATAGACCGGGAAGCGGAAATAGAGCAGCCGACACACTCTCCAGAATTCATTGTTCAGCGTCTCTGAGTGGTACGGAACTTAACGAACTACACAAGTCAATGTGCCAC
This sequence comes from Dicrocoelium dendriticum, assembly GCA_944474145.2. NCBI lineage: Eukaryota > Metazoa > Platyhelminthes > Trematoda > Plagiorchiida > Dicrocoeliidae > Dicrocoelium > Dicrocoelium dendriticum. Next base: position 84,423,725 of record OX104068.1, on the reverse strand, counting down.
CCTGGTGTTTCTCGTATGATGCATTTTATCCGTTCTCGTAGCCTTCCATTTTCCTTGGACGATGTCAGGACGATGACCTCACAATGCAAAGCTTGCGCCGAAATCAAACCTAGGTTCTATAGACCCCTGTTGGTCGACTCGTTAAAGCTACACAACCGTTTGAACGGTTGAGCATTGATTTCAAAGGACCACTTCCATCTACGTCAAGAAACAAGTATCTCCTGACTGTGCTTGACGAATACTCTCGGTTTCCCTTCGCGTTTGCCTGCTCTGATATGACTTCTGCAACAGTGATCGGATGCCTCACTCAGCTGTTTGCTTTGTTCGGAATGCCATCTTATATACACTCCGACCGCGGTCCTTCTTTTGTGTCCGAAGAAGTAAGTAAGTTTCTGCACGATAAAGGAATATCCACCAGTAGGACTACCGCTTATAATCCGCAAGGCAATGGGCAGGTTGAGCGTCTCAATGGAACTTTATGGCGCGCTATTACGCTTTCACTATCTTCAAAAAACCTGGATATCGGATAGTGGGAGTCGGTCCTCTTAGATGCTCTTCACTCTATCCACGAGAGCTTATGCTATCGTGGAAGCTGTGCGAAAATGGCGACATCTACTGCTTAGTAACCATTTCAAACTGGTCACAGATCAGCGTTCTGTCGCCTTCATGTACAATAGTATGAATCAGAAGCAAATTAAAAACGACAAAATACAGCGCTGGCGGCTCGGACTTGCGCCCTTTCATTACGATGTTATATACCGACCCGGCAAGTTCAACCAGGGAGCCGATACATTCTCACGTCCCTGTTGCAGCAGTTCGTCTGGCAACTTAAAGCTTAAAAAAACTCCATGACTCTGTGTCACCCGGGCATAACTCGTATGCTCCATTGCGTCTGTGCCAAAAATCTTTTTTGTTCTGTGACCGAAATCAAGTCATTGATTTCAAATTGTTCTGTTTGTTGTGAGCTGAAACCAAGGATTGTGCAACCCCCATTGGGCCAACTTGTGAAAGCAACCCAACCTTTTGAGCGCTTCGGTGTTGATTTTAAAGGCCCAATTCCCTCTAACTCCCGAAACCGCTATCTATTAACAATCGTGGATGAATATTTTCGTTTTCCACTCGCTTCTGCATGCTCTGACTCATCCTCTTCCACCGAGAATAACTGCTTCTGTCAACTCTTTTCGATGTTTGGGTTGCCAGCCTACATTCACTCTGATCAAGGTTCCTCTTTCATGTCCCGTGAACTGCGTGCTTTTCTTCACAACTAGGGAATAGTAGCTAGCCGAACAACCGCCTATCACCCACAAGCTAATGGACAGGTTGAACTCCTGAACGGAACCATGTGCAGAGCCATTTCTCTCGCCCTACGCCCTCGTGACCTCCCAGTTGATCAATGAGAGACTGTCTTACAGGACGCCTTACATTCAATTCGATCACTTCTGTGTACTTCAACAAACGTAACTTCGTACGAGATATTTTTCAGGCATAATCGAAGGTCTTCGTCTGGCTTCTCTGTCCCTACCTGGCTGTCATCACTGGGTCCTCTCTTGTTAAGAAAAAACGTCCGATCCTCCAAGTTCGACCCTTTTGTAAAACAAGTGAAACTTATAGAGTGTAATCCGAAGTATGCACATGTCCAACTATCAAACGTGAAAGAGGAGACCGTTTCAATCCAACAACTGGCCCCCATGGGTGTACACCCGCTCAAACAAGACGACACGAGTAACGCCGATTCAGAAGAAGCGATCGCATCCCGACATGAGAAACAGACTTGCTTACACGACGAAGGAAATACGATCCCAGGCCATTCTCAACCAAAGTTTACCGAAACGCCGTCTACAAGGACCGAATTTGAGACCCGTCAACAACGCATGCGCCCATATTGCCTTAGAAACCGAGAATCCTAAACAGTAGCTATTTTTACTTCCACAAAACATGAATACACACGAGGCGATCATATCCAGCAACTGTTATCGTACACTGTTTCTGTCATCAACACCATTCACTATTGCTACGTATACTCTTCAAAATTCGGTGGGGTAGCATATGGTATCATTTCTCTCCATATTTATCCTTGCCAATAAACTTTCCCTGTCCTTTATACTTTTAGCTCTCGTCTACATTCACAGACGAATAAAGCCTGCATATTCAGGTTTTGATCCTTTACTCGTTGGTCCCTCTCTGGCGTTCTATCATACTACACCCACACACACAACCATGACTTTTTCTTCAAACATAAACTTCATCCTGCATCGGCCGTTGCACAGAGTATCAAGGGTCGCCTTATCTCCTGCATATAGAAGGGCGGATAAACGAAAACGTACCACTGCTGGTGCCTCCTTTTTTCTTTTCCATCTGTTTCGCTTACTTCCATCCCGACCCCCATTACTAACCTTTCTACTATAATTTCCAGGTTAATTGACAGCAACCGAAGTGCCACTGGAGTAGAACCACCAGCAGCCACCACCCCACAACACTCATCGGACGCCTATCAGCAATGGTCTCTTATACGCCCACGCTGTCCAGTTTCCCTGACGGCGTTCAACGTTCGCACTCTAGCACAAATAGGTCAACCGGCTGCACTCACACTCACCATAAACACACCGGGCATTGGTGTGTCTTGTGTGTCTGAAATTAGGAGTATTGACCCTAATGCGATTGTCGAATTAACTGCGCCCGACTTGTTCTCTCGCTATTGGATGCATGCATCCGGAGACGCCGATGCAATACTTACGGATCAAGCAGGTGTAGGTATCATTCTAAGCTCCAAGACTGAGCCACCGTTGATTTATTGGATTCCGGTGAACAGCCGCTTGCGCGCAGCCCGTTTGATGACACTACCTAAGATTACTTCACAAAGTTGTGCAAAACGCTGTTTGTTCGTGATTTCCGCTTATTCTCTCACTGACTGCAGTTCTGTTGTTGCCAAGTACACATTCTGTCACGAACTGAACGCCCTACTACGCAGTGCTACTAGTTCAGACATTATAGTACTTGCAGGGGACACGAACACACAAGTAGGGCGTCTGAGCTATTCAGAAGCTTCACCGGGTGGTAAGTATGGGATTAACTCCGAACGGAGAGACAACGGAGAGCGTCTGTTGCATCTGTGTGCGGAACACTGCTTGTTACTTCGTAGCACCGCTTTTACACACTGTTGGCGCCGAAGTGCCACTTGGTGTCCCTCTGTAGCTGGCCAGCGATGGACCCAAATTAACCATTGCCATAGGTTACAGGTGCCTTGGCTCCATCCTGGACTGTCGCTCGTACTGGAATACCTACGGCGACATCAGTGGAAGAATTGTGTACAGTGTTGTATTGATTCGCATGTTTAATTTTACTAATATTGAAAATGACAAAAAAGAGAAAAATCGGCGTGTGACAAACAAACTAAAAATGTTTTGTTCTGTATTTTTGCCAAAATATTCCATTTTCTTGCGGCATATTAGCTGAAGTGTGTTGCCCACCTTCAACTAGCATGCCACGATGATTATAACGCAATGACTCTCCTATCCAGTGATTTCCATGGTTTTTATTGGCTCTATGTCTAGTTACTAGACCGCTGAGATTACACACATACCTACACCGACTCTGATCATGCCTTGGTGCGCTGTCGTTTCTCCATGAACTTTACCGGGAGGCGCACCAAGCGTCCCCTATGATTGGCAACTGAGAAATCGCCCCAGCCTTCGGTCAGGCAAGCGTATCAAGACGCACTGCATACCGAACTTGCGCTGTCTTGTCCTAATGACACGGAGTTTCAGTGAAATAGGGTCTCGGCCGCCATGCACGACGCAGGAGCATCAGCTTGTGGCACTATCAATCGTCACCACACCAGTCACTGGATATTGGAGAGGTCGGTGAACCTGTTGGAAGCTAGAAGACACCTCCCGGCTGGCTCTGAGCACAATGTGACCAGACGGGCTATTAGGCGTGAACTAAAGCGTAGCCTACGTGCTGACAAGGAAGCCTAATGGACGAGTCGGGCTCAAGAAATGGATCAAGCAGGAGCAGAAGGCAATTACGGCAAGCTCCTCCAGCTGATCCGCTGCACTGGTCCCAGAAAACCAGGCGTCAGTGAGACAATCAGGGAGAGCGCGGGTGCACTGTTATACCATAAGGAACGCAGTATGGCTCGTTAGGCGGAACACTTTTAAGGTCAGTTCAGCTGGCCCCCTGCCCCAGGACCTCTTCCTACTCAGGTGATCCAAGACGAGCCATGGATAGCTAGTCTAGATCCTCCGTCGGAGACTGAGGTCCGAAATTCGATCACAGCCCTCAATCGTTTTCGGGCCGCTGGCCCGGATTCCCTCCTACCTGCAGGAGATGAGGTCCTCTGCAAAGCATTGACCTCCCAATTCGAACGTATCTGGAAGGAAGTGTCCCGGTTAACTGGAACGAATAGATTCTAGTGGCATTAGACAAGAAGGGAAGTCGTGCAGACCGTGCTAACAACAAGGGTATTAGCCTAACGTCAGTTGTGACAAAATTACTGGCCTCGATTCTCGTTCGTCGCCTCATTGTGGAACGGGAATCTCGGATTAGGGAAGATCAGGCAGATTTCCGTCCAGGAGATTACTGTAAACACCATAAACTTACTCTGCGGCAGGTGCTAGAGCAGCGCCACGCATATTGCAGACCGACAATAGTTGTGTTCCTCGATTTCAAGAGTGCGTTCGATCCAGTCGATCGATCGATTCTGTTCGAAATACTTGCGCGGAAAGGTGTTCCCATGAAATGTGTGAGCATCCTACGTGCTTTATACTCGAGCACTACAGGCCGCGTCAGGATCGGCGGTGACCTGTCGGATAGTTTTCCTACCACAAGTGGCGTTCGTCAAGGTTTTCTGACTCCCCCATTTTTGTTCAATTTCGTTGTGAACTCTATCACGGAGTGTTGTCTTGCGGAATCTCACGATGTAGGTGTTGAAGTGCTGCCTGGTGAAAGGTTAGTTGATCTAGATTATGCGGACGATATCGTCTTGCTTTTCGACCATGTTGAGGCGGCACAATCAGCCCTGAATAGCTTCTCTGTAGTGGTCCCATTATTTGGTATGCACTTCGCACCTTCAAAATGCAAAGTGTTGCTGCAGGACCACCAGCCACTTGATGACCACATAACGCTTGCTATCGAGGAACTCGAGATGGTCGGTCAGTTCACTTATCTTGGCAGCTGCATCAGCAATGATGGGCGCATAGAAACTGACGTCAGCTCACGCAATGCAAAGGCCAGAGCTACCTTCATGAACCTGTGGCATCTTTGACGACAGAAGGGAGTTTCTTTCCGTCTGAAAGGCCGTGTATACAAGGCCATAGTGAGGGCCGTTCTGCTCTATGGTAGTGAGACTTGGCCCCTTCGGTATGAAAATCTGAGGCACCTACAAGTCCTTGATCATTGTTGTCTGTGAAGCATTGCTGTTGTCGGATGGCACCAGTGTGTCCGCAACGATGGTGTGCGTAGGCGAGTACTAGGTGGTGATAATCATGCTAGCTCCCTAGAACAACAGATAGCACTGAATAAGTTGCGTTGGCTTGGGCACGTGCTACGTATGCCTGGTCACCGCTTACTTAGGAGGGCCTTGTTTAGTCTGCCAGCTGTAGGATGGCGCAAGGCTCGACGTGGACAGAAGTTGACTTGGCAGCGCGAAATGAAGTTTCTGACGACCAAACTGGGTACCGTTGGTCCGTCTCGCCTTCCGGGCTGGAGTCCACCTGACTCGCCTTGTGCTTGGCTCGAGACTTTACAGGACATGGCTTGCAACCGACACCAGTGGCGCGTCTGCTGCGGTCCCCTAATCGGATTGCCTGTTTAAAGTGTAATTGTGCTGAGTTATCTGCGGGGTAATTGCTGATTATGGTGCGGGACAGTTAAAACCGCAAGGAAGCTGTCTCGCCTATGCCGCCTTATCTTTGCACGATAGCCAGCTGTTTTTACCGTATGTTGTCTACACAAGTTGTTGGCGCCCTGACTCAGAATATTTGCTTGGAGCATTGAGGTTTTCAGGTAATTCCCCGTTCTCTCCCTCTTCTTTATTTCATAGGTCCTCATGGTTGTATGGCAGCGAAGCATCAGTTCAAATGACCGATGTACTGCTGTTGTTGATGTTGATGATTCTGGGTTCGGGGACTGCGTCTTTGAAGTTGTTTTCATTCAGAGGAACGGCTGTCTGTGCACTACCTTCTTGATACCCTCAAGTGAGGCTTTCGTACAGAGCGGCACTAAGTACGCGCCAACTGACTACAGTATTTACGCCACCAAGCATTCTTTTATCATGAATTTGCCCTGCTGCTTCGCAGTGCAATCTTCTGGGAAACACATCCATTTGTCAGGGATGCGTATTTGTCATTGGATCATCTAAATTTCCCAGATGCTTATTTGGGTGGAAAATTGATGCTCATTTACGTTAACCGCGGGGGGAATGGCGAGCCTTTATTGCATCCGTGAACTAACCGCCGGCTGTTTATAAGCTACTCTGTCTAATGTCACAGTGTGCACTCTTGTGCCATTTGGCGACCTCTGCCTGCTGTCCAGCCACGGACTCAAATCACCCGTCACTGCATGTTTCAGTTAAGTGGCCATATGTTTGATCAGAATCATTTTGAAATATGTACGTCTATTCTGTTCTTGTCCCATTGGACAGCCCGAGTTTTCTCGAACCTAATCAGGAATCGCAAGAATCGGTCCCCCTTGGTTGGCAGCACGGAACCGGTGTCTGTTTAGCAAGGGTTCTAGATTGCCCCTCACATTAATCCTTCCCTCACTTACTATGAAGATATTGAACTTTAGTGGTATATGCGTTCTGCCATCCATGCCGCTGAATCTTTTGCTTGTGTCCCAACCAACTACCAGCACACCGGTTACCATCTATCTATCATGTCGATGAATCTGCTGGAATTTAGAAGGAGTATCTTTGTTACCATCGTGAACAATGAGACCTGAAGGACTATCAGGTGCTAAGTAAAGCGAATTGTGAGCTGACAAGTATAGCTAGTGAAGGTAGAGGGCTCATCATCATCATCAACAGCAGTACATCAGCCATTTGAACTGATGCTTCGCTGCCATACAACCATGAGGACCTATGAAATAAAGAATATGAAGAGGGAGAGAAGGAGGACTTACCTGAAAACCTTAATGCCCTAAGCAAACATTCAGGGTCAAAGCGCCTACACCTTGTGTAGAAAACATACCGTCACAAACAGCTGGCTATCGTGCAAAGATAAGCCGGCATCGGCAAGACAGCTTCCTTGCGGCTTTCACTGCTACGCGTCATTATCAGCCATTACCCCGCAGATAACTCAGCACCAAACACGCTCTAAACAGACAATCCGATTAGGAGACGGCAACAGACGCGCCACTGGTGTCGGTTGCGAGCCATGTCCTGTAAAGTCTCGAGCCAAGCACAAGGCGAGTCAGGTGGACTCCAGCCTGGAGGGTGAGACGGACCAACGGTACCCAGTTTGGTCGTCAGAAACTTCATTTCGCGCTGCCAAGTCAACTTCTGTCCACGTCGAGCCTTGCTGCACCCTACAGCTGGCAGACTAAACAAGGCCCTCCTAAGTAAGCGGTGACCAGGCATACGTAGCACGTGCCCAAGCCAACGCAACGTATTCAGTGCTATCTGTTGTTCTAGGGAGCTAGCATGATTATCACCACCTAGTACTCGCCTACGCACATCATCGTTGCGGACACGCTGGTGCAATGCTTCGCAAACGATGATCAAAGACTTGAAGGCGCCTCAGATCTTCAGACCGAAGGGGCCAAGTCTCACTACCATAGAGCAGAACGGCCCTCACTATGGCCTTGTATACACGGCCTTTCAGACGGAAAGAAACTCCCTTCTGTCGTCAAAGATGCCACAGGTTCAAGAAGGTAGCTCTGGCCTTTGCATTGCGTGAGCTGACGTCAGTTTCTATGCGCCCATCATTGCTGATGCAGCTGCCAAGATAAGTGAACTGACCGACCATCTCGAGTTCCTCGATAGCAAGCGTTATGGGGTCATCAAGTGGCTGGTGGTCCTGCAGCAACACTTTGCATTTTGAAGGTGCGAAGTGCATACCAAATAATGGGACCACTACAGAGAAGCTATTCAGGGCTGATTGTGCCGCCTCAACATGGTCGAAAAGCAAGACGATATCGTCCGCATAATCTAGATCAACTAACCTTTCACCAGGCAGCACTTCAACGCCTACATCGTGAGATTCCGCAAGACAACACTCCGTGATAGAGTCCACGACGAAATTGAACAAAAACGGGGGAATCGGACAACCCTGACGAACGCCACTTGTGGTAGGAAAACTATCCGACAGGTCACCGCCGATCCTGACGCGGCCTGTAGTGCTCGAGTATAGAGCACGATGGATGTTTACATATTTCGTGGGAACACCTTTTCGCGCAAGTAATTCGATCGATCGACTGAATCGAACGCACTCTTGAAATCGAGAAACACAGCTATTGTTGGTCTGCGTTATGCGTGGCGCTGGTCTAGCACCTGCCGCAAAGTAAATATATGGTCTATACAGCCACGTCCTGGGCGAAAATCGTCCTGCTCTTCCCTAATCCGAGATTCCCGTTTTGCAGTGACGCGACGAACGAGAATCGAGGCCAGTAATTTTGTCACAACTGGCGTTAGGCTAATACCCCTGTGGTTCGCACAGTCAGTGCGACTGCACTTCTTGTATATTGCCACTATAATCGATTCGCTCCAATTAGCCGGCACACCCTCTTCGTTCCAGATACGTTCGAATTGGGAGGTCAGTGCCCTGCAGATGACCTCACCTCCATCCTTAAATTGTGCAGGTTGCAGAGAATCCGGGTCAGCGGCACGAAAACGATTGAGGGCTGTGATCGCGTTTCGGACCTCGGCCTCCGACGGAGGCTCTAAACTAACCGTCCATGGCACGTCCTGCATCACCTGAGTAGGAAGAGGTCCTGGGGCAGGGGGCCAGCTGAACTGATCTTCAAAGTGTTCCGCCCAACGAGCCATACGGCGCTCCTTATTGTGTATCAGCGCACCCGCGCTGTCTCTGATTGTCTCACTGACGCCTGGTTTTCTGGGACCAGTGGTGCGGATTAGCTGGAAGAGCTTGCTGTAATTGTCTACTGCTCCTGCCTCCTCCATTTCTTGAGCCCGACTGGTCTACCAGATTTCCCTGTCAGCACGTAGGCTACGCTTTAGTTCACGCCTAATAGCCCGTCTGGTCACATTGTGTTCAGAACCAGCCGGGAGGTGTCTTCTAGCTTCCAACAGGTTCACGGACCTCTCGGATATCCAGTGACTGGTGCGATGACGACTGATAGTGCCACAAACAGATGCTCCTGCGTCGTACATAGCGGCCGAGATCCTATTCCACTGAAGTTCAGTGTCATTAGGACAAGACAGCGAGAGTTCGCTATGCAGTGCTTGAAAGGCTTGTCTGACCGAGGGCTGGGACAATTTCTCCGTTGCCAATGGGGGGAGACGCTTTGTGCGCCTTCCGGTAAAGTGCATGGAGAAACGACAGCGCACTAAGGCATGATCAGAGTCGACACAGGTACTCCAGTACGAGCGGCAATCCAGAATGGAACCATGCCACCTGTAACCTATGGCTATGTGGTCAATTTGGGTCCATCGCTGGCCAGCTACAGGTGGACGCCAAGTGACACTTCGGCACCCACCGTGTCTAAAAGCAGTGCTAGTAAGAAACAACTGGTGCTCCGCAGACAGTTGCAGCAGACGCTTGCTGTTGTCAGTCCGTTCAGATTTAAGTCCATACTTACCACCCAGCTGAGCTTCTGAAGAGCTCAGACACCCTACTTGTGCGTTCATATCCCCTGCAAGTACTATAATATCTGAACTAGTAGCACTGCGTAGTAGCGTGTTCTGTTCGTGATAGAAAGTGTCCTTGACTGCATTAGAACTGCAGTCCGTGGGAGCATGAACGGAAATCACAAACAAACAGCATTTTTTACTGCTTCGCGAATTCACCTTAGCTGATGTCGTCAAACGGGCTGCACATAAACGGCTGTTCACCGGAATCCAATTAACCAACGATGACTCAGCCTTGGAGCTGAGAATGATACCTACACCAGCTTGACCCGTGAGTGCCGCATCGGCGTCTCCGGATGCGTCCAACCAATAACGAGAGGATAGGCCGGGTGCAGTCAATTCAATAACCCCGTTAGGGTCATTAATCCTAGTTTCGGACACACAACACACATCAACACCCAGTGTGTCCAAGGTGCATTCGAGTGCAGCCTGCGGACGTGTTTATCTTAGAGTGCGGACGTTGAATGTCGCCATGGAAACGGGACAGCGTGGCCTTATAAGGGACTTTTGCCCATAGGCGTCCGATAGATGCTGTGGGATGCTGGCTGCAGATGGTTCTACTCCAGTAGTACCTCGGTTGCTGTCAATTAAGCTGGGAATTATAGAGGGAAGGTTAGTAATGGGGGCCGGGATGGGAGTAAGAGAAAAAGGTGGAAAAGAAAGAAGGGAGGCGCCAGCAGTAGCATGTTTTCGTTTATCCGCCCTTCTATATGCAGGAGATAAGGCGACCCTTGATACTCTGTGCAATGGCCAATGCAGGATGAAGTTTATGTTTGAAGAAAATGTCATGGTTGTGTGTGGGCTGGGAAACTGCCAGGGCGTCCAGACCTAGACAGTAGGACAATTAGCGTCCTCATCCAAAGAGGGCTTAGAATACGGTTACTCCTGGATCGGTGAGTAGCTTCGAGAACCCTCCGGTTAGTCACACCACCGATCTCAAGAACTCGTGTCAGCGAGATATGAAGGGGGCGGTTGTGTGGCTTCTTGGACAAGTCACTTTTGGTGTGCGTTACTAGGCATCCCACCTCAAAGCTGCTTCGTTCTCTAATAGTGCGGGTTGAATCATGGCCGGTAAGTTTTGCACCTCCAAACAAACTTGAGGCTCGATATGTTGTTACTGCTCTTGACCTTTACCGCACCGCCAATCCTGATCCTTTGGTGGTGCATTGCTCCGCATAACATTGACCTACCTGTTCGAGCAGATGTGGATGAATGTGACCATCTCAGTAAATTGAGACTACTCACTCATGGCGTGGTTGGCTTTCGGTCCATGCAGGATTCACTGATCCATTCCTTAGGAAGTGCTCCTCTTAACCTCAAGAAACTCGCAGCGTTCTTACTAACTGCATGTTCGTCGCAGATTCTTTCGTTGTCTTCGTTTACGGAGCATCAGTGCTGTGGGATGACACCAGTTTGTCCGCAACAAAAATACCTACTGGTGAGTACTATAACTTGATGACCAGGTCATTCCACTCGATTGATAACTGAAACGGTGTAAGCTGCGTTAGCTGGAACATATGTTGTGTATCCCCCTCAAATGTCCTTGTCTCGTTTCATACTCTACGTTGGATGCTGTAAGGTCCGTGACTTAAATTATCACAAACCTACCTTGTGATCTGAGGGCGCGGGCTTGAGCATGCATAAGAAACCGGGTGACCCTCGCAGGAGTTTCCCCCCGTCTGAAATTCCGGGTATACAAGGCCATAGTGAAGGTCGTCCTGCTCTATTGTAATGAAACTTGATCCCTTCGGTCTGAAGATCTGAGGCGTCTTCAAGTCTTCGTCATCGTTGTCTGTGAAGCATTGCTAGTGTCGGATGGCACCAGTGTGTCCGCAACGATGATGGGCGTAGGCGAGTAGTAGGTAGTGATAACCAAGCTAGTTCCTAGAATAACAGGTAGCACAGAATAAGTTGCTTTGGCTTGGGCACGTGCTACGCATGTCTGGTCACCGCTTACCTAGGAGGGTCTTGTTTAGTTTACCAGGTGTATGGTGGCACAAGGTTCGAGGTGGACAGAAGTTGACTTGGCAGCGCGAAATGAAGTCAATGACAACCAAACTGTGTGTGATTGGTCTGTCTCGCCTTGTGCTTAGCTCGTGACTTTACAGGACATGGCACGCAACCGACACCAGTGGTGCGTCTGCTGCCGTCTCCTACTCGGATTGCCCGTTTAAAGTGTATTTGGTGCTGAGTTACTTGCTGGGTAATGGCTGATTATGACGCGGGGAAGTAGAAGCCGCAACGAATCTGTCTCCCTGATGCCGCCTTATCGTTGCGCGATAGTCAGCTGTTTTTGATCGTATGTTGTCTACACAAGGTGTAGTCGCCTTGACCCTGAATGTTTGCTTAGGGCACTAAATTGTTCAGGTAATTATCTTTCCCTCTTTATTCTTTATTGCTTATGTCATCATGGTTGTATAGCAGCGAAGCATCAGTTCAAAAGGCTAATGTACTGCTGTTTATGATGATTAGGATGATGATGATAACCGTCGTGGTTCCTTGGCGTAACTGTACGAAAACTCACTGATGTTGGTACCTTGCCGGTGCATATGTCGTACATTACACTTCGTTTACTAAGTGTTGTTCTTTCAGCACCGAATGAGCATAAAGCGCTTGTGCTTTCCGCTTTTAAACTCAAAGGTTCTGGGTTTAATATTTAACCTGACCTTCTTTTGGCTGATAGATTGAAATGAAAGGGCGCCATTAAGGACCTAAAGGCGCGTCGCCAAGCTGGCTAATAGGGTCTCCATTTGGTGTTTTTTCGGGTGTGGGCCCAAGATCCACTTTTGTATTTCTAGAGCCCGCTCTGGTAGCGCACCATTCCCTGTCTCCCATCCCTGTTCCCTTAAAGTAGTCCTCAACAACGTTAGTAGTCTGAGGAACAAAATGTGCGAGGTCGGCACTCTTGTAGAAGGCTCCCGGCCAGACATACTTTCACTAAGACGTGGCTGTTCTCCGATATACCGAACAGTGAACTATGCCTACCAGGCTATAGCATACTACGATCTGATCGCACTTTTACGAGCAAACATGTCCTGCTCTCAGGATAGTACTTCTGAGGCTCTTTCGGTGGAAGTATGTACTTTTCTCATACAGTTCAAAATTGTGTTAGTATACACTAGCCCCTAATGTGCGTCAAGCGGGCTTATTGATTTTATTCACACTCATACGGCAAATAGATGCCTTGTTATGGGTGATTTTAATGCTGCCGAGGTTGACTGGTGGAAGTTCATTTGCGAAGCGGCGGTAGGATCTTTTTCCACTGACCTTGACTGTTCTTGTACAAGCATCCCTTTCTCACTTTGTACAAAAACCCACTAGGTTCATGGAGGGCCAAAATCTCTCCCTCTTGAATCACGTCTTTGCCAAGTCGGTGGACTTTGTGCGAGATCTAGTTTACGATTCCCCTTTGGGTATTAGTGACCAAGTGTGTCTAATATTCAGTTATGTCCTGAGTCGGGTTCGTGAACGATGTATTACGCGTAGCCCAACTGTATTACGCGTAGCTGTTCAAGCCATGAAACACATAGTTGCAAAATTCTGCATCATATTTGGATCTAGTAATGTCCAGATGGCGTGGGACAAATTTAAGTTTTTCTCCATATGTTGGAAGATCTACATATCTGCTCCCTCGGAAAGTACGTATCATCGCTACTGAGAGGTGCGAAATGCCTGTAAACAGCATTTGGGAACCGCATGTCTGAGCTATGAACTGGAGTTAGCCTGCTCCGCAGCGGCTAACTCAAAACGGTTTTCTGGTTACGTCAAATGGCGCTGTAATGCTTATTCGTCTATCCGCGCGCTGTTTGGGCCTAACGACACTGAAGCATTAGCAGACCAGCAAAATACCTGTTTACTTGTTTAACAATGTGCTAAGTCGTTTGTTCGCGTGTCTACGTTACCGAATCTTGACATAGCAGCAAAGATTCCAGTGGACTTTTCCCTGACGAATGTTTCCATCTCGAAAGCGCAGATGCTCACGCTGTAGCGTGAATTAAATCCCACCAAAGCTGCCGGGATAGACGCTATCCATCCCAAACTTTTATACGAGCTGGCCGATGTGCTGTTCAAACCGATCACTTATTTTTTTAAGATATCTCTTCGTAACTGCTCTCTACCTACCGATTGGAGCGAGACTATCGTTCGTCCTGTTTTCAGTAAGAACAATAAGCACCTCCCTGAGAATTACAGACCAGTTATCCTGACAAGCGTACTAGTGATTAGAGAAAGGGATAAGAGATGATCTCGAACAGCACATGGTTAGGTTCGGTTTGCTCAACCCATCTCAATATATTTTCCGCAGATGTCATTCTTGTTTGACTAACTTGTTGGTAGCTTGGGACTACTGAGATGAGGCTGTAATTTTGGGACAAGCCGTGGACGTTTTGTTCATTGACTTTTCCGAAACCTTTAACACTCTTCCACATTCGCGTTCTGTTTAAACTACGATCCACCGGCGTTTATGACCAAGTCTTGAACTGGATTTCTGCATTCCTAAAGTACAGAGAGATGAGCGTTCGAGTGGGCTCCGATCTCACTTTCCAACAAGCCGTTCTGACTGGTGTTCCACAGGGGTCAGTTCTCGGTCCTCTATTTTTCGCAGTGTATGGTAATGACCTACCTGAGAAGTTCAAGGTGCCATCCCTCCTGTGTGTGGTTGATGTAAAGTTTCGGAGTCCAGTGAGCGATTCTGAAGGCCCCTTAGCTTTGCAGATAGCTCTTGACAAGCTTTCGTAGTGGTCAGATTTGTGGCATCTGCCAATAAATCTCGCCAAGTGCTCTGTCCTACGCATAGGCTCAAGTACACCTTCTACTTGTTATCTACTTGGCGGAAATGCTGTGCCGCAGGTGACCTACTAAGTTGAATTAGATGTTTCCCTATTCTCTGCATTTAAATTCAACGAGAACTGGACTGCGACTACTCACAAGGGTTTCTGAATGCTGTGGATGATCCGCAGACAGTGTGGGATTATAAGAAAGGAGATATTCACTATGTTGTTCTCTACCTGTATCAGTCCATATTTGGAATACTGCGTGCAGGCCTTTCCGCCATGTGTGCTCCGCGACAAGATGGCAGTTGAACGAGTTTTGAGGACTGGCACAAAAATGATGCACGAGTTAAAAATATCACTCGTATCCTGATAGGCTGCTCAGATTGCAGATGCTTTCGCTTCACTACAGACGCCTTCGGGGTGAATTTAATCCTCACTTATCGTATACTGACGGGCCAGATTGGGCCTGATCTATCCCGACTGTTCCATTCCACCCGGATGCAAACTCTTCGGGCCCATTCACTGGAGCTTCACAAGCCTAGATCCGATCGCGTTAGGGCTGCTTTTCGTTTGTCACGTAAGATCGTAGATTCATGGAATGCACTACCCGAAGATGTGGTACTAGCACCAACGGTGAAGCAGTTTGCACATCGACTCGATGCCGTTGGATAGCAGTACCAAACTTTCCCTTTTGGCTCTTAACTTTCATCACCATTTCTTTAAATTTACCTCTTATTGCTACTGTTACCACATTTTGAACATTTGCACTTACATCAAAATCATAGTTATTCTGTTTTGTTGTTTCCCGTCTATTCTTTACTCTAATTCAGGTGACCGGTACAATGGGGACTACTAGTGCAAGCTACGTGGGCAATGATTTGTTGATCGTGATCTGATTCGAGTGTATTAATTTGACTTTTCGGTTCAAATTGATTACACGAACTCTGTCCTAGATCAACGACGCACCTATGAGATTTTCCTGTTGTTCTCTTCCCAACTTGAACTTGAGCATCCACCCACTTACGATGTATTTGCTTTCCATTGCAGCTCCCCAGGCCTATTACGACCTACATACACATTAGACATGGAAGCCCTCGGAATCCACGACCGGACGCATATTACATATTTGGCGACCCTGCTAGTCATCATCCTCAACAATAGCACTACCTCAGCCATTTGAACTGTTGCTTCGCTGCCGTGCAACCATGATGACCTACAGAATTAAGAATAATAAGTGGGAGAGAAGGGGGACTTATCTGAAAGCCTTAATGCCCTAAGCAAACATTCAAGGTCAAGGCTTGCCGAATTGCCTCGTAGTGCTAGGTGGGTGGTTCGGGATTATCCCGTTCCAGCGAAAGGTTCGACGACAGTATTCCAGGATGTGGTGGGTTTTCGCCTGGCAGGCGTTCTTCCTATAAAAAGCCACATATCCGTTTATCAATACTGTGACGTGGCGATGTGATTTGCCACTAAATAAAGTCACTGCCCCTTACTTCACCTCGCTGGAGCATTGTAATCCTTCAGCTTGACGGTGAATTACTGGCAGTATTAGGCCCCACTTTGGCAGCCAGCCAAACGAAAGGCGTATGAACCGAGCAATCGGTCACCGGCTCCCAATAGGCGCGATTCCGTGAATTCGCCCGCTGCCTTGCGGGTCAGGTCCCTATGACCAAAGGCTCCGGGTGGGGCTCCCCAAGTCAACCCTTTTCCTCGACCTTTGCAACCGGGAAACCATATGCCTACACAACACATGAAATGATGGATTTGCGACTCTGCCCACGTTTCTCGCTCTCTCTCCCTGTTTGGCCGAGGCGCTGGTGATTGAACATGCTAAGCCTCATTCTACCGCACCACAAACCACATTCTTCGTTCCACCTTTATTCAACCTTCTTGTTCTTGTCAACCCACCTCCAATTTTGAGTCTCCCAAAGTGCATTGCAAATAAAACAGTGCCTTTGGCCTCATCAATGAACCGCTCAAAACCGATCGCACACATTCCAATACCCACAGCAAGGCTTTTATTGCACCCCGCTCTTCAAGCTAGCCATGTTCAATGTTCGGAGACTCATGCGGGTTGGTTCGCAAGCTGCTCTTGTGCACGCCTTTGAAACCCTCTCAATCGACGTTTGTTGCTTGACCGCCACTAGTTGACATGACGCCAGCACACCATCGCAATGAGGCTGGACCTTACCGTGGTGCGATGGTTTGTATGCCTCTGTGACCCATTGAGCTGTACTGGGTGGTGCATTTTTGCACCTTCAGAGCCATTCATACCAGATTGGTCAATGGTTAGATGCCAGACAAACAGCTTCCTGGTCCTCCAGGTTGGGGATTGGAATTAGGATGGCTCCTTATTCCTTAAAACGGACTCTTTGTAGCCCAGTGCCAAACCCGCTGCCTTGCGGTCAGGTTTTTGAACCAAAGGCTTTGGTTGAGAACCCTAATCGTTCTCCTGTCTAGGCCTGGGCAACCTGACAGTATTCTGTCCACGCAATACAATGAATCACACTTCAAACAAATTTCTGATGCTTTAGCCACCGCAGATGATAATGAACGGTGCCCTATCTGCTGCATCGGGCAGGGTAGATAGGGGTATGGATGCTACTGCTCAAGCCTTCCCGTCTTCTTATTCCCCCTCTTGCGCTTTTTCACCCGTATCGTCCCGTTCCAGCTTCACTTTTATCCCCCCTGTTTTTAACCCCCAATCCTCGGCCCTTCTCCACCTTGCTTCAATAGTCGCTTGCCTTTTAGTTCCAACTCACATGTGAACGCGGAGCGTCATTCCTGCCCTGTCAACAGACCCATGTCCAAGCAAGCGGCCCATTCCAGTTCATCGGCTACTATTTGGAGCCCTCGATCCTCCTTCAGATTGGCATGCCTCGATGTAGGCAAATTGCTTCAGATCGGTCAACAAACAGCACTTGCTCGAACATTAGAGACTCTATCGATCGATACCTGCTGCTTATCGGAGACCCGCCTGCAAGACTCGAGCTCTGTACTCACTCTGCGATCCCCTTCAGATGACACTCGCAGCACTTTCTCGTTGCGCCTATCCGGTGACGATGCAGCTTCGAGCACCGGCCAAGCCGGTGTTGGTATTGCCCTGAGTCCTCGGGCTGAAGCTACTCTGATTGATTGGATTCCAATCAGTAGCCGGATGTGTGCGGTCCGATTGGCTGGCTTGTTCAAAGCTTCGAAGTCACGTGAGACTAACAGGTGTCTATTCGTGATCGCTACCTATGCACCGACAAACTGTAGCGATGACTCGGTGATAGACGACTACTATCGTCAACTGAACGAGCTCCTGCACCACAGAAGGAGCTCGGACACTGTAGTGCTGGCTGGGGATCTGAACGCTCAAGTTGGAAGATTATCCACAGATGAGCTACATCTGGGCGGCCAACATGGTATAGGCTCCCGTAATGATAACGGTGAGCGGTTACTCCATTCGTGTGAAGATGCTCGCTTATTTCTTGCGGGCACTAATTTCCGACACAGCGCCTGTCGAAAGGTGACTTGGCGCCCATCACCCTCGAACCAGCTTTGGACGCAAATCGATCACATTGCGATAAGTTACCGACGGAGAGGCTGCGTCCATAACTGTCGCTCGATTTGGAACACGATGTGGACGCCGACCATGCACTTGTATGTGCTGACATTCGCATGCGTTTTGGCGGACGCCCACCACGACGTTGTGACTGCATTGACACCAGCCACCTGGCGAAGCCAGCTGTTCTGAATGCGTATCAAAGTTCGCTGTCATGCGAGTTGGATAAACGCTCACTGGATGCGATTGAAGCTCACTGGTCTCAAATTCACCAGACCTTACTAGCAGCAGGAAAATCCTTATGTGGTAAGTCTAATCGCCAACATGGACATTGTGTCCCTTCACAGTCTCTGAAACTTATAGATGCTCGCCGGCATATTCCGGCTGGAAGCGAACACAGTGAAACTCGCAAAGAGCTCCGGGTTAGACTCCGTGCTAGCCTGAAAAGACCGCGAATCCTGGTGGTCTAATCGTGCAACAGAGATGGAAATGGCCGCTGTCCATGGTAACCATCGTAAGCTATTCCGTCTGATACGAGAAACGGGCAGCAGGAGACCTGGTGTTAGTGACACTATACATGACGAGAGTGGACAGCCTATCCACAACTTATCAAAACGCTTGGAACGTTGGGCTGAGCACTTTGAAAGGCAATTTAATCGGTCGGAATTGTTGGATTTCTCGCCGGTCACTGATCGCCCCACTCCCTGGGCTATCCCTATGGATCCACTCTGTCGCTCAGATGTCGAACGTGAGATCGGATTATTGAGGTTGAATAAAGCCGCGGGACCAGATGATCTTCCTCCAGCCCTCTTCAAATTCGGGGGACCTGATCTTATGGATGATTTACATGAGCTACTAGTCAAACTGTGGGAGCAGGAAACTGTCCCAACCGATTGGAGCCGCTCCGTCATAGTCCCAATTTTCAAAGGAGGCTCACGATCGGAATGCGGCAGCCATAGAGGAATCAGTCTGATCTCCATCGCCTCCAAATTGCTTGGCTCTGTCATCCTTCACAGATTGACTGGCACTCGTGAAAGCCAGATTCGTGAATAGCAAGCTGGATTTCGTCGAGGTCGTGGCTGCATTGACCATATCTTCACCTTGCGTCAGTTGTTGGAGCACCGTCACATATGTTGGCGGCCCACCGTAGTCATGTTCCTCGACACGAAAGGTGCATTCCATTCGGTGGATAGACATGCACTTTGGGACTGTCTACTCAGCAGAGGTGTACCCGAGAAATATGTGGATATTATCCGAGCATTATGTGCTCGTAGCTCGGGCAGAGTGCTTACGGCAAGTTGTCGTCGCCCTTTAATATCTCCAGCGGCGTGAGACAAGGATGTTCGCTCTCAGCCTTCCTCATCAACTTCGCTATTGACGAAGTCATGGAAATCGCCTTCACAGCACACGACTTAGGTGTGGATCTTCTCCCAGGAGAACGACCTCTTTACTCAGAGTATGCTGATGATATTGCTCTAATCTGTGACAGCTCACAAACGTGACAAGCGGTACTGGACTTGTTAGCGATGGCTGTCCGTCACTTCGAGCTTTACTTCGCACCCTCGAAGTGCAAAGCGTTTCTCCAAGATTGGTCTGGACCGCCCCCTACGCTGACCGTTGGTGGGGATCAGCTAGAAGTCGTTCAAAAATTCAACTACCTGGGAAGTTGTATCAGCGCCCGTGGGATTGGAGATGAGATCACGAACCGTATAGCAAAAGCTCGGGGCACTTTTTCTAACCTTCGCCACTTATGTCGACGGCGCGACATCACTCTTGCTCTGAAGCGTAGAGTGTACAATGCAGCAGTACGTTCGACCCTACTGTACGGTTGTGAAACCTGGCCCCTTAAAGCAACGGACCTGAAGAGGCTAGTTACGTTCGACCACCGGTGCCTTCGTAATTTAGTTCACATCTGGTGGGAACACCGCGTGAGTAACGAGCGTGTCCGACGCCTTGTTTATGGCACAGGAAAAGGAACTGAACCGCTCAGCACCGTTATTTCACGCACCAGGCTCTGATGGCTCGGCACGTGTTACGCATGCCAGCCCACCGACTCCCGCGACGTGCGTTGTTTGCGGGCCGGGGGTATGGGTGGAAGCAGAGGAGAGGTGGCCAAGCGATGACTTGGTCGAGAAGAAAGAAGGCCCTCACTTCTGAGCTGGCCTCGGTTGGAGCGTCTCGGTTCTCTGGTTGGGGTCCGAAAGACGATGAACACGTTTGATTGGACACACTTGCTGATATGGCAAGGAGCCGACCTCAGTGGCGTTCGTGCTGTGAGTTTCTTTGTCCCACCCCATCCCTCTTAGCCTCCCCTCCAACCACGATCACATTATTTAACCTTATATAATTTTGCATGGTCATTTTTTTGATGCATAGTAGGCGGCTGGTAGCTTACCGGAATGATGCCCATCCTTTACCGGTAGCTCAGCCGGCTTGCCCCAGTTGCATTCCTTTTTTCTCTCCTTTTTTCTGTGTATTGCGGCACAGTAGCTGAGGTGTTCCCCACCTCTAGCTAACGTGTATGATGATGACGATGACACCAGCACAACGTTGCGATCGCTCTCACCATCACCAAGTTCCAATTGCACATTCACCTTACGCTTATATGGATGTACGACAGTGGCAGCCTCTAGTTGCGCGCGGCGTTAGAGTTGCCTTAAGCACGCGTGCTGAGATAGCGCTCATTGACTAGTTCTCGTCTTTGTGCAGTTCGCTTGGAAAGCTCGGTGCGATCTTACAGCCACGGGACCAGTAGACGCTGCTTATTCATTGTTTCTGCGTACGCTCCTACGGACTACAGTCCGGAGGAAGCTAAGGACGATTTCTACCGCCAACTCACCGATCTCTGCAAGAAACGCCGTGATACTCGCCGGAGACCTAAATGCGCAGGTCGATAAACTAGAGGTTCATAAACGCGAACTTGGGGGTCAAAACAGCCATGATACTTGCGGGACGTATAACGGCGATCGAGTCCTGCAACTGTTCGACGACCACGGCTTGTTCCTTTCCAGCACCAATTTCCGACGTTCCTGACGCCAACTAGTCACCTGGTGACCTCCGGCGCCTGGTTAAGCTTGGACGCATATCGACCACATCGTTGTTAGTTACCGTTGGCGAGGCTGCATAACGGACTGCAAGTCAATTTGGAACACTTACCTGACTCTGGATCACGCGCTCCTGTGTGCTAAGTTCGTTCTACGTTTTGGAGGCAACCAACAGCGTCGCCGGAAATGGCTTGATACAGACAAGCTCGCTGCCCCGGATGTTCTCGGCGCATTTTAGAACACATTAGCCAACCTACGTTCTCTTTTCTCTGATGTTGAGATACACTGGGCACAGATCCATGCGCCTTACAAAAGTCCGCTACCCTAGTCTGTGGTTTCATTAGACGATCTGCTAGTCATTGGATCTCTGCGCGTCGTCGAATACCTCCCGCCGGCGTTAAGTACAACGCACTACGCAGAACCACAGGTGCTGAGCTCAGACAGCTGTTCGGGAAGGATCGCGAGGTTTGGTGGATACCGCATCGTTGAGATGGAGTGGGCAACCTCATCAGGAACCTCCCGAAAACCTATTCGCTCCGCGGGAGGCAGAAGACCAAAAGTGAGTGAGGTTTCGCGTGAAAATGACAGTGAACTAATTCACAGTCGTCTGCTGTGATGGGCAGAGCACTTTGAAGATCAGTTCACCTGGCCACCAGCCACCTTGTGTTAACAACCTTCCGGCACAAACAGCTGACTATCGCGCAACGATAAGACGGCATCAAGGAGACATTCGTTGCGGCTTTTACTTCCCCGCGTCATAATCAGCCATTACCCAGCAAGTAACTCAGCACCAAATACACTTTAGACGGGCAATCCGGGTAGGAGACGGCAGCAGACGCACCACTGGTGTCGGTTGCGTGCCATGTCCTGTAAAGTCACGAGCTAAGCACAAGGCGAGACAGACCAATCACACACAGTTTGGTTGTCATTGACTTCATTTCGCGCTGCCAAGTCAACTTCTGTCCACCTCGAACCTTGTGCCACCATACACCTGGTAGACTAAACAAGACCCTCCTAGGTAAGCGGTGACCAGACATGCGTAACACGTGCCCAAGCCAAAGCAACTTATTCTGTGCTACCTGTTATTCTAGGAACTAGCTTGGTTATCACTACCTACTACTCGCCTACGCACATCACCGTTGCGGACACACTGGTTCCATCCGACACTAGCAATGCTTCACAGACAACGATGACGAAGACTTGAAGACGCCTCAGATCTTCAGACCGAAGGGACCCAGTTTCTTTACAATAGAACAGGACGACCCTCACTGTGGTCTTGTATACACGGCCTTTTAGACGGGGGGAAACTTCCTTCTCTCTCCAGAGATGTCGCAGGTTCAAGAAGGCAGTTTTGGTTTTTTGCAGTGCGGGAACGGACTTTAGTTTCTATGCGCCCATTGTTACTGATGCAGCTGCCAAGGTATTCGAATTGATCAACCACCTCGAGTTCCTTGGTACCCAGAGTCAAGGGTCATCAAGTGACTGGGGGTCCTGCAGCAGCACTTTGCATTTTGAAGGTGAGAAGCGCATGCCACATAATGGGACCACTCTGGACAAGCTATCCAGCGTTGATCGTCCCACCGCAATATTTTCGAAAAGCAAGACGATATCGTCCGCAGAATCAAATTCAACTCGCATTTCACCCGGCAGGACTTTGACGCCTACATCGTGAGATTCCGTAACGAAACGCCCCATGATAGAATCCACGACGAAATTGAACCAAAGCAGGGAAATCGGATAACCCTGACGAACGCCATTTGTGGTCGGAAAACAACCCGACTGGTCACCGTAGACCCTGACTCGGCCTGTAGTGCTCGAGTATAGAGCACGAAAGATGTTCACATATTTCATGGGAACACCTTTCTGTGCAAGTATTTCGGATAGAATCGATCGATCGACTGAATCGAGCGTCCTCTTGAAATAAAAAACAGCTATTGTCGATCTGTGGAATGCATGACGCTGCCCTAGCACCTGCCGCAGAGTAAATTGATGGTGTTTACAGCCACTTGGACGGAAACCGGCCTGCTCTTTCCTAATCCGAGATTTCCGACCCACAGTGTGGCGACGAACGAGAATCGAGGCCAGTACTTTTATCACAACTGACGTGAGGCTAATACCCGTGTTGTTAGCACGGTCTGCACGACTTCCCTTCTTGTCTATTGCCACTAGAATCTATTCGCTCCAGTTAACCGGGACACTTCCTTCCAGATATGTTCGAATAGGGAGGTCGGTGCTTTGGAGAGGACCTCACCCCCATCCTTAAATAGTGCAGCTGGGAACGAATCAGGGCAAGTGGCCCGAAAACGATTGTGGGCTGTGATCGTGTTTCGGACCTCGGCCTCCGACGGAGGCTCTAAACTAACCGTCCATATTTTATTCTTCATCACTCGGCAACATGTAGCCAGCTGTGCTGATCTTGATAGTGTTCCACCCAACGAGCCATACGGTGTTCCTTATTTTGTATTAGTGTACCCGCGCTTTCTCCTATTGTCTCACTGACTCCTGGTTTTTTGGGACCAGTGGTGCGGATTGTGATAGGGGCTGGGAATGTTGGCGATTGGATGTGCTGTAATGCCGATGGAACGTCACAGGGCCGACCGATACGGAGTGAACATGTTGCCGGAAGCAGCTTGGTCAGCCAATCAGGAACTAGTTGGCCCATGATCGCGTCCAGCCTGCAACCATCAACTGAACGTGGAAGTGACCACTCATGCGCCGGCAGGCGAAGGAGCGCATACTCGTGCACCCTTGAGCCAAGACTTGTAGCATTGGCCCGAGGGAAGAAGCGCGCGGGCCAAATCTCGCCAATCCTACCTCCATTAAGTAAGTCAAGGTGATTTTTGACAGGGTGAACGTAGCGAGCAAGTATAAACCAATGGAAAAAGAGTCTGTGACACAATGCAAATAACAGGAATGAGCCATTGAAACGGACTGTTGTAAATGGTGTGTATACTCTAGCAATAATCGGGCATCATTTTAATAAACGATTTCATGGTCCCGCTCTGCTAAATGCAGGCGATAAGACGACCCTTGATACTCTGTGCAACGGCGGATGCAAGATGAAGTTTGTGTTTGAAGAAAAAGTCATGGTTGTGTGTGGACTGCGATATTGCCAGGGCGCCCAGACCTAGACAGTAGGACGATTAGGGTCCTCATCCAAAACCTTTGGCTCAAAACCCTATCTGCAAGGCAGCGGGGAGGTAGCAATGATTTAGTTTTACGGCAGTGTACGCCATCCCATTTGCAAACTTCCAACCTGCATTACCAGGAGACCGAGTTTGTCTGACCTCTAACCATTGACCAACCTGGTAGAGGTGGCTCACAATGGGCCCAGAGGCACCACCCAGTATAGCTCAATGAGTCAAGGAGGTACGCAAACCGTCGGACCACGTTAAGGTCCAGTCTCGTTGCGTCGGTGCCCTGCCAGTTCCCAGCAGGAGTCCCTTAAGCTGAATCGTTGCTGTTGAGGTGGTCATTATCTTTTCTTTGACCACTGCTTGTCATGGAATCTCGAGCCTAGCACACCGTGCTCCTCGTTTGTCTACCAACAAATCTTAGCCTAGATACATGTTATACATTTGTTGACCCTGCTCTTTCCCGACAGCTGTCCCTGAAGCTGGATCGTTGCCGCTTGAGGCTATCATTGACTTTCCTTTGATCATACTGCTTGTCGCTGAATCTCTCGAATCTAGCACACCGCGTTCATCATTTGTTCCGCGCACCGACAGATAACCGACCAGACGCATACTACACATCTGACGCTCCTTCCTGTTTCTGGCAGCAGTTCTCGAAGCTGGATGGTTGCCCTTGATGCTATCATTGACTTTCCTCTGACCACACTGCTTGTCGCGGAATCTCTCGAATCAAGCACACCTCATCAGTTGTTCATCAGCAGGTCGAGACTGACTAGGGCTACTGTGCGCGCCGAGGATAGCGCCTGTCAACAGGTGGGATAATGTAACAGGTTCGAGCGTCACCTTGCGGTGATTTTTAATCTAAGGAGATAGTTGTGCCTTGCGTAGACGGCCATAGATTCTTCTTTTTGCCTTCACATTTAGTTTATTGTGATCTCTTACTAGGTGCTTGTGAGCACACAGCCGCCTACGAGGTATTTGCTTTCCATTGCAGCTCTCCAGGCGTAATACGACCTACATACGTACTGGACACGGAAACCCTCGGAATCCACGACCGGACGCATACTACAATAACGTTACAAATTTTGCATGTTACAACCTACATCCTAAATATATGACATTTCCATGGTTGCAAATCATAACCGTCAATCCTTTCAGGATGTCCGACTGGCAGTCTGGACAGAGGCAACGCAGCCATCAAACTATTTGTTCATCGTCCGTGAATGCAGCGGTTCGATAATCCTTCGATTGCTTATCGTTAAACGGTCGCTCGACTTTCTACAGCTGTTGATATCCTACCTAGGTAGGATGTTGTCGAACCTAGCCTATATTGTGACTGTTGTTTCCACTTTCCTTCGCACTCCTATTCCCTCATTGGTGTTGTTAGAACCGCCATCTCACTCTCGGTCCTCCATCGGCATTTATATTAACGCCGTCCAGCTCACTACGAGATGTAATACAGGCACACCCTCCCCCCAGCTCCACATGTTACTAGGTGGTTGTGATGTAACCGTCCATCCCTTTACGATGTATCTGTTTTGTATTTCAGCCCCCGATTCCCAATCGCCCGGGACACAGAAGTCCTCAGAATCCTTGCCCGAACGCATAGTGCACTGCCCATGAACATTGTGTCATTTCTTATTAGACATGAGATCAATCGATTCGAATGCGTTCATCCACTCATTTATGCTGCATACGATGTATTGGACAAAGTTCACGATCCGGTTATTTCGGAGAAAATTCGGAATCACTTGATCGCCATTGAAGATTCTTTTGTGAATAGCCAAGAGTGGACGCTGTGCCGCTCCGTCACCGAAGTGCGACTAGTAAGCGTTGTACTACTTATCTGGAGTTTTAAGGGTGTTTTAGGTTCTCAGCATTCCGGAAAATCGGCTTTGGTACATTATTTTCTAACCGGCCTTTTTCTTCAAGATGATTCACCTGAAGGTAACTGCATACTATAAGATCGGAGATTAACATGCCTTCTTTATTTTTTGATATTCCAACTCTCTTCCGGCCCTTAGAGTTTTTTCGTTTTACATTATGCTGATTTTAAATTTAATCATTGGATTGTAGAGAGCACATGGGAATTCCAATCTCACCTCCTTCATTTTTGAATCATTGCGGGAAAGCCGCGAATTTCATTAATTAACTAAATAAAGTTTTTATTCTCGACAACGCAAGTCACGTCTTTATAGGCGTGGTCACGTTAACATAACAAAGGTGATCAAAAATGTGTAGAAATCCCATATGTTTGCCATAACCGTGTATGTTTTTGTAAAGTTGTATATACATATGTACTTGTGTTTGAGAAGATATTCTCGGAGGTGTACCTGGGCGAAATCGTGAGACACGTGCTAGTGTACGTGCTCGAACATCTCCTTTTTCGAGACCAGATGCCCGACACATTTTGCATTAAGGATGCCGTATGGACCAAGTCCTTAACTGAGACTGAAAACTTAATTTGCTTTCTCATTTTCCTTTGGTTTCGGTGCGATTTCCGATCTGGTGATAAAGTCCCTCCCACGAAATGCGAATCCACAACATTGCAGTCATCTTATCTATCCTGACCTATTCCGTTTCATATTCATGAGTTGATCTGAGCTCCTCTTTTTTCATACTCCATTTCTTATTTACTCTCATTTTACGTGGTGCGAGAATTTGTCACACATTTTTATTTTCTTCTTAGTATGTTTGCATACGAACTATTTACAGCCTTTATTTTTTCATACCCTTACAATTGAAGCGTTTTACTTTGTTTTGCGTAATTGGTCATGCTCTGCCTACACTTGAGCAGTGATTAATTCGCTAGCTCACGCCTAGCATACTTGCTTTGCTTACTTGCTTATTTGTCTACTTATTTAATTGCCTTATTTCCTTTAATACAATTTTTCACTCTCATCATCTTTCGGTGTAAGCCACTTGTTATTTTAGATTCCATATCTTGTTCAGCACAGGTGCCGTAGCTCATTCTTTCACAATGTCTGGAATTAATGACTGGATGCTCTACGCTTTTCTTATATTGCTGGAGGGGACGGGGTGCACGGTCGTTGTGGCCGTGCTAGGCTCGAAGAGCGGTTCCATGCACTCAGTGTGGAGTGGACTACGGTCCAGTCACCGCCTTGTGTGCGCTTGATTCCCCAAATACAGTGTGCTTGTGTTTGCCTGTGAAGGAGTGTGGGCCGGCTCCGTTGATGAAACGTGGCTCCCATCCACATGCCTCCAGGTCTTATTCCTTCGGGTTTACACTGGATATGGGGTGTGTGGTTGGAGCTGTGGGTGGTGCAGCGCAAGCCATCCATGGTCCTTCTGTAGGCGCAGGCGTCCTGTGGCTGGCCGCAGTGACAGGCAAATCCGAAACCGGATGCCGCCAACCATGTATGTATGTGTGTCCCATGCTGAGGCTGATGTTGCATTCTTGATGCTTCTTCACCGCAGCTGGGCTAAACCAACTTACACTTAAACTAGGTCTTTTTAAGCTGGATAAATTTCATTCCGCTTTATTTTGTTTGTTCTGCATCCCTGCATAATGTTCTATTAACTGGCCACGTTGCTTACACTAATTGCGCTTATCTTCGGTAATTTTGTTGCGTTTGTAGCATTTTAAGTAACTTGTGGACATTTCTTATTTATCACGGATTTGTTGCTGACCAACTTACTTCATATGGTAATTTAGCGAAGAGTTATGCCACCGTATCTGTATGCATTATTGGATTTATTTTATTTCAGCTTGTCGTTTAAATTGAATGGCTGTTGTTTGATATCTTTGGTATGGTTGCGCTTGATGTGTATGTTGACAAGGTGCCTACCTGTCTATTACCCACTACATCGTTCATACTGGCTCCAGGAGACAGTTGGTCGTTGCTGGAGGGGACGGGGTGCACGGTTCTTGTGGCTGTGCTAGGCTCGAAGAGTGGTTCCATGCACTCAGTGTGGAGCGGACTACGGTCCAGCCACCGTCTTGTGTGCGGTTGATTCCCCAAATACAGCGTGCTTGTGTTTGCCTGTGAAGGAGTGTGGGCCGGCTCCGTTGATGAAACGTGGTTCCCATCCGCATGCCTCCCGGTCTTATTCCTTCGGGTTTACACTGGATATGGGGTGTGTGGTTGGAGCTGTGGGTGGTGCAGCGCAAGCCATCCATGGTCCCTCTGTAGGCGCAGGCGTCCTGTGGCTTGTCACAGTGACAGGCAAATCCGAAACCGGATGTCGCCAACCATATATATATATATATATATATATATATATATATATATATATATATATATATATATATATATATATATATATATATATATATATATATATATATATATATATATATATATATATATATATATATATATATATATATATATATATATATATATATATATATATATGACAACAATGATGATGACAACAAGGTGACGATTGGCGCATTGGTGTCAGAGAAGAATGCAACATTTGCTGCACATGTGGCAGACCCCAGTGACTTGGGGAAGAGTAGTCAGTTTCGCAAACTTCGACGGCGACTGACCCGAGAGCTCCGTCGCATTAAAAATGCATGGTGGACGGAGAAGGCGAAGCAGGTGGAATGCTACGCCGAACGCCGTTAACACAAGGAATTCTTTGACTCCTTGAAGGCGGTGTATTGTCCGAGATCGGAGCCGCTGAGGACACTGATCGATGGTAGTTCAGGCGCTACCTGCACCCAGACTGCAGACATAATGCAGGTCTGGCGGAAACACTTTGACTGTCTTTTGAACAACCGTTCAGAGATCGACTGGCCTACATTGAATGGCCTGAATCAGCACGATGTGAAGGCGGATCTGGCGGATACGCCGACACTGGATGAGACGCAGAGAGCACTTGCTCAGCTGCGAAACGGCAAATGTGCCGGAGGTGACGGGATCCCACCTGAAGTATTGAAACACGGCGGACCCGCGTTGTTGACTGCGCTACACCACTTGGTGCAACGCGTATGGATTGAGGAGGAGGTACCTGCTGAGCTGAAGGATGCCCTTGTGCTCCCACTGTACAAGGGCAAAGGGAGCAAGCAATGTTGCACGAATTATCGTGGCATCAACTTGCTGAGTTGTGTGGGCAAGGTGATTGCCCGAATCCTGCTCAATCACCTCGTCAATCAGGTTGTGGAACCTAACGTGGCGGAAGAGCAATGTGGATTCCGTTCGTGTCGCAGCACTATAGATATGGTGTTTGCGGCTCGTCAGTTGCAAGAGAAGTGCAGAGAACGACACCAGCCATTGTACTCGCTTTTTGTTGATTTCACCAAGGCATTTGATACGGTGAACCGCGAGGCATTGTGGCTGTTGTTGGGTAAGTTTGGTTGCCCGCGTAAGTTTGTAAGTTTAATTGTATTTCTGCACAGTGGTATGCGAGCGAGGGTGCAGCTGAGTGGAGAGACCTCGGATGACTTTGCAGTTGTCTCTGGTGTGAAGCAAGGCTGTGTGTTAGCTCCTGCCCTGTTTAATATCTATCTTCATGCAATGTTGTCTTGTGCTTTTGATGCGGCTTGTGCTTACGGTGTTGGTGTGGAGCACCGTATTGATGGTGGGTTGCTGGACATCCATCGTTTCGGTGCGAGAACTCTAGTCCGTGAGACAACTATCCGTATGTTGCTGTTTGCTGACGACTGTGCGTTGTTTTCACAGCGCAGATGCGTTACAGCACATGACTGGTGCTGTGGCTTCGACAGCGGCCAAATTCGGGCTCACCATCAACACAAGCAAAACTGTCTGTCTCTTTCAGCCTTCACCGGAGGTGCAATCTTCAATATTGCCGCGAATCAGCATTGGTGCTGAAGTATTGGAAACCACCTTCCGCTTCTGCTACCTTGGGAGTGTGATGTCGACTGATCAGCAGATACACAGTGAGCTGCGTATTCGCGTGTCGAATGCAGCGGCAGCATTCGGGAAGCTTGAGTATCGAGTGTGGAACAACCATCAGCTTACCATTGTCATGAAGCTGATGGTGTACAAATCCATGGTACTATCCGTTCTTCTATACAGCAGTGCAACATTTACGATGTACCGTAGGGATGTGCGTTATCTCGGGCGGTTCCATCAGCAATGTTTGCGACGGATTTTGCGCATCGGTTGGGGCGACAGAGTTGCAGACACGGAAGTGTTGCTACAAAGTGGAATGTATGCATTGGACTGCATACTTTTACTGACACCTAAGGTGGCTAGGTCATGTGAGCCGTATGGATTCGACGCGGATACCGAAACAACTTTTAAACGCTCAGCTGAGTATAGGGAAGCGGCATGCTGGGAAAGCAAAGTTGCGTTACCAGGACATGATTAAATTGAGCCTCACACGTTCTAATCTTGATTGCAGATCATGGGAATCGAGGGCGGTTGATCGTGGTGCATGGCGCGATCTAATCACGAAGGCAGTTGCTGAAGTGCGGGAGAAAGCCTTCATGCATGCAGAGAAGAAGCGTCAGTTGCGGAAGCGGCAAGCACCGATGAATTGTACTCCATCGACATCGAGCGCATGGTGCTGTAGCACATGCGGTCGCGAGTGCCTGAGTCGGGCAGGCCTAGTGAGCCATGAGAGAGGTCACTCGGGACCACTGCCGAAGCGACGACGGGTCCCGCAGTGAACGTAGGCAGCACCGGCGCAGCGTTTGTAGGCACGCTGAATTCGATTAACTAACCGCGTGCTTGCATGCTAAGTCTCTTTATTTCAGGTGGTGGGTTTTCGGTTCTGTCCTAATGCCTTTCTTTCTCATATAAATGTCTAGTGGGCCATGAGCTAGGCCCTTTGGGGCCACTACAGAAGCGACGACGGGTCCTGCAGAGAATTACGGCGAACCGGCGCAGCGTTTGTAGACACGCTGAGTTCGATTTACTAACCGCGTGCTTGCACGCTAAGTCTCTTTATTTCAGATGGTGGGTTTACAGTTTTTACCTTAATGCTTTTCTTTCTCATATAAATATCTCCCTGTACTCTATTCCATTAACTTGCACACATCGCCCAAGCCGATTGTATTCGATTTCCATAAAAAAGTTTGTGTTCGTGGCATTCCGTGAACTATACTTTCTGACCACGTGCACTTATTTAGAATTCGTTTGTAAACAGCTTATTATATATGCTCATTAAATTAAGGTTTATGTCACCGTTTCCCTATGCATTAATCGAGTTTTTCTCTTCTTCTTTCTCTCTCCCTCTCAAGTGATTGGCTGTTGTTTGATATCCCCAGTGTGGCTGCGCTTGATGTGTATGTTGACAGGTTGCCTACCTGTCTATTACCCACTACATCGTTCATACTGGCTCCAGGAGACAGTTGGTCGTTGCTGGAGGGGACGGGGTGCACGGTTCTTGTGGCCGTGCTAGGCTCGAAGAGTGGTTCCATGCAGTCAGTGTGGAGCGGACTACGGTCCAGCCACCGCCTTGTGTGCGCTTGATTCCCCAAATACAGCGTGCTTGTGTTTGTCTGTGAAGGAGTGTTGGCCGGCTCCGTTGATGAAACGTGGCTCCCATCCACATGCCTCCCGGTCTTACTCCATCGGGTTTACACTGGATATGGGGTGTGTGGTTGGAGCTGTGGGTGGTGCAGCGCAAGCCATCCATGGTCCCTCTGTAGGCGCAGGCGTCCTGTGGCTTGTCACAGTGACAGTTAAATCCGAAACCGGATGCCGCCAACCATATATATCAATGGTTCATTTGTTCTCCGAGCTAGGCGGTTTTCTCGCAAACTTTTCACCACCATGCGAGGTGGCATCCTCAGTGCAGTGATATGTAGCGTACTAGCTTACTAAATGAATCCTCCCTCCATGATCGACCTGCAGGTGACTTCGAACGTGGCAGTGTCGATTTTAGGTCTCGTGACCTCTACCCACTTTCCCCAAGGCTATAGTTGGCGTCCGATTTGTTCTGCCTCAAACGGCGTGACAATAGGTTCTTTCTTTCTTTCTGTCGTAGTGGTTCGTATATTGAATCAATGTCCACACGCATGTTGATTGAATGTTTCGTTGAGAACCAAGCTTCCAAGAATTCTCTTTCTTTTCTTGTTTCACCCCGTGCCAGGACTTCTGCTTTGCTCCAATCGAAGCTATGTCCTTCTTCATCTACATGTATTGAAACTAGCGACGATGCATAATGCTTTACACAGGCTCCCTTATGTTCTTGTATCCTTGTTACCAATTTTCTTCCCGTTTGGCCTAGCTCGGAGAACAAATGAACCATTGATTCATCAACCCGAGCTACCGGTATTTCGAATCATTTTAAACAATATATATATATACGTATAGTTACAACATCTAAGTACACACTATTTAACTTTAACACTTGTTTATTTATCATTCTACCTAGTATCCGTACTGATGGCAATTGCTTCACTATTCCTAAATCTTTTTCTTTCAAGTATGGATGCCCAAGATTTATGCTTGTCATTTACGTTCACTTCTGAATCTTAAAGAAAACATCCACAGTTCTTGTTGGGTACTCATTCTCATACATGCGAAAGTGGCTGTTAGCATGACCTCCAGACGAAATCCATTCACCTTTTTAGTACTATTGTTCACGTGGTTTATTGTGTCACTATCCAGTTTGTGGCAGTTCATACTTATATCCGGGCAACAGCATGTGCATATGTTGTATTCGAACTGCCATTGGACAAATATGGCGCCAATCCATGTAAATATGCATATCGAGTGAACTCGACAAGGATACTCATACCGCTTTTGTACTTCCAACTTAGTGTAGGGAAGCGGAACGGGGGCAAACGGAAAATAGTATTACCAGGACATGAATGAGGTGGGTTTATGACAAACTAATGTTGCCTTCAGGTGTTACGAATCCAAGGCAAAGTTGAGCGGTGCGAATTCCGTGGACTGATCAGAAGGACGGTTGCCCAGGTACAGGAGAAAACACTATTGCACACGGAATAGAAGCACGATGCCTACGCTCTCGTTCGATTTACTAATCCAGACCAATAGGGCGGCGTATGTGGTGCGATTGCCTGCGTGATGAGTACTCTTGCATTTCAGAAGTAGATGTTGACTGAGCTCCCCGGTGTGGCTGCGCCTGATGTGAATGCTGATGAGGCACCTACCTGTCTAATACCCTCCACCTCGATTACTGGCTCCAGGAGACACTTGGTCGTTGCTGGAGGGAACGGGGTCCACCGTCCTCGTGACGGTGCTAGGCTCTGGTCCTATCCTGTGTGGAACGGGCTACGGCCCAGGCACCGCCTTATGTACATCTGGTCTACATGATTTTCCAGTTAGGCCGGAATACTTCCTTTCTGTCTATTGATGGAGTTTGGGCCGGCTCCGTTGATGAAACCTTGCTGCCATCCACATGCCTCCCGGTCTTATTCCTTCGGGTTTACACCAGATATGGGGTGTGTGGGTGGTGCGGTGCAAACCACCCATGGTCCCTCTTTGGGTGCAGGCGTCCTGTGGCCGCCCCCGTGGAGGCCACAGTGACAGGCAAATCCGGATGCCGCCAATCCATCGTTGTGTGTGTGTGTGTGTGTGTGTAGCTGTGTAGTTTCTGCTTGTAACTGTGCTGCTCCATTTTTGGCTGTTTGATATCGTCTGCAATGTGCGAGTAAAAATTTGATGTCCATGGATTGGAAAGTATTATTTATTTTGTGGCGAGTCACGACCGTCACGTCACAGTGGTAGTAAGCAGGCCTGCGTGGCTTTTACAGGGAGAACGCTTGCCAGGCGAAAACCCACTACATCCTGGAACACTGCTGCCAAACTATTTTCTGGAACGACTTAAACCCAAATCACCCAGCTGGCACCACGAGGAAGTTGTTCGGCGGGTGTAAGTACCGCGAGGTATCAAGCTCAAGTTCAGCTGGGACTGTAGCAAACGAGCCAATACTGAAACGTAGTTATAGTCAGAACAAAATCTGTTTAGGCTTCTGACTTCGAGTTATTCCCAAACTACCGGTATGATCTAGTGGATAGCGTGGCGCGATCGATGCGATAGGTCATAGCCGTTTGGGCGAGGGTCACAGCACCGGCCAAACAACACGAAGACGCACGCAGCAGACTGGATTGACCACGCGAAACGGGATTCTAAGAGTATATCGATTGACTTGATTAAATGATAAACGATGCAAATAGACGGTACCGTTGTGAAGATGAAATCTACCATCGCTACAGCACACCCCTAGAGCATGAGTCGAAAGGCTAACGCCAGCTAGGCACTAGATTTCGTAAGTCCTAAGTACAGAAGGAAAAACGGCTGTACATCCGGGGCGCGTACGTTTAGGTATATTTGATTTTGCGACAAGTGTACATGGGAGTGACAAGGAAACACTGGGGTCGCACATCGGCTGCATGGGAGCGATGCTTTGTCGCGGTGTCTGTCCAGGAACACAAGTGCCAGTAGATTGTTGAGGCGATTGCATTTCGACATAGCCATCGCAATTAGGCTAGACCTTATCGTGGTGCGATGGTCTGTGTGCCTCAGTGATCCATTGAGCTATGCTGTGTGATGCTTTTTTGCACCTTCAGAGCCACTCATACCAGATTGGTCAATGGTTAGATGCCAGACAAACTCAGTCTCCTGGTCCTCCAGGTTGGGGCTTGGAAGGAGGATGGCTCCTTATTCATTAAAACGGACTCCTTGTAGCCCAGTTCCAAACCCGCTGCCTTGCGGTCAGGTTTTTGAGCCAAAGTCTTTGCTTGAGAAACCTAATCCTTCTCCTGTCTATGTCTGGGCAACCTGACAGTATCCTGCTCACGCAGTCCTATGAATTTTTCCTCAAACTATTTCCTGATGCGCTGGCCATCGCAGATGATAACAAACGGTGCCCTATCTGCTGCATCGGGCAGGATAGATAGTGGTTTGGATGCTAATGCTCAAGCCCTCCCGTCTTCTCACTTCCCCTCTTACGCTCTTTCACTCTTACCGTCCCGTTCCCTCCTCACTTTTATCCCCCCTGTTTTCAAACCCCCAATTCTCGGCCCTTCCCTACCTTGCTTCAATAGTCGATTGTTTTATAGTTTCAACTCACGTGTTAACATCTAGCGTCATTCCCGCCCTGTCGACAAGCCCATGTCCAAGCAAGCGGCACATTCCAGTTCATCGGCTTCCATTTGGAGCCCTCGATCCTCCTTCAGATTGGCATGCCTCAATGTAGGCAAATTGCTTCAGATCGGTCAACAAACAGCACTTGCCCAAACATTAGAGACCCTGTCGATCGATATCTGCTGCTTATCGGAGACCCGCCTGCAAGACTCGAGCTCTGTGCCCACTCTGCGATCCCCTTCAGGTGACACTAGCAGCACTTTCTCATTGCACCTATCCGATGACGATGCAGCTTCGAGTACCGGCTAAGCCGGTGTTGGTATTGCCCTGAGTCCCTGGGCTGAAGCTACTCTGATTGACTGGATCCCAATCAGTAGCCGGATGTGTGCGGTCTGATTGGCTGGCTCGTTCAAAGCCTCGAAGTCGCGTGGGACTAACAGGTATCTATTCGTGATCGCTGCCTATGCACCGACAAACTGTAGCGATGACTCGGTAAAAGACGACCACTATCGTCAACTGAACAAGCTCCTTCGCCACAGAAGGAGCTCGGACATTGTAGTGCTGGCTGGGGATCTGAACGCTCCAGTTGGAAAACTATCCATTAATGAATTGCATCTGGGAGGCCAACATGGTTTAGGTTCCGGTGAGCGGTTCCTTCATTTGTGTGAGGATGCTCGCTTATTTCTTGCGAGCATTAATTTCCGACACAGCACCAGCCGGAGGGTGACTTGGCGCCCACCAGTCTTGAACCAGCTGTGTACGCAAATCGATCACATTGCGATAGGTTACCGATGGAGGGGCTGCGTTCAGAACTGTCGCTCGATTTGCAACACATGTGTAGACACCGATCATGCACTTGTATGTGCTGACCTGTGGATGCGCTTTGGCGGACGCCCACCACGACGTTGTGACCGCATTGCCACCAGCAACCTGACGAAGCCAGCTGTTCTGAATGCGTATCAAAGTACGCTGTCATGCGAGTTGAATAAGCGCTCACTGGATGCAATTGAAGCTCACTGGTCTCAAATTCACCAGACCTTACTAGCAGCAGGAAAATCCTTATGTGGTAAGTCTAATCGCCAACATGGACATTGGGTCTCTTCGCAGTCTCTGAAACTTATAGATGCTCGCCGGCATATTCCGGCTGGAAGCGAACACAATGAAACTCGCAAAGAGTTCCTGGCAAAACTCCGTGCTAGCTTGAAGAGAGACCGCGGATCTTGGTGGTCTCATCGTGCTTCAGAGATGGAATTGGTCGCTGTCCGTGGTAACCATCGTAAGTTATTCCGTCTGATACGGGAAACGGGCAGCAGGAGACCTGGTGTTAGTGAAACAATTTGTGGTGAGAGTGGACAGCCTATCCACAACTTGTCAAAACGCTTGGAACGTTGGGCTGAGCACTTTGAAAGGCAATTTAATCGGTCGGAATTGTTAGATTTCTCGCCGGACACTGATCGCCTTGCTCTGTGGGCTATCCATTTGGATCCACCCTCTCGCTTGGATGTCGATGGTGAGATCGGACTGTTGAGCTTGAATAAAGCCGCGGGATCTGATCATCTTTCTCCAGCCCTCTTAAAATTCGGAGCGCTGCACTTGTGGATGATGTATACGTGTTAATATTGAAATTGTGGGAGTAGGAAACTATCCCAACCGACTGGAACCGCTCCGTCATAGTCCGTAATTTTCAAGTGAGACTAACGATCGGAATACGGCAGCCATAGAGGAATCAGTCTGATCTACATCGCATTCAAATTGCTTGCCTCTGTCATCCTTCACAAACTGACTGGCACTCGTGAAAGCCAGATTCGTTAAGAGCAAGCTGGATTTCGTTGAGGTCGTGGCTGCATTGACCATATCTTCACCTTGCGTCAGTTGTTGGAGCACCGCCACATATATTGGCGGCCCACCATTGTCGTGTTCCTCGACATCAAAGGTGCATTCGATTCGGTTTATAGACATGCACTTTTGGACTGTCTACTCAGGAGAGGTGTGCCCGAGAAATATGTGAATATTATCCGAGCATTATATGCTCGTAGCTCGGACAGAGTGAGGGCTTACGGCAAGCTGTCGTCGCCTTTTCATATCTTCAGAGGTGTGAGACAAGGATGTTCGCTCTCACCATTCCTCTTCAACTTCGCTATTGACGAAGTCATGGAAATCGGGTTCACACTACACGACTTAGAAGGTGTGGCTCTGCACCCAGGAGAACGACCTCTTGACTTAGAGCATGCTGATGATATTGCTCTAATCTGTGACAGCTCACAAGCGCGCCAAGCGGCACTGGACAGATTAGCACTAGCTGTCCGTCACTTCGAGCTTTACTTCGCACCCTCGAAGTGCAAAGCGTTTCTCCAAGATTGGTCTGGACCGCCCCCTACGTTAACCCTAGGTGGGGATCAGTTAGAAGTCGTACAAAGATTCAACTACCTGGGAAGTTGCATCAGCGCCCGTGGGATTGATGATGAGATCACGAACCGGATAGCGAAAGCTCGGGGCACTTTTTCTAACCTTCGCCACTTATGGCGACGGCGCGACATCACTCTTGCCCTGAAAAGTAGAGTGTACAATGCAGCAGTACGTTCGACACTACTGTACGGTTGTGAAACCTGGCCCCTTAAAGCAGCGGACCTGAGTAGGGTAGTTACGTTCGACCACCGGTGTCTTCGTAATTTAGCTCACATTTGGTGGGAACACCGCGTGAGCAACGAGCGTGTCCGACGCCTTGTTTATGGCACAGGAAAAGGAACTGAACCGCTCAGCACCGTTATTTCACGCACCAGGCTCTGATGGCTCGGCACGTGTTACGCATGCCAGCCCACCGACTCCCGCGACGTGCGTTGTTTGCGGGCCGGGGGTATGGGTGGAAGCAGAGGAGAGGTGGCCAAGCGATGACTTGGTCGAGAAGAAAGAAGGCCCTCACTTCTGAGTTGGCCTCAATTGGAGCATGTCGGCTCCCTGGTTGTGGTCCGAAAGACAATGAACACATTTGGCTGGATACACTTGTTGATATGGCTAGGAGCCGACCTCAGTGGTGTTCGTGCTGTGAGTTTCTTTGTATTCCCCGTCCATCCCTCTTAGCCTCCCCCTCCAACCACGATCTCACTATTTTGCATAGTAATTTTTTGCTGCATTGTAGCTGGCTGGTAACTTGCCTTAACAATGCCCATGCGTTGCTGGTTGTTGGTGTCAGCGGTTTACGAACAGTGTGGATTTGCACGAAAACAAAACTGCAGGTACACAAATCGGGGTGAATCCATTGTCTGCGAGAGTCAGGTCGAGATCACTTTGGACGAATGGCCGCCACGTCCAACGCTGGTGCATCAGCTTGTGGCACTATCAACGATCACCGCACCAGTCACTGAATATCCGAGAGGTCGGTGAACCTGTTGGTATCTAGAAGAAACCTATCTGCTTCTGAGCACAATATGAGCGTACGGGCTATTAGGTCAGCTAAAGCGGAGCCTACCTGCTTACAAGAAAGCCTGGTGAGCCACTGGGGCTGTAGAAATGGTGGAGGCAGAATCAGTAGGGAATTACCCCAGGCTCCTCTAGCTGATCCGCATCACTGGTCCCAGGAAACCAAGCGTCAGTCAGACAATCAGAGACAGCGCGGGTACACTGATACGCATTAAGGAGTGCCGAATGACTCGTCGGGCAGGACACTTTCAAGATCAGTACAGCTAGCTACTTACTTCCCGGTGATGAAGGACGACACATGGACGTTTAGTTTTTACAGCCTCCGTCGGAGGCCGAGGTCCGCAAAACGATCACAGCCCTCAATCGTTTTCGAGGCGCTGGCCCGGATTCGCTCTCACTTGCACTATTTAAGGATGGAAGTGAGGTCCTCTGAGAAGCACTAACCTCTCTTTTCGAACATATCCGGAAGGGAGTCCCGACTAACTGGAGTGAGTCAATTCAACTGGCAATATACAAGAAGGGCGGTCGCACAGACGGTGCTAACTACAGGGGTATTAGCCTAACGCCAGTTGTGACAAATTACTGGCCTCGATTCTCGTTCGTCGCCTCACTGTGGAACAGGAATCTCGGAGTAAGGAAGAGCAGGCCGGTTTCCACCCAGGACTGGCTGTATAGATCATATGTTCACTCTCTGGCAGGTACTAGAGCAGCGCCACGCATTCTACAGACCGACAATAGCTTTGCTCTTTGATTTCAAGTGGGCGTTCGATTCTGTCGATTGATGCCTTCTATTTCAAATACTTGCGCTGAACGGTGTTCCCACTAAATATGTGCGCATCCTACGTGCTACGTACTCGAGCACTACAGGCCGCGTCAGGGTCTTCAGTGGCCTATCTGATAGCTTTCCGACTACAAGTGATGTTCTTCAGGGTTATCCGATTTCCCCATTTCTGTTCAATTTCGTCGTGGATTCTATCATGGAGTGTTTCCTTGCGGAATCTCACGATGTAGGCGTTGAAATGCTGCCTTGTGGAAGGTCAGTTGATCTTGATTGTGCGGAGGATATCGTCTTGCTTTTCGACGATGTTGCGGTGGGACGGTCAACCCTGAACAACCTGTCTAGAGTGGTCCCATTATTTGTTATACACTTGACGCCTTCATTATGCACATTATTGCTGCACGACCACCAGTCACTTGATGTCCCCTTGACTCTTGCCAAAGAGGAACTCGTACTGGTTGCTTAATTCACTTATCTTGGCAGCTGCATCAACAACGATGGGGGCATAGAAACTGACGTCAGTTCACGCATTGCAAAAGCCCGAACTGTCTTCTTGAACCTGCAGCATTTTTGGAGACAGAAGGGAGTTTGGCTCCCGCCTGAAAGGCCGTGTATATGAAGCCACAGTGAGTGACTTCCTGCTATATGGTAGCGAAAGTTGGCCTCTTCGGTCTGAAGAGCTGAGACGCCTACACTTCTGATCACGGTTGTCTGCGAAGCATTGCTGGAGTCGGATGGCACCAGCGTGTCCGCAACGATGATGTGCGTTGGCGAGTACTAGAACAACAGATAGCACAGAATAAGTTGCGTTGACTGGGACTCGTGTTACATATGTCTGGTCACTGCTTACCTAGGTGGGCGTTGTTTAGTCTACCAGGTGTAGGGTGGTTCAAGGCTCGAGGTGGACAGAAGTTGACTTGGCAGCGGGAAATGAAGTCACTGACGACCAAACTGGGTGCCGTTGGTCCGTCTCGGCTTCCGGGCTGGAATCTACGTGACTTACCTTTTGCTTAGCTCGAGACTTTACAGGACATCTCTCGCTGCCGTCTCCTACTCGGATTGCCCGTTTAAAGTGTGTTTGGTGCTGAGTTATCTGCGGATAATTGCTGATTATGACGCGGGGCAGTGGAAGGCGCAAGGAAGCTGTCTCTTTGGTTCCGCCTGATATTTGCACGATATCGAACTGTTTGTTACGGTATGTTGTTACCACAAGGTGTAGGCGCCTTGATCCTGAATGTTTGCTTAGGGCGCTGAGGTTTTTAGGTAAATCTCTCCCTCTTCTTATTCTTTATTTCACTGTTCATCATGGTTGTATGGCAGCGAAACATCAGTTCACATGACTGATGTACTGCTATTATTGACTGATTGGCAGTTTTTGCTAATCGGTTGCAACGTTTGTATAGCCTATTAGTGTTGTGGTAAGCCGTTGTTCGTAGATACGAGCAACCATGTATGTGGTTTAGCTCACGGAATAAGGCACAGCTGTACTGGAACCCTCTGTCTGTGTTGATGGTGGCAGGCGTGCCTACCACTCATATCCACGCTGCGATGAACACCCTAGCGACTGTTTCGCTTGAAACATCCCGTAGTGGCATTTCCTGAGGCCTACGCGTGGATCGATCGGCACATGTCAGCACATAAGTAAACCCGTTGGATGGTGGTCTAGCGATATCAAAATGAGCATTTTTGAAGCGGCCTTCGGGAAATAAAAATGTGGCGCGGTGGTTGTGGTTTAGCGCTGTATTTTTTTTCGTTAAGGCAGAGAGAAGACAAAGGTTGCGATATGTCAACATTTCGATTACTCTCTTCATTTGCAAACACAATACTAGCAGAAACACACAAATGCTTGTATACATGGCAAAAATAAGCACCACAAATCAAAATGTCACAGTCAAGACCATGGCAACCGAATTGATTTCCCCAAGAGTTTCTGTGCACATCGCACACTTTGATATGCCTTAATTAACAACGCCTCACTAATTGCTAATGTTGTCGGGTTTTTTGTTACGTAATGACACTTTGCACGCTGCCTCGGGGTTCACATGATGACGGGCTGTCTTGAGATGTTTAATGATAGATGTTACCGGCCTCTGATTAATTCTCAGATTCGCCTCATTTTGTTGCGTAATTACTTGTCCCA
Source organism: Dicrocoelium dendriticum (assembly GCA_944474145.2). NCBI lineage: Eukaryota > Metazoa > Platyhelminthes > Trematoda > Plagiorchiida > Dicrocoeliidae > Dicrocoelium > Dicrocoelium dendriticum. The sequence continues at coordinate 84,382,093 of OX104068.1, read as the reverse complement.
TCCACTTTGGCAAATGTTCAGCCACCCTCTGAGCTAACTGACGGTTTGTTCTGCTTATGTAGATGTCACCGCAATCGCAGGTGAACTGAAAAACAACGTGAAAGGCCGAACTACCCGACGAGATGCTCTGACCGTTATGAAGAACAAGTCCTCGCGTGGTATGCCTGAGTCGCAACTGGGCCGTCGTGTAAGTTCGCGTTAGGGCGGACCGGGGTTAGCGTCCTATATCGTTTGGACGGCAAGAACAAATAAACTTTTTTTCTCAGTAGAAGTATGCAGTCCGCTGCACACATACAACTGCGTCGGAACACTTCCATGTCTGCAACTCTTTCAAGCCAGCCGATGTGCATCATACGACGCAGACACTGTTGATGGAAGCGCTTCGGATAACGGACATCCTTCCGATAAAGCGTCCGGGTTTCGCTGCCCTATAGAAGAACGAACAGCACCATTGACTTGTATACCGGCAGCTTCGCCTCAACTGTGAGCTGGTGGTTGTCCCGCACACGGAATTCCAGCTTACCAAAAACAGCAGCCGCGTTCGACACGCGGCTGTGTAGCTCGCTCGTCATCTGCAGGTCGGTTGTAATTATGCTGTCTAGATAGCAAAATCTCGGTATGGTTTCCATCACTTCGTCAGCAACCTGGATTTTGGGTAGCCCCATCGACTCCATTCCGGGTGAAGGCTGGAAAAGACAAACCGTTTTGCTTGTTTTGATGGTGGATCCGAATTTCGCTGCTGTGAAAGCCAGAGCACTGGTCATTTGCTTCAACTCATCCGCGTTGTGTGCAAACAAAGCACAGTCGTCAGCGAACAGCAACTTACGGATATTTGTCTCACACTCTCGGGTTCTCGCCACGAAACGATGGATGTTTAACAACCCACCATCAATACTGTGTTCCACATGAACACCGTAATCACAAGCGGTATCAAAACCACAAAACATTACATGAACGTAAATATTGAACAGAGCAGGAGCTAAGACACAGCCTTGCTTCTCACCAGAGACAACATCAAAGTCATCAGATGTTTGTCCACTCAGCCGCACTCTCGCCCACATATCACTGTGCAGACATTTAATTAAACTTACAAACTTATTCGGACACACACTTACCCAACACCAATCACAGTACCTCGCGATTCACTGATTCAAATGCCTTGGTGAAGTCTATAAACAGCGTGTACAATAGCTGGTGTCACTGAATTTCTCCTGCAGTTGACGAGCGGCAAACACCATAGCTATAGTGCTGCGACCCGAACGGAATCCACATTGCTCTTCCGCCACTTTCGATTCAACGACCTGAGTTACGAGGCGGTTGAGTAGGATTCGGGCGATTACTCTCCATACTTGACTCAGCAAGTTGATGCGCCACGATAATTCCTGGCACATTGCTTGCTCCCTTTGCCCTTGTACAGTGGGAGCACAAGGGCATCCTTCAGCTCAGCAGGTACCTCCTCCTCAATCCATACGCGTCTCACCAAGTGGTGCAGCACAGTCACCAACGTGGGTACGCCGTGTTTCAATACTTCAAACGTGATCCGGTCGGCCCCAGCACACTTGCGGTTTCGCAGCTGAGCAAGTGCTCTCTGCGTCTCATCCAGTGTCGGTGTGTCAGCAAGACACATCTTCATCTCTTGTTGTTGCAGCCCGTGCAACACAGTCCAGTCAATCTCTGAACGGTTGTTCAGTCGCCAGATCTGTATTATGCCTGCAGTCTGTGTATAGGTACCGCCTGAAATAGTATCGAGCAGCGTCCTCAGCAGCTGCAACGTTGGTCCAAACACTGCCCTTAAGCAGCCAAAGAATTTCCTTAGGCTGGTGGCATTCGGCGTAGCATTTCATCAGCTTCGCCTTCTCCGTCCACCTTGCATGCTTGATTTGATGGTGCTCTCGAGTTAATCGCCGTCGTAGTTGGCGAAACTGGCTCCGTTCTCGCACTTAGCAGTGTCCGCCCAATACGCAGCGAACGTTTCATTCTTCTCCAACACCATTGCGCCAAGGTAAGACACAGGGCATCAGCAGTACGCCGGTAACCAGTACCGACGCTATGTTGCCGCGCGACCACCACCGGTCGCACGCGGGCTAAGGATACTGCGAGGGTCGCCCTGTCCCTACCAGACTCGAACCCGCGCCACAAGATTACGAAATAAGCTCGTTACCTCTAGGTTACATGCCTGCGCTAATGGCCGCACTGTTGTCATCAAACCAATCTAACTTCTTACACTTTGAGCTACCGATCGTTCCTTCAGCAACATCCATCATCTGTTCATGGATATGGTGTCACAGGTCGCCCACTGTGGCTATAGATTCGACATCAACAAGTCGGGTAGCCATCGCCTTCTGCGGTTCCATCCTTTTCGCAGTACCTAGGGAAAGAATATTATATTTCCGTCTGTTCACGGCAGGAATGCAATACATAGTTTGACGAAAATATATGCGCAATTTGGTCCGCATCAATTTGTGATCAGTGCCACACAGCTCCTCGCAGTACACGCGTCATGCGCACTTCACGTATGTCACGCTTGCATACGAGGACATAGTCGAGCAGGTGAATGTGACCACTCTGTGGTTGCTTGTAGTTACATTCTGGTGGATGATCAAAACAAAAATCTGGTTTTGGAAGCGTTAGTGTTTAAATGTTTTGCTCTCCTCTTGGATTAGCTCCTCGAGGGATTTTCCCCATGTGAATATAGTGATTATAGTATTTTGATCAAGTTAATTGGAAGATCTGCTTCTAAATATTGCCACATTACCACATGACCTGAGTGCCATTGGTAGTTTATTCCACAGCTATGTCTGACCAGGATGAAATTTGTGCGAACTTTCTTTCTAGTCTTCGCTATATTTAGCGTAAAATCCTTATTGCTTAGCTCTTGAGTTAAGCTAAGTTGTAGTTCGAGTGTAGACGGGCCGGAAAACGTCTTTTTGTGTAGCTGATTGAAAAGCAGAAACAAGTTATGTTTCAGCCATCGAAACCAACGTGGTTCTAGTTGTAGTTCATTGCAACGTTCTCGCTAACTCATAGTAGTGTGCTAATAAACCAGCTGTTTAGTAAATAACCTCTGCAGCTGCTGCACGGCAATTATGTCACGCTCATATTTCCGTGTATTATGCTGCAGTATTCGAGGATGGGATAAGTGAGTAGTTTCAAAGCGTAACTCTAACTTGGGTTATGTGGATTTTGTTGGATATATTGCACACAAATTGTCTGACACGTGCTATTTGCAATTCGGCTTGTTCAAAGAAATTGAAGGTAGACGAATACTTAGTTCCAAGACCATGCGTGCCAGCTGTGTGGGGACTTATTCATTGTTTAGTCTGATAGGTCCTTCGGGTTGGAACAGCCGTAAGAGTGATGTTTGCTTTCTGAGGCTCAAGGTTCATCACCCATGTGCAGCACCATGATTCAAGGGAATGTAAGTCACCTTGAATGAGCAGTACCTTTCCGTGAAGTTCGTCATACCCAAGCTTATGAACGATCTTGATATCGTCAGCAAATAAAAATGGCCGATCATGTTTTACGGATATAGTGATGTCATTGATGTAGAACAGAAAGAGTGGCTGACCCAGCACACTCCCTTGATTGACTCCGCTGGTGATGGGGCCTGGAGAGGAACGATAGTCACCTAAAGTGACTACCTGATGACAACCACTCAGATATAACAATAGTCAATCTAGTAATGGGTCCCGGATCTTAAAGTTTCTAAAAAAGTTCATCATCTCCTTTCTGACCGGTTTTTCAAATAACCGAGCGATTATCAGAGTGTGGTGGATTGATCGGTAGTTATCAATCGTTTGTTTGGTACCTCCTTTGCGCCGAAGCATGATAAATGACCCTTTCCACTGATCTGGAAAGTGGCTAGATCCCAGCGATATGATAAACATGCCCATCAGGAGCAGTGCTATATTAGGCCATCGCAGTTCAGTTGTGGTAGTTGAAATACCATCAGATTCCACCATGGAAGATGACTTTTTTCCCTGATAACTTGGTGGGTACCATTGAGCGAGATATCGACTATGCTTGAGAAGTTTTTACTGTAAGCTCTGTGCACGCAATTACAGGCTCGGCTTCGAGACTCATAGGGATGGCAACAGGTCACTGGATGCTTCACAGACTGCAGCTGGATCATGAAGTAAGTGGCTGTCACCGTCAACGATTTCAGTAGTCAAAGGACAGCGGTCGCTGGTTCTACAATGCGGCATTTACACAAGCACCCTTACCTTGCAGCCTGTTCCTCGTGTTAACTGCCTATCTTTGATTCTGGTGGTAAATTTGTGCATTTGTAAGATAAGTGAAAAGTCATGGGTCTTTCTGTACCTTGCAGCTAATTTTCTGATTTTCTGGCTAATTTAATGTTCGACGACATCTTTGACGACGTGAGGAATTTGAACACATTGTGTAGCAGGGAGGGCTATAATGTGGTGAATTTCTTTATAAAACTGCTCCGCAGCGGTCTACACACTGGTAGAGAGGAAGAATACATCACAGTCAACGAACCGAATTAACTGATGAAAGTTTATCTTTTGGGTTGCACGTCGCGGTGTAGAGGCGAGTTTTGCGACCCTGTTAATGTGGAAATTGAGTCGGATCATTTTATGGCTGGTCTGTGGGTTGAGTATACCTAATGTAAACATTAAGTCCAGTGCATTGGCAACACATTGTGTCCTGCCCCTTCGCTGATGGATGAAAGAAACCTAGTGTGCATGCTTGAAACTGGGTGGGATGACCAGCATATCATCGGTAAGTTGAAATCACCGGTAATCATCTTCTGGCTGTTTTACAATCCTGATGCGAAATCAGTGCAGAATTGATGTTGGTGATACTCACGTCGGGCGCATTCGGTGGGTTGTAGCTACAGGCGAGCAGTACGTAAGATGAGGCACCTTTATCTGACTATTAAATGGATTCGGGGACATTTTCTTTCTATGTGTGATCTATGCGTCTATCCTTAAATGTTTTGTGCACATTATCTGCGTGCGATTTTTTCGAAACAGGTTGTAGTTTGGAATCATCAGAATAGCGTCGAGTGTATCTGAAGGACACCGTGTTTCAATGACGGAGATCGCTTTGTGGATTATTGAACTGTGCAACCTAGTTTATAAAATTAACTTGTTGATTATCGATTTAAGATTGAGCAGAATCACTGGAAATATGCCATCTGTTGGGGAATTATCGCTGTCTGTTGCATGATCGCCTAAGTGTTTGGGTTCGGGCATGGTGCACATGGTAGGTGAGTGCAAATATGGTACACCCTATTTAGCCATTAGAATTTTTGTTGGTAAGGGCAGCATGTCATGTGTCAATGTCGAGACGGCTGGGGCACAAAGGGAACCGAGACAACATGCTTAGGTTGCCATTGGTTTGACAGTGGATTAGCTTTGTCATCTGGACAAATTGGATGAAGAGTGGGATCAAGACGTTGACCTCCGCCTGATGTATCTGAGATGCGAATGGATGCGAGTCCATTCTCGTCGCCGTTAAAAGATGGTGGTTGTATGAAGCCGCTTGAGAGGTTGAAGGAACATGGAACGGAGCAGGGGGTAACATAGTCCTACTGGCCGATGTCCTTCCATTACCTGTGTACTTCCAGTGATTGTTGTAGAGTGTAGGATGAGAAAATGGCGTAGCCAAGAGACAGCTGTTATTGACGCTATTCAACAGGGAAAGTTTTTTGCCCTGGTGGTTGGAGGACGTTAGTCGATCGGGTTTTGGGTACAGCCGAGTATTTCGTAGTCACACGCCTTTTGAAGACACTGGTCCCTGGATTGGATGAGCCCTCCGTAGACGACAGGGAATTATGAATTATCTCAATTTGTCTATCCTTGGATATGCCTTAGTCGTTTAGAACAGATTGTCCTTGAACCACTATTTCGAGCACCTAGACTTTTCTTCTTATACATAAGGAGTTCAGTTTAATGAAAATGCCGTTGTCAGGAATAGGAGAACCCGCTTTATCCGTTCATTTATTTGTAGGCCTTTCATTGGGGCAAAGAAGGATAGGTTTTAGCTAGTTGACAATGCATCTACTATCCACCTTGGATGCATACATCTTTTGGACATTTGACTGGGATTTCTCGAAGAGCCTACTTATTTTTTCCTATGTTCGCGGCACAGTACAAATTTCCAACTGTTGTAGAGGTATCCTATCTAGTTTAAACTGGATATGCCTTACCAGCATGAGTCCACAATGGCGGAATCGCTGCGCAGCTTCCCCGCTCAAAAGTTTGTAAATGATAGGGCAATAATGTTTCAATGTTTTATTTTTTAAACGTTGGCATTTGTAGTCGACATCTATCATGTTATAAGCTCTCAGTATCGTTACTTTTACCTTGTCCAGACCCAACTTGTCCGGAACGTTCAAAATAATCACATTTTACTCTACACATTCGTTCACGCACTTCGGAGGCAACAGAGACAATTAGCTGCCCTGCTTTATCAGTTAGAACAGGATTAACCTTTTCCAATGAGTTACTTATGTAGTCGAGCGAACTCAGGTGATCTTTGCTGGGTTCAAACAGTGCCAGCGCTTTTCTCATCTCATTTAGTTGTTATTACAAAGATAGCAGTTTATCATTTGGTTCATAAATAAGGTTATTGTTTGCAAAGGAACATATTCGCTTTCCCTTTGGGGTCTCGTATTTTATTCACTTTGCTGGTAGCCTGGAAAGTACACTATACTTAGCTTGCCGAATACGGCGAGACTTCGGTGAGGCCATTGCGATCTAAGCTTGTCAGAGTTCAGACTCAGACACCAAGGTGAGATAATGCAATGAAAACCAACCTTGTGTGCTTTCTCGCAGTTGGGGTTTGACAGGTCTGTTAGATTCCACAGTTACGTTTGTCGATAATAGACACTGCTAGCAATTCAATGAATGTGTCGATTCGCGCATCTTGGCCAGTCGCGATGTTGAATCCTGCTGGATAGGCTCTGGAGATGGATTGAGATATGTGTCTACACGCACACGAAAAATTGTACTCACGCGCGCACCAGCTCGGACAACTTGTCCTTTGAAGTCGGCAGGCGAGTTGGCGCTAGATTGACGCAGGTTAGGTACACAGAGTGTGAATAGACGCTGCGTCGATTTCCGATCAACAGCGGATGCGACAAACCGCTTGGCGCGGTTAGATTGACATCAGTGAGTTTGTGGCTGCAACGTATGATCCAGCGACCAGACACGGTATTGGCTAAGCACAAGTTTAGGCGAATTGCGTAGCCTGGAAAAAGCTCGAGTGTGAGTAAAAAAAATCCAACAAGAAGTTGGAGTTTCGCGCTTGAATTCCCATGACATCCGTCCAAATTGCCGAAAGTATGTTGCAGTGTTAGGAATAGTCTGACAACTTTATCTCAACGTTGTGGAGCTGATAAATCCGAGTGGAATGAATGCAGGCTAGCTGACGAGCAGTAAGATAGTGAGGAATAATCCACAAAATAGTCGCGAGATTTGATTTGGTGCGGCCACTCGTCATCTCTCGAATATACCCAACCGTAACATATATACATATATATATATATATATATATATATATATATACCCTAGTTTAAACTAGGTCTTTTTAAGCTGGATAAATTTCATTCCGCTTTATTTGGTTTGTTCTGCCTCTCTGAATAATGTTCTATTAACTGGCCACGTTGCTTACACTAATTGCGCTTATCTTCGGTAATTTTGTTGCGTTTGTAGCATTTTAAGTAACTTGTGGACATTTCTTACTTATCACGGATTTGTTGCTGACCAACTTACTTCATCTGGTAATTCAGCGAAGAGTTATGCCACCGTATCTGTATGCATTATTGGATTTATTTTATTTCAGCTTGTCGTTTAAAGTGAATGGCTGTTGTTTGATATCCCCAGTGTGGCTGCGCTTGATGTGTATGTTGACAAGGTGCCTACCTGTCTATTACCCACTACATCGTTCATACTGGCTGCAGGAGACAGTTGGTCGTTGCTGGAGGGGACGGGGTGCACGGTTCTTGTGGCCGTGCTAGGCTCAAAGAGCGGTTCCATGCACTCAGTGTGGAGCGGACTACGGTCCAGCCACCGTCCTTGTGTGCGCTTGATTCCCCAAATACAGCGTGCTTGTGTTTGCCTGTGAAGGAGTGTGGGCCGGCTCCGTTGATGAAACGTGGTTCCCATCCGCATGCCTCCCGGTCTTATTTCTTCGGGTTTACACTGGATATGGGGTGTGTGGTTGGAGCTGTGGGTGGTGCAGCGCAAGCCATCCATGGTCCCTCTGTAGGCGCAGGCATCCTGTGGCTTGCCACAGTGACAGCCAAATCCGAAACCGGATGCCGCCAACCATATATATGTACCCAACTGCGCCGCCGAATTTTCTTCTACTGCTCATATTCAAATATGTCGAGCTGCCACGCAACCAACACCGGTTGCGCGAAGCATAAGGATACTGCAAGGGTTGCGCGTCCCCTTCGCAGGCTCGAACCCGCTACATCCGTACTGCAAAGCATATGCCTTGTCCTTCCGGCCACGGCTCGGTCTGATGCACCATGAACACTGAGTGACTATATTTGGGCCCTTAGAATCTCTGTTGTTACCACTTTACCTAAATATCGATTAACGCACGTAGCTGTCGTTAGAACAGCATAGGTGAACGCAATGAACATGTTCGACGCCTTGTTTATGGCACAGGAAGTGGAGAACCGCTCAGCACCGTTATTTCACGTACCAGGCTTTGATAGCTGGGCCACCTTGCTGCTCATGCCAACTCACCGGCTCCTGCGACGTGCATTGTTTGCTCGCCGGGAGTGTGGATGAAAGAAGAAGAGTGAAGGCCGTTGTTTATATTTGGCCTCTGTTGGTACATCTCGGCTCCCTGGTTGCGGCACAGAGAAGACGGACACGTTTGCTTGGATACACCTGTTTATATAACTCGAGGACCACCTCGGTGGTCTTTATGTTATGAGTATTTTGGTCCCTTCCCGTTTAGCCTTTCCATCCAACTCCGATCTCATTTCTGCTACATTATATAACTATTTTGCAGCACAACAATGGGCTGTTAGCTCTCCGAAACGATGTCCATCCGTTACTAGTGGCTCAGCTCGCGTGCCTCTGTTGCGGTGGTGTCCCCACCTCTAGCTAGTTTGTATAATGATGGATGATGCTGTTCATTTCTCGTCTCCGTTAAGCATACTTCATTGTCGTATACCTTAGTTTACCTTTAGTGCTTTATTTAACCAGCTCAATCATTTCTTATTTGTAGGTGGAAGGTTCAAAAAGTTATGTTTTGTTCAGACACAGCCATGTTTGCTTCTGATCCGTGATGAGCCGGGACCGCCTGACGTACAGTTGGCCAGCTGGATCGATGCATTGATCTTCGTGGTCGATTTGGGCGATTTAGAGAGCATACGCCTTGTTTGCAGTTACTACACGCTGTTATGTGACTTACGCGACTTATCTTCTATCCCAATCGAACTGGTCGCAATCCAAGGTACGTTATCTTTCATATACCTCTTCTCTATTGCTATAGGTGGTTTCTAAGCAATTGGTTTCATATATCAACTCGATTAGTCGGTCCACCTAGGAGGGATCCTTTCAGTTTGGAAGATAAAATGAAAATCCACAAACTTACATACGACTTCGCTTATTTCGAACATCTTATTTTAATAAGCAAAATTACTTTCATTATTTCCACTAATTTTGCTTTCTACACGTGTCAAGACAATAGTGCGCTAATGATGCTAGCTGTGCGACACAAGCCAAGTACGTCTTAACAAGCGCACACATGTACCAGTGATGACATATTATCTCACCTGTCATCGGGTCTCTGTTGGTACCGAGACGGGGTTACTCCTCGAGGTGTTTACGACGTATGTTTAACCCAACAGAAATTTCAAGGATTATGTTGGCATTGGTTTGTTCGCAATTCGCCATCGAAGCTCGATCGCACCTGCTGTACTACGTCGGAAGACTCCGGGTCGTTTTATTATTTGCCTTGATTTTCTATTAACTACAGTTCCGTATGGCCCGACATGTGGACGGAGTGATAGCCACCGGTGTCGTCAACCGTCCATTGGGTTTTAGAGGCTGCTTTGGCGGGATTGATCCCTGCCGCGCTGGCAATAGTGATGATATGACACTATGTTTTGCATTCCAATTCTGTGCTAGTGAAACCGAGAAGTGCCATATCCTAACGAAGGAGCACTGGGAATCCTTAATCTAAGTGCGACGAAATGCAAACGTGGTAATACTAAGACCAGATAAGGGGTCTGCTGTTTTAATAATGGAAAAGCAAGACCACATCTATAAAGTGCACACAGTCCTCGCAGATTCTAGTCCTTTCGCTCGTGATTTGGCAGGCCGCGATAAGACCGAACAGGTAGGGAAGTCAATAGTCCGTGAATTAAAGAATCCACTGATGACGAGATTGGTTGACGTAGAAACTTTGACACAACTGTGGCTTCGAGGATCTCGACTCCGTCATATGTATGGTCCTCTGAGAACTCAGAAGGAAGGCATGCTCTACGGCCAGTCGTTTCAATGATAGGCACACCGTATCAAAAGTTGGCCAGATGGTTGGCCAAATTAATCGAGCCTATCAGGAGGGAACTAACGGCCTACAGCCTCAAAGATACCTTTGAGTTTGTTGACAGAATACGGAATTTAAACCTATTGTGGAAGCATATAATCTCTTTCTATGTACGCTCACTATTCACGAACGTCCGCTTGGAAGAAACGCAGAGATACTGACAAAGTGGGGTTCCCAGCACCCCAACATAAACGGTTAATTCGCTTATGAACAAAAGATATCCAGTTTCAATCAATGGGGCACTGTGTCGGCAGATTGATGGCGTACCCACGCTTAGTCCACCGGGTGCCATTTTAGCGGATATCCTTATGGGTCAACTGGAAAATACCCAGTTGCGTCCTTGTATACAAAATGCGCAATTTTATAGCCACCATATGCACGACACGTTTGTCGTCGTTGGAACTGCTGCACGAGTGGTGCAATTGCGGACAATAATGAACACGGGCCATCCCGCAATCAACTATACGATTATAAACGAATCCAATAGCCACTTCCACTCATTAAATGTTGATATGCAATGGAACCCAGATGGTACACTCATTCGGTCTGTATTCCGGAAAGCAACGTGGACAGGACAGTATCCTTTTTTGATAGTTTCTATACGACGAACCACAAATGAGCTTTAGTCCGTAACACGTTCATCAGAACTCGTCAGATTTGCTTCCCAGAAACGATCGAAAGTGAACTTCAGCGTGTCACCTCGACATTACTGGAGAACCGTTATCCCGAACGATTTATAACACGACATGTAAACTCAAAACCCAAGGAGAAACCAATAACTGATGTCCTTAAGAAAAAGGTGCTCATTACGCTACCGTTTGAAGGGGCCCAAGTTGACAGATGTTGGCATCGTTTATGCCAAAGTATTAGGATATGTTGTAATGAAGCCGAACTAATGTTACTGCATCAAACAAGAAGGTTGATATGCAAATCTAACCTAGACAGACCATACTCTCAAGTGATCGCTTCATGTGTCTATCTTTTTCACTGTATGTGCGATAGAAAGCACTTTGAGTGAACTGAGGAGAAGGCTGTCTGTCAGGATTGCAGTGCACATTCCTTCTCACATGGTTGCAAAGGGCCTCAAGCTACCTACCAGCTCGATTGCGCTGTAGGCTAAAACCCCCATGGATCGTTCAGAGTTATTTACCAGACAAAGAGATCCCCGTCTGCTTCAGTTTGCCAAAGCTTCGGCGATTCGGCGGCTGAAACGAAGTTTGTGCAAACAGACAGATTTTGTGGTCAACTTCGCTCTGCTCTGGTGAGGTCAGTGTTTGTTTCTCTCCAACCGGAACACGTGTGATTCTTTGACCGTCTTAACTTGCGCCGATGAACTATACATTAGATGTCTTTACATGCAACTTAGTATTTCCACAACCTGTATGTAAGTAGCTAATGAGAATACTCGAAATAGCTGAATTCAGTTTATTCTGTTGAGATGTGGTTCCTTCTTTAGCTTTCCCAATGTTTGAAGTCAAATTGTAGCATGAAGTGTATCGGGTTGTACCTGTATAATCAATGCATTGGCGAGCCTGACCTTCCCTTATTTGCTGATGCCCAGGTCGCGACGGTGGCATGGTTTCGAGTTTCAGCGCGTTGACCATGATACGGATGCGTTTGCTTTACTCTGCGTTTTACCTTCTTCTTATATTACGGTGACAGGTGACAGTCACCAATCAGTATACAGCTTTCCTGTGAGTTGTTTGGAGCGGATAGACTTGCTCCCAGCTAGTTGTCTCTAGCTTTCAGTATTGAGCGAACACAATCGTTGCATCTATTTTCCTTGTTTTGTTTCGTCTGAGTTGGTTCATGTTATTCTATTCTCAAGTCGGAGACATGACATTGGACGTCCCTCCCAAGTTCTGATGTTTCAACAAATGGTAATGCATGCTGTACTGGTTTTCAAGCTGCTATGCGATTTTCAACGAGGCGGATATCCACTTTTCTAAACAATCGTCTTTCTAACCTCAAGTTTTCTTGATATGCATTCCGGATGAATTGGAACAGTACTCAGCTGTTCCGGGATGTCCTAATCATCTCAATCTCTCGAGTCCTCGTCACTTACCAACGTTTCTGATCAATTCTAAATACTTTTGTAGCGCTCTGAAACAAATACCTGACTTACTCGCCAGTTTCTTTTCTCAAGCTCATCGACGCCTCGTTAGTCCGTCCTCATTACAGAAATCACATTCGGATGAATCGGCGATTTCGACTTCATTGGTAACATGTTTCTAATGGGTTCAGTCGACATTCAACTCATCCACTTCGTTTCTCAGTAACAACTGATGAGCCAGTCCATCTCAACTGTGAACTCAGGGGACGATTGTGGGACCTCGTAGCTTGACGCTTCGCCGAAACAGAGATTGTGAGCGTCATACGTGGCCGCACTAGAACGTAATTGGGTCTCAGTTTCAAGCCACAACCCGATCGTCAGTGTAGATTTATCCTACGGTGCTTGTGGCTTCTGACGATATAGTGAAATTAGGTTCAGGGTATCATTTGCGTTCAGAGGGTGCAAAGTAATTCATACGTTTCTGCTACAAACCGGTGCTGGCAACTTAATGGCTGCGGTCAGCAAACAACTGGTAAAACCGAACACCCTTATCTGTCAGGTCAGGTCAGATTCGGAAGACGATATGGGCTCCTGCCTAACGAGCGTCCTAGTTCTGTTATCGGCAGGCAAACCTAAACTCCCCGTAACTTGAACGTTTGCGTTGGCTTTTGCCTCTGCAAAAGGAGGAAAACGAAAACAGGAGCATTCATGGATGTTATACCACGAGGTCAGCAATAATTTTGAATTCCTTTACGAAAATTCCGGATCAAGATCCGATCAACGCCTATCTAGTCCTTTTTTAAAATCTGTACCGTACTATCTACAAATAAAACAAAGCAAAGCCTTTCCCTACTGCGTACGACACGATTCTCAAATGACCTCGACCTTATTTCGAACCTGGATCTCTGATACTTAAGCTTAATCTTATGCCTCCGCAGTTGATCGAATGTAGATACTTCGAGGATATCAGAGAACTTGATACCACTGAGACCCCTTCATGATCTTGAGCATTTTTATTAAGTGCTGCCTCAATTTGCGTCATTCCAGTGAAAACGATCCTCGGTGTTCATCATAACTGTTCGCTCTAGTTCTCAATCATACTAGTCGCCAGTTTTCTGACCCTTTATATAAGAGCAACAATTTTTCGGATTTACGTCGCTAAAACCTACACACATTGTCCCAAGTTGATATCTTATCACCGCTTTGTATAAGGGAAAGAAAATTCAAGCTTAGTGATGTACTACGTTCTCTTGAGGCGGAATAGCTCCTGATGCGCCTTACTGGTGGCACGCTGATCCTATGCTGATGGTTTGAAGTTATTTGTCACGATAATGCCACGCACTTCATTGACACGCCTCAATGTCAGGATTCCTGGAAGAGCTTGCACTGTAATCCTGTCGCTAGTGGAAAACAATAGCTGACGTTTATTGGCATTCAAATGCAAGTCCCACGAGGTCGATCGTCTCACTACAGTGCACTGATTTTTAGACGTGTTTCGATTGTCCCTGTTACTTAGCTTTACATCATTCGCAAAGTTAAAACAATTTTTTGTGGGAAGGAACCACATGATTTGTGTACATAGGGAACAACAGCGGACCTGGTACACAGATCCCCGGGAAGCACAACTGTGAGCGTCGACTGTGCTTGAGCTGGCGTCACTAACATGCAAGATTCCCGTAAAGAAATTCTGCTATCCGTTTCCATAGTTAGGAATGTATCCCATACCGTGTCACCTTCTTCATTAAGAAACGATGGCTAATGGAATCAAGAGCACTCCTGGAGTCTAGAAAGCAAACTTCTACTGAGATTTTATCTTTGAGCCAGCGAGTTGTTTCGTTTAAAAGCACAACAGATTGTTGAGACGTGACTTCTTGATGAATCTATGGTGTTCCGCCCTTATCAAGTTATGCGCGACCAAGTGCCCACAAAATCTGTTTCTGATAACCTAATCCAGCCACTTGAGCATAGCATTGTTGAGGTTGACAGGCCTACAGTTGCTGAGTACGGGTTTAGATCTCTTCTTTGAGTATCGCCACAACAACTGCCTCCTTCCAGCGTTGGGGTAGCCTACCTTCCCGAAGTAACATATCGAACGGATCCGAAATAGGATATTAGAGCGTATCAGCCGATGGTTTGACTGTGATAGAATACGCATTCTCAGGTGTGACCAAGATATCATAGGCCCATGATGCAGTCAACGGAGTGTCTGTTATTATACTCCACCTTTTACTGTTTGACTACAAAGTGATAGGACATCCGTTATCCGCACGATGTACAGCAACACCTGCGTCTTATCCGCATTTTCTGTAACTTAATGACTGCCCTACGTCATTAGGTTGCCGACTTCTCTCGAGGGACCCTTCGATTGAACATAATGAAATACACATTCGGCTTTGTTTTTACATTCTGAGCTAATCTGTGCTCACAGCAGTATTTCGATTGTCTCTGAAATTTGATTGCTAAATTCCAGTATCGTTTATAATACAAACAGCGCATTAACCCTCCGGACTCCTGAAATTTTTTCTATGTAGCATTACGCCTCTTTATTGTCCGATCAATTCTCCTACGCCACTAGTGGGGTTCACTTACGCGCAATGGAGCAAACTCATCTAGAACTTAGACAAGCCCACATTTGATTAGCCTCCACCACTTCTCTAACGTGGTGTACTCTTGTTCATGAACCCATTTGATCTACGGGACTCTATCCCGTGTTGATACGACCAAGGCTCTACACGAGTCGACATTTTGTCGAAAGCCTCATAATATTCAGCGTGAAGGTAAAACAGATTTGGGCCTCTGTAACTGGAAAGAGCCATATTTGATCTGTACAACATCTAGTCGAAAGGAAACAGCCAACAGTGTGTCTTCATTCAGATAGCTAACATGCCGGATAAAAGGATTCACGTGCACCCATTCCATTAACCCCTTCTATAGCGACTACGGCGTTACCACATGCTCCCAATCTGCATGCGGGAGGTTCAAATCGCCAATAACCGTAAAGTTCGGTGCGATTACCGCTGCTTGTTTTAACAAGCTACTAAGCTTCTTGTTCTCCACTCGCTTATAGGGGGCTACAGTACATAAAGATAATTTCAAACTGGCCTCCTAGATGAGCATCGATCCCTAAACTCGTTGTTAAACTTCATGTCGCCAGTAACGATCAGTCTACCTTAGTCCTTCGCCTTACGGATAATTGATGCCAGCTGCTAATGAAGACTGTCTTCGGTGGCCTCCAGGCTGCGTTCCTTTGGGGCATGCACTGAAACGATGGTTAAGTAGTTGGTCTTTTAACGGTACTCTTACGGAGGCTCGGACTGGAACCCCACGTATGCGGCTATTTTCTGAACCTCGTTTGAGTAAATTAGTTTTGTTATTTTTGCCCAAAACTAGACGAACCCCGAACTTGTCTAGGGTTATCCGTTCGCCTTCACCTTCTCGCCGAATAGCCGAAGATATATTGGTACACCGCTAACTTATGTGGGTGTTTCCTAAACCCGACTCACACCGATCCGAGGAGAGTGGGGATTGGACTGTAGCACTTCCTATTGGTGAAACTTACGTGATGTGATCATCGAAGAGGTTAATGTGAACTAGGACCCTTGTCATTGGCAGTCATCAACAGTACGCCTGCAAACTTCGTATGTATGTAATCTCAGCAGTCTAGCAACTAAACACAGCCAACAGAAAACCATGGAGATCAACGGATAAGGGACAGTCATCGCGTCATAATCATCGTGGTATAGTAGTTGAATGTGAGCAACATACTTCAGCTAATATGCCGCAGGAAGAAAGGAGTATTTTGACAAAAAGAAAAACAAAACAGTTTTAGTTTGTTTTTCACACTCCGATTTTTCTCTTTTTTGTCATTTTCAATGTTTGAAGTATTACACCTGTTAATCAATACAATGCTCCGCACAATTCTTCCACTGATTTGCTGTCAATAGTAGTGTGCGACAGGGCTACCCTATGTCACCATTCCTCTTCAACTTCGCAATCGAAGACGTTCTGTCGAATGCTCTAGAAGGATTCCAGCATTTTGGCCTTGGGCTTCTACCGGGTGAGCGCGCGACCGACTGAGATTATGCTGATGATATCGCAATCAATCGAGCTATTCGACCGACTTATTTAGCTGTTTCCCCAGATCGACTTTGTCGATCACGTCACCGCAGAGTATATTGCACGCATTGCCAAGGTACCTGTGACCGTTCAAATCATCCGTCACTTATGGGTGCGGCGAATTATAAGCTTGGTGGTTAGGTGAATGCTTTGAAACGCTGCACTGCGGTCAGTATCGCTTTGTAAATCAGAGATCTGACCGTTACGCGTTGAAGACATTAATGACAGATTCTTCCGAATCATTACTCATGTATGACAGGAGAGAATGACTGGGTCACACTAGCGTTTTGGTCGCGGATTCTCCGGTGCTTCATTTGAGTGTGCGTTGAAATTGAATATTTAGTGGCTCATTTCTATGCTCCGTATGCAAGCGAGCCGGCCACCTCTGTTCTGTTTGTCATTTCTGTGGCCAATTTGGTGAAACCCCGGAGTTGCCTGTTAATGAAATGGCGAAAGAGTATGAGTTCACCGAAATACCGGATTACCTTTATCCTTGTCATCTTCTTAGACGGACTTTTCGGAATAGGCCGTAACCGTGGGGGGGGGGTGACTATTGGTTCTGATGCGGCCACAAAGTATAGCACTAACTATCGGGGACTTTAATTCCCGCCAGTTCACTGTAAATTATTATTATTGCTGTCGTTGTCATCGTTACTTTGAGAATGCGCATCAAGGCACTTGACCACATCTTACCTCAGTTCACGAATCGTTTTTATCAAATTGAACTGAACTTAATCTACGTGAATAGTGTTTCAACATGTTAGCTATTCGATGCACCTTACCCTTTATTACTATGGTATTCATAGAAGAAGGGCATTTTGTCCTACTTGATTAGTGTTCACTACATTTTCCATCGCAAGGACCGCTAACATTAAGAAAAATAACCGATACTCTTTCTTCACTCCAGAGCACCTCATGTGTAGTAGTGACTTGGATGGATTTTCCCTATTCCGTTTGCTTGTTGATGTACCTTGCTTTTCTCTGTTCTGTCTTAGACCAAACGTTTAACAAGTCGATTTCCTCCGATGTCGAGTCGGGCGTTCGCCAGCTACTCGCTGTCATGCATTTCTGTCCATACTACGAGGCTTCTACACTGCACGGAATCAATGTTGAACCCGTCTTCCACGACAGTACGTTTCACACTTGTAGTTTTGGATGAGCCTCCGTGCTTTGCACCTTTGTCTTCTTGTTACAGTATCTCACTTATTGGTCATCTTCACATCATCCTCTCTCAGAGATTAGCTCGTTAGCGTGCACTTGGCACACAACTAGGACTACATGCTATCTCTGGCTACAGACTTCAGGCAATCAGTAGCCGTCTGCAGTGGCAATACCTCTTCTATACCTTCGAATCTCAATCGAACGACCGGGTGTGCCAACTTGCAATCGCATAAGCCTGCTAAGCCGCATACACGTACATAATTATTGAAATTCTACTCATTTCATTGGCGATTGGATTCTCTCTTTGTCCCATCTCTCATCATGCATTCCAGTGCGATGGCACCCTCCATTATCTGGCCTGTCGTGTGCTCTCTCCTTGTTCTCACTTAATCCTAAGCTGTTCCACTGTTTTGCGATGAGGATAATACTTGAAGGCTTTACACCACGGACGTTTGACACGTTTCGAAATCAATACTACATTTCGGACTCTTATTTTGCAGACCGCTGCATATCTCACCACACAAGTACGAATACATTTGTGCTTGTCAGCCTTGGAAATCACAAGCTGCATCTTTCCAACGTGGTATTGATGTTGGTGTTCCAATGTATTCGTTGTTCTTCGTGTTTGTTGATCTTTCACTTGTCATACCTTCAGAGGAGCGTTCCTCGGTTTTCTAATTCGCCATTGTTGAAGTACGTATTCGCATACTCGGCTTCAGTTTCATTGTCTGCATCTCTGATAGAGAGTGTGTTTGTGGTTTCTGCATTACAGCCCAGACCAGTTGCACGGACAATTATAATGTAATGAGGCCGACATTGGCACATAGTATTTAGAGTGACTTCAGGTCATTCAGATTTGGTGACAGGCAACAGTTATAGGGTTTCATTAGATGTGTTAGACGAATCAACAACAATTCGATCACTTTCGAATCCATCTACTTGTACATACGCAATAGCGCTGAAGGGCAGCAATTTTTTCATTGCAGCAACACTGCGGTCCACCAATCAGCAATGAAAGTGGGCTAGTCACGATCCGTTTAATTCGAAATGACGAATGACCACTACCGCTGGCTTGCCGAACAACCTCCTCGTGGTGCCAGCTGGGTGGTTAGGTATTTTCCCGTTCCAGCAAATGGTTCGGCAGCAGTGTTCCAGGACGTGGTGGGTTTTCGCCTGGCAAGTGTTCTCCCTATAAAAAGCCACATATGTCCGTTTAACGACACTGTGACTTGGCGGACGTGACTCGCCACTAAATAAAGTCACTGCCCCTTGCTTAATCCTGACGGAGTATTGCATTCCAGCAACTTTATGCTGTAATTCTGGGGAACATTGGGCCCCTGTTTGACAAACGAACAAACGAAAGGCCTATGAACTGAGCAATCAGTCACCGGCTCCCAATGGGCGCGATTCCCTGAATTCGCTCCGCTGTCTTGCGGGCAGGCTATTCAGCCAAAGGCTCGGGATGGTGTCCCCTAAGTCAACACCCTACTTCGGCTTGGGCAATCGGGTAGCATCTCGCCCTCTGACGAAACCATGGACTTTAATGTGTTGTGTTTTATTTTACTATATCTGTACCTTCTTTTGAATCCCATGTTTTGTGATGGATTTATGTCTATTCGTAGACTATTGCATATATATATATATATATATATTCACAGCGCATCTGTTTTCTAAATGTCAACGTTTTCCCGACGAGTTCCGCCATGTATTCTCTCCTATTGTTGCTCACACTGAGTTACTTCGAATTTGCTTTGTCTGTAGATTGCTGGTGCAGTATGATGTGAAAGATACTCTGCACGAAAAGCTCTGAAGTCCATAACATCGATAACAAAGGGCGGACAAAAAGATAACATTGTTGGATTGCCATTTTGAATGGATGCTAGCTAGTGGCAATACAGTCTAGTGAAGCCAAGTGCAAGCCACTCAACCAGTCATTTGGCTATGCCACACGTGTCCACTAGGTTAAAAATGGTCAGGCACTGATGACCTTCTGGCTTTACGTCCTCATCCCTTCCGAACTGATCTCCAGTTGCCTTGTTGTTCCTCTCCTGTACTTGTCACTTGACGTTCTCTATAGACCATAGCGTTCCGACGGATCCCGATCCACTTTAATTTCCGTTCGGTTTTGACGCACCTGGGTCTGTACCGATCTGGTTGACCTTGTTTCGCACTAGTGACCAAATCTGAATGCGTCACCTTTCAAACGTGCAGCTGCGGTCCAAAACCTTTTAGCTGGCTATTGTATCTCGTGTATGTTTGTATTGGAACTCCAGCCGCATTGTCACTGCTCATTGAGCTCTTTTCAGGATTATCGCAGTCTTACAGTACCGTGTTGTGTACGAGTGGGTAGTGGAATTGACCGTAGTGATTTAGCTTGCGGTTGGCTTGGTGCGATTGAAGCGCGCGGCTAGTACTGAGTCCTTCATTCCTCTGGACTGATGGCTGGGTCTTTGAGTGATGCACTAATGTTCTGCACTCCGGTGGCCAAGTAACCGCAGCTTGACAGACTCGTTCGTATGGGACTGTACTTTTTTCAGGCATCTGCTTAAGTATGCGTAACTTCGTTTCGCGCGCACGTGTCATGCTGCCGTTGCTTGGCTGTATGCACTCGTCGCAATTTAGGGGCTAAGATAACTCACTGATCGCTACTTTCATATCATCACACTGCACTTCATTAGTATCACGGCCACATGGACTTTCTTGATGTCGCTAAAAACGATTACTCAAGTCACCGTTGTTGGAAAATGACATTTCCTCAATCAGTAGATAATCTGGTGGTTCGGTGTTGCTCCTCTCAACCCTGACACCCCATAACCGGTTTTGTCCTCTTTTGAACTCATCATATGGAGATAGCCTGAGCTGTGCAAAGCGTTGCTCGCGGATCTTAGAGTCATAGTAGTCAAGGCGCCAACTTTTGAACCCTATTCCTCGAGGTCTACCCCAGCTCAGGCTATCTCCATCTGATGAGTCCAAAGGAGGACGAAACCGGTTATGCGGTGTCAGGATTGCGAGGAGCAACACCAAACCAGTACTTCGGTTACGGTCCTTGTGATCGTAATCACCGAGATCTACTTCAAACAAGACCGAGGCCTGAATAGAGATTGCGAGTTGCAATCCAACCACCCAGCGGGTATACCAAATCCCACTGTGCGGTTGTGAAACCTGGCCCCTTAGATCAACGGACATAAAGAGACTAGTTACGTTTGACCTTCGGTGCCTTCGCAATTTAGCTCACATCTGGTGGGAACACCGCGTGAGTAACGAGCGTGTTCGACGCATTGTTGACGGTCCAGGAAAAGGATCTGAACCGCTCAGCACCGTTATTTCCCGCCCCAGGCTCCGATGGCTCGGCCAGCCCACCGACTCCCGCGACGTGCGTTGTTTGCGCGCCGGAAGTGTGGATGGAAGAAGAGGAGAGGTAGCCAAGCGATGACTTGGTCGAGAGGAATGAAGTCCCTCACTTCTGTGCTGGCCTCAGTTGGAGCTTCTCGTCTCCCTGGTTTGGGGTCCGAAAGACGATGAACACGTTTGGTTGGATACACTTGTTGATATGGCTTGGAGCCGACCTCATTGGCGTTCGTGCTGTGAGTTTCTTTGTTCCACTCCATCCGTCTTAGCCTCCCCTCCAACCACCATCTCATTATTTAGCATTTCTTAATTTTACATAGTAGATTATTTTTTTCTGCTTCATAATAGCCGTCAGGTAGCTTACCGGAACGATGCCCATCCGTTACCGGTAGGTCAGCTGACTTGCACCTGTTGCATTTTTTCTCTTTTTTCTTCTATGTATTGCGGCACAGTAGCTGAGGTGTTTCCCACCTCTAGCTAACGTGCGTAGTGTGTGTGTGTGTGTGTGCTGTGCCAAGCGTTGCTCGCGGATCTTAGAGCCAGGCTATCTCCATCTGATGTGTCCAAAGGAGGACGAAACTGGTTATGGGGTGTCAGGGTTGGGACGAGCAACACCGAACCACTAATTCGGTTACGGTCCTTGTGATCGTATTCACCGAGGTCTACTTCAAAGAGTACCGAGGGCTAAATAGAGATTGCGAGTCGCAATTCAACCACCCAGCGGGTACACCAAATGCCACTCAGTGGATGATCTCTGTTTTCTACCAGTACTTTTGTCCATGCTGTTCACATTATCAAAGTTGGGATATTGCCGTCTAGATCCGTTATCGTTTTTAAG
The DNA here is from genome assembly GCA_944474145.2 of Dicrocoelium dendriticum. NCBI lineage: Eukaryota > Metazoa > Platyhelminthes > Trematoda > Plagiorchiida > Dicrocoeliidae > Dicrocoelium > Dicrocoelium dendriticum. The sequence goes on along the minus strand of OX104068.1, from coordinate 84,360,035 downwards.
TAATCGTCGTAAACTGGGACAGCCTGTCAATCGTTTGGCCGTTCTTTTTAGACGATATTTACTCGTTTCAACTGTCCCGCCTCGTCGCTTGAGGTCTCGTGTTTTTGGCTAACTTACTTGGTCTCCATCGCATTGTTTCCGTATTTGTTACAGTTCTGTCTCGCGTGTTCCTCATACGATCTTCCATCAACCCTCCGGCCTCACCAACTAAATCATCGACCGGACTCTGTGAAACGCCAAAGCTGACTGTGAACACTGCACGCGCATCCCATATTACAGTTAATAGTGAATATGCTCCAGCCGCCCAATTGTTTACCGGTCCCTCCATCATAGCGCCCCCGAAGTACCCTCTTGGACAGGTTCGTTAGTTTTCCGCCGCATACATATATATGTTGTCCCTTCATTTGTCCGTGAACCACCTGCTCAAGTTCCCTTACCACTTGTTTTCGGTTTCCGGAACTTCTACTTCTTCATGGCTGCGTAACAAGCTTTAGCACTTTATGTCCTGGCGGTACTTTGTTTAAATTGTAATACTGCTTCAGTGCAAACGTCATTCTTGTCGGTACTCGCGAGCAACGTACAGTAGCCTTCTGTCAACAAGCTAGTAAAGGCCAGAACTCCGGTGCGTTGCTCTACAGTGTGTGGAGTAACATTTGTTGGTTCATGTCGAGCTATTGATAAATTAATTCAAGACTTAAAGGGTTAAAACAACGTGCACGAACTTTATCATACAGCTGCTTGAGCAAGTGTGGGCGCAGTTAGGTTCCCCTCAGGACACGTCTGCTCAACAGGACCACAATACGGTGTATCCTTTTACTGCACCAGGCTTATCCTCCCACCGTAGATTATACGCATCTGAAACATCAGTGCCGCAATCGCGGATCAAGACGAATCATTCTGGTGCGACGGTTTGTGTACCTCCTTGACCGATTGAGCTATACTGGGTGGTGCCTCCGGGCCCTTTGAGAGCCACTCCTACCAGGTTGGTCAGTGGTCCTCCAGGTTGGGAGTGTGAAACGGGATGGCGTCCATTCCTGTTAAACTAAATCATTGCCACCTCCCCGCTGCCTTGCAGACAGGCTTTTGAGTCAAGGGCTTTGCTTGAGGACCCTAATCGTCCTTCTGTCTAGGTCTGGGCGCCCTGGCAGTATCTAAGCACACACACAACCATGACTTTTTCTTCAAACACAATCTTCATCCTACATCGACCGTCACTCAGATTATCAAGGGTCACCTTATCTGTTGCATACAGCAGGGCGGATAAATGCAAAATGCTACTGCTGGCGCCTCCCTCCTTTCTTTCCCACCTGTTTCCCTTACTCCCATCCCGACCCACATTACTAACCTACCTTCCATTATTCCTAGCTTAATTAACAGCAACCGAAGTGCCACTGGAGTAGAACCATCTGTAGTCACCTCGCGACACCCACTGGACACCTATCGGCAACAGTCCTTTATAAGGGCACGCTGTCCAGTTTCCCTGACGGCGTTCAACGTTCGCATTCTAAGGCAAAAAGGTCAACCGGCTGCACTCACACGCACGTTGGACAAACTGGGCATTGACGTATGTTGTGTATCCGTAACTAGAATTAATGACGATCACGGGGTTGTTGAATTAACTGCGCCCGGCTTGTCCTCTCGCTATTAGTTGTACCCATCCGGAGACGCTGATACATCACTCACGAGTCAAGCTGGTGTAGGTATCATTCTAAGCTCCAAGGCTAGGCCATTGTTGTTTGATTGGATTCCGGTGGACAGCCGTTTGTGTGCAGCCCGTCTGATGACATCAACTAAGGTTGCTTCACGAAGTAGTGCAAAACGCTGTTTGTTTGTGATTTCCGCTTATGCTCCCACCGACTGCAGCTCGAATGTTGGCAAGGACATATTATCTCAGGAACTGGACCCGCTACTACGCAATGCCACTAGTTCATATATCATAGTACTTGCAGGGAACATGAACACACAAGTAGGGCGTCAGAGCTCTACAGAAGCTCAGCTGGGTAGTACTTACACGCTTAACTCCGAACGGACTGACAACGGTGAGCGTCTGCTCCAACTGTGTACGGAGCACCAGTTGTTTCTTAGTAGCACTGCTTTTAGACAGTGGGCGCCGAAATGCCACTTGGCGTCCTCCTGTAGCTGGCCAGCGATAGACCCAAATTGACCATCTAGCCATAAGTTACAGATGGCGTGGTTCCATCCTGTATTGCCGCTCATACTGCAGTAACTGTGTAGACTCTGATCATGCCTTGGTACGCTGTCGCTTCTCCATGAACTTTACCGGAAGGCGCACAAAGCGTCTCCCCCGATTGGCAACTGAGAAATTGTCTCAGCCTTCGGTCAGGCAAGCCTATCAAGACGCACTGCATACCGAACTTGCGCTGTCTTGTCCTAATGACACTGAGCTTCATTGGAATAGGATCTCGGCCGCCATGCACGACGCAGGAGCATCAGCTTGTGGCACTATCCATCGTCACCGCACCAGTCACTGGATATCCGAGAGGTCGGTGAACCTTTTGGAATCCAGAAGATACCTCCCGGCTGGCTCTGAACACAATGTGACCAGACGGGCTATTAGGCGTGAACTAAAGCAGAGGCTACGTGCTGACAAGGAAGCCTAGTCGACTAGTCGGGTTCAAGTAATGGAGGATTCACTCCTACCTTCACTATTTAAGGATGGAGGTGAGGTCCTCTGCAAAGTCTTGACCTCCCAATTCGAACATATCTGAAATGAAGAGTGTCCAGGTTAACTGGAGCGAATCGATTCTAGTGGCAATAGACAAGAAGGGTAGTCGCGCAGACTGTGCTAACAACACGGGTATTAGCCTAACGCCAATTGTGGCAAAATTATTTGCCTCGATTATCGTTCGTCGCCTCACTGCGGAACGGGAATCTCGTATTAGGGAAGCGGAGGCAGGTTTCCGTCCAGGAGGTGACTGTAAACACCGTAAACTTACTCTGCGGCAGGTGCTAGAGCAGCGCCACGCATATTGCAGACCGACAAAAGCCGTGTTCGTCGATTTCAAGAGTGCGTTCGATTCAGTTGATCGATCGGTTCTGTTCGAAATACTTGCGCGGAAATGTGTCCCCATGAAATATTTGAACATCCTACGTGCTCTATACTCGAGCACTACAGGCCGCGTCAGGATTGGCGGTGACCTGTCGGATAGTTTTCCGACCACAAGTGGCATTCGTCAAGGTTGTCTGATTCCCCTATTTTTGTTCAATTTCGTCGTGAACTATATCACGGAGTGTTCGCTTGAGGAATCTCACGATGTGGGCGTTGAAGTGCTTCCTGGTGAACGATTACTTGATTTTGATTATGCGGACGATATCGTCTTGCTGTTCGACGATGTCGCGGCGGGACGATCAACCCTGAATAGCCTGTCTAGAGTGGTCTCGTTATTTGGTATGCACTTCGCACCTTCAAAGTGCAAAGTGCTGCTGCAGGACCACCAGCCACTTTATAACCCCTCGACCCTTGCTAATGAGGAACTCGAGGTGGTTGATCAGTTCACTTATCTTGGTAGCTGCATCAGCAGCGATGGGCGCATAGAGACTGATTTCAGCTCACGCATTGGAAAGGCCAGAGGTGCTTTCTTGAACCTGCGGCATCTTTGGCGACAGAAGGTCCGTGTATACAAGGCCAAAGTGAGGGACGTTCTGCACTATAGGAGTGAGACTTGGCCCCTTCGGTCTGAAGATCTGACGCGCCTTCAAGTCTTTGATCATCGTTGTCTGCGAAGCATTACTGGTATCGGATGGCACCAGCGTGTCCGCAATGATGATGTGCGTAAGCAAGTACTAGGTAGTGATAATCATGCTATCTCCCTAGAATAACAGATAGCACTGAGTAAGTTGCGTTGGCTCGGGCACGCGCTACGCATACCTGGTCACCGCTTACCTAGGAGGGCCTTGTTTAGTCTGCCATGTGTAGGTTGGCGCAGTGCTCGAGGTGGACAGAAGTTGACTTGGCAGCGTGAAATAAAGTCACTGACGACCAAACTGGCTACCGTTGGTCCGTCTCGCCTTCCGGTCTGGAGTCCACGTGACTCGCCTTTTGCTTGACTCGAGACTTTACAGGATATGGCTCGCAGTAGGCACCAGTGGTGCGTCTGCTGCGGTCCCCTAATCGGATTGCCTGTTTAAAGTGTGTTTGGTGCTGAGTTATCCGCGTGGTAATTGCTGATTATGGTGCGGGACAGTTAAAACCGCAAGTATGCGGTCTCTCCTATGCCGCCTTATCTTTGCACGATAGCCAGCTGTTTTTGACCGTATGTTGTCTACACAAGGTGTTGGCGCCCTGACCCAGAATGTTTGCTTGGGGCATTGAGGTTTTCAGGTAAGTCCCCGTTCTCTCCTCTTCTTATTTCATGGGTTCTTATGATTGTATGGCAGCGAAGCATCAGTTCAAATGACCGATTTACTGCTGTTGTTGATGTTGAGGATTCTGGGTTCGGGGACCGTCTTTGAAGTTGTTTGGATTCAGAAGAACGGCTGTCCGTGCACTGCCTTCTTGACAACCTCAACTGAGGCTTTCGTACAGAGCGGCACTAAGTACGCGCGAACTGACTACAGTATTTACGCCACCAAGCATGTCTTTTATCATGAATTTGCCCTGCTGCTCCGTAGTACAATCCTCTGGGAAACACATCTATTTGTCAGGGATGCGTATTTGTCAGTGGATCATCTAAATTTCCCAGATGCTCATTTGGGTGTAATGTTGATGCTCATTTACGTTAAACGCGGGGGAAATGGCGAGCGTTTATTGCAACCGTGAACTAACCGCCGGCTGTTTATAAGCTACTCTGTCTAATGTCACAGTGTGCACTCTTGTGCCATTTGGCGACCTTTGACTGCTGTCCAGCCATTGACTCAAATCACCCTTGTCACTGCACGTTTCAATTAAGTGGCCATATGTATGGTCAGAATCATTTTGGAATATGTGCATCTATTCTTTTCTTGTCCCATTGGACAGCCCGAGTTTTCTTGAACCTAATCAGTAAGCGCAGAAAACAGTCACTTTGGTTGACAGCACGGGACCTGTGACTGTTTAACAAGGGTTCCAGATTGCCGCTCATATTAATGCTTCTCTCACTATGAAGATATTGAACTTTAGTGGTATATGCATTTTGTCATGCATGGCGCTGAATCTTTTGCTTGTGGCCCAACCAACTGCCAGCACACCGGTTACCGGCTATCTAGGAAGTCGATGAATCTGCGGGAATTTAGAAAAAGTATCTTTGTTACCATCGTGAACAATGAGACTTGAAGGACTATCAGGTGCTAGGTAAAGCGAATTGTGAGCTGACAAGTATAGCTAATGAAGGTAGAGGGCTCAGAATACGGTTACTCCTGGATCGGTGGGTAGCTTCGAAAACTCTACAGTTAGTCACACCACCGATCTCCAGAGATATGAAGGGGGCGGCTGTGTGGCTTCTTGGACAAATCACTTTTGGTGTGAGTTACTAGATATCCCACCTCAAAGCTGCTTCGTTCTCTAATATTGCGGGTTGCATCATGGCGGGTAAGTTTTGCACCTCCAAACGTACTTGAGGCTCGATATGTTGTTACTGCTCTTGACCTTTACCGCACCGCCAATCCTGATCCTTTGGTGGTGCGTTGCTCCGCATAACATTGACCTACCTGTTCGAGCAGATGTGGATGAATGTGACCGTCTCAGTAAATTGAGACTACTCACTCATGACTTGGTTGGCTTTTGGTCCATGTAGGATTCACTGATCCATTCCTTAGGAAGTGCTCCTCTTAACTTCAAGAAACTCGCAGCGTTCTTACTAACTACATGTTCGTCGCAGATTCTTTCATTGTCTTCGTTTACGGAGCATCGGTGCTGTGGGATGGCACCAGTTTGTCCGCAACGAAAATGCCTACCGGTGAGTACTATAACTTGGTGACCAAGTCATTCCGCTCGATTGATAAGTGAAGCGGTATAAGCTGCGTTAGCTAGAACATATGTTGTGTATCCCCCCTCAAATGTCCTTGTCTCGTTTTATACTCTACGTTGGATGTTGTAAGGCCCGTGGTTTAAATTATCACAGGCCTACCTTGTGATCTGAGGGCGCGGGCTCGAGCATTCATAAAACCGGGTGGCCATCGCAGTATCCCTAGCCCACACGGCAACGAAGCGTCGGTACGCAGTACCGGCGTACTTCTGATGCCTTTCTTTTAGGCCACTCCTTCATTCTCCCCTCGGAACTTCGGATTTGCCTCTGTTGCTTCAGCTTATGTCGAAAACATCCAGTGGACTTACAGCATTGATACTGGTGTTTTATAACGAAGCACTATACCAAACGTTATGGGGCCTTGTCTGTAGGCTCAAATGCCGCTATTTTCATGCGTCAGAGTTCCCAACTGCTGTCCCTTGAATTACTGCCTTCGTTACCGTGTGCATCAAAGTCTAACCATTTGCGATTGGTGACCACCGTTACCAGCGCAGCGTCATTTTTATCCCATTATGGCCACCGAGTAAACACCTGCTGAGGCCCACTATATGATGTTTGCCAACATGCCCGACGCCATACCACGTTGGTTGGCGCTTACGTTTATCGGGTGCTCGTCAGCTGTCTATCTCGACATGTGCTGTTTACCAATATCGTCCAATCAGGTGAGAGTATAGAGTTACTATTTCGTGAGTTGACAAAACATTATGAGGAAAGTGACCAGGGCTGAGTTATTTCCTATATTCTCTGTCTTAGCTTAATCTTCACAGTGTTGGACGTTTAAAAGGCTCTGCACTTCATTCTGCTTGAACTTGGCCAGCTTGAAACGGGATAACCAGTCTCATTTCTCTGCGACTTTATTGGTCTCAATTCTTCTGGTCGTCCTTTATGTTATCATTTAATTAACTAGTTTTTGCGGGCGTTTCGTTTTTCATTATCATTTGCGTTCTGTTCGCGATTTGGAGCGCTCAGACTTGATCGAGCTTAAACCAATAATCTCGATTCTTTTAATACGTAGAGCACATCCATGTCTTTATTGGTCTTGTTCCGGCACTGATTTCCGACTCTTGTTTTGTAACTCAGGTATCCACAGCGCCTCCATTGTTACCCATTGCACCAACTTCCGGCTCGCTAATGGACTCTACGTTGCTAGCTGGATTACACACTCCCTCTTCCAACCGCACACACAATCCAGTTTTCAGTGGGACGTCACGGCAGCAGGTCGTCTTCCCCAAGCTGATCAATCCTTCATCTCATTCATCCTCAACGCTGCGTCCGACGCCGCCCGCTACTCTTTCACTCACTTCAATGTCCGCCTCGGTGATGTCACCGCACCCATCTCGATTGTTTGACCAAATCCCTCCTGCGCTTCAACAGATGCAACTACCGAGGGCCTCTCTGTCCACCGAGTTCCCTAAGCGAGCTATACCAGATTGCCCCGCAACTGTTGATTCCTGGCCGTGTTCCGCAGCCTTGGTGAGTTTTCCATGGTCGTCACTATGTTCTTTTTCTGGCACTTCGGTTTCTTCCTTCATCTATGACATACCCGAACTTTCAAGTGTATTTTTAAAAGTGTGATATAATTACTTGTTGCAATGACACGCCCTCTTTGACCTCTATAATATGACAATATCCACAACGTGCTCAAACTGGTAGGATGCAGGCGGCACAAGAAGAGGCACATTGGAATGTGTGATGTACCCTCAACCACAGCTAATTAGTGCCCAGAAGCTGGGGCCGTATACTTCGCGTTCGTGTGGCGCTGGCTTTCACTTTAGCATGCAACTTAGACGATCATCCTGGGGAGTGTCACTGGTGGGCCGAATTTTCTCATTTATGCTTCTCACCTTTTTGCCGAACCACTGTTCGCAGTTATGGACAATTTCGTTTACCTGGGCAGTGGTCAGGTTGCACGTATTTCAGTCATTCCTGTCTCACATAGTCGGGAATAAAACTTTATTTATTTATGTAGTTTCCCGAATTACCCTCTTCACACTCTAATACAGATGTGCAGTACTGCACTGAAACCACGCATTCATTTCACCATACAGGTACACAAGTATACTCGTCCCCTAGCCACCGGTGTCTAAGAATGGGGCCACCGGATTATGAGTGTCAGAGAGATCCGCTAGATCGATCTGGTAACTACTTATCCAATTATACAGCAGGTACCATGGCAAGCTTGTGTTATCCACGCTGATTCGGTCCCGTTTATCGCCTGACTGTCTGCTGCTTCTCTCAGCGTGTCATGTTTACGCCTGAGTAGATGAGACCTAGGGGTGATTGTGTGCTGACGTATAGGTACATTATGCACCTGATTGTCTCCCCGAATGCAAACCTCATGGTCGTTCATATCTGAGCTCTGTGTGGTAACGTAGTCGGTGAATCAAAAGCAATCCAAAATTTACTCTCCTCAGATGCTACTCCTTCAGCTCTGCTGAAAACAGAAAATAATGTGTCAGGTGTACGCCGTAACGGCGCTTCGCTACCGTGCGACCACCACTAGTCGCACGCGGGCTGAGTATACCCCTACGCGGATTCGAACCCGCACCGCCAGATTACGAGACAAGCTCGTTACCACTACGCTACAGGCCGACTTTGCTATCCTTCTACAATCTCTCTACCTCTATTCTTTGCTTTTCTATTCAATTGCATGGCTTTCAAATCACAGTCTGCAAGCAAGCACGCCGCTCCCACTCATCGGGTTTTTACCTTCCAACTTAAAATGCATCCCATTATTGTTTTCCTTTCCCCTTGCATTCTGTTTCTACTTTCTCTTTCTTCATGGTTGTTAAATTTCTCCTCATAGCAACTGAGTCCTCCGCACTTCAGTGTTTTCACTGTGTGTCGGAAAAGCCCCTGTTTCACTCACGCTACGTTGGAAGGCATAAGACTCGAGGGGGGATAATCGCTACCTTAGCGGTTAAAATCACGCAACCGACGACTGTACTAAATGCTATTGGTGCGTTTCTGCTCTCAAGTTGCACTTTACGTGATCCTCCTTGTGCTTGTGTTTGGTATCACTCGCTGGGACGCATGTTGAGTTGCAATTGTCCGCTTGCCTGGTCACATACTCCGCTCTCACGCAAGCAGGCTCTCTCAGCGTGTATTGTCTATCCATGGTGCGTCAAGTTGGGTGAAACGCTGATGTGGTCGTCGCAAGGATCGATTTTTTATATAAAAGGCATCAACAGTACGCCGGTACGCAGTACCGACGCCTCGCTGCCCCACCATCACTAGCAGCAGCACATCGGCCGAGCATACTGCGAGGGTCGCGCGGTACCTGCGCAAGTCCGAACCCGCGCCCTTAGACAAAAAGGAAAGCTCGTTATACCTAGGGCTACGGACCAGCCGATCCTCTAGCGACAGATGATCTATTTAGCAAAGACAAGCTAGTACATGTGGTTTCACTTTTGACGCACAAATCGCTCCAATGTATGTTGTTGGTCTGCTTCCAATAGAAATAACTTTTCTGGGCCAGTGCCTGTTATTCCTTTGGTCCAGTTAAGCAATCAACGGAGAAACTCACTGTATCACAACCAAACGTCTGATAAAACTGTGTAACATCATTTTTATAACAGCAATGAGATAGGATGTTTCTAGTGGTACCAAGTGAGCTGATTGTGAATAGGCAAACCAAATGTTTTTGTCACTTCGGGTGTTTTATTTCGATTTTTTATTTCAGCCAGGCAGTGTGTTCCATGCCTGTGATTACACCATTGGCTCCTTGTAATCGTTAACATATGTCCTCTTGGCTATGGTATCCACCTGATACTGAAAATCCATTAAGAGCTGTGTTTCCTTAATTGTTATCTTGATCATGACTCAAAGATGCTGCGGCATTAATGACCGAAATCATTGTTGTTACCTCCGTGGACAGTTTACTACAAAGTCGCAGTGCAGACCCATTTCTTCTCTACTGAAGTCTGCCTACCACGCATATTTCGGGATTAATCTAAGAGGTCAGGATAATAAGTGGGCGCTGCATATTGTTTGTGCATCGTGCAGTCTTCATCTGACTCAGTGGCAATCTCCCTGGTTTGAAGGGAGCCGAAGAATCACACAACAGACTGCTACTTCTGCCTAACCAGTGTTATTGGAATCTCCAACGGAAACAAGGACAAAACGCATTAACCTGCTCTTCCATCAGCTCTTCCACCTGTTCCTCATGATTGCGCCTTACACATTCCAGCGTCTCCAGTGAACAACATCTCATTGATAATGATTGGTGATTCTGCACCGTCAACTTCCTCTACTTCTGATATCTGTGAACACTTTGGAGCTGATGGTGTCAACCCACACTTTATTGAACAATCAGAGCTGAATTACTTGGTGCGTGACTTGGGCTTGCTCAAAGACAAGGCCGAGTTGCTAGCATCTTGGCTGTAGGAGTGGCACTTACTTGCTGCAAACACTAAGATGTTGTGTCGCCGCTGACGCCTTCACCCCACGACCGCAAGAAGAAGTCCAAGACGAACCAGCAGGAGACTTGTATACATGAAACCACAGTTGTTTATATAGTTTTGAGGGCAAAATGAAGGGAAGCTACTAAAGTACACTTGAGCCAACCAACAGAAGGAAAAACGTCAAATGCAACGGCAAATAAGCAACCGTGTACTCAAGAGCGAATCGCATATGTCCTTAAAAATAGCATCATGGGACTCCAAGCGTAAAGCGAACGTCCATTTACAGTGACGGGCACTGGTCAATCAGAATGACGAAATGAAACGTTTAAACAAACGTCACGAAACAACCGAGAATAAGGAATGCAGACCCAAAAGTTGAAACTAGTACAATAATTGTGTGACAACTAAATATTCCTTTAACATAACCAAGTAGAACAGTGATGAGAAGAAAAATAACAATAGAATATGTTCTTTCAAATGGCGCTGCTGAGAAGGACATGACGATAAGCGTCCATTAACAACGACGTGGATGTACCAGTCGGGCTAACCCAGTAGAGCGTTTAAACAACAGTCAAGAAATTGAAACTAAGAAGAGTAAAGAATAGCTATCAAGCTCGTTCACAATAAATGAATGTCTAATAGCTGTTCTCCTACTATAAGGTTACTGTATACAGAAAGCGAAGTGTTTAATTTTCCGGTTTTTATGTGACGAGAGAAACCTTTTATTACAGTTCCGACTTGGAAGGATTGATAAAGGAGGCTGGCGTGAGATATAACAGTTATGAATGGCGTTTGTTCATTGGCTCATCCACGAGTAGTCTTAAGACCATACTGCTCCACAACGGAAATGTGTACCCAACTGTGCCTCTGTTGCATGCTATTAATATGAAGGAGACTTGCGGAATTATGCAACAGATACTCGCTGAACTGAACTACAATACGCACTGTTTGTACATTTATGTTGACTTCAAAGTCATTGGACTCCTGATGGATATGCAAGGAGGCTTCACAATATATTGCAGTTTCTTGTGCTTACGGAACAGTAGAACAACTCAATGGCACTACACAACCGAAAAGTGGACGGAGAGGACGTAGTATGCTGCAAGGAAAATAAGTGTAAAGCATACACCTCTTGTGCACCCTGATCATATTGATGTACCGCCCCTGCACATCCAGCTTGGTTTCATTAAAAATTCGTCCAAAGCCCACAGGCGAGATGCTTTTGCATTTCAGTAACTGAAACAGATGTTTCCGAAAATCAGTGATGCGAAGCTCAAAGAAGGGATGTTTATTGGGCTCGCCGGATAATGGCAGACAGTGCTGTCGAATGCCAGTTGACTTCATTTGAGTTGGAAGCGTGGAGATCATTCAAGGCAGCGTGTACATGATTTTGGGTTGAACAGAAAGCTCATTTCGCACTATCAAGCTGTTAGTGCTCGAATGTCACTCAAGATGTATTTTATGCGTAATCACCATGACTTTTTCCCTGAGAACTTGGGGTCTGTTAGCGATGAGCATGATGAGCGCTTTCACCAAGACGTTTCAGTCATGAAGCAGTTTTAAAGTGGCAAGTACACGCCTTCTATAGCGGGAGACTTTTGCTGGTTTCTGCATCGTGAGAGCGCTGGATCATACAAACAACGATCTCGACGAAGTCATCATTCCCCAGTGCGTAGCTGCAGTCAATAGTTAGGGGCGAGCGCTGTAGTGTTGTTTTAAACGTATTCGCCACATAGATGCATTCTGTATACGCTGTCATTTGGTACATTCGCATATACTTCGTGCGACGTAGCCTTGACATTACTGAAAATAATCACTTACTTATAACAGTGTAACCTGACGTGTTAGGTAACATCGGAATACATTTCTACAATCAGTGGAGTGTATTCTATAAGGTAGAGACATCGGTATTTCTGTTATAGAAAATAATTTTTTGTTACGCAGTGTAATCATTGGAGTCACCTACGAGTGCCTACCGCGCCCACTGACGGACTGTTAAGTTTCCACCATACTTGCTGTATGCATCATTTCTCAGACCCATCTGTTCACCCTTGCTGCATACACTTCTTACAGTGGTAGGCCGATGTAGCATAAATAAACTCACTGAAATACCAGGTCTGGCTGGCGCTCATTACCTTACTGAATGGACTCCTTGGGATCGGTCACCTCAGGGGCTGAATAAGATGTAATCACAGTAACGCTTTTACAAACATTACTAAGTGCAACTCGTATTGGTCGTACTGCTACGAGTTGTTTCACTCGACTGGGCACTCTCGTGAATGCACTGCCTTCTTTGACACTGTCTGAACTCATTGGTACAACTGTTGGCAGTCAACGCTTGGCACTCTCTCTTATCTCGAATGTCCGCGTCTGGATGTTGGGGCACTTCTTGTTACTAGTATCTACGTACTGTTGTTGAGCGGAATAGCCACGGTATTACTCCATCTACGTTTGGTTTCCGCGATCTGGCAGCTGTCCGTTGCATTTCGCTGTTCGCAAAATAAGCGCTCGGAGCGCCAAAAGTCTTGCCTATGTCCTAGTATCCTTTACAGTGGGTTTCGCCCTACTGTGTGTCTAATACTTTTTTATTCCCTATGACCAGTTTGTAACCGTACATTTGTCTAATGTTCACAGTTTCTCTTTGCGTACATGCCATGTGGCCTGCGCTTAAATCGTCGATTTTATTAACCGTTTTTAGTTGCCTGAGTTGGTTCTATGCCCTTGAAAGCGCTCAGTGATACTGGATACCTACTGCTGGTCATTTACACACCTTTTCTCGGTGTAATCAGCGGTCACCTTTTCTTACTGCCACAGACATTGATGGTGATCAACATATCTACGACTGAGGTGCGATCGCTTTGAGGGACCTCACGAGTTTTCTTTGATCTCATGAGCGCTCAGTTGTTGGATGGGCATGACTCTAGTCCCGTCCGATTAGACATCTCGACAGTTTGTACTAAATTTGATGTCAGCTTTCTCGTCCTGTTGACCGTTTCTCTTGGAGCACTTCCTTTTTCTTGCACGATGTCTACCGAGCTGGTCATAAGGAGACAAGCTACCTATCCCCATATCTCTGAATTACATACTTTGGTTGTTTTATCTCTCCACTGCAACTTACGGTTACAACAACGGTGTTATCTGGAAAATGTCAGCCAAGACACAAGCACGCAACCATTGTCAACTCGCGCTGCCTGTTGTGCCATTTGGCATTGTCGCACTCGAATGCGGTACGCACGACGCGAAGAGCTCGCACCTTTTCACCGCGGTTCGCTAACTTCTTTGACTGTGCATAACTTGCCTTCAAATGCATCCACCTTGATGCGCACACCAACGCGGGGTTTGTAGGTGACATTTGTACCCAACTTGGGTCGAAATTTCGACGCACCTGCGACAGATGCGTTTATTCCACTGCTGTCGTTTTTCTGGCTGGTCTCGGTTATGGACGGGGTGTGTTGTCACACGATCCTAACATAGCGCAGTAGTTTGTATACTTGGTGGTTCATTCATTCACTGGTTAGCGGATACACCAACTCAGTTTCAAAACGGTTTTGTTTGAAGTTTGGGAAGAGTTTGACATCTCTCTTTCTCCGAACCTAGTCATAAGAGTCAGATCGAGCTGCATGTATTCCGATTTGTTGCAAATATACTGTTCTCCTTACTTTGTCAGTGGCTCGGGTCACTGAAGAAGTGCACGAGAAGTTGTGGAATGACTTCAACTTCACTGGATATGAGATCTATTACGTCATTCGTAGAGATGGCTTGGGTCAATAGACGCTTATTATATCAGGGAAGACAGGAATATTTATTCCTACAATAATCCAAAATCTTCTAACTGCGTTCCTAGAGGGGGGAAAATAGCAGCTACTAACATTAGAAAACAGCGTATCAGAGATAAACAAAATGGGGATTTTTTGCGAAACTTGACGCAGAGCCCGTATTCTGGTAGCTGGAGTTGAGGGGAGCCACTAGCATAACGCTCTCGTTAGCTGCGTTCGCCTTCTCGTTGGAAATTACCAGGTGAACTCTTCTGACACCTCTGGTTCAATACTACTGGTGTTGCCGATGATGTGTTGAACTGTGCACAAACGACCGATAATGCATGATTGAAACCTCGAATGCGGTGCATTCCATTGACTTGACTCACCTTGTCGGCAGTTCGAATTTGCGTATGGCCTCACAGAGTCCCTAATTAGTACGTCACTGTCTGTGGTCGATTAGCAATGAAGCATCAGTGCTGCACACCGGTATGCCGCTGTTTGTTGCCCGTCTATTACGCGAGCGCTACTGAATAGACGGACGCTTAGCGCTGCATGCTTCGGCATATGGTTTGCACGTTGTAGGTGTACCATTACAGGGCTGAGTCCACCGAGCACCACCTCTCGGTTTTACCGAACAATCACTTGAAGCAGTCGATCGATTTACGCATCCGGGTAGCCGTATCAACTCTAATAGTCGCACTACCAAAGTAATTACTGCACATTTTGCGAAACTTCGTGCCTATACCACTTATAATGTAGGCGTGATGTAAGTTTATTGTTTCAGGGGGGTTATAGCGATGCGGTGCGGCTGATGTCACTAAACAGATTAGGGACCCGGCCACGGTCCACTTAGGACATTGTTAGACTGTTTACTTTCGATCAACGGTGTTTTCGAAGTATTACTCTTGTTTGATAGGAGAACCACATGATTAATGCTGAACTTCATCATTTTCTGTTTGACCCACACGTTGGAGTTCTTGTTGAACCTGTATCGCCTCCCGGGTCTATGTTCTGTAGCCCGCATTCTTGCCAGTCGACTGCCTTAGTGCGTTTTGTTTACCAATACTGTTCAGTTTGGTGAAACTTGGAGCTGGACAGTCAATGATATAGCAAAAGAGCTTGAAGAAATTCACCGAAAGGCTAATTGGGGTTGGGATTTGTCATCTTTTCAGATGGGTTCTTCAAGATAAGGTACGATGCGACCTTTCCCTACTTATGGCTGTTAACTACTTTATCTTGTGATATTCACTTCTGTCCGTTGCTCTCGAATTATTGTCATTGTTTTACTTGTTATTGCGCTTTTGTCGACATGCATCTGGCAACTGGATCGATAACACATGGATCATGGTTTGTTAATCGTGCTGTGTGTTGCAGAGTTGCAACACCGATTTTTCACATTGGCACATCTTAATATTCGTGTTTGTAATACCCATTGGTTTCGGTGCTTTCAACTCTCCATCGTTACCCTCCTTTTTGGCTGAATTACCACCTTCTGTATTCTGCCCTCGGTTTTGTACTTCCGGCACTGGATATTGAATAACCGCCCGAGTGGCTTTTGGTATGTTTTTTATTTTCATTTTTTCTCTAGTGTTTCATCGTAACAACATTCAGCGAGACATCTATGGAACATCCGTAAGGGCACTGGACGGCCATTTCACCCTTTCGGGAATCGTCAACAATGCCCATTACCTCGGTTCATGTAGGCCTAGAACCCACTTCCTTGCTCTTACGAGTCCGTGTCCCTAGGGATGAGTGATAGCCGCGACGACCCATTACCTAGCTGTGGTATAACGCGTAAAACCCCATCCTCCGCTCTCAGGCGCCTTTCTAACTTGCACAAGACATAGTTGATCCATCGAACCATCTACTTCGCTCACTGAGTCGCCATCGTCTGTTTAACCACTGCTGAGTAGTTGCAAGTGAGATTTAGATCAAAATTTCCCCTTGATGGAGATTCATCACAGCCACACCAATTTGTTCGGATACTGTCCCCTTCCTATGGGATTTTACTGAGCAGAAACAAACGGATTACGGCCCACTTAAATTAACCTGGTTAACTCAAAATCTTATCTAAAATGAAGATCATGAGGGGCTATCTTTCAGACGCGGCTTTAGTAACCGACTTGAGCTGTCCCAAATGAGATTGTGTGTCACAATCCGTCCACACAACAGGCAGGCAGACATCAGCAGTGGGCCTCGCTGCCCCGAAACCACCACCGGTTGCACTTGGGCTGAAAATACTGCGAGGGTCGCAGTGCCCCTGCGCAGGCTCAATCCGCGCCGCCAGGTTACAAGACAGGCTCGTTATCTTTAGGCTATGGGCTGGACACACAATAGGCACTTGAAAACAAACCATAACTGAGTGCATAGGCATCATAACAGGCGTCGCCTGCGGAGCTCGGTTTCGTAGGATTTATGATTTCAGCCGCCATTCTCCGCGTCCCTCGTTCGATTACCACCTCGGTTATTTCTGCTTGACGTGTGCAACCAAGCACATGGTCGGGCATGAAGCGCGGCGTTGCGTGCCTCTACTATCCTCGATTTTCTTATCTGTCGAGGATCAGGAAGCTGGCTATGGCTGTTTAATATTTAACTTTTTATAGCATACGTACTCTTACACCCGTTTTGTTTGCCTCGTATGTATGACTGACCTCTGTTCCTCCAAAGAATTCCTCACTGATCTGATCCTTTGCAGCATGCTAATCTTAACGGCGTATTTGCAGCGCATTAATATCCTCTATCGCCAGTGACTCGTTTCTCCCAACAGAGTTCATTACTAATTTTGATCTCTCGTTCACCCCAAGCCAAACTTATGTTGTATCTACAACTTGAAAGTACTTCTTATCTAATTTGTTTACCTCGATCAGTTGATGGAGTCTCACTTGGTCCATTGTAGTGATCCCAACGAGAAACTGAGTGGCTTTTTCTTAATTCACACATGATTTATATGCACCCTTTTTGCTACCCAGTCACTTCCTATTTGCGAGCGATGTTAACTGCTTACTGTACGTGCAATTTCCACCTGGGGGTTTTCCTCTCCCATCCTGTGCATGCCGCTTGGGTCACATCATTGTATAATGTTTAAGTTGTAGGTCGCTAACCGCGTTACATGCACTTATGCTATTACATCCTCATCGATCGTAAAATGTAAGTTTTCACTAGTCTCTACCGAGGTTAACACACGGGGCCTATCACTTGTATTGCTAAGTTGTTGCTGCATGTATTCCATATTTCATGCATTCATATGTGATTCTTTCTCGAGCGATTGCTCGAGGTACCCATGGTGTCTGTGTTGCATTCGACACAAAGGAATACTGGATAACTATTATGGGAGCAAGTGGAAAGTTGGATCTGCACAACTCCATCGAAATACGATCACCAACTGAGTTCACTTGTTCGCCGAGCTTCGGAATTGAGATGTAAACGTTTCATCCCCAAGCGAGGTGACTTCGTCAGTGCGCTGCTGGGTCCAATCTAATCCGCTGACTTGTTCCTCGATTTTTGATCGTGTGACTTTTGAACTGGCCTCGATCTGTGCCCCGTGACCTTCCCCAGTCCGCCCAACACTGATAGATACGGGCGATCCGTGGGATGGTTTTGCCCGGCTATTGTTGATGTGTTGTTGATGGCTCGTTTAGCTGACCACGACGGTTTCTTTTTCAAAGGTGTTTTAGTTCCCTCCGTCTTAACGTTTGGTACACTGGATCAATCTCTATGTGCATGTTTATCGAATGCTGCGTCAAGTACCATGCTTCGAGGAACTCTCTTCCTTTTCGTGTCTCTCCTTTTGCTAGGACCTCTGTGTTGTTCCAATCGAAGTGATGTTCTTCTTTGTCTGTGTGTATTGAAATCAGTGAGAGCGTAATGATTCTTACAAGCTCTCTTGTATTCTTGTTGACAGTCGTCTTCCTGTTTGACCCACATAGTTTTTATCACAATCATGACATCGTCTTGTAAACAACATTTCGTCTTTCGTGTGTTCCGGGTCGAGCTTTGGGGTTCGACAGAGTTCTCCTCAATGTGGCAGTTGGTTTGTGGTCCACTGTAAGACCGTGCTGTTTGAATAATCTTGCTCTCATCTCGGAGATGTTCTTTACATAGGATAGAACGAACACCAACTGTCTATGACTTTTCAACACCCTCTAGTGTATCAAGTTCTCACGTGATGTCGGAAAAGATGTGTAACTCACACTAAGTTGGTTCTCCCGAATGTGAGATGTCAGTGGATAATCGTTTTTGAAATCTTACATTTGAGAAATGCACATCCAGCGACCTTTTGAACTGACACACTGTGCTTGCCTCCACTATGTGCTTCGGCAAACTACTCCAAATATTTACCAATCTCCGTTCAAAGTACACTGAATGGGGAACTCGCTTCACTTCTAGAGCCATAAGCTTGTACTGGTGTCCGCGTATGCTGCAAGCTATTCGCAGGTGGAGCAGTAGCCTCAGCATTAAGAAGTCACCTTGATGTAATTTCCGGTGCGTCATGATGAGATCGAATGTAACCCGATAATTGGACAAGGTGCACAGTCCCAGCCTTTCGCACTTGTCTTCGCACTATAACCCCCGCAAACGGAATGAGCCTGTTAGCAACGGGTCGTACCCGTTTGTGTGGTCGGACAATAGGCGGTCAAGCTGTACTCTAGCCTTAGTCTTATGATGGAGGAGACGAATCGAGTGGTAACTTCTTCAGACCAGATGCAGAAGCTGCGACCGAGTGTCCAGAGCATGCGCAGTCCATTTCGGTGTAGTCTGTTCGTGCTGTTTACGAACGCTTAGGTCCTTCATTTAGAAGGGGGGATGCAGCGATTGGCCGTGTGCATACGCCCATCGTCGCCCTTCCCCAGGCGCTTGTAATTGCTGGGCGTGCCTGATGAATGAGCGACCGATTTATCCGGATTCGCATTCGCCTTGTAGTCTTTCCCCCAGAAAATTTCCATTGCTTAAGTTTGTTCATTCCTCACCGGTCCGCCACTTTAGCTCTATGATGGTAAACTAGAGGCGCTCTCTATAAGTTGAACGTATATTCGAACGAATATACACCCTCGCCTCTCCGTTTACCCAGCTGAGACAGTGTTAGCTTCGGGCTGGCCTCATCGGCAGAAGTTGCTTGCTTGACCTGGCCTGTTGTTGGTCAGTAGGAAGAAGCTTCTCCTCGTTTCGCGCCTTCTCTCCTCTTTGAATTTTTCATGGCTCCGCATCCACTGGACATTCATGTGAGTCTTTGGATCTAGCAGAGCACAAATTCGGTGGATCATTTGCCTCAGTTGGTGTCATGCATCCGGAGAAATAGTGAGGAGAATGGAAGGAAGGCTGGGTTGAACCTTGCATGGACTCTAGGCCAGTTTGCCTGACAAAATGTCTAGAACTGTCCACGGTTAAACCTTTTTGGCCGCGATCTGCATCGATAGATGTTATACGTTTCTGTGATTGTTTTAGATGGCGACAGTCTCTGCACAAAATTTAGGTAAATAAAATGCAGGTGACGATAGGAATCAGCAGCTAATCCAACGCATGAACTATGAAATTTAGCATAGCATTCAGATCTCATAAGGGATTTTGCCGTATTTCCAACAATTTTCGAACAGGAACCACCTTTAGGAAAATGTCGTAAAAATGACGTAAAATGGTAAGACAGACTTTGCAATACAGCACTCCAAAATCTGCGGAAGCATGTCAAAATTATGTTCTAAAGATTACACATTCGGAAATGAAACAATGTTATCGAAATTTTCAAAAAAATACTTCTAATGTGTTGGTAATTTCACCAAGATTATCCTCACAACGCAGCCACGGAATAAGCAACCGGACGCCGATAATCGCAGTCACCATTCCTTTGGATGTCAATTTTCTCCAATGGACTTCTATATGGCATCTGCACTTCAGCTCCGCGACTCCATCAGAGCTAATGCAGTGTCCACAGCCGTTTTCCCTTTCCGCTGTTTACGCTCCTAGTACCTACATTCCAGGAGTTGCTCGAGGACACATTCCTACGACAACTCACACCACTCATCCGCATGACCGGACAGTGATCAACGGGATTCGCAGTAGCGTTTAAGTTGGTCGATTATGCTGGTCTGGTGCAGTGTCGAAGTTTCGGCTAATCTCGCTAGTACTGTTGCTCGTTTTCCCCGATTGATACCAACCACATATGTTATGGCATTAGGCTAGGCGTTCTCATCATGCATATGATTTCAGAAGGGGGGCTAATGGTTTCGAAAACAGACCAATGCTCTATCCTCAGCTCCATCAACTTCCATTCTGGACAGAAGACTTTGAGGTGCAGTCTAACTGACCTGCTTTCTCGCAACTGACTAGTTGTCTACTTCAATTTACCTGTGATGCTGACACCTCACCTTTTACCTCCAAAACTATCTGGTGTCAGATGAAGTTGTTAGGGCTAAACTTGTTGCCTGTTCCCAGCGATATCCCATCAGTGCTGATCGGAGGTTGCTCATCGGTTTTTCACCTGACCATTGGTTATGTACCAAACTAAGGAATTGCCTTCAGCCTGACTGCTGTCTATCGTCATCCATATCTTAAAGAAGGCAAATAGTCCTCGCATAACGATCATTGGGGTCTTGTCCTACTTTTTGTTACCTGCAAACGTTTGACGCTATGCCAGTTCACAAGTTGGATTTGATCACATTGACATCCATCAAAGGTTCCGTTGCTCATGTGTTTGCAATCGGACAGGTGGCAGTGTTGTTCAGGGGTTTGCGTTGTTGTCGATAGGTTGTTGGTTCCAGCCTTCGTCAGTGCACTCGATTTCACATTATCCTACACCGCCACTGGCGAGGGTGCGACAGTAAAACATCGGTACGAGGTACTGCACTGCTGCTGCTGCTTGTATCTAGTTCCTAGGATACCATTTGTTCTAGTTATCTACCTTGGCCACTCGCCTTGTCTTGGGGTCCGTTTTCTTGTGCTGACACACGGCTCTGTTCATTGTTGAAGGGTGTGTTAAAGCAACCCCTTACGTTCTGGGATCTTTTTACCTTAGCTTCCAGCTGGTCATAAAATGTATATCAGGAACCCCCTTTGAGTTCATTATAAACTTAATGAGACCTATCTCATTTTTTGTGCATTTTGTGGTCGATACTTTTTAGGCGATATTCTCCCACCTGCTTTGTCCAGAGCAACTTCTCGGCTGGGTAGATAACTGACACACAGCACGCATACGATGTGACTCCTTTGAGCCTATGAAACAACTCCTGTCCCTTGGTATTTAATGAACTTAATTTACTGAACGCTCTGAAAGATGTTTCGCATATTGAAAGGTACAAATTCCACTGTAGAACTTGACCACTGCACTGCCTCCACTGGGATATTTGTTTCCGTCAGGCTATCCGAGTAAGTATATATGTTCAAACCTCCGTGGGCTTGCCTCGCATCATCATCATCATACACGTTAGCTAGAGGTGGGAATCACCTCAACTACTGTGCCGCAATACACAGAAAAAGGAGAAAAAATGCAACTGGTGCAAGCCGGCTGAGCTACCGGTAACGGATGGGCATCGTTCCAGTAAGCTACCAGCCGGCTACTGTGCATCCAAAAAACTATGCTGAATTATATGAAGCTAAATAATGAGATCGTGGTTGGAGGGGGAGGCTATGAGGGATGGGGTGGGACAAAGAAACTCACATCACGAACGCCACTGAGGTCGGCTCCTAGCCATATCAGCAAGTGTGTTCAACCAAACGTGTTCATTGTCTTTCGGACCCCAACCAGGGAGCCGAGACGCTCCAACCGAGGCCAGCTCAGAAGTGAGGGTCTTCATTCCTCTGGACCAAGTCATCACTTGGCCACCTCTCCTCTTCTTCCATCCACACCCCCGGCGCGCAAACAGCACACGTCGCGGGAATCGGTGGGCTGGCATGCGTAACACGTTTCCGAGCCATCGGAGCCTGGTGCGTGAAATAACGGTGCTGAGCGGTTCAGTTCCTTTTCTTCTGCCTTAAACAAGACGTCGAACACGTTCGTTACTCACGCGGTGTCGCCACCAGATGAGAGCTACATTACGAAGGCACCAGTGGTCGAACGTAACTAGCCTCTTCAGGTCCACTGCTTTAAGCGGCCAGGTTTCACAACCGTACAGTAGGGTCGAACGTACTGCTGCATTGTACACTCTACCCTTCAGGGCAAGAGTGATGTCGCGCCGCCGCCATAAGTGGCGAAGGTTAGCAAAGCGCCCCGAGCTTTTGCTATCATGTCTCGCATAGTCGAGACTAAATATGTATTTATTTCTTTTTTGACCAAACCGAGAAAATTGTTACTGCTCGCGAATCTATGGAGGTGTACGTGTGTCAATCAAGAGTCATTAGTATATATATATATATATATATATATATATATATATATATATATATATATAAAGTCGTGTCCGCGTTAGGTCTAGCTGTGTTGTAAAGATGGAAGAATCGAATAGCGCTCGTTAAACACACTTAGTGGTTGTTCACCTTTGAACATCACAGTCTGCGAGACATTTCACGTGTATTCCGGGTCTCGGAATGCCCGTATTGATTCATGTAGCTGCTGTTTAGCGCTTATCGCCAAACACTGCGCCAGACAGTGTTTGACTTGAACTGTCTATGTTTGCAACTTCACATTCCTTACTTGGCATACCAACAGTTTGCCGATGGAATATTTCGCCCCCTGAAGCTTTTGAACACAGCTGATGGTGCATACAATTGCGGAATAAAGCTACTCATAGCATTAGATTTGGTCGATGGATGGTGCCCAGACACGGTCATATCTAGCATAACGCAACCGCGAAGTCATTGGTACTACTGCATTCGGTCTCTTATTTCTGCTCACTAACCTTTTTGAATGACCGTTCTACCCTTTTTCATTGTTCCCGTTGAATGTCTTTGTGATAGGTTCTGTTTGCGCTTTTGTGTTTTTCTACCATCATCATTATTATTATTATCTTTATGGCCACGTTTCTCCTTAATGCTTTTGTGTTCTAATCCCCGTTGCTTAAACTATGTGACTAAATGGATACCTGATTGTGGAGGTTAGGCGGCTGTTACTGTTGCCGCCGCACTGGTGCACGCTATGTGGTGACGGCCGTGTGTGTGTGTGTGTGTGCCAGTTCTCCGGTCCATATGACACTCAAACTCAGTAGCAGAGTGTTGGTTAACGATTCCAATCCTTTGTTAGTTAAACAACTACTACAGGCGCCACCCCTAAATTCTGTCCTGCGCGCGCTGTTGGTGGGACCACTGATTTGCCAATAGTTTCGTGACTTATTCCTGTAGCAACATCTACAAGACAATTTAAGAGAGCAAGAACGAACAGCATTTATGCGGGATAACCTGAATTCAGATTAGTTCGTGTCTTCTCATTCAGCCGCTTACAGACAATTCGTGGAAAGAGTAAAGAAATGCAATTGAAAAAGGGGGTCAATAGGAAAATCAGTAAAACACTGAGAAAATCAAAGTCATTGCCTGCGTCTTACCAGGGCAAGGCAAGACTGGCCACAAGGTCTACCTGTTTGCAAAGGTTTGGTTTCATTCGTCGGATGGCCGAGGCTTCAGCGAAACGAAGCAAGCTCCCGTTGTTTTGTCTGCTGATAACCTTGATTGCGTCATGTGGGTTTTCGCACTAGCCAAGTCCACTGCCTTGGCTTTAAACCAACTACTCGCGTCTGCAGTTGACGGGGTTAGACCAGAAAGTTGCTCTTGTAGGTGTTCAAATTGTGCTTCAACCCCTATGCGGTCACATTTACCAGGGGGGGGGCGATAGAACTTCAATTTGGTGGTGACTAAGCGGTATGTTGGACAAATTCATAACATATTTCTGCGGGTTAAGCGCACCAGAAACTGGCACGATGGTTGGCAAAGCGACTCGAGCCTGTACGTGCTGAGCTAGCGGTGCACAGTCTAAAAGACACTTTTGAGTTCGTTAACAAGGTTCGACACTTGAATGTTCAAGATAAGAACATGATATCATTTGATGTCTGTTCCCTTTTCACGTACGTTCCTTTGGATGAGACATTGAGCATCATAAGTAAGCATGCGGACAAAGTTGGCCTGCCTGCACATCGATTGAAGACGTTACTCAACATTTGTACGAAGGACGTCCAATTTTGCTTTATTGGGGATAAGTATCGTCAAATTGAAGGCGTGGCGATGGGTAGCCCTCTCGGACCGATTCTAGCTGACATCTTTATGGGTCATTTGGAGAGTATCTTATTATGCGATGTCATTGGAGTAACACACTTTTACACGAGGTATATCGACGGTACTTTTGTTGTAGTTGACACCGTCCAACAAGCGAAAGTCCTTTTGGATACGTTAAACAAATGTCATCCTAACATCAAGTTCACTTTGGAAAGTGAATCAGAGGATTCATTTCCTTTTCTTGACGTTTCACTTAAAAGAAGAGCAGATGGGTCACTCATAAGATCGATTTACCGGAAACCGAGCTGGACCGTACAATACCTACATTTCAACAGTTACTGTCCAATGAACTACAAACGATCCCTAGTTCCAAGAGTCAATCGGGGCCGAATTACGATACATCGAATCTAACCTATGCAATAACGGCTGTCCTAATAAATTCATCACCAGGTATGGGAATGAGGTTGCTAAGAAAGAAACACGAATGGATATCTCAAAGAAAAAGGTCTTCATCACACTACCGTACAAAGGAGAACGGAACGACAGAAGATTGTGCTACCGATTACGCCAAGCCATAAAAAAGTGCTACTACGCAGCTGAGCTCGTGTTGTTACATCAAACCAAGAAGCTGTTCCATCAATCCAACTTGGATAGGCCTTACACTCAGGTTACCGCCTCATGCGTTTACACCAATTCACCTGTACTTGCGGTAGCATGTACATTGGCCGAACCGAGAGAAGGCTACCAACTAGGATCATGGAACATATTACATGGAACCAGGCAAAAGTGGACCTAAACTCCCTGCCAGCTCCATCGCTCAGCATCTGCTCGATTGTACCTTGTGCGAAAACCCACGTGACGCATTTAAGGTTATCAGCAGACAAAACAACGGGAGCTTGCTTCGTTTCGCTGAAGCCTCGGCCATCAGACGAATGAAACCGAACCTTTGCAAACAGATAGACTTTGTGGCCAGTCTTGCCTTGCCCTGGTAAGACGCAGTCAATGACTTTTGTTTGCTCAGTGTTTTATTGATTTTCCTATTGACCCCCTTTTTCAATTGCATTCCTTTACTCTTTCCACGAATTGTCTGTAAGCGGCTGAATGAGAAGACACGAAATAATCTGAATTCAGGTTATCCCGCATAAATGCTGTTCGTTCTTGCTCTCTTAAAATTTCTGAAGGGAAATGGCTGCATGAAAATCTACAAGGCAAATTGCCCGATTTTGTGTCCGAACACGCACTGCAGACGAGTTCCTTTTGGATCATTTGCGTAGTCATCTGATGTGCTTCTGTTAACCGTTCACACTTTGCTGTGCTTCGGCATTCATGCAAACGTGTTCTTTTCATTCTTGAAATGTTTTTTTATGTGAAGTGACAGGATTCTGCAAGGGCTGTTTTGTTTTCGTTATCATCGATGAAGTGCGTACGCTGGTCCACACGCATCGCGGCTTTTGAGCCACATCTCACTGCGTCATCCTCAGCTTCAGTATTTTCATTCATATATAACCATTTCGACCATCAGCCATTCACTGGAAAATAAAGCTTTGCATTTATATGCTGCGTTGTATACTTTGTTTTTTCCTCTTTGAAGTCATCTGGCGCGCATCCCACTCCTAACAATGCGTCGACAGCAAACTTCGGACCGTTCATCACTTCTGGCGTCACAGCTCAGCGTCCGCTCTTGTGTAAGGAGAGCTCGCGCCTTCCCAGTGCAGTTCACTCATCTGGTGCTGCAGCGTCCTCTCAGGTAAGTTTCCGTAAATTATTCCACTCCATTACTGATTGTTTACTTTTGTGACGGGAAATTCTGGTTATTTCTTCCGGGGGTTCACGTCAGCAACAAGACGCCTTGTCTTCCAGAGCTTTTGGACCAGGATGCTCTTTCATCGGAAACTGCTTTACAGTGCATACAGTGGATGGACCACCAGGTATCCTTACTTTATTGTCATCCGCCTGCTTGACCAACTCAAACCATTTTTTGGTTTGCTGCGCATTAGGTTGCCATCCCACACTCCACTCTGTGTTGAGGATTCAGTTGACCCATTTTCTCTCCGAATTTAACCTCCCATTAGAGAAGGTATTCACTTACTTGACTATATTAGCCGCAGCTACAGTGTTGACTGGTCAGTGGACTTCATCGTGTCCGTCACGTCGATACCGGATCTTAACATTGTGTCTATTTACATACATTCGTGATCCATTGAGCTACACTGGGGAGCAACTTCCACGCGGCTTCAGAGCAACTCACGCCCGACTTATCCATCGTTAGGAGTCGGGCGAACGTTGTCTCAGTATCCTCTTCATCGAGGTTTTGGAGTGGTCAGCTGCTATCCTTGTTCATATCTTAGCCAATGACGTGCGGATCATAGACTCAGCTCGATTGCTGCGAAGTATGAATACTACGCGTTGTGTCTGATGGCCGCGGTACGCTTCTTTTTCTCCAGCTACGTAGTAAATTACAAACCCGCCATATTCATCTGCGGTTGTCCGTGGTCGCAGACGGGCCGTTGACAGGCCAGAAATCCCGGTATGCTGACAATAGCCAGTGCCAAGCAGTTCCCACTGAGACTCTACAGCCGCGTCTCTTAGTGGAAACTGCTCCATGCAGCTTCGTGGATCAGCCGATTGCTCCACAAACCAGATGTTGAGTACCTCGAACAAAACTGCTGTCTCCGAATGATCATCCCTTGAGTATCATATGTCAATAGTTCCGTGTCAATTCCCTCGACAATTGACTATATGTCATTGGCAATCTTTACTATTCTGTTTCCCTTCTCTTTCACATTTCCTCTTCCGTGCTGACTCCATCATCCCCACTGCTAAGGAGGCTGGATCCTCTTTCAAAGCTAGAGTACACTAGGTCTTTCAACGTTTGCTTGCTCTGGCAGAATTGACTTTTTCTATGTATCCAATTCCTCGGAGTTGATGCGTTCTGTTTCTCCGAAACAAGTATGCAAGTCCATAGATTCGCAATACGTTTGCAGTCATCAGACTCGATTTTCACACACTGTGTTCGCACAGTTAGCACTCGCAATAACGAGGACTCAATGACTCGCTATGTTTACGTTATTTGAGTCGCTGCCAACAGATGTTAAGAAATCTCTTCTAGTCTGTATTCCAGTGAATGGCCGCGTGTTTGTGATCTGATTATCAGGCTCCACTGAGGTTAGTAAACAGCAACCGAATGCAAGCTGCATTTTGTTCTTTCCACTTGTGCTTATGGTGACTGAAGCTCAGAGGTTGTCACGGATGCATTTCAAGAGTAGCCCTCTTCCCTTATCCAAATGACGACATGAATACTGAAGTCTTGTTTATCGGGATCGAAACTTCACCCTGGAAGCCGTTTTGGGGCCAATGATTGTCGTGCTGACAATGGCGACTGGCTTCTTCAGCTTAGCACCTACCAGCAACTCAAAGTTCTAGCATAATCGCTTTCATTGAATTACGTGTCGCCCACCGAAGGACAGACCACTCTGGACGCCAGTTGTCCATGTCGTCATCGCCTGTAAACGGCATACGCCCATGTAAGTTGCTTGTCAATCGACCCAGTGAAGTTGCCACTTTCTAACCATGCTTCCATAGGTGACCATTTAACTCTCCTGTTTTGTCCAATCGTTTTGCTCCGAAGGCACTCACCCCTCACTTGTATTCGTAACTTACGCAGTAGCAACGACATATGAAGCGGACGAATTGGGCACGTACTGGGCCATCCCCAATGTGCGATGCAAACAGCATTGGGAACCGCTTGTCCGACCAAATTAAAGCCGCTGAACATTCGGTGAATTTCTGAAGCTTCCATGTACCTGACTGAGACACGCATAACGTTCCCATCAGTCCGCCATCTGCATTATTTCTAGCAACACATTGACACGTCGTTTGACTAAGTGCCTCATAATTGACCAGATGTATCAGGAGTTGGTAATATCTTGAGACCAAATGGTCAGAGCCATGGGTGTAACATAGATGACGTCCCAATTCGTTCGGCGCATGGATCGAAGAGTGGCCCATGTGAATGAATCAATAGCGGAGAAACTGGGACGGTTGGACTGTCGGATGGTTTGGTTTGAACACTGTGCCGAATGCTTCAAGGAGCATTGCAGACAGCCCTGTGTATCAAAATTGTTAGCCGAGTCACCTGAACGCCCTCGAAACGTAGTCCTGAAAGCTCCAGTGGTCAACAAGATCCGACACACGTATGTTGCTCAGACACTACAGAAGTCCCGGTCCAGAATACCTCCCTTATCATTACTGAAGGATAGTGACAACTCAGTAGTAACCACACTGCCTTCTCCGTTCGACAGTGTTTAGCGTAAGTAGGAAGCGCTCACCGACTAGCAATGATATACCGTTATTCCCATCTTTAACATAGGCGAAAGGATGTCTTGCGACGATCGCCGTGGTATCAGGTTGAACACATTTACTCACGCTACGTCGGATCACTGATCCTCATGGAAAATTAATCAGTGGAACTCAAGCCGACTTCTGCTCCTACACAAGGCGCATTGACCACATTCATGCTCTTCGACAGATGCTTGAACATCAACATTCTTGCAAACAGCCTATTGTGGTTGCCTCTCTTGCTTTGAAGACTACCTTTGTGTTGCTCGACTGCACCTGTTTTTCGGGTCTCTCTTTGAAAGACCTCTGTATTACGACTCCCGTAGTCTTGCATTTTCCTACGGGAGACTCCTGCACTCATCACAACATGGATGTACCGTTTCTACGTTTCTCTTCAACTATCCTCGTAATGATCTAAATTGACTATCTCCCGCCTTTTCCCACTTCCAACTGCGTCGATGTTCTATTGGATGGCCAGATATCAAATCGAGACTGTGCGGATGACACGGTTCTGTTTGAGTCGGACGCAGCTGTTATGCAAGCGCTGCTGACTAGATTGACCCGTAGCGCTGCACGCTTCGGTCTATACTGTGCACGTCTAATGAGCAAAGTAATGATACCTGGCTACACCGAGTCATCATCAGTTCCCACTGTCACTGAACAGCCGTTCGAGCTGGTCAACCAACTCGTCAACGTATTCTGGTAGCTACATACTCTCTGTCAGCTATTTCATGGAGGGGGTTAGTGCAACTATTTGTAAGGATTGCATGGACTTTGGTATTCTCAGTCACATATGGAGACGGTGGCACTTAAGCCTATTCGCTGAGGTAAAGGTTTCCAACTCTGCGCTGTGACCAGTGTTGCTGGATGTGTTAGAGACTTGGCCGATACTTGTTGTGAACACCGAGAAACAGACTGTATTTGACCATTGACACCTACCAAATGTTAATGATTTATTGCCGGATGACTAATGCGGGCAGTTATCGTCCTGCTTTTTTCGACAGCACTTCCTGCGTTTTATTAGAGCGCCTGTTGTTCTTGGATCGCTTGCAGTGTGCAGAACACGCGCTCTGCATACCTGGTTCCTTTGTGTGTGCCGATTACCAATGATCCACCTAGTTCGGTGAGATCTTTGTACGGCCCTTGAATGACATGGCAAAAGAACATTGACAACCTGACCGAAATTTTGGGTCTGGTTATTTCTTATCGTTTTCCCTGACAGAGTCCCTGTGCTCTGCTACGTCGGTGCTCAACCGCACTGTTGAATATAATCCATTTGTCCTTTTGTTTCCATTCCATCTAACGATTTAACTTTATACCTGTTCCTCTTAACTTATTGCCACCATTATTTATGTTACTGATGTTTTGGTCACGTGCATCAATGCAAATGGGATTCCTCGCACTTCTTTGCACGGCCTGTAGTTAGAAAAAACTGAACTGAACTGTAACGCCTCGCCGTATTTCGGTACCCGGATCAATGTTACCAAGAGATTGACGGGTGTTACGCAACACAACAGTTTGAGTGAGTTTTCTTTGCTCCTTTTACTGATCGAGAATTCTCGGAGGGTAAGGACTTCGTTTATTTTTGATCTAATATGTTCAGCTCTTTCTGCGTCCGTCTAATCAAAGCACTACGATATTGTTTAGCGGTCTTCTCGACGAGCACGTACACCCTCATCTGGCGCTGGGCTTCAATCGACCTTGTTGGATTCCATCGGTGTACATTTGGTGCAAATATGCACGAATGTTTAATTTCCCCCCTCAACCAGGAATTCTCACCGATTGGCATTTCTTGGTGCCATCGCGAACCTGCTCCCTCTCGATCTATCATGAGCATAGGACAGCCACGCAATTTAGGTAACGCTATGGAGAATATCGAATGCGAATAGGTGTTGTGTGTGTTGGCAATTCGCAACGCTGCACTGCACGACCGTTTCCGCGCTTGCTTGCGGTCGTCTGATGGAGATAGCAGTATTGTGAGTCGAACCGAGACTACCAGACGAATGCTTTACTCCGACACTCTACTGAGTAGCGGACAACGCTTGTCACAATGATTAATGGTTTATTGGTAGTGTCATTTTCAGGCACTTGTTTGTCCACAATGTTTGGTTGGTGTTTGTTTTGCTTCTGTTGGATACTCTTAATCCGGCCTCTGACATCATTATGGCTTTTCTCCCGTCCATTTTTGCCAGCCCCCTTCCGAACATCGTGTCGAAGAACTCTAATGATTACGGCTCTTCCCAATCTTTCTGACGCTAACCTGTCTGCACTCTGATGTGGTGGTGGGCATCGCTGAGATGGGTGACTAACTTATTTCGTCCCCACTTCACTTTCTACTAGTGCTCGGCTTCATTCCTCAATTGTAACCTTGTTCTGTTTTTGTTATTCTGGTGCCTATCCTAATAATGTGCCTCTTGAGGCTTTGTTGTCACCCCTAGAGCTACCTGTACCAAATTTGCCAGTTACTGAAGGTCTAGTCAACTCAATCTGGTGTTCCAAGTCATGTGGTGGAACTTTAGTGCGCATTTAGCAATGAACATGTGAGCCTTATTGGGGATCCTTGTACTTCTGTTCCACTTTGGTCTAAAATACTTGTATTTTGTTTCCTTCCTGTCACTCTGATCGTACCCTGGTACAATTACTCTGCGTTAAACGCAGCGACCCATTATTTCCTCAAATAAACTACTTCATCTGTCTTGTGCACGAACATCAGCATAAAGTTTAACGATTTAGCGCATAGAGTAGTTGCTTCATATATTCCTGTTCGACTCCTCTCAGAGCCTAAATCTCAATCCCTTTAGGTAGCGGATTCCGTTGGCGAGAGATGTTTGGAGGTCGCAACATTTACTTCAATTTACACTTCTGCATCTTGCGCAACAGAAGCATCTTTACTCAATCACCAATGAAACATCAGTGCCCGATACCTCCACCCGTGTCACATTTTCGTCCCTTGAAGTACTAAAGACAACAAACCGCATCTGTATTTCTGTTGGCCTCTACGGACGTATATTTGCGCCGTCTTCTAATTTGGGATTCCCATTCCATTGGCACAGTTGGTCGGCTTATTGCATACTCGCCATTTAATCCACTTCATGTTCACCTCCGGTACTTCAGTAGGCACAATTTGGAGCTAAAGCAGCATCTGTGTATCGCATTGCCAGCTTTTGGTCATCATTGGTAGTCATCTGCGCAGTACTCAGCAACACGCGTTTCCGGACTTGTTCAACTTCCTGTCTGTGTGGTGGCCTAGAATCGGTGCAAGACAGGTCGGTACATTGGTACTTCGATCTACTCGATGGTTGTATTCTTTGGCACTCTGCGCTTAGTTCTCTTCTTCGGGTTCAGTCGCACACACCTTTACTATAGCACACTTAAGGCCGATGGTTGCACCTATCAGGTTGGACAACTTCATGCACCATGGGTTTTTGAATAAAACTTTATGCACTTTGGAACCAGTCACACACACGCATCATTCTCAAAAAATTTAGCGGGACTTGATGTAGGGGAATTCGGAAATCAGACTACTTTGAGATTCAACTTTACACGTGTGACGTATGGTTAGGTTTGCAGATTGACTGAATATTACTCAGCAATGAGCTAGAATCTTTCCGGTGCATCCCTACTCTTTGCCGATAGTGAAACGATCGGCAACGATGAGCATGCTAATCGCAAACGTACGTTGCGATGGTTCGTAAACGCGTTGCTGAGAGACAAGATTCGTATTTGTGTCTTGGAGATTTGTGAATATTCGTGTACTGGCGAATGAATAATCAACGATGACAAATGGTAGGTTTGCAATTTGTGAACCTTCGCTTCACCCGCTGCTAGATTCGTCCATAGTGTCGAACCCGCTGCTTGCCCTAATTTCGCCTTTTCACGCCTTCACTTCCCGTCATCATCGTTACCCACTACTTTTTTTTAGAGACGGCCAGATGTTGATGTCAATTCACGCCCAAATGCCAACTTTAGTCCACGTTTATCCGATGAATCGAGACCCAATCGACCGCGGCCCCAGTCGACAGGCTCTCTGAGCGGTCCTCTGTCTGGAATTGCGTCGGCCACACTTTGCACAATGGGACTCCATTCGAGTTCGGGCGCGTCGAAGCAACGCGACAACGTTGGTGCTGGTCGGCTTATTCCTCTGAAACAAGGCTATTTGTATAAACATAAGACACCACGCATTGGGAAAGAGGTGAAGCGAAAGAAGAAATATGTGGTCATTACTGCGGACGCGCGGCTGTCTTATCATCCTTCGAAGCAGGCAAGTATCTTGCTCATCCTCCCCTCAGTACGATTGCCAATGTGATACAACCTTCAGATAGGAGAGTTTCGTAGCATTTTTGTCACATATTACTCCTTGTTCACATCCCGTAGCTTTCTCTACCAGGGGTTATGGTTGTCCTTGGGCCCGAAAACACGTAATTGTGAGTGGCCTACCACATCCATCAGTGATGGTTGTGGATGTACTTCAAGCCCAAGTTGTGTGTCGAGTGCATTGCTGTTGCTTCCATCCATTTCTTCTGTGCATAGAGGATATGCTATGGGGTCATTCTACCCGACAGATCACAATACTTCACTAAATAAATGAATCAATGCTTTGTTCCTCGGCAGTACGAGACACAGTCCGAATGGTTGGTTCGATCAAATTTTACTGAGATCGCAACCAACACTCTTCAAGTTGTTGACAAGAAAAACAGTTCTTTGACGATTCTTCAGATTGATTCAACTATTAGGCGCAACCGAGGGGTATAGAAATTGATTTTGACGGGTTATGAAAGTAACTCGGTAGCTTTTAATTTTTCACCTCTTGGCAGTACAGGCTTTTGTGAGAATACAAATAGTCCTAACGGCACGAGACACGTTGAAAAAGGGGATCTATAGATGAATAGATAAATATTAACATGTATCGACGATTCTGTATCGCAATCATACGATAAAATAGCTGTCCGGATAACAAACGTACAATTCCTAGTAATCAGACTAACAAGAACGCCAAAAGCGCAGTCGAGTGCCTTCAGTCAGGCAACTTCAGAAAAGATCGTTCCTATTTCGGCCACTCTAAATGTGGGTCATTTTGCTTCTCAGTGGAGGGACATTAGAATTGAAAAAAGCAATGAGTGCTGAAGCTCTCCTAATGTGGAAAAAGCAGATGATAACAAAGGGGAGATTTGGAATCACTGAATTGCCTCTGGTCATTATATTTGCACTGCTGTCAGTGTGTTTGGCTTCGGGAGGCTACGGATCCACCTAGGGGTCTAGTAACTAGATCAAAGATGAAAGCAAAGAGTGAAAGTGGGCTTTGCAGACTGTCAACACGGTAGTTTTACCAATATCACACAGTAGCCTTTCGAGCAAAGTATATGTGTGAGAGAAATAATGACCACGGAGAGATTTGGAGTTGATGCAATTTGTCTGGCCTTCAGATCTACAAGACTGTTGCGGGCCCGTCAAATATCCTCGCAAAAACGCGCCAGAAACCCCGGCATAATGGCTGTGGAAAGCGGGGTCCAATTCCTCCTCACAACGTAGCAGAGTTCAGCCACTCCGAGACGCGGCCCAACTGCGCGCCTTTTGACAATGGTATTTTGCAAACTACCACCTCGTCGTGGTAGCAATCTTCCCTAACTTAATAACCCATAGCATTGGCTGTGATTCGCCCTTTGTTGGTCGTAAAAGAGCCTTCAGAGGACCGCCTGTCTTGCTTTCCTCTTCGCCTTACTTGTGAGTCGGTCGGGTCACATGATTTTGCGTGCGTCGTTAGCCAGGCAACG
Organism: Dicrocoelium dendriticum; assembly: GCA_944474145.2. Classification (NCBI taxonomy): domain Eukaryota; kingdom Metazoa; phylum Platyhelminthes; class Trematoda; order Plagiorchiida; family Dicrocoeliidae; genus Dicrocoelium; species Dicrocoelium dendriticum. The sequence goes on along the minus strand of OX104068.1, from coordinate 84,325,674 downwards.
TTCGCGTCTAAGTCACTAACGCGCATCTACCGTAGCCCCCTCTCGTGTGCGTCCGTTCCGAGGGCTCAGCGTCTACCCGAATACGTGCGGCTAGGATCGTTCTCACGCCCGCTCAATTTCCGTCTCACCAGCGCGTACCCCGGGCTAAGCTAACGCCATCAGGTCAACACAAATCCGTTCGATTGGTCCGCGGTCCAGGCCATTACAGCAGGCGTGCTCCAACCGTGCCAGTGACAATCTTGTCAGGCATCTACGCAATCATAACAGCGGCGTCCCTCAATTATAACAAAGACAGTCGGCGTTTTCTCTTTCACGGGATTTCATATCCTTTCAAGTACGAAAACGTTAGTTTCCTATTACCTAAACCTAAAGTTATAGGCTAGATTCTGCAGAATTTTGATCCAGATTTTTCGTGAAAAGATGTGGATGGATCGGGGAAGTAAGCTCGTGTGTTCAGTGCGGAGCACGTATGTGATCACTTTTTTTCTGCCACAGGCGACATCCAGCGGAAGAGGTGAACATCCTAGTTTTCTCCGCGAGCGACAGATGGCGTTACTAGACGGGTTAAAGTATGCTATTCCAACTTGGGGGTCATTGCAGTTAATGTGGGTGTTTTCATTGCTACGCTTCAAGTCAGAATGCCTTTTTGATAGAAACTAGTAGTTGCGTCGAAGCAGTTTGGGGAAATTTCGTCGCAGCTAAATTTAATCAAGCCGACATAGCTCGCAAATTCGGCCGATGCCCGAAAGATTTACACCTTTGCCTTGCAATCCGGAGGTCACCGATCCGAATCCGCGCATGTACTGGCGATCTCACGGTAAGCCCATCCCACACGCGATTTGTGGTGGTTGCGTGACAGCGAAGCGTCGGCGCAGTGTGCGGGCGTAGTACTGACGCCTTTTTTATAGCTCTAGAAATAGCTGTGAATGGCCGCCGTCACCCATGGCTACGTGGCGTTATGTCTGCTTCGAATGAGGATAGTTGTGGGTTCAAATCACACAGGATCTCAATGGAGATAACACATTGTTTTCATACCTATAACTTCCCCAGATGTGTGGCGGATGTGCAATTAGACCGCACACAGCGATCCTGTTTGGAATTCACCAAGTTACCCTGCAAAATGTACCTTTTCTGCTATTGAACGGGACGCTGCTCGACATAGCTGCTGTTTTTACTGGTTCTTCAATGCTGTGTTGTGCAACGTTAACGGTGCTTTCTTATTACTTTTTAAAGCTTAGAGCTTCCCCTCAGTAACGACCGTTTGTTCCCATTGTGTGGCGACCTCAGCATGCGCTACCAATTGCCGTTTTAGCTGAAAATGTGTTAAATTTTGCCCACTACCCCAACACATTTCGACTACACCTTATTAATTAAGTCACCGTTTGTATTCATTGTACATAAAGCTCCATGACATCAAGCGTATACTAACGCTGTAATGTATGCTCCCGGTTTTTTGAAATGCCCAGTTATGCTTGCTATTCGCTAAGGCTTCCGGACGCTTTCACTGCCATGCACTGTATTGCACCACGTATATTCTGCAGGTCGAGGTTCTCAGTTTAGCACCATCGGATGCGCACATTTCTAACGGAACTGTCATGGATCAAAATTGATTTACCGCCGCAAAAGTTACTGGAGGACCTTGAAATTGACGCTGAGTGCCTTTTTATTCTCATTTGTGCCGGAATGGTCACTTTCTGTTGCACACTCATTAATGACTCTAAGATGCATCACCTGTCAGTGGACAGGATGATCTTCTCTCTTCGTGCCCATTTTGATCGTCTTACATTCCAAAAAGGTGTCATTTTCTCACAGGTACCCCTGCAAATTGAGGCCGTAATTACCTATCCTGTCCATTGACTTCTCAGGGTTTGTGATGCGAGTCAATTCTATTTGTTTGGCAGTACTATGAACTCTTACTGTTATGTACCTCTGGGGGCAAGTCTGATCCCACAGTTGATCTCACTTCAGAACACAGAAGGGCTGCCACACCAATGAGTTTCTTGACACAGCACACACACTCGGAACGGGGAGGAAGGAAACACTCAACCAGTCATTCACTGTCGGTTCCTCATTCATTTAAGTAGGACCCAGGAAGTATTTGTGTGGTTGTAAGAACAGGTAGAAGGAGCAAGTGTATCATATCACATAACGGTGTTTGGATTGCAGACATGAATTGTTCTGGTACAAAACATGGTTCATTGTGACAAAATAAACACACTTGTCTTCTCAGCAACTCATGTTCCGGAATGTGTACAGTTACAAAAAGTCCAAGCAATTCGCCAGCCAAGTTATACTTTCTGGACATTCCGCCTTTGCATAGGTGCGGCTCCACATCTCCCCCCGCGAAAAATAATTGCTAGTCATACGAACGTTTTTGTGGGTTTACCTGTAGTCACATAGTTGGCTTCCGGGTGCAATCATTACGTCTTGGTTGCAAGCTCTTTTCCTCCGGGACTGTCGCACATTCCTCATCAGGCACGCGTGGCGTTCTAGAGGGTGGTATATCGAAACTGTTTAAGAGAAAATCAAATGGCAGAATTCGATTATCTGTACTCTGTGGGATATTGGTAGATCTCAACTGATTTGCATGCCTAGTCCAAATAAAATCACCGACCTTGACTTTATAGATCACTCTTCCTATTTGATTCTGAATCGTACCCGTTGTCCAAAGAGGTTTACCTGTGCGATAATCTCTTACCAAGACTCTGCCCCGCATGAAAATGACGTTCTTGAGTTCTATTTCGCTGATTATATTACTTCTCCATCTTTATATTTCTGTCTTGTGGATTAGTGCCCTTCGGAAGTAGCGACGTATTAACCGTGCGGATTTTCCTTCCCATTAAAGCCTCTGAGGGTGACGCGTTGTTTGGCACTTGAGGGTTTGGGGTTGATCTGTACATAAGTAGAAAAATATCTAATATCTCCTGCATAGTCCCCTCACCCCGCATTTTAAGTAATGTACGTTTGAAGGTATCAACAAAACGTTCAGCTTGTCCATTTGATTGGGGATGGAAGGTGGGTGTGCGTAAATGTGTAATACCAACCTGTGAACAGTATTCGGCAAACTGGTAGGAAGTAAATTGGGAAACGTTGTCGGTGACTAAAATCTCCGGTATCCTATGGTGGCTGAATAGTGTTCTGAGTACCTTAATGATGGCGCCACTGGTTGCATGCTCCATCGGGAAAACCTCAGGCCATTTACTTTAAGAATCTACAACGATGAGGAAGTGCTGTCCATTGACATGGCCAAAGAAATCCGCATTTATGCGTTGCCAGGGTTTAGTCGGCAAAGGCCACGTAGCTAATTCGGTTTTCCGCGGTGATTCACTGACAAGCGCGCACCGTGAACATGTCTTCACCAAGCGCTCGAGGTCCACATCGATGTTTGGCCAATAAACGAAACTTCGAGCGATCATTTTCATTCTGCTAATACCGGGTTGACCTCGATGAAATTGCCGTAAAATACGCTGGCAAAGTTCCACCGGAATGACAACTCGATCAGCTAGGAGCAAACATTCATTAACGACTGATAGCTCATCTTTTCTTAGGGACAAGTTGTGTAACTCCCCTGTGAGGTTATCTTTGGGCCACTGTGTTGTGTGGTATTTTATTGCCTTTTGAATGATTGGATCGTGGGTGGATGCGGCACGAACCATTTCAAAGGTAATCGGAAGCTTGCAAAGTGTCTCTATCAGCACTTGGTTTACTTCTGATTCTAAGGATATGGTTGCGATGATGGTGTCCTCTCTCTGAGGTTTGTGATTTTCTAACAACCGTGAAAGTGCGTTAGCCTGGCCTATATTCTTTGTGGAAACGTACTTAGTTTCAAAATCATAGCCAAGTAACGTGATAGCCCAACGTTGCGGCCTGTTTGCTGTATAAACGGGTATGCCTGACTTTGATCCAAAAATTGCTAGCTGTGGTTCATGATCAGTAAGGAGGGTTAACCCCCTTCCGTATAGCATCTTATGGAATCTCTTTACCGCGAAGACTATTGCCAGGGCCTCCTTCTCTATCTGACCGTAGTTTCGTTCTGCTGGGGTTAACGACCTGGCTGCGTGCGCAGTAGCTTTCTCTGAGCCATCTGGGAACTTGTGGGAAATAACTGCTCCAACGCCGTAGTTTGAAGCATCCGCAGCAAGTATAATTTTCTAGGTGGGATTGTAGTGTGTCAACAAAAGATCGGAATACAACATATTTTTTACCTCCTCAAATGATTTTTGGCATTGTTCAGACCAGTACCAACGCTTATCTTTGCGCAGTAGATCATTAAGTGGACCACATACACGATGCATCTGTGGAAGGAATTGGCTATAGTGACTGATGAGGCCCAAGAATGAGCTCAGTGTTGTAACGTCTGTAGGAGGAGACATTCTCATAATTACTTCCAAGTTCGAGGGGTCAGGCGGTCTGTCGTCCTTGTCAATAATGAACCCCAGGAGGGTGATTGAATGCATGAAATACGTGCACTTTTCAGGATGGAATCTGAAGCCATATTCCTGAATGCGATCAAGGATTCGACCTAGCTTGTTAAAAAGATCATTCACACTTAATCCCACAACAGTAATATCATCCAAGTATGTGGCAGCGCCATCGATATCAGTTAACATGGTGTCCATGATTTGTTGAAATATGGCTGGCGCAGTTTTGACACCAAATGGGAAGCGGTGATATTGATAGAGACCTCTGGGTGTTTATTGTAAGTAACTCCCTAGAGGGTTCATCAATCGATTTGAATGTATGCATCTGATAGATCTAACTTTGCAAAACATCTGCCACCGTTCAGTGTAGCAAACATGTCCTCAGGAAGGGATAAGGGTTATTGGTGGTTGTTGAGGGATGCATTTAACCCTGTAGAGAAGTCGGCACACAATCTAATTTGACCATTAGGTTTTTTAACCACCACGATCGGGGCTGCCCAGGAGAGATAGTTAACTGCATGAATGACGCCAGTTCTCTCTAGACGGTCTATCTCTTGGTCAACAACTGGCATTACGGCATAAGGCACGGGACGTTTAGGACGAAATATCGGAACGGCATTAGGTTTGAGAGATAACGAAGCAATTACTTTTGTACACTTACCGAGTCCTTCAGAAAAAAACAGTGCGGTATTCCTGCTTAAGGCGTTCAATTGCGATTGTTTCCGGGAATTGTGGGCCGTGTAGTCTGAGGTTTGCACAAACATAATTTAGTGGAATATCCAGGAGATTGAAACGTTCAATCCAATCTAACCCCAACAGGTTCAAATTACTGTGGGTTATGATAAAAATTGTCCCCCAAGCAGTAAAACCGGTAAAGCGACACTCACACGGAGCGGGGAGGAAGGAAGCACTCAACCAGTCATTCACTGTCGGTTGTTCATTCATTTAATTAGGACCCAGGAAGTATTTGTGTGTTTGTGTGGTTGTAAGAACAGGTAGAAGGAGCAAGTGTATCATATCACATAACAGTGTTTGGATTGCAGACATGAATTGTTCTGGTACAAAACATGGTTCATTGTGACAAAATAAACACACTTGCCTTCCCAGCAACTCATGTTCCGGAATGTGCACAGTTACAAAAAAGTCCAAGCAATTCGCCAGCCAAGTTATACTTTCTGGACATTCCGCCTTTGCACAGCTGCGACTCTACACTTACCATACAAAAAACAAGTAAACAACATTTTTTCCGTTGTAGGATTACATCAGTGGCCAGCGCTGCAAATCCATTGACTTGACAATAACCACGGTGAAACTACCCGGTCTAGCCTACCGGATGAGTCCGGGCAACCCATCTTCGTCTTTCTTCTCCTCGGACGCATCCACTCAAAGTCTGACCGAGATGAACTCCTCCTTCATTCTACCCTCTCTAGTGCCAGCACCGATTTCCACCGGCACAAGCACTCCCAGAACGTCTGCCCCGCATTCGCCCGCTCTCGGCTTGACTGATTCTTTGAATTCATGTCATTTGGAATCCAAAGGCGGTGAGTGCAAAATGGCTGCTTACATCTCCCATTAATCACACATGTGTGCATCCCAAACATCGTCCACATGAGCGTCCATCATCAATGCCCTTGCCATCTTGTGCAGCGCTTTCACTCTTAGTTGCTGACTGAACGAAGCTGCTTAGTCACCTTAATTGAGCATGATATGTCTTCAAGTCAAATCAGACTACGCACCTCGGTTGGTACATTTTTCATTATCTTAAACTATCAATGCGAATAGAGAAATACATGACTACTGCGCATCAGCAGTACGCCAATGCGCAGTACCGACGCTTCGTTGTCCCACGACCACCAGCACAAGTTGCGCGTGAGCTAAGGATACTGATAGGGTCTCCCGGTCTCTACACATGATCGTACCTGCGCCCTCAGATTGCAAGGCAGCCTTGTTATCCTCCGGGCTACGGACCGGCAAGAAATATATGAAAGTAATAGATGAAGGCAAATAGTGTCTAACGCAATATGTGTTTAGTGTATCACTCAAGTAAACAACTGCGCGTTATACGGATGCCTTTCTTTGGGTTAACAAGTAGTCGTGACAAGTACTGTAGGGTACAAATGTGGTAAGGGACAGTACGAGAGAATAAGACTAACTTTAGAGCGTGTGGAAGAAACAAATAGCGCTTTCGATAGATCACCATGTAGTGGGTGGAAAGTTGTTTAGAAATTTGTAGGAAAGCGTCCGTATGTTTGTGACGGAAAAATTCAAAAGCTGTCTCTAGACAGTCCGCTGCATCTGGAAATAAGTTTTTACCGACGTAAGAACAATGTGTACTTTTTGAGTAGCTCAGGGAAATTGCAGGGGAACAGTAAAGTCGGTGAAGCAATTAAAGGTTTAAAAATCAAATCACCAGGTACTGAAAGTATTTAAACTCTGAGGACATAGAAAGATAACCTACTAACCTTGTGAAACGTTTCGGCGACGTGTATACGCCAATATAGGTTTTGGGATTAAAAGACTTCAGGATATTTGATGTTCTGCGTATGAGTTGATCACTCACTGCCAGTGAGGAAGTGGCATTTGAAACAGCTTGTAGCTAATCACGACATTTGGGAATGTACATACTGAGCGACCGGGACAATGACCACACACAGACTCATCCATACCACACTGAAGAGTAGAGGTCTCAACGTTTGGATCTATACATACCATGATGACATCATCGGCATACTTGCATCCAATAAAGTTGGGCGATATAGGAAGTTTCTCGGTAGATAAAGAAAACAAATGGGAAGAGAAAATCGCTCCTTGTAAATCCATGGTTGGAGCAAGGTGAAGAGGGCTTAAGCTGGGTTAAATAGGTACGTTTTGTAAAGTAGTCTATAATCACGCTGCAGACATCTGTATGAATCCCATTCGTGAGCAGCAGGTTGAGCATGATTCATCTGTTGACGCTCTAGGAAACGTTTGAATAATCAAGGAACAGCAGCACGTTCCCCACTTTTTTAATCCAGTGCAGATGATACCGAATGTACAAGATGCAATACAGCATTCAGTGTTGGGCAGTCAGGTTTGTAGGCAAACTGATATACATCGTCTGCCTGGGTGTTTGTACAAATCAGAGGGACAAGTAGTTTCTCGACGACTTTCAACATCACCCTCGTACATGATATCGGACCACAGCTTGGAGACTCCTTCTTGCGCACAAGCCTTTTCTTACAGTGGTTTAACAGAACGATTGAGGATACCCGCGCATTCATTTGGGGCGATTGCGAATAAATAACCAGATCCAATAGACTTAGTTATCTTTACTTATTTATGTTCCCTGCAAACATGGAGTGACCAAGGCTGACTGCGCTGCCTTCATTGTTGAAGAAGAGCAGGGAACGCATACCCTGTGAGGAAACACACAAACCTCAGCATGGAGTCTGTCCACATCCATGTTACGAAGATGCTTTAGGGAACTTTTACCTCGCAGATGCTTTAAAAGCGTCCGAAATTACGATCCTGATGATTACTTAACACCGTTTTAATGTCTAAACAACTCAGTCGCGTGATCTTCGAATTTGTTGCCAACGATAGTCCTTTAAGCTGGGTAGACCTGTTGAATTTATAGCCCTGTTCTTTTCTTCCTCTAAGTTGCTGCAATCTCGACGAAGCGAATCTGTCCTTGTGTATATAGATAGTTTCAACAAGGAAGTATAGAACAAATTAGTAGTTGCTTATCCGGTAAGGTGTTTGCACTCCAAAAGTGGTTTTCTTCCGTGAACACTGAAAGTCACTTGAAGTCAGCGTCTCATGGAGTTTATCCGTATTTGCTGTTGAGCATTCTCACCGTCTGATGGTCTTGTAATGTTTTTTGTCTGACACAATTTTGGTTTTACTGTAAATGACTGGGCATATCTTCAGGACTCAGTTGTCTGAGTTGCTGAGAGGAGCCCGCTTGGTAGTATAAATCAACTGAGGTTTCTTTGTGAAAACAAAGTCCAACTGTGTCATTTCTGGTTTCGAATATGGATTTGATATCACGTTTGTTAACGTCACTGGCAACGATACAAACAGGGCACACAATTTTAGTTAATAACGCTGGTGAGAAATGATCTATGAAATCTTTAAGCTCTTACGACTGTGTCAGGGGCTATTTCGATTGTTCCGATGATGACGGATTTCGGTTTGCCCTCGATTAAGCTATTGCTAATTTTTGGTGTTGCATATGTAAACAGCAAGGTTGCGGCACAGTAGCTGAGGTGTTATCCACCTCTAGCTAACGTGTATAATGATGAGACATCAAGGTAACCGAATTACAACGTACTTGAGATGATAACGCCACCTCGATTCTGCGGCTTTTCATGACGACCATGGAGTTGAATAACCTCATCACCCACATCAGGATTTAACCAACTTTTTTGTAACATTATAATGCATGCGTTTTACAGATTTCTTTACTCTACGCAGGGCCACTGAGGTCGGCAGCTTTGCCAAGTAGAGGGCCTATATTGATAGTGTGAATTAGTGGTATTTGCATTTTATTTATGGGTTCAATGTCTGAGTCCAGCTTGCCATCCAACACGGTGCTTTCTCACTCTACCAAAGCGTTTAGAAAATTCCTTCGATGGTGTTTCTGACTCTGTGACCGCATTCTACAAAAGGCGCGTTTTGCACAGCGTTCCGGAACAATTTCAAAAAGTCGGCAAACTAGGATAATATTGATGATCTCCTAAGTATCCAGAGAACTGCACAACAAAATTAACAAACGCATTAGATAGCGTGAAAATGGTACTCCAAGGTGGAACATCAATGCCTGACTCGAAGGCCCCACCGCGTGTGTCGAAATATGGCACCACACACCCGTGCTGTCTTTTTGGAAGTCACATCTTCCTTCATTCTCTCTGCTACTGTCCGGGCGCGGCAAATCGTAAAAACCGCGGAAAATCACCATGTCACTCAGCCTTGCGCCATACTCATGCGTCTTGACAATCCGGTCTTAGCCTCATCCAAGGGTTATTTTCATTAGGTTCAGAGATTACTACAGCTTAAAGACTCTTGGCTCGACCATTTTACACTGGCACATTTACTTCTACGATCCATCCACCTTTTCTGCCGCTTGGATTCCACATTGCCAGCAAAGTAGGAATGCGGTTCGAGGCTGATAATGTCTTGGTTTTCAATTTGGCCTCTGCTTCTGACTCCTTTATCCACAGTGACTCGCGACTGAATAAAGTCACTGTCCACAAACTAACACTGGCAAGTTAACCAGAGCGAAATTTCACATCATTTCAATATATTTTGGATATGGACACTAAAAAGACACTTCCGTGTTTATACGTTCCGTCTCCAGTCTATTTGTTACGCTTTTACACATTTTTGATCCCGAAATTTCGCCACATCATTAAAGATACCGTGTCTGACCAATGCATCCACCATTTCGGCAACTTCTATATATTGTGTGAACATCGCATTTCACGCAAAGCAATGTGCCTGTTGCGGAACAATCGCTTGTAAAGTCTTGATCATGCCAGATTTGGTGTGCCTCGAAGTATTGGTGAATAAATTATTTATTTATTTGTTGCATGTCATTTACTTATGAAGTATCATCAGTACACTATACGGGGTTGCGTCAGTAATTATGCTTTTCCTGCCCAACATTTCTCACCCCTTTTGTCGATCTGCTGGCTTCACTAGTTTCTTTTCGGCTGCTTTAGGTGCTGATGCATCTTGGATGGGTTCTACTTCGCCTCACCAAGGTGAGGCACAGTTCGAGCTGACCGGCAAAAAGTCCGCTACCACAACGCAACAAAGCCTCCGTGACGGCGGGAGTCGTGTCCTGCGTGATGTCATGAAACGACACCATAAGAAAACGAAAGCATCATCTTCCGACAATTCTGTGGGTGCGTGCCCCATATTTTCTATTGCTTATCTTTTTGGCATGTGATTCAGCTTCACGTTCCTATCACAAGAAGGTTCTTCTGTCACGCAACCGTTGAATTCCACCCATTAGACTCTATCAGTAGTGTGCTATCATCTCCCGCTTTTCATTCTTCCTGAGATTATTTAGATTGCTTACCAACTTACCTCTGCTGTCCTGTTCAGCCAATAACGTAAAAATCTGGTACTTTTGCATACCTGAAACACACTACCACAGTGACCGTTCAGTGTCTATACACCGTGTCATATGAACTTATAGGCGGCAATGCTTACAGCTTTGTTGTCACAGGGTTTATGTGTTCTACGCCGGAGAAGGTATGCAGAATAGTTGCATCCTAATGCGTATGTGCTTTCAAAATTCGACCCAGGTGACGAGATTTACACACCTCGCATCTTCGGTGATGAGCCAGTGACCCGCAGTATTTACTGTTTGAGTCGTTCTTAACTGGTGGGGGGTGGTGAAGGTACTGGTTAAACCCTTTAAATGCAATGAGATCCTTGGTCTGTTTCGGCTGCTAAAGTATGTCACGAGTGGTTACGTGTCGTCTACCCGTAGCAGCCGAATCGATCGACATTCGGCTTCACGACTTCTGTGCGCATAAGAAATTTGCCCAGGCACTCAGTCTACCCTGACCCTCTGTAACAGTGACACAGGGTATGGACAACACCCCAACACAACTTATCGTACCGAAGTTGAAGCGGGTCGCTCACCAACTCTGTTTTGAACACAGAGTGGTGAATGTCTGGAACGACCTACCGCAACAGGTAGTAGAGGCGAACTCAGTGCCCGAATTTAAGAAGCTCCTAGACAAACACTTTGCAGAGACAAAATATAGAGAGCGAAACGCTAAATAAGGCGTATATGTCCAACAGAGACGAATGATGCAGTTACACAGAGAAAGCTCTATTCGCTGCTTCGAACCAGTATTCAGCCCTGATATTTTTGGTACTAGTCACCTAGTTTGGTCAGTCAGATCATCTAAACATTTGAGCCTGTACCCTTATCTGATGTTTACGTCTATGTCATTCATTTGTGGTGTATTGGCATCATGATGAACCTTTGAAAGCGACTGTGAGAATTTGAAAATTCACATTTAGAATCAAAAGAACGCGAGACCACAGGTGAACAATTGTTTTCGATGATTCTCTTCAGACCATTACAATCATATTTAAGGGTAAAATAATGAACTGATATCGACTCATTGGCTCAAGTTACATTAATTAATTAACGGATCAGTGAGGGAGGCTAAAAGTTGACCATTGATCTGACAGGTCGATTGCATGTCATCGAGCTTGATCTGTGGCAATTGACCTCAGTATCGTTCGTTCTAGCTGGCCAGGGAAGCTGTAAGGCGTGGTGCACCTTCTTTTGCGAGCATAATGAAGGTTGAAACAACCGAATGCAAATCGATTCAGCTGTCGCGAGTGCACGGAGGCGCAAACCTCTTGTTTGATGCTGGGGGACCCTGTAAATTATCCTGAAAGCACGCTTTAGATCGACTTGGTGCCCCGTGTCTACAATATGGGCCAAAACGGTGCTGCTAATGGCCCCAGTTCCTCCCAGTGAGTCGATTTCAGTTCATTATTTTACTCTTAAATGTGATTGTAATGGTCTGAAGAGAATCATCGAAAATAATTGTTCGCCTATGGTCTCGTGTTCTTTTGTGCGAATTGTTCGTTGGGTCATCAACCTAACAGTTTCGCTGTCAGAAAGAGCCGTTACTACTGAACCGATGTTCCTCCATCTTTACTGAAGGGACAGTAGCGACTCATCTGACTGGTCCACTTGATCTGTCCCGTAACATTTTGCGATAGGGAGAGCTTTCTTCCGCTGTCTCTACAATCGAAGTTAATCAAGTGCACGAAATCTCAGCTACAATTGGCCTCCATGATAGTCATCTTACTGTATTGATCATACACACTTCGCCTGGTGCTTGGAAATCATCACAAGTACAAACCACTTATGGTTATGGACTTCCTCACTTTGGTGGCTATCTTTGATTGAGTTGAGAGCATGTTTTTGACGATACCTGCCATCAAAGTGAATCCCGTGAAATTCATTTTACTTGAACAACTCTCATCCGGCGCCGAATTGTGTAGAATCATCATCATCATTATACACGTTAGCTAGAGGTGGAAATCACCTCAGCTACTGTGCCGCAATAAGTAAAAAAATGAAGGGGAATAAAATGCAACAGGTGCAAGTCAGCTGAGCTACCGGTAACGGATGGGCATCGTTCCGGTAAGCTATCTGCCGGCTGCCATGCAGCAGAAAAAATAAGTTACTATGCAAAATTAGAAAAGGCTAAATATTGAGATCGTGGTTGGAGGCGGAGGCTAAGTGAGATGGGGTGTGACAAGCAAACTCACGGCACGAACTCCACTGAGGTCAGCTCCTAGCCATAGCAGCAAGTGTATCCAGCCAAATGTGTTCATCGTCTTTCGGACCCCAACCAGGAAGACGAGAAGGTCCAACTGAGGCCAGCTTCCGAGTGAGGGCCTTCATTCCTCTCGATCAAGTCATCGCTTGGTCACCCCTCCTCTTCTTCCATTCACACTCCGAGCGCGCAAACAACGCACGCCGCGGGAGCTGGTGGACTGGCATGCGTAGCATGTGGCCGACCCATCGGAACCTGATGTGTGTAATAACGGTGCTGAGTGGTTCATTACCTTTTCCTGTGCGGTAAACAAGGCATCGAACACGCTCGTTGCTCACCCGGTGTTCCCACAAGATGTGAGCTGAATTGTGAAGGCGCCAGTGGTCGAACGTAACTAGCCTCTTTATGTCCGTTGATCTAAGGGGCCGAGTTTTGCAGCCTTACAGTAGGGTAGAACCTACCACTCTACCATTCAAGGTGAGATTGATGTCGCGCCGGCGTCGTAAGTGGCATAAATTAGCAAAAGCGCCTTGAACTTGACTATACGGTTTGTGACCACGTCTTCAATACCAACGGCGCTGATACGACTACCTAGGTAGTTTAATTTTTATACGACTTCTAGCTGATCCCCACCAACGGTCAGCAAAGAAGGCGGTCCAGATCACTCTTAGAGGAACGCTTTGCACTTCGAAGGTGCGAAGCAAAGCCCGAAGTGACGGACAGCTAGTGCTAATCTGTCAAGTGCAGCTTGGCACGTTTGTGAGCTGTCACAGATAAGAGCAATATCGTCAGCGTACTCCAAGTCAAGAGGTCATACTCCTTGTAGCAGATCCACACCTTCTAAGTCGTGTCCTGTGAACACGATTTCCATCACTTCGTCAATAGCGGTGTTGAAGAGGAATGGTGAGAGCGAGCATCCTTGTCTCACACTGCTGGAGATATTAAAGGTCGACGACAGCTTTCCGTAAACCTCACTCTCCTCGTGGTACTCGCGTTAAATGCTCAGATAATGTTTACACATTTCTCAGATACACCTTTCCTGAGTAGACAGTCCCAATGTGCACTTCTATCCACCAAATCGAATGCACCTTTGATATCGAGGAACACTATAGTGGTGGGCTGCCAATCTATGTGATGGTGCTCCAGCAACTGACGCAAAGTATAGATGTGGTCAATGCAGTCACCACCTCGATATAACCCGGCTTGCTCTTCACGAATCTGGCTTTCACGAGTGCCAGTCAATCTGTGAAGGATGACAGAGCCAAGCAATTTGGAGACGATGGATATCAGACTGATTCTTCTGTAGTTACCGCATTCCGATCGTGAGCCTCCGTTGCAATTGGGTCTATGACGGAGCGGTTCCAGTCGGTTGGGACAGTTTCCTGCTCCCACAGTCCCACTAGTTATTCGTGTAAGTCATCCACATGAGTAGCGCTCCGACTTTGAAGAGGGATGGATGAAGATCATCTGGTCCCGCGGCTTTATTCAACTTCAACAGTCCGATCTCACCTTCGACATCCGAGCGAGATGGTGGATCGATAGGGTCATCCCAGGGAGCGGGACGATCAGTGTCCGGCAAGAAATCTAACAATGCTGATCGATTAAATTGCCTTTCAAAATGATCAACCTAACGCTCTAAGCGTTTTGACAAGTTGTGGATAGACTGTCCACTCTCGTCACGTATAGTTTCACTAACACCACGTCTCCTGCTGCCCGTTTCCCATATCAGCCGAAATAACTTACGATGGTTACCATGGACAGCGGCCGATTCAATCTCTGTTGCACGTTTAGACCACCAGGGTTCGCGGTCTCGCTTCAGGCTAGCACGGAGTTTTGCCCGGAGCACTTTGTGAGTTTCATTGTGTTCGCTTCCAGCCGGAATATGCCGGCGAGCATCGATAAGTTCCAGAGACTGTGAAGAGACCCACTGTCCATGTTATTGATTAGACATACCACATGAGGATTTTCCTGCTGCTAGTAACGTCTGGTGAATATGTGTGACCAGTGACCATCACTTGTCTCCAGTGAGTGCTTATTCATCTCGCATGACAGCGTAATTTGCTAACCATTCAGAACAGCTAGTTTCGCCAGTTAGATAGTGTCAATGCGCCCACAACATCGTCGCGGGCGTCCGCCAAAGCGCATCCGCAGGTCAGCATATACAAGTGCGTGGTCGGTGTCCACACCTGTGCTCCAAATCGAGCAGCAGTTCTGGACGCAGCCTCTCCATCGGTAACTTATCGCAATGCGATCGATTTGCGTCCATAGCTGGTTCGAGGCTGATAAGCGCCAAGTCACCCTCCGGCGGGTGCTGTGTCGAAAGTTAGTGCTCGTAAGAAATAAGCAGGTATCTTCACACAAATGTAGGAGCCGCTCATCATTATCATTACCAGAGCCTACATCGTGTTAGCCCCCAGATGCAATTCATCAGTGGCTACTTTTCCAACTTCCAGCACTACAGTGTCCGAGTTTCTTCTGTGGCGATGGAGCTGGTTCAGTTGGCATTGGAAGTCATCTTTTACCGAATCATTGCTCGAGTTTGTGGGTGCATAGGTAGCGATAACGAATAGACACCTGTTAGTCCCGCGTGACCTCGGAGCTTTGAACAAGCCAGCCAGTCGGACCTCACATAACCGGCTACTGATTGGGATCCAATCAATCAGAGTAGCTTCAGCCCTGGGACGCATGGCAATACCAACACCGGCTTGGCCGGTGCTCGAAGCTGCATCGTTACCGGATAGGCGCAATGCGAAAATGCTACTGGTGTCACCTGAAGGGGATCGCATTGAGCACAGCGCCCAAGTCCTGCCGACGCGTCGCTGATAAGCAGCAGATATCGATGGAGAGGGTCTCTAATGTTCGGGCAAGTGCTGTCTGTTGACCGATCTGTAACAATATGCGTACATGGAGGCATGCCAACTTGAAGGATGATCAAGGGCTCCAAATGGAAGCCGATGAACAGTTCTTGGCCGCTTGGTTGGACATGGGCTTGTCGACAGGGCAGGAATGACGCTCCGCTTTTGCATGTACGTTGAAAATAGAAGATAAACGCCTACCAAAGCAAGGCTGGTGAGAGCCAAGAATTGGGGGGTATTAATGAGGCTGGAACGGGACGGTAAGAGTGAAAAAGCCTAAGAAGGTTAATAATAAGATGGGTAGGCTAGCGCAGTAGCATACAACCGTTATCCACTCTGCTCGATGCAGCAGATAGGTCACCGTTGATAATCCTCTGCGGTGGCCAGAGCATCAAGAAATTGTTTGAAGAAAAATTCACAGTGTAGGATCCAGTTGCTAGGACTCGCCTCGCTAAAATAGCAAGTATTAACAATGGTGTTAAAGGAACCGAACGTGACGGAGAGGCACTGTGGATGCCGTTTAGATCCCAGCACTATCGATATGGTGTTTGCGACTCGTCATTTGCAGAAGAAATGCAGGAAACTACACCAGCCGTTGTACTCGCCGTTTGTTGACTACCAAACATTTGATGCGGTGAACCACGAAACACTGTGGCTGGTGTAGGGTAAGTTTGCTTGTCCGAGTAAGTTTGTAACTTTACTTGTATGTCTGCACAGTGGTATGCGGGCGAGGGTGTAGCTGAGTGGAGACACCTCGGATGACTGCAGTTTTCTCTGGTGTGAAGCAAGGCTGTGTCTTAGCTACTGCTCTGTTTAATATTTGTTTTCATGCAATGAAGTCTTGTGCTTTTGATGCCGCTTGTCCTTACAGTGTTGATGTGGAGCACCGTATTGCTGGTGCGTTGCTGAATATCCGTCGTTGCGGTGCAAGAACCCTAGTCTGTGGACAACTATCCGTATATTGCTGTTTGCTGACGACTGTGCTTTGTTTGCACACAGCGCGCATGGGTTGCAGCGCATGACCCGTGCTCTTGCTTCGACAGCGGCCAAATTCGGGCTCACCATCAACACAAGCAAAACTCTGTCTCTTTCATCCTTCACCCGAAATGGAGTCCGTGATACTGTTCCAAATCCAGGTTTCCAACGCAGTGTTAGAAGCTACTTAGAGATCTTGCTACCTTGGGAGCGTAATATCATACTATTTGCAGATGACGAGCGAGTTGCGCAGCCGCGTGTCGAAGGCGGCTGCTGCATTTGACATGCTAGAATGTCGTGTGTGGAACAAGCACCAGCCCGCTGTCGGAACGAAGCTGCTATTATACAAGTCAATGGTGCTGTTCGTTCTTCTATACGGCAGCGAAACCTGGACGCTTTATCGGAAGATTGTCCAAAATCTGGACCGCTTCAATCAACAATGTCTTCACCGTATTATGCGTCTCATTTGCAGACGCGATGGTGCTCCGACACAGTTGCATGTGCACAGTGGACTGCATAATTCTGCTGAGGCACTTGAGGTGACTCGGGCATATTCGCCGCATAGATTCAATTCGAATACCGAAACAGATGCTTTTTGCCCAACTGCGTGCAGGGAAGCGGAACGTAGGAAAACCGAAGTTACATTACCAGGACATGATCAATGTGAGCCTATCACGTTCTTATGTTGATTTCAGGTGTTTGGGATCGAAGGGAATTGATCGGCGTGCTTGGCGCGATCCGATCACGAAGGCGTTTGCCGAAGTACAAGCGAAAGCCCTCGTGCATTCGGAGATGAAACGGCAGGTGCGGAAGTGACAGGCGTTGATGGTGTGTACTCCATCGACGTCGAGCGCATGATGCTGTAACACATGCGGTCGCGAGTGCCTGAGTCAGGCAGCCCTAGTGAGCACGAGCGAGACCACTCAGGACCAGCATCGAACCGACGACGGGTTCTGTTGTGAAGGTAGGCAGCGTTGGTATGTACGCTACATTCGATTTACTAACTGCGTGCTTGCTTGCTGAGTTTCTTTATTTCAGGTGGTGGGTTTGCTACCTTGTCTTAATGCTTGTTATTTTTACCTCATTTTACTATCTACCCGGATAACCTGTTAACTTGCTCACGTCGCTTAACTTAATGGTGGTTAACTTCGATGACTTTTTCGCGTTTGTGATATTTTCTACTATCTTTTTCTGACATCTTGAACTTATTGCGGGTTTGTTGATAATTGATTTGAGACAATTGTTTGCCTCAGACTGGTGTTCTTGATGAATCACTGAGAATGTTTCACATTTGGAAACGTACTAAGCCGCCTCACGTGGTCAAGGATCTTAATCAGTTCCTAAAGTTTTCCACACGGCTTGCTGAAGCCAACATTTATGTTCGTTTTTTTGGATGGCTGTATGAATACTCGTGAATACCCAACCGCATTTTGGAAATATCTTCGCCGAAGCGTATTTGTCGGAACTCTAAAACGCTTCGTCGTCACGCGCTAAACCAGCGCGATACTATCTGTGGTAAAATACCTGAACTTCAACGAAACATCGCCCAGAGACAATCCAGTGTTGACGCACTAATCCCAGAGGAAAATCAGCTGTTTTTGGATTATGTTCAGCAGATCATAGACAGAAGAGTGCAGAAAAAACGTGATGCTTTGGCACGGTCACTAAGCCCTATTAAACCACAGGCTGCCTTCCCAACTCATCCAGAAAAGTATGTCCATAATTATTCTAAGTTGGTCCTTTCACCTGAACTGCTTGAAGTATTGTCACTCGGTTCCAAATTCTGTTATCCTAAACGTAACGAACGTCAGCTAAATATCGAGACCAGTTCGAAAACTTGCTGGCACAAAAGCATGATTTAGCCGCGCTATCAGCTGATGCGCTCGAATACTTCAAGTTCTCATTAGTTAGTTGTTGTTACCAATATCGTAAATATCAAGCAAATCAACGTGGTCTGACTACACGTAAACATCTGACAGCCCTAAACGAGTTGAAGAAGAACAAAGACATAGTCATATGAAAGCCGGATAAAAGTAGTGGTATAGTTATAATGGATAGAAGTGATTACACTTCAAAAATCAACCAGATTCTCCACGACCAAACGAAGTTTTCTGTAAAAGTGGGCGAGAAGGACCAAACGGACAAGGCAGAGAAAAACCTGACAAAGTGCCTAAAAGATCTATGCACCCGCGGGTTAATACCTGCTTGCATATTTGAAAGTTTAAGACCAGTCGGAACATCTATACCGCGAATGTATGGGCTCCCAAAAGTTCATAAAGAAGGTGTACCTCTGCGGCCAATATTGTCCATGACAAATTCAGTGTACCATCCCACAGCGCAGTGGTTAGCAGAAATGTTGGAACCCATAAGAAAGCGAATTGCTCGACATAGTGTGCGTGATAGTTTTACATTCGTACAGCACATTAAAGATGGGAACCTACAAGAGAAGAAAATGTTCTCACTAGACGTAACTTCACTATTCACGAATGTGCCACTTCTAGAAACTATAGAATACTTATGCAGCTATGTGCATGACAACGATATTCATCTAGGTATACCATTACTAAGCCTGAAGGAACTACTGTTGAGATGCACTTACAATGTCCAATTCCTTTACAACGGCATGTATTACCGGCAGAATGACGGAGTCGCAATGGGGTCTCCACTCGGACCAGTGCTGGCGGATATTTTTCTTGCCAAACTAGAAAATGAATCATTGAGTTCACTCATAGATCGTTTCGACCTGTACTATCGCTATATGGACGATATCTTTTGTGTGACCAATAAGGATTTAAGTGTAGAAGATATAGTGGTGGAGTTCAATGATGTGCACCCGGCCATCAAGTTCACATACGAATTTGAACAAGAGGGCCAGCTCAACTTTTTGGATGTACACCTGAGTAGGCGAACTGATAATTCCCTATTAAGGAGGATCAATAGAAATAAAACGCTGACCGGCCAATATACAAACTCCAGTAGTTTCGTTCCGCTTAAATACAAGCGCAACTTAGTGCGTTGTCTCACGTCGAGGACTCGAAAGATCTGTTCTGAAGATGCTCTAGACGATGAAATGAAATCCATACAGAACACGCTACGTGAAAATGGTTATCCGGATAGATTTATACAGCGCAACATGCAGCTCAACATAACATCGGACGTTGAGCAAGTAGCTGAAAAGAAACCTCTCTTCATTCGCCTTGGTTTTAAAGGCGATACAATTGCGGAGCTTATAACAAGAAAACTGACGCAGTCAGTAGGGAACACATTCCCAGCTGCGGAACTGCGGTGTATATTTGCCACCAAACCGCTTATTCCTGTGTGCAATAAGGACAGACCGTCGAAGCTGACCTCCTCTTACATTATCTATCGATTTGAGTGCACCTGTGGTGCAACATACATAGGTCGAACAGCTCGCCAGTTGTCACATCGCATTAAGGAACATAGTCCTAAATGGTTGGCGAACGGAGGCACTGGAGTTTTGGCAAGCGGAATTCTCTCCCACCTATTCGAATCAGGTCACAGCGTTAACCTTCCGAACGCATTTACTGTGGTTTACCAGGTCCCCTTGAACAATTCAAATGGTCTGCGTCTACGAATGCTCGCCACAGCAGAAGCTATTGCGATCCGAATATTCCAACCTCCGCTATGCTCACAAAAGAAGTTTGTTCAAGCGCTAAGTCTGCCCTGGCCGAACAGAAGTCAACCTAACCGTCACTCTGACACCGGCGTCGTCAGTTTGATTACATAACACCTATCGATCTGTGTGTGTTGTGTGTGTAAGACAGCGACTAACTATCTGCTGTCTAACCATTGACCTACATCTGAACCAATCACTTTCCTATCACCTTCGTATTTTAACCTTATATGATTTGTACCGGCCCGTAGATGAATCATTGAAAACAATTGTTTGCCTCAGACTGATGTTCTTGATAATTAATTTATTTCATGGGCTCATTTAGCGAAGAGTTGTCAGCATAGTCGGCCCGTAGCCTAGAGATAACGAGCTTGTGTCGTAATCTTGCGGCGCCGGTTCGAATCCGCCTAGCGGTATTCTCAGCCCGCGTGCGACTGGTACGCCGTTACGACGTACAGCTGACACATATATCCGTATGTTTTAATTGATATATTTTCTTTGATATTGTCAGTCCAAGGGATTGGCTGTTACTTGACATCCCCGGTGTGGCTGCGCTTGATGTGCGTGTTGACAAGGTGCCTACCTGTCTACTACCTACTATCTCGTCTAGGTTGTTTCCAGGAGACAGTAGGTCGTTGCTTGAGGGGACAGTGTGCACGATTCTTGTGGCTGTGCTAGCCTCGAAGAGTGGTTCCATGCATCTAGTGTTCGCTTGATTCCCAATACAACATGCTTGTGTTTGCCTGTGAAGGAGTGTGGGCTGGCTCGGTTGATGAAACTTGGCTCCCATCCACAGGCCTCCAGGTCTTATTCTAGCAGGTTCACACCGGATGTGGGGTGTGTGGATGGAACTGGGGGGGGGGGGGGGGATGCAGCGCAAACCACCCATGGTCCCTCTGTAGGCGTAGGCGTCCTGTGGCTGTCCAGTGGAGGTCACAGTGACTGATAAATCCGGAATCGGATGCGTCCAACCATGAAAATGTAGGAGAACACAAGAGGGGTTTGGAAAATTGTGGTATTAACCAGGCCGGATTCGTCACTGTCATGTGAATCACAGCGAGGAAACATATCTTCTGGTTCAGTGCTTCTGCGCAAATGGAGCAGCGCATCAGCGCCACCCAACGTATCGATTGCGCTTTGCAGTTAAGCCGGTTATGCTTGGCTTCCTGCTGCCTCACTGCACTTATTCTGAGTTTGTATTTCCGGTTGGTGATAGTCGAACTCAGCGTACGTCGAAGCCATAGCCCCTATTGGTTCTGGCTTATGCAATCGCTGCTGAACAAAACGAGTGCAACGAGTCACACACGTGGGCGTGTATTTCGGCTATTCTGAGTTCAGAGTACTGCTGTAGTGGTTACCTACACACCATGGAGCAAGCACTCTAGATGGTCTATCGGTTTACTTAAATTGGTAGCTGCGCACATTTGTAAGACTCTTGAAGCTTTCCAGCGTCTTTAACAGTGTAGCCAGCGTTGTGATATGGAACAAAGCTTGGATGCTACTGGCGCAGGACATTAAGAGACTGCTTGCTTTTGACCACTGGTGCGGGCGAACTACTGCCCCAATTGTGTTGTGATCCCTTATTTCGTGTTATCTTGACCCAAATGCATGTACTACTGCGCCAAAAGTCAGTAGTATAGAAGTACCAGAAAGGCCAGACGGTAATGTGCTAACAGCGAACCATACCAACGCTCCGACAGAAGAAGTGCGCATGCGAGCTTCAGGTAAGAATAGCTACCGAAGCAACGCGCTCCACGGAGCCTCAAGGTGAACTCGAAGATAACTGGAACGGTTGGTGAGCTGGGGAATGCTGTACGTATGAGCGCGAATCAAAAGGGGTGTGGTAATCGTTTTATATCCGGTACCACAACCTTGTACCGGTGTCTGCGTTTGTTGCTTGGCATTCGCAAGTGAAGCAGCGACCTCAATATGGAAACCTTATCGAGATGTATTATGCGGTTGGTCATGATTAAATCGATTTGCACCCGACGGTAGGATAAGGTATAGAGTCCTGCTTTCTCGCACTGGTCTTCGTACTATACTTCTCGTAAACTTGGAATGAGCCTGGTAATAACGTGTTGGATCCGTTCGATCTTCTGTGCCTCACCTCGTGTGTTTGGACAGTAGGAAGATGAGCTGTCCTCGAGTATATTGGTCTTACGTTGGAAGAGGAGAGACGAGTGGTGACCTCTTCAGACTAAGTACAGAAACTGCGTTTGGGTGCCCAAAGCGTGCGCAGTCCGTTGTTACACAGCCTGTTTGTGTTGTCCACGGACGCGCGGCGCGAGAGTACACCTAAGTCTTTCACGGAAGGTGTGGGATGTAGCGCTTAGCCGTCAATTGTGCAAATTTGGCCATCATTACCTTTTCTCAGTCTCATGAATACCGGCTTGCTTTTATTGACTTGTCGGAGAGCTTCCGCAAACCACATTGAGAGGCTTTTTAGGTGTTGCTGTAGTAGGCCGTCGTCATCGGAGGTGCTAATCACTCTCCAAATCTTCAGATCTTCCTCAAACTGGACACATGGTGACTGGAGAAGCTGAGATAGATCCTTGATGTGGATTCTGAACAATGGGCCCCAGCACCGTGCGTTGGGGTGCTCTACCAGTAGAGGGATACCAATCAGTTACATGGCCGTTGGCCTTTACCCTCCACTTCCCCCCAACAAAAAGAAGTCAAATAGACACCAGTAGTACGCCAGTACACAGTACCGACGCTTCGCTGTCACGCAACCACCACCAGTCGCACGTAGGCTACGGATACTGTGAGGGTTGCCGGTCCCTACCCAGGCTCGAACCCGCGCCCTCGGATTATAAGGCAGCCTTGTGATGCTTAAGGCTACGGGCCGCCCAACGAGAAACTATTGGCTTCACTGGCGCAGTGGTCCACCATCACCACACATTCTGAGCATGTGGAGAAGGGCCTCATGGTTTACCTTGTCAAACCCTTTACTGAAATCGATGTAGATTGCGTCGACAGACTTCCCCTGATTCACTGCCTGCAACAATTCATGCCTCGTCACCAGGAGGTTGGTAATGCATGAGCGGCGTAGCATAAATCCGTGTTGTGCGGACGTCAGTAGATCTTTTGAACGTAGCAACCGTAGTAGACCCTTTTTCACGATCTTCTCGACAACCTTGGCCAAAATAGATGTCAGACAAATCGGACTGTAGTTGTCCACTTTGCCGAGGTTACCGCCTTTCGGAATCGCATAACCACTGAACATTTCCATTCGCTCGGCAATGAACCTTCAGATAGTGATCTGTTGAACAAGTCAGTCACAGCAGACAAGATGGTGACCGATATGGACTCGAGAGTCAGTGGGTGGAGTCCGTCAGGATCAGCAGGTCTGTTCCGTCAAGGTTGACTAGTAGATAGCGCATCCCTTCAACACCACAGACCAAACTCTCGAGTTCGGTAAGCACAGTGCACCTCGAAGTCGGTACAGATACATGGTCATTTGAAACACTGAGTCCCCTTCAGCCACTTCATTAACGCAGTAAGAAGACAGAGGTTGCGATATGTTAACATTTCGATTGCTCTCGTCAGTCGCAACGCAATACAGGCAGAAAAAACACACAATATATAGGGTCCACACTTAGTAACATAGATAAGCAGATAAAAATGATGGGAATGACGTAATCAGGACCAAGGCAATCTAATTGATTGTCTCAGTTGTTTCTGAGCACAGAGTACGGGACACTTCAATCTTATCAGTAGCGCCTCGCCAATTGCCACCAGTGTCGGGTTCCTGTTGCGCAATAGCACCTTGAATGAGTCGATTGGGTTCACCTGGTAACGAGTCAGCAAGAGGTGTTTGGAGATAGACGAGGCAGGGTTCAAATTCATTTTTTGTTTCGCTCTGCCTTGGTTAGACAACAACTGCCTTAGTCACAATGGGAAATGTTCCGCCACCCTTTGAGCTAGCCGGTGACCAGTCTTGCCTATGTAAGTGTCACCGCAACTGCAAGTGAACTGGTAGATGATGTTAGAGGCCGAACTGATTGGCGCGCTGCTCGAACGGATGTGGAGAGGAATCCTTCGTGTGGTGTGAATAAGTCGTAGTTGGGCGGTAGGGTAGGTGCGCATTAGAGCGGACCTGAGCTTGTGACCAACTTCATTTGCTAAGTGATCCCCCTTGAAGGGTAAGAACAGATAAACATTCTTCTTCTCCGCAGTTTGCACGGGGAGCTTCTCCTTGGGGGGTCTGCTATGGGTCTGAATGAATTTCTCCGGATACCCATTAGCTAGCAAAGTCCGGTATAAAAACTCTTCTTCAGCCTTGAGTAATTCCGGACTGCATATCCGCCTGGCCCTGTAGAAGAGAGTTTTTACAAGGCCGCGCTTGTATGCAACTGGGGCGAAGCTGGAAAAATGTAGGTATTGTCCACCCCAGGTCGCTTTTCTGTACACCGTGCGCTGCAATGTGCCATCGGTCCTTCTCTTGATGAGCACGTCAAGAAATGGCAGTCTGTCTTCTTGTTCCTTCTCCCGTGATACAGAAAGGTTCGGGTGAATTGAGTTCAGGAGGGCGGCAAGACGATCAAAATGTTCACCATCAGTGAAGACGAGAATATCATCTACGTAACGCTTGTACAGCTTGGCTTCACCTATGCAGGTAGCAACTTTCCTTTCAATCAGACCTAGGAAGATGTCTGCCAGAACTGGTCCCAAAGGACTGCCCATAGCGACGCCGTCAATCTGTTTGTATGCCGTCCCTTCAAACTCAAATCGCACATTCTCAGTACGCACCAATATCAAGTCTCTCAGGAACTCTAGAGGGATGCCCACAGAGAGGTTCCGACTCAAAAGGAATTGGCATAGGTCCTCAACCGTTTCACGCAGGGGCACATTCGTGAACAGTGATTCCACGTCTATTGAATACATGAGCTCCGCGTCAAGTGTCGTTCGCTCCAGCATATTCACCAATTCAAAGGAGTCTTTCAAACAATGCGTGCCCAGGAGCTTACGCACGGGTTCTAGGAGCTTTGCCAACCACCGGGCTAATTTGTGGTAGGGTGAGTTATTCATACACATAATTGGGCGTAGTGGAATTCCCGTCTTGTGCAGCTTCGGCGCGCCCCTCATTCTTGGTGTTTCTGTCCCTGTCGGTTTTAGCTGGCGATATTGTGACTCGGAGATATACCCATGAAGCAAAAGAATTTGTAGATGTCTCGTAATTTGTTTCTCCACCAAGATATTGTTGTCCAGCGTCTTGTCAATACGAAACTTGCGTCCATCTCCGAGAATCGACTCCATTTTTGCGGTGTAATCCGCTTTGTCCATTATTACTACACCCGTGCCTTTATCCGGTTGCAGGAAAATTACATCTTCCATTTTCTGCAGCTCCTTGCTTGCAACATAGTGTTCCGATTTCAAGCAACACCTCTGACTAATAGGCGCGTTCTGGAACTGGTGCGCGATATCCACTAATTTTGCCCGAAACCATCCTGCATCATCCGTTGATTTCGGCGATAGGTCGCTGAGTTGATCGTACAGATATTCGAAATTAATCTGTGTGGATCCTGTCCACATTCCTCGGCGGTATTCGGTATTTCAATCCCAGCGAAAGAACCTCCAACTGTTCTCGCGTGAACCGAGCTGTAGACAGATTGTACACATGCTTCTGGCCCTCGGTAGGGAAAGGAATGTTGGCCGCTCTCACAAGGGTACCTTGAAGGCCGCGCAGGGTCTTGATCCTAGTACGCTGGAGAGTTTCAGCAGAAAATGCCTCAAATTTGAAACGGCAGACAAGTGACAAGCCATTCAAAACAACGGCGAATCGCTTTTGTGTCTCCAGGAACTTATGTTCTCGTTCAATGCAAGCCTCGATATGTGCGGACGCAATCCTGGCTAGATTCACACTGTTAGCGGGCAGCTTATTTTTCGACAGAGTTTTAACAAACCGAAATGGAAATCGACCTGACTGGATACATTCTTGATAAAATTTAACCCTTACACGTTCCACCATGATCTCGCAGCGCAACGACAACAATCGATCCAATGACCTCACAACGTCAGCGGGGAGTCTTCTTTTAAGAAACTTGAAACACTGAGTCCCCTTCAGCCACTTCATTAACGCAGTAAGAAGACAGAGGTTGCGATATGTTAACATTTCGATTGCTCTCGTCAGTCGCAACGCAATACAGGCAGAAAAAACACACAATATATAGGGTCCACACTTAGTAACATAGATAAGCAGATAAAAATGATGGGAATGACGTAATCAGGACCAAGGCAATCTAATTGATTGTCTCAGTTGTTTCTGAGCACAGAGTACGGGACACTTCAATCTTATCAGTAGCGCCTCGCCAATTGCCACCAGTGTCGGGTTCCTGTTGCGCAATAGCACCTTGAATGAGTCGATTGGGTTCACCTGGTGACGAGTCAGCAAGAGGTGTTTGGAGATAGACGAGGCAGTTGTTGTCTAACCAAGGCGGAGCGAAACAAAGAATGAATTTGAACCCTGCTTCGTCTATCTCCAAACACCTCTTGCTGACTCGTCACCAGGTGAACCCAATCGACTCATTCAAGGTGCTATTGCGCAACAGGAACCCGACACTGGTGGCAATTGGCGAGGCGCTACTGATAAGATTGAAGTGTCCCGTACTCTGTGCTCAGAAACAACTGAGACAATCAATTAGATTGCCTTGGTCCTGATTACGTCATTCCCATCATTTTTATCTGCTTATCTATGTTACTAAGTGTGGACCCTATATATTGTGTGTTTTTTCTGCCTGTATTGCGTTGCGACTGACGAGAGCAATCGAAATGTTAACATATCGCAACCTCTGTCTTCTTACTGCGTTAATGACATGGTCATTTGCAAATACGGAAACGAAGTGCGCCGCCAACGCGGACGCACGCTCAGGGCTGGAGGTTAGGCGTTGTCCGTTCGACCCCCCCCCCTAGCACCGGCAGATCACCTGCTGGTTTGAGGCGCCGCTTCACGTAATCAAAGCTTCTTTGCGGAGATTACAAGCTGCAGTTCGAAATGTCTCTGCTTGCTTGTTTTTGCACCATCGCAAATATTTCGCTGTCTCTTATACTGCTCGTAGTCATTTGAAGAGCCAGAGAGGAGGAGGAATTTGTCCCACAATTTGCGCCTCCGCCGAACCATTTTACTATACTCTGTGTCAAACCAATGCAGCTTGATTGCTTCAACTTTGCGCCACTTCATTGGTGCAAACTGAGAACACAGTAATGTCACTCCCTCTCTAATAACACTCCGACAGTCGGTGTTAGCGAACCTATGTTTTCGATAATTCCGCTTCAGGCTAGTACAACTATATACCAATTATATCAATCAGACAAACTACTGAGGTCGTTAAAATAGGAATAAACCCAGTGTTCAGAGGAGCTCAACCATCGGTGTTAATTATACCTGTGTCTGAGCGTGCATCCGGTGCACCTGCGTAAAGGTCACAAGTCGATCGGGCCAGGGCAACCGTAAGACCTGTATGAATCGTTTCTGAGTGCATTGTCTTCCGCAGATGAAGCTTGCAGCAGATACCAACCTACTGGGTTCGCCGCCTGAGTGAGACCGTCGAATTTAGTTTTTCAGTAGTCGTAAACTGACTCTAGCTGACGGGAATACGGTAAACATAGATCCATACTTTCTATGAGCACTGAGTGACCGCTTGCTGCTGAGGGCTCTAGGACCTGAACGCAGTTCACATGGTCACAGCTCGTTAACATTAAGTCTAGACACGACGGTTGAGCGCGGCGTTATTCTAATCGGCTGATATAGCGTCGCGCTACTTCACTTTCAATTACCAAGTCCATGGATTTTGTTTCAACCTCGCAATCTCCGGGCATGAGTTCAACTTCAGACCAACATACTCGAGAATTGTTGAAATAACTCATAAGTAGAAAACGGGGACCACTCAGCTGTTTTCGGAGATGCGGCAGCCGATCCAAACAACGGCTGAGGAGACTACGATAAAATGTATCCACGGGTAACTCCCCGCATCTGAGGTGGATCGAGCACTAAGCTGCTCGCACAGACCATCATCGCTTCTGTCGACACTCACTCATTTCCCACACTGGAGCCAACCTTCAACTATTAGAAGGCGGACTTTAATGGCCTCATTCGAGCAGCGAGCCAGACGGACTGGTCTTTACCACAGGATTCATCTATTGAAACCTGTTGCACTATCATTAAAGAGGGAGTGAAATCGTTGTGCGCCCGATTTGTACCCCTCAAATTTCGAAAAGTTGGGCCAGTCAAACCACATTTTTTCGACAAAGAGTACAACAAACTGGCCCGACGACGACGCAGACTATGGAACAAGTTCGTGTTATCTGGCTCTGATGAGGACTACAATGCGTATAAGGTACAGCGAAATCGCTGCAACGACGCGAAAACAAGCAAACGCAGAAGCTTCGAAGAGGAGCTTGCAACTGCCGCAAAAACTGCTCCCAAGAGGATCTTCGCAAATGTGAAGCGGCGCCTGAGGCCTGTAGCCAATGTCCCAGTGTTAGAAGGCTCCGATTTACAGCCGCTAACCTCGAGTACAGATCGTGCGTCCGCATTGGCGACGCACTTCGCCTCCGTATTTGCAAGTGACTAGGTGTCTGTAACGAGTTCGACGAGTACCGCTCCAGCCGAACTTAACAGCCTGGACTGCAATATTGAGGATGTACGCAAGCTTCTAGCAAATCTTGACCGGACAAAGCCTGCTGGGCCAGATAGTATACACCCACTGATCCTCAAGTCCCTATCGGCCATCATCGCGCCTTCTGTAACTGAACTGTTTAACAGGTCACTATCTACTGGACTGTTACCAGACGACCGGAAATGCTCAGTCGTAAAGCCTATCCCGAAAGGTGGTAACCCAAGTAAGGTGGATAACTACTGGCCGATCTGCCTGACTGCTGTTTTGGCAAAGACACTCGAGAAGATCGTGAATAAGAACCTTCTGCAGCTTCTCGAGTCGAAAAACCTGTTGACCTCCGCACAGCATGGTTTCATGAAAGGTCGCTCGTGCATCACCAACCTAATGTTGACGAGGCACGAGTGATTACAAGCGATGAACCAAGGCCATTCAATCGATGTCATTTACATTGACTTCAGGAAGGCTTTTGACAAGGTTAACCATGCAGTGCTCCTTGACAGGCTGAGGATGTACGGTGTTAGTGGTTCGCTTCACAAATGGATCAGAAATTTCCTTGTGGATCGGAAGTGGAGAGTCCAGGTGGACAACCATCTAACGGACTGGTATTCATCGAGCAGCGGCGTGCCCCAAGACACTGTACTGGAGCCGATATAGTTTCTGATCCATGTAAACGATGTGCCTAAGCTACTCCAGTCACCATGTGCGTTGTTCGCAGATGACTTGAAGGTGTGGAGAGTAATCCGCACACTCAATGATTGTGATTTACCTCAGCAGGATCTCGACAGCCTCTCGACATGGTCTGCAGAGGTTAACCTTCCGATCAACCCTGCTAAGTCGCAATTCATGAGGTTGGGTAAATGCGAGCACAGCGGAACGTACACAGTGGCTGATCAACCGCTGCATCCCGCTCCTTTCGTGCGCGACCTCGGTGTGCTCTCACGCTGCGACCTAAAGTCCATTGACAACACGAATAGGCTGTACCAAAACAGCCTTCGGATGCTTTGGGCGCTCAGGCGCAGCTTCGGCACTTGGTCCGAAGAGATTGCCAATCGCCTCTTCGTCTCGATAATACGACCAATGCTAGAATACGGCTCTCCCGCGTATTGTCCCATCACGCTGGGCGAGGTTGAAAAGCTTGAGCGGGTGCAACATGTAGCCACTAGGCTGATTCCCAACTTACGAGGTATGCCATATGAAGACCGATGTAAGAAACTAGGGCTGTACACCCTAGCATATCCTCGGCTGAGGGTTGACCTAATCATGACGCACCGGATATTACATCTCAGTGATTACCGCATGTTGAGGCAACTGCTTCATCTGCGCACACCAAGCAGCATGCGAGGACACCGGTACAAACTTATCGTACCGCAGTTGAAGCAGGTAGCTCACCAACTCTGTTTCGAACGTAGAGTGGTGAATACCTGGAACAAACTGCCGCAGCCGGTAATAGAGGCGAATTCAATGGCCGAATTTAAGAAGCTTCTAGACAAACACTTTGCAGAGGCAAAATATAAAGAGTGGAACGATAGTTAATACGTTAATGTCCAAGAGCGACAATTGATGCAGCTACACAGAGTATACTCTACTCGCTGCTTCTAATCAGTATCAGTACAGAGGGGACCGGATGTAGATCAATACGCCACCGTTGCCAGTCGATAGTCTATCGAAGCAGAAGCATGAGTAACCACTGAGTCCGATTTCTTGGGCTATCACCTCAGACTTCAACCAAATCTCTGCGAGTCCCACTACTTCTGGCCGCTCAGATACAACGAGACGACAAAGTTCATCGCGCCCGCTCATAAGACTACAAATGTTGGCAAAGGTTACACCCAGGCCGCAACAGGGACCACTGGGTGTGTTTGAAGTGTGAGCAATCTGTTTGTCCTGCTTCGAAGAGTCGTAAAAACGACCCGAAAACTTATGATGCAGAGATTTTTTCCCTATCACGATTTCGTCTCTTCAGTTTAATGGCAGACTTGCGTCGTTCTCTGTCCACCGTATCTAAGTCTGGACGAACATGGAGATTTAGACCTTGCAGCCTATTTAGTCAGGACAAGGTTAGCCTCGGACTGACTTCGTCCACAAAAGTGATTTTCATTGGTCGATTTTGTTGATCGCCTTTCTTTCCAAGTCGGCAATTCTTACACCAAATTGGAACCAAATCATGTTGGATTTCACGGAAACGCCGTTGATGCTCAATCGATAGTCCAGTGCATGAAATATGAAATTTAATGTGACACATAACACATGTGAGTGCATTTGCTCGACTTCTGACAACCTTGGAACAGGCAGCACAAGGCGGTTCTTTCGGCATTATGGAAAATCCGAGGCCATGATGTGTCGGTCAAGTGTGGGGCACAAAGCGATAGTAAGATCTCCGAAATTAAACTGAGGTAACACAAATGTTTACGGTCGAAACATTCAGAATCAAAAAACACTTTGAATGATATTGTAATTCCCACGAAATAATTCCAGTTCACTGAGAAATCTAACAAGAAATAATCTATTAATACAGCAAGGAAAGAATCAACCGGAGGCCGCAGTAAATAACTCCATTCGCACCTTGGGTTCCTGCAGTGTGCTGGGTTGTCTTCGTGCGTCCGTTGATCTGTTTGCTATTTTTACGCATGCATAGTAAGATGAAGTAACCAGTAGTTGAGGTACGATCGATTATGGGTAATGCTGTCTTTGTTCGGTACTTGTCATCTTCCCAGGGAAGGATTGTGGTTAGCTACACCGACGTTCAGAAATCCAATCGAATCGGGTACAGTAGGGGGATCCGTTGGCGTCTTGCTTCGAGCCCAATTCCTCTTGAACGAAATTTTTCCTCATTTTCTCATTTTCCTACTTTCCGATGGCACTTTTGCTACTTTGGCGACGCCAGTTAAGGCAACGGGATCCATTGCACTTAGTCACTTGGATCGTAGTTGTTTGACTGAACTGAAGTGATGGCCGATTCCTTGGCTCTCATGGCAACTTTCAGCTTAGCACTTACGAGTGGCCATTGGAGTAACACATTTGTGTAGCGGTTGTGTCTCGTTTCGCTCAATTATCTCATTGGCAGTACTTGAATAGCAATAGACAGGTCGGACACAGGCCACAACAATTCTCACTAAATTTTTGACAACGGACTATTTTCACTATAGTGTTGCGTTGGATCGAGTTGCTTTCGATACATGGCACCTCAAGACCTTGCTCCTCAATTTAAGGCGCCTTTGTGCTGGCTTATATTATGTGCAATTTACAGCCTGTGTTCTGTAGTCCTTTTCTCCCACGCAGCAACGTGCATGTCCGGCCCTAACTTTGGGAACCACTCGAGTATGCTCCCTGTGGTGCCACAGCAGTCGAGAAGTTTACGGCATACCGCGGATTCACGAACTTGTTGCTACCACCATTTTCCGCCTTCTCCTGGTTTATACTTTGCACACTGAAATGGCCTAGACAGGTTCGTGTTTTCTTGCGTATTCTCAGCATCAACTTTCCTCTTTAACACTACCTCCGTTTCAGATTATGAAAACCAGGAATTCCTATTGGTTACCGCAGACAACACTCAGTGGCATTTTGAAGCTTCTTCCACGGCTGATCGGGACGATTGGATACATCATATCGACTATGTTATCCACCAGCGCTTAAGATCCGTTGTTGCACTACCTCACGATGATTACCCACGCGACCCTTACACAGGGGACATGAAATCTGTCATGGAGCACAGTTTGGTGTCGAACCGCATCCACTTGGCACGTCCCCTTTCATTTACAGCCACTGGCTCTTGTATGTTCAAGGACGGCGCTGGAGAAGATGTGTGTGACCAAGACGAGGTTTTGAAGCGGCTGACTGCCCTCCCTGGAAACGATTACTGTGCGGATTGCGGAGCACCAAGTGAGTCTAATTGGTGAGGATTTGCTCACCACGAACCATACGGGCAGCTTCATTCGCACTTGCATGTAGTCGCATTGTTGGTCTTTCTTATCCGGCGCTACAACAGTTTTTGCGTGCAATATGTCCACACGAATCCCCCACCTATGCGTCTTTGTCGGCACCCACTGATGTGGCAGATGCCATCTTCCATTCCTTTGACTAGGTTGGGTCATCAGAAGCCTGTACACCCCAACCGAACGAACATCACCACATTGCGCCACACGCTGATAATGTGATGACGTTTGTCCATCACTCGTTAAGTCAATAATTTCTACCGTGATAGCACCTGTGATGAACATCTGTCTCTATTCTCACTGTTGGGTGTTCCTATCCTGCCTTGACATCCGTACATTCGACCTTTTCAAAACCCACGTGTTACAAAACAACTGATTACTTTTCTAGACTCGCTTTGTATGTAGCTCACTACTGAGGCCATGCGTCAATCCACATGACACTTACACGAGTTAGTTCATCTGCGTTAAGGAGCCACAAGCAGTTTGTCCATATGAGTCGCGTGCTTTTCGCACATTGCTGTGATAAGTGTTGGCCAACACATCGCCAGTTATTACGAGCGCAGTGTGGATGATCCCCGAAGGGGTGGACCTAGTGTCCTGGCCGCCAGCTTGAATACCTGGACTCCACATCGATGCTCTGCTTCGACAGCCGCAGGCAAATGCGCACAATCTAGGCCACTGAAGGTTACACAGCATTGGGGGGGGGAGGTGAATCTCGGAGTGTAGGTGCTGCGCGCTAAGAGCCTGAGTCATCAATCCTCTGATCCCCTTCAGCTGCAGTTCAAAACGTTGTTGGATTTGCATTTCACCGCCATTCGTTTCAAAGAACGATTGCGCACTAGCAATGACATCTCACATTTATGAGCCCGGTGGAACTGTAAGTCCGACATCTTGAATGCTACCTAAGCACTTGGAGTATCACTGGTGGCACATACATTTTATCGCATTTTTGCTTCTACTGGGACGGAGTCGCACAGATTTAAATTCCTGCTTTCTCCCACATACAGTATTCTTAACGATTGCCCGATGTGTGACCCTACACTAGGGCCAACACTACTAATGACGGTGAATCAACGCTACTCCCCCACTGAAATTTTCATTACTCTTCATCCGAAACATTCTGTTTGGTCACGCTGCATGCAACCTTACCGATATTGCTGTACTATAACTGGGTTGGCCTTCGGGATTGACTGGCCGTCACCTTCCGCTTGCATAATCCCATCGGAGGTAACCACTACAAGACTTTTCTCCCTTCTGGTTTGTAATGGAACCCTCCGATATTTGTGGAGCGCAGGATACGTTAACCAATCGCGACGGCTTCTTCCTGATCATTTGCCATTGTCCTATCCTATTCTTTCCGACTGTTCATTGTTCCGCATGCGCTTTTCTTTCGTTGAGCTCTGTCCAGCTCACTTCTGCCCTGTCTTTGGTTGCGTTGAACTTGACACATGTTTGATCGAGCCTGCCTCCGCTGTCCCTCTAGCCTATGCGATATTAGTTAACTACCGTGGACAGTTACGCGTCGGCTCCATTGGTTCACTGGAGCGACCACCGTTGCATCCCTCGCCGCCTGTCTGCGTTCGTTGACGCGCACGCACGTGTCGCTCGCTCACTCGCTATTGTTTTGGCCAGTCTGCCACTTCTTTCTCCATGACCTAGTTGTGCTTCGTTTACCCTAAGGTGATCCGATCCTACTTTGTCTTTTGGGGCGTACTCAGTTCGTGTTGGCGGTGATTGTCTGCTATTTACCAGCGCGGCATCAGTGACATTCGGGAAAAAGGCCAGACCCATCATGTAGTGAAGCCATCCGATGGGTAACGCTACTACCTTTCAGTTAGGTTTGTTCTATTGCCTATTGAGATCACACACTGGGCCATCTTGTTGTATTGTCTGTGTCTGGCATACCTCACTTTGCTCATACTCGCGGTTACATGCCTGGGGATTTTGTTTTCATGGAATGCGAAGGGGGTTAACTGAACACCGGCTGAACGATTGCGTTTAGCTTGTTTGTGTCTTTTCCACCAAGTGAGTCCGACGTTCAAGGACATTATTCGTCGGAAATCCCACTCTGGAATCCACACTATACCTTTCATAGGTTGCCCCCTAACCTTAATTCTACTTTTCGGCCTCATTGCGATCATTAGTCTATTTTTATGTTTTATGCTGTCCAACTATCGTTTGCGGTCAGTAACATCTGCGCAGAGTTCACCTCATGTGTTCACCGTTTGCCCACTAGTTTAGGTTTTTCTCCGTATATTTCACATGCATACCTGATATTGGAATGGCATCCTCATAAACCTCGTAAACCTCGGTGTTGATCTCACCGTCACTTTGGCAGTTTGTTTCTACCAGTATACTCGCGATTGTTGTAAAATGGTTTCTCTCGCTTGTTCGTGCTCACTGCACGCCTTCTGGACGGACATAACTCTTAAAGGTCCGTCACTTGTGAAACAATCCATCGCGATGTGACCGAGCTTTGATGTGGCGTAGCGGTTTGCGTTTTCCTATAACCTCTTGTACTGAAGTGGTCAAGAAATAGGGTCAGATGAAGTCGGGTTCCTCTTCCGTCGATTGAGGAGCGATCGATTCCCATCCTCCTTCAGCACAATCTGACATCTGTTAGAGTCTCGGTTAGACTGATGTAACTCACGAATATTACAGGCTTTACCCCTGATGCTTGGAGGGCACATCCGTTGCGCTTCGAAGTGTGACCACCGGCATCAAACCAGTTCCTAGCCGATGAGCCGTTATACATAAGGGGCTTGAGAACGATCATGGTGGCATACAAACCATCGGATAAATGTAAACTTCAATCGCGTCTCATTAGGCGCAGTTTGCCGTCTTCGTATATGTGGTATAAATTTTCAGCAGCTGCTATCGTGCTAACTTCTGCAACTAGCTTACGATTCTCACTCACATCGATGCCATCGACAGCGCGCTTCAGATTTCGTCCTGGATGCCTGACTGCCTGTTTTATAAGTTACGGTCCCAGTGGTCGAATTGGCCAAGATTCACTACTCTGTGAATTGCAATGCACTGAGATTGCACGTCGCAATTCATCCATTTAACGAGTGCTTCAGAATGACTCCTTCAGTCAGCTCATCTCCGTATTCCTTTTCTCGACGGGTTCTAGCATTATCAATGTGCAACTGATGCTTAGCTCTATGAGTAGTAGTTCATACACTTTCACAGCGGACTACAGGTTTATCATTGTTAACGTGATCGCTACCAATCACCTCAGGTACCCAACTGCTGTCTACTTTGGTACATATTTTTGCTATGTGACAGGCAGCGCCTACTATCGCGTCTCTCGCTCCTTACCATGTTGGTGTTCCTGCACAGATCCCGAATGGGCCAGCCTCAGTCTAGTTGTGCTTGTCTGTATCGAATGCAGTGGAGTTCACCGTGAATTGGGCACACACATCTCTCGTGTTCGGTCGGCTGCTCTGGACACTTGGACACGCGAGCATTTGGCGGTTATGGTCGCATTTGGAAACACCCTGGCCAACTCGGTTTGGGAAGGCGCTGCTCCCTCACAGGCAAAGCAATATAAGTATGTTACCACTCATTTCTTTCCGTTGATTTGTCGTTTCTTACCAACCTGCTACATTTGATCATTTGTGCCAGCGGTAGCTGCATCTCACTGCCTGCAACATATTCGTCTGCTCAATCAGTGTTCCCTTTGATGATGGATATATATACCATGTAGGTCGGCGGCCACTTCGGAGCTTCTCGCATAACGTACTGTCTTTTAGCACAAATTCGTCAAGATTCATACTTTTCAGGTGACTTTTTTTTATCCAGGCTTGTGTTTCTGCAAGCAGATAGTGTACTACCGTTTCGATGTGTAAGCTATTACGGTTGGCGTTGGATGACGTTAAATCGCAACTCTGTGGGCCATTTTTGATGCGTAACAACTCTAAGTCTGCGATATACTATCGTCCATTCGATGCTCATTATCTTTCAAATATCTCAATAATTTCTGCCGTGTGCAATCGTTTTATCATCTATGGTGCTTTCGTTAGCTTATCACTGCAACCAATTGAGCGTCATTGCTTGTCCGCAATCGACCGGCAACTTTTCTCTTAACTTTCATCATGTGGCCTACCAAAAACTTGCGACCCCGACCCTTCTCTGTATTAACGGAGGTTTAAATATCCCAATTCCATTTGCGGAAGAACAGCATTACCAGTGATCTGTTGAAGAAGACTAACTGTGACTTTAGTGATGCGCGTTTCCTTCTGTCACCTTTTATCGTCCCACGAACGTCTTCATTGTTACGAATTGGTTCGATCTTGACAGTTAACGAGCGCTACTGGCACACAATCAAGCAAAACCCACCGCTGAGAACACTTATGGTTAGGATGACAGCATCCTCAAGCTTATGTGTGGTCACCGTAATACCACAATCGTTACAGCTTTTCCAACTTGATTTCATGTTCAACTCTAGTTCGCATCTAACAGCTGGTGCATATGCTAGTTATTCTGGCTACGCAACAGAATCAACTATGACCCCTGGGTTGCATATCTCGAGTAGTTCAGAGTACATCGGCCGCGTGTTCTCCATTAGAAAAGTGTGATGCATAGTTGTTTCCCTGGTTGGCAGGTTTCAGCTCCATTCCCCCTGCTACCACTTCAATTTTTATTTTACCCCACAGCTAAAAAGTGCGCCACCGTGATTTTGACAAAGGCAGCAAACTTAACCGGTTGCACTACGGATAAACGGTCGTGTTGCTTTGCTTATTTCATCAACTGGTCCGCATTACCCAACGGTCTTAACCTTTTTGAATCCGCTTCTGTTACTTCATACCACGGACAATGTGGACAGCCGCCATAGACCGTCTCGACTTGCTTACTCTCAAGTATAGCGGCTATTGGGTGGGCAATGTAAATTCGTCAGTACTGTCGTCTTAGCAGTCGAACTTTGTCCATCCATGTCCGACACTCTACTTCCTTCTCGAATGCCTTTTCGTTTGATCTCGGAACACCGTATCACTGTATTTGAATGGCTCAGGCACACTTCTCAGGTATAAATTAAGAGCCAATAGGCGGGCCCGCTTCCAGTAAACAAAAGCAGAAGCGGAATCTTTGTGCTGATGCTTCAACTGCATGCAATGCCATAATCACCCTACAAACGATGCGAAGTCATGATCGCGTAACCACTTTTCAGCCCCATCTGGGCATCATCTGTGCAGCGTCCTACACGCACGCTATCAAACCGAATAGCCTTATCGGATATCATTCGTTGTTGTACATTGGTGCGCTCTCGATCGTACGCTGCCGAGGGGCGCATACGATTTTCACCCCTTCCTCCGTAACACTGTCCAACAGACTTCTAAATTGCATAGGAAATATGTGCAGTATTCTGTCGTACGAGTTTTACGCCACTTCTCTCACAAATGATTTCAGGTTCGTCTGCAGTAATTCAACCAAACATCACAATTCTTCCCCGTGGTCGTAGCGATGTATCTCAGTCGGCTCGACTTATCCCTCTTTTCCTATGCATTTGTGACCAGCCAATCGAGTTGCCTCTGTTGGCGATCGCTCCAGTCTATTTGATTTGCCCTTCTCTTTTCTCGGTATTTGACGTCTTAGATACCCACCAATTACTATTCGCCCCATGAGCGTCTCTTTATGCATACCTTTCAGGAAGCCCGAGCCTAGCTCCCCTCGGGAGGTGCGTGCCACCTGGATTCAGAACAAGTATGTTCACCGTCTGTTTCTTCCTCCTTTGCCTCTGGCATCTCGTCCGATCCATCAGGACCTAGTGGATGCACTGATTCGCAAAGACATGCGAAGCTTGCTCATTTGCTTGGCTCTTTGCGGTGCCTCTCCCAAACAGCAGCAGTATTTGGCTCGCACCAATTCGAAGCAATCACTCATCAGTGCTCCGTACAACGAACATGTTTCATGGACTCCACTTCATCTGGCTGCGGCTCTCGGAGATCTAGCCTCCACACAACTGTTACTTTGGGTAATTTTCCGCTAATTGATTTACTTTCTGTTCCAATGGTACTCTTCATCCGTATTGATTAGTGCCTTATCCGTCTAACCGCTTCTAACTTCATATGTTCCCAAGATATTCGATACTTTTCTCTTGACCGCACTCGTTGCAACTGAACTCAATCAGAGATCGTCAGTACTCATCAGTAAAACCATTCTACGTGTCATATGTGGGGTTAGAACTCGTGACGCTGCCTTTAGGAGTCCCTGTCTAAAACAACTAGACTTCGGGGAACGGCGACGACAGATATAACAAAGTTACCGTCTCGGGGGAGGTGGAACTAACCTGTCCTATACACAGCAGTGTGCCGTTTTGGTCACTTTGGTCGATGCCGT
This sequence comes from Dicrocoelium dendriticum, assembly GCA_944474145.2. NCBI lineage: Eukaryota > Metazoa > Platyhelminthes > Trematoda > Plagiorchiida > Dicrocoeliidae > Dicrocoelium > Dicrocoelium dendriticum. Next base: position 84,286,597 of record OX104068.1, on the reverse strand, counting down.
TCGCCGCGGCCTGGTGGCTTTAATCACGAACTTTTCAGAGTATGACCGCGGGTTCCCATCCCACATGAGGTGCTGCTGGCGGTTCCCGAAAGCATTAAACGGCCTTCCGGGGCTTTTCGGATCTGTGCTCGTTATCCGACTAAGTGTAGCTTCAATGAATTCAACTTGTACGAACTGGATAGGAGAAATATTTACTAAATTAACAACAAAATAAATGGTATGTTCCCACAAACGGTCTTAGCAATCTTAGTGCAATGTTATACCAACCTCACGACGAGGTTTGCAGCACTTGCTTTCAGCAAACATAGCACAGCTTGACAGTTGAGCTTTCGGTACACCGAGCAAAGTACATTGGTTCCACATTGGCATTTGAATTAACGTTTGGGGTCTGTTACTACATTATTTTCGAATATGAACACGTGTGTTGATCGCTGTGAGTGGTTGTGTGCATCCTCAAATTGTACTAACCCAGTTTCATTATGTAAAAACATTTACCCTGTTAGCACATCTCCTGTTTGTTTCCATCTTTGGCTCCTAGTCATTCAGAGACGAAGAGGGGGCCAACATGGGAATAACACATACTTTTGAGATGAAACACGCATTTCGCTTTATGATTTTAAACAAAAATCTAAAGACGTGGATTATGAGATGACGCCGTCATTTCGTGCATTCATATCAATCGCAAAAACATGCAACATTGAAACATACACGAACGGTGATCACAGATAACAAAATGCATGGGCTATCACGATAGTCTCAGAGCCACTGTCAGCTGCCTTTGCATGCACGGCGGTGGCCGTTCGCGATCGAAAACCATAGCCAAAGGGGCCGTTGTAAACAACTCATCAGGATTGTCCCGGTGACTAGTAGTCAGCAAATGCCTGGTGATTGCTGAGGTAGCTCGGTTTGGAATTTCTAACTGGGAACTCGTCTTCATTTCCACATTACAGTTGGCCAATTTGAGCGCACCCCGACTAAGCCAATGAAAATGCGGTCATACCCCTCTGATTCGTCTTCTACTACTATTCCCCTTGTAAATGTGGTGTTGTGGAAAGGACGTGGAGTTTTGCTAAGAATATTTTATTATTTTCCGTAAAGGAATGCGTAATCGTTTCAGAATTACATATTCTGTCACCGTTACATTCTTACTTCGCTAAGCGTTTTACGGTGGGAACAGTGACGAATTCAGAAGCAGGGGCGTTTCAACACGAATCCAATCAGACTATCGTTTTCATTGGTTTAGTCTCGGCGGTCCGATTGATTAACTGTTAAGTGGAAGTGAATGCGTTTTTTCTGTCTCAAAAGCATGGATTTATTGTGGAATCGAGAGTGGACGGGAACTTGCCGAGCGAGAAGGTATAAAAAACATATGAGCAGATATTCGCTTACAACTAGCTTACCCACTACATGTCATTACCTACAATACCAAATGCTGTGTCTGTGCAGCCTAGTAGCCCCTCCCTTTTATTATCTACTCCTGATGACACAAACACCCGTAAATATGAGATGCACGGTCTAGGACCCAAGGAAAAAGAATCATGATTCGAAATTCTGTTAATAAACGTTTTCCTGAAGGACACTTGATAATACTTACTCCTTAACGCTAAAATCTAAGCTACGGAGTCAGGAGAAATTTTTTCGATAAGAGTGTCGATCCCAAGAAGAATTTGGATGTAATCTACGACCATACGGCATTTATGTGTCTCGTTCGTACTTACTTAGACTTGAGCTTGCCACCGGAATACCGATGACTCAAAGATTCCGTCCTTTAGAAGCTTCTTTATTTCTGGCTCACTAGACCTCTCGTCCGCAGAAGAGTGACGCATTGATTTTGCGGCAATCTGTTAGCAGGTGGAGTGATCGTTTCCATACATGGAGGGAAGATCCCCACCGCCAGACGATGGTGAACACAAGGAGATGGAAAGTTGACAACGTAACAATAGAATTTGAACAAATTGGTAACGTCTAAGAAAATCATATCCCAATAGTACATCTGAACAAAGATTTGAGGGTACGGACACTATAGTGCCTGTGAACTGACGGTCTTTATACTGCACGGTAACAAGACTATGACCACTGGTAAACCTGTTAAACGGATGTTAAACCGTGGAGTATTGCAACGAGAACTGAGGACATTCCAGTTAAACCCTTTGGCAACCGACACAGCAATGTACCTCTCCGAGCTTCTGATATCAAACGGCGTTTTTAGGAAGGCGTTGTTGGTGAGCACATTGATGACGGAGTTGGAGAGACCGTTTGTCCCGAGCGACGGTTTTATTGCGGGTAAGCAACCATGGAGTTCTGAAGCAATGTTTTTAGATGAGGATGGGCAAACTTGATAGTGTCCTTATTCCAACACCTTTACAATTAATGTCGTGCACAAGGCATTGCCATTGCTCATGTCTGTTGAACCCGCCCAAGAAGCATTTGCTCTGCGTTGTAGCAGCGATGACATGTTTGGCTGAGACGAATGAGGCACTTGGCTTTTGCAAATGTGCTGACAGGTGTACGGTAGATGCATCATAAGCCTTTTCTGCTCGGTATGACTGTGACTGACGGTGGTTCATTTTCTGGGATCGGGACTGTTTAGGAGCGGTATGTAGATTGAGTGACGCATATTTCAGAAGACGTCGACTTGTACATTGTTACTGAAGTCCAGCTATGAATACGTCTCCTTTGGTCTCTTCGAGATTCTCCTCTCTAGTTAGTTTAGTCACAATCATGGACCGATGACTTCTGTCTGAACGTGTCAAACTTTTCGTCCACTGGTTGCTCACCATAATGACCTCTTTTTTAAGTTTGATATATCTAGTTCTGAGAGTTTCGATGGCGAGTTTGTAGTTTGTGCACCTCTGAATGAAATCATCTACATCAGGAGACACGTAGTTCGCCGGCGGTAGTAAGTCCCTTTGAGGTGTAAACGTAACTTAGTTCGCTGCCTGTATTACCGCGCCTCCAAATTCCATAGCCCCAACTCCCTAGAAATGGAGAAAAAACGTGTATTCGAAACGCTACTTTCAATCGGTTACCCTGTCTCATTTAACAAAAACTATGCTATGCTATAATCCGTGAACACGGTGAGCCTATCATAACAGTCCCAAGAATTATATGTTTTTTACTGTTCCTGTTAAGGGGACATCACTTTCGACCTGTTGAGTAGAAAACTTTCCACCGCGATGACCGAAACTTATCCTACAGCTAATCCACACATTCTCTCGGAGACCACCCCATTTATTGCTCAGCGCCTTAAGGACATATTAAAGGTCAACTCTGAATCGTATATGGTATATCAGTTTACTTGCACCTGTGGTGCAAAGTACCTCGGACATACAACCAGGCGTCTGTCGACACGGAAAGCTTGGCACTGTCAAGGGTATCTGCGGAAAGGTATTGTCGGAAGTATCAGGAGTTCCATCCCTGAACATTTGGTTCAAAGCGGACACTAACTTCCGACCAACGATGCATTCCGCGATTTCTACACAGTGCCAAAGCAATATCCAAAGGGGCTTATGTAGCGCCTCCTGAGTGTAACCGAAGCGCTTGCGATTAAGCTGACGCAACCAGAGCTCTGTTAACGGGTGTTGTCGCAAGCTCTAAATTTGCCTTAGCCGTAGCGTGAATCCTTCCGTACGGGACACTGAGGACGACCGATTGTGTTTTCACATCTCGACTGAGCCACGTTTCGTGAAGAAGTAAACGAGTTGTCCGACTCCCATCACCTGATCTAATCAATTTAACTTCCTTTTGAATAATGTCAGCCAGTTCTGTCTGTATTTTTGTTCGTCGCAGTCAGCCGACAACTCAGATAAGTCCACTACCTATCCGGAAAATATTCGCCAAAATCTTTCTACTCATAAGTAATACAAATTCACCCTTACGGATTCCATAACTGCTATGTCGATTCATAGCTGCCGTAACCGAGATGTCCTGACGCCGGAAGGCCAACCGCTGTCATCTGCATGGCAGGTGCCTGCATGGCAATGGAGGATGGGTCGGGCTATATCGCAGTTAGCTAACAATTCGTGATGGTCGGCTACCGTCCTCCATGGCTCAGTTGCACAAGCAGCGGGCTAGTTGGCACAGGCCACTAGCAGTCATGGGTTCTATCCTCCGTAGAGCACCGAAGGATGCGCATCACTGGCGAGCCCCAATAGGGCGAAACGGCCGTCTGGTGCTTTTCCGGATAGCTGGTCGACAAATCTGAATTGTCGGCTGATTGCGACGAACAAAAATTCTCGCCAAAATCCTTCTACTCATAAGTAACACAAATTCGCCCTTACGGATTCCATAAATGATTTGCCGATTCATGGCTGCCGTATCCGGGAAGTCCTGACGCCGGAAAGCCAACCGCTGTCATCTGCATGGCAGTGGAGGATGGGTCGGGCTATATCGCAGTTAACTAACAATTCGTGATGGTCGGCTACCGTCCTCCATGGCTCAGTTGCACAAGCAGCGGGCTAGTTGGCACAAGCCACTAGCAGTCATGGGTTCTATCCTCCGAATGATGCGCACCACTGGCGAGCCCCAATAGGGCGAAACGGCCGTCTGGTGCTTTTCCGGATAGGCAGTGGACTTACCTGAGTTGTCGGCTGACTGCGACGAACAAAAAACCCGCCAAAATCCTTCTACTCATAAGTAGTTCTGTCTGTTTCACTTCAGCTTTCATTAGCCCGTAATTTTCTCCCACCAAATTTGTAGAAGTATTTGCCTGATGCGATTTACCGAAATGTGATCTCTTTGCAATCGGGTTTTCTAACATTCCCATGGGTATTGTCTACGAGACAAATCATCATTCTCCAAACTAATGTGTCCATTTTCTGGTGTTAGTGTCATTTGGATTAACGTCGGAACCTTTTGGCCGGAGAATGTGATCCCTTGCTTGCTGAATATCATCATTATCATTCTACACGTTAGCTGCAGGTGCAAAACACCTCAGCTATTGTGCCGCAATACTAAAGACAAGAAGGAAAAAATGCGACAGTGACACGCCGGCTGAGTCCCCAGTAACGGATGGACATCGTTCCGATGAGCTAACGTCATCATCATTATACACGTTAGCTGCATGTGGAAAACACCTCAGCTATTGTGCCGCAATAAAGACAAGAAAAGGAAAACAAACAGTTGCACGCCGGCTGAGTTCCCAGTAACGCATGGACATCGTTCCGGAGAGCTATCATCTGGCTGTCGTGCCCTTAAAAAAAGGGTCATATTATGCCTAACGAGTGAGAACGTGATTGGAGCGGGATGCTAAGCAGAAGGGGGATGGACAAAAGAACTCACAACACAAACGCCATTGGGGCCGGCTCCAAGCCACATCAGCAAGTGTGTTCAACCAAACGGGTTCATCGTCCTTAGGACCCCAGCCATTCGGGATGCATCAACTGACGCTAACTTCGAAGTGATGGTTTTCATCTCTCTCGACTAAGTCATCGCTTGGCCTCCCATCCTCCTCTGCTTCTAGCCGCACTAAAAATGCACGTCGCGGAACTCGGTGTGCTGGCATGCGCAACACGTGGCCCAGCCATCGGAGCCTGGTGCGTGATATAATGATGCTGAACGGTTCACTCGTTCTTCCTGCACCAAATACGCGACGCCGAACACGATCATTGCTCACGCGGTGCTCCCACCAGACATGAGCTAAGTCGCGAAGGCAGCGATGATCGAATATGACGAGCCTCTTTATGTCTGTCGACCTGATGGGCCAGGTTTCACAACCATATAGGAGAGTTGAACGTACGGCTGCGTTATAAACTCTGCCCTTCAGCGCGAGAGTAATGTCGCGTTTGCGCCACAAGTGGCGGAGATTGGCAAAAGCACCTCGAGATTTTGCTATACGGTTTGTAACCTCATCTTCAATCCCACGGGTGCTAATATAGCTGCCCAGGTACTTGAATCCCTGAACCAATTTTTGGCTGATCACCACCAAGCGTTAGCGCAGGGTTGGGTCCCTGCCAACCTTGGAGAAGTACTTTGCATTTTGATGGAGCAAATCATAGCACAAAACCATTGACAGCCAGTGCTAATCGTCCAGTTCTGCTTCGCATGTTTGGGAGCTGTCGCAAATTATAGTAATATCGTCCGCATGCTCTAAGTCAAGAAGTCGCTCACCAGGAAGTATCTCCACACCTAGGTCGTGTCCAATGAACGCTGTTTCTATGACATTATTAATAGCGAAGTTGAAGAGGAAAGGTGACAGTGGAAACCTTGTCTCACACCGCTGGTGATACTGAAAGGTGGCCCGAATTATGCCCGTACAACGCTTTGATAATGTTTACGTATTTATCAGGCACACCTTTCCTCAGCAGACAGTCCCAAAGGACACGTCGATCAACTGAGTCGAAGCTACTTTTTATGTCAAGAAAGCCGACAACGGTGGGTCGCCATTAAACAATGCGGTACTCCAACAGTTGACGCAAGGTGAAGATGTGGTCGATGCAGCCCCGACCTCGACGAAACCCGGCTTGCTCTTCACGAATCTGGCTTTCACGAGTGTCAGTCAGTCTGTGGAGAATGACAGAGGCAAGCAATTTAGAGGCAATCGAAATCAGACTGATCCCTCTATGATTGCCGCATTCCAAACGGGTTTCCCTTGAAGATTGTGACAATGACGGAGCGGCTCCAGTCTGTCGGGACAGTCTCCTGCTCCCAAAGTTTCATTAGCAATTCGTGTAAATCATCTCTTAGAGCAGCTATCCTGAATTTGTGGATGGCTGGGGGAATTCTATCTGCCTCTGCGGCCTTATGCAATTTCAACAGCCTGATCTCACTTTCGACTTCTGCGCGTGAGGGCGGATCCAAGGAGACAGCCCAACGAGAAGGGCACTCAATGCCCGAAGAAGAAAGCAATAACTCAGGTTGGTTAAATTGCCTTGCAAAGTGTTCAGCCCAACGCTGCAAGCGTTTTGACAGGCTGAGGATCGGCTGCCCACTCTCGTCGCGTATGATTTCGCTTACACCAGGTCTCCTGCTACCTGTTTCACGTACCAGACGGAATAACTTACAATGATTATCAACGGTAGCGGCTATTTCCGTCTCCGAGGCACGATGAGACCACCAGATTTCGCGGTCTTTCTTCAGGCTAGCACGTAGTTTTGCCCTGAGATTTTTGCGACTCTCATTGTGTTTGCTTCCAGTCAGGATACGTAGACGAGCAGCCATAAGTTCCAGAGACTGTGTAGAGACCCAATGTTCGGTTTTGCAATTTGTTTTGCCACATGAAGACATATCTGCAGGTAGTAACGTTTAGCGAATATGCAACCAGCGCTCTTCGACGGTGTTCAGAGGGCGCTTACTCAGCCCGGATGTCAGCGCACTTTGATACACATTCAGAATATCTGACTTCGCCAGCTGTTTGGTGGTTGCTTGGGTTTAATAATTATTTCCTCGTCATCGCTGCCTACGCGCCCACAAACCCTAGCGATGATTTGGTGAAAAATGATTTCTACCGCCAACTGAACTAGCTCCTTCCTCACAGAAGAAGCACGGACACTGTATTACTGGCGGGGGATCTAAGCGCTCAAGTTGGAAATTTATCCACTGATGAACTGCATCTGGGCGGCCAACATTGTGTAGGCTCCCGTAATGAGAACCGTGGTCGGTTATTTCATGTGTGTAAAGATGCACGCTTATTTCTTGAGAGCACCCACTTCCGACGCAGCACCTGCCGGAGAGTGACTTAGCGTCCACTAGCCTTGGATTCAAATCCATCACCTTGCGATAAGTTAGTGATGCAGAGGCTGCGTCCAGAACTGTCGCGGGATTTGGAGCACGTGTGTGGCAACCGACCGTGCATTTATATGTGTTGACATGCGGCTACGTTTTGGCGGACGCCCACGATGACGCTGTGAGCGCATTGACACCGGTCAACTGGCGAAGCCAGCTGTTCTGAATGCGCATCGAAGTACGCCGGCATTCGGGCTGAGCAATCGCTCATTGAATAGAGTTGAATGTCACTGGTCGCATGTTCATCAGAACTTACTTGAAGCAGGTAAATTATCATCTGGTAAATCCACTATCCAAACTAGACATTAGTTCTCTTCGCAGTCTCTGGAACTTATCTATGCTCGCCAGCCTATTCCATCTGGAGGCGAACACAATGAAACTCGCAAAGAGCTCCGGGCAAAACTCCCTTCTAGCCTGAAGAGAGACCTCAAATCCTGGTGGTCTCATCGTGCGTCAAAGATGGAAGTGGCCGCTGTACTTGGTAACTATCGGATGTTGTTCCGTGTGACACGGAAAACGGGCAGTAGGAGATCTAGTGTTAGTGAAGCTATACGAGACGAGAGCGGGCAGCCTATCCACAACTTGTTAAAATTCTTGATGCGTTAGACTCAGCATCTTGAAAAGCAATTTAATCGGCCGGAATTGTTAGCTCTCTCACTGACCAGTGATCACCTTGCTCCCTGCGCTACTCCTTTGGATCCGCCCTCTTTCTTCGAAGTCGAACGTGAGGTCGAACAGTTGAAGTTAAATAAAGCCGCGGGACCTGATGATCTTCCTCCAGCTCTCTTCAAATTCGGGGGACCTGCTCTTGTGAATAATTTACACGAGTTACTAGTCAAACTGTGGGAGCAGGAAACTGTCCCAACCGACTGGAGCCGCTCCGTCATAGTCCCAGTATTCAAGACAGGCTCACGATCGGAATGCGGCAGCCATAGAGGAATCAAGTCTGATCTCCATCGCCTCTACCTTGCTTGCCTCTGTCATTCTTCACAGACTGATTGACACTCGTGAAAGCCAGATTCGTGAAGAGCAAGCCGGGTTTCGCCGAGGTCGTGGCTACATTGACCACATCTTCACTTTGCGTCAGTTGTTGGAGCACCGTCACATATATTGGCGGCCCACCGTTGTCGTGTTCCTCGATGTCAAAGGTGCATTCGATTCGGTGGATAGACATACACTTTCGGACTGTCTACTCAGGAGAGATGTGCCTGAGAAATATGTAAGCATTATCCGAGCATTATATGCGCGTAGCTCGGGCAGAGTGAGGGCTTACGGCAGGTTGTCGTCGCCCCTTAATATCTCCAGCGGTGTGAGACAAGGATGCCCGCTGTCACCTTTCCTCTTCAACTTCGCTGTTGACGAAGTAATGGAAATCGCGTTCACAGGACACGACTTAGAAGGTGTGGATCTGCTCCAGGGAGAACGACTTCTTGACTTGGAGTATGTTGACGATATTGCCCTAATTCGTGACAGCTCCCAGACGTGCCAAGGGGCACTGGACAGATTAGCACTAGCTGTCCGTCTCTTCGGACTTTGCTTCGCACCCTTGAAATGCAAAGCGTTCATCCAAGATTGGTCTGGACCGCCTCCTACGCTGGCCGTTGGTGAAGATCAGCTAGAAGTCGTTCAAAAATTCAACTACCTGGGAAGTTATATCAGCGCCCGTGGGATTGAAGATGAGATCACGAACCGGATAGCGAAAGCTTGGGGCGCTTTTGCTAACCTTCGTCAGTTGTGGCGCCGGCGCGACATCACTCTTGCCCTGAAGGGTGGAGTGTACAATGCAACAGTACGTTCGACCCTACTGTACGGTTGTGAAACCTGGCCGCTTAAAGCAGTGGACCTGAAGAGGCTAGTTACGTTCGACCACCGGTGCCTTCGTAATTTAGCTCACATCTCTTGGGAACACCGCGTGAGTAACGAGCGTGTTCGACGCCTTGTTTATGGCACAGGAAAAGGAACTGAACCGCTCAGCACCGTTATTTCACGCACCAGGCTCCGATGACTCGGGCACGTGTTACGTATGCCAGCCCACCGACTCCCGCGACGTGCGTTGTTTGCGCGCCGAGGGTGTGGATGGAAGAAGAGGAGGGGTGGCCAAGCGATGACTTGATCCAGAGGAATGAAGGCCCTCACTTCGAAGCTGGCCTCGGTTGGAGCGTCTCGGCTCCCTGGTTGGGGTCCGAAAGACGATGAACACGTTTGGCTAGATACACTTGCTGATATGGCTAGGAGCCGACCTCAGTGGCGTTCGTGCTTTGAGTTTCTTTGTCCCACCCCATCCCTCTTAGCCTCCCCTCCAACCACGATCTCATTATTTAGCCTTATATAATTTTGCATAGTAATTTTTTTGTTGATGCATAGTAGCCGGCTGGTAGCTTACCGGAACGATGCCCATCCGTTACCGGTAGCTCAGCCGGCTTGCACCAGTTGCATTTTTCCTCCTTTTTTCTGTGTATTGCGGCACAGGAGCTGGGGTGTTCTCCACTTCTAGCTAACGTGTATGATGATGATGAGGAGGAGCCGTCCTCAATGGCATTCCTGCTGTGAGTTTCTTTTTCCCACTCCATTCTTCTTAGCCTTCCCCTCCATCCTCGATCTCATTCCGTAGCAGAATATCATTTTACGTATTAATTTTTTTGTTATTGTCTAGTAGCCGGCTGTTAGCTTGCCGGAACGATGCCCATCCGTTGCTGGTAACTCAGCTGGCATGCAACTGTTGCATTTATTTTCTTCTTTTTTATCTATTGCGACACAGTAGCTGAAGTGTTTTACACTAGCTACCGTGTATAATGATGATGATGGTATATATATATATATATATATATATATATATATATATATATATATAATAGTGAGTGAGACGCTCTCGATAGCTGCTTGGCAAGGACTGTACCCGCTGTCTCTGGCCAATCGTCTCGAAGCCTTTGTGAATTGTTTCAAAGCTGACAAACGCGCTATGTTCATTGACGATCTGTGGGGTGACTAAACGTGCTTGTGCTTTGAAGCTTGAGACCGCGCAACTAGTTTTGCAAATGCGTCACTCGATTGCCTGTATTCGAAACGATCTGCTATCCTTCGGCCTCCTTCCCGAGATTCACACCGTGTAAGCACCCGCGTTGACACTGTGCACACAACATACACATGGTCACCAGTAATCTCACTCTGAACAACCATCGTCCTGCGTGCCACGTTGAGCTTTGACGGAGGAATGCACTTCTCCTTACTGCTACGCCTTCGGACCACTGTGCTACCTATGAAAAGGCTACTCGGGATCTCATCGTGCGATATAGTCGCTCTACTGTAGTGTGCCGTTCGAACTCTGCGGTTATCAAGTGATATGGCCTACTTTCACTTGCTAACGGACGACGGAGCGGCTTATTAGACACGCATATCCACTGTCCATCTCTATAAATCCTCATTCTTCTTTAGTAACTTTCTCACCACGCACTTCTTCGTATCGACACAAGAATTGACGAATCACCGGCTTTGCCACCATAAATTTTGTATTTATGTCGATTCGTGAATCTTGACGCTACCAACCGTTTACATATTGCTAACTTTACGATGTTTAGCTTCTTCAGATTTCTGTTTCTCACTGTGTTCTTCATGATCTCTGGCACTTGACTTTTGGATCCAGCGTGTCTGGTGTTTTTTACCTGAAGCGTTACTCATCTCTTGATGTGGGGTATCAAGAGTCGCTTCTCTCTTTTCCAACAACCTTACAGACGAACATCTCTCTTTTTCTTATTCAGCATGGAGCGGATCTCCACTGCACCGATCAGTTTGGTCTCACTGCGTGGTCTTACGCGCACGTTTGCCGACAGGACACATGTGCCCGGCTACTGCAACTCCATGGTTGTCGTGCCGTGCCGGTTTTGGACATCCCACCGGAGTGGCTGCAACGAATAATCAACCTATCTGCTCTTGATACTTCTAATTCCCTCACACGGGTGACTACGTCGGATCCTGCAGCCGACGCAGGGAGTGATTCACAGTCGTGTGATTCACTAGCCGAATCTCCGATTGCGCGGCGAGTCCCACACTCAAAATGAGGCGAAGTGCACGACCGTCCTGTCACTCTTCGTCGTACTCTTTATGCTAGCCACAGCCCTATCTGGCTGTTCACAAACCATTCCACTTTACCGGCAGCGTTCATGGCCTCATTTAGACTACACCGTATGTCCATTTCTGCCGACAGCAGCACTTGCATTTTTTTTCTGAATACTTCTATCTGTGATTTTGACTCCCCTGCTGTCCGTTCATCAACCATCATCACTTCGACCTCGTTTTACACATCAGGCCCAATGCATTCAATTTATCCTGTCCGACCTTCATCTAAGGTTTATTTAAAAACGTCTTTGTCATGCGGCGCTTCCTGATGTTCCACCGGTACTCCCTCCTCTGCCTCTCTCTCTTATTATCCCGCGTTACTCCCCACCCATACTTCAGATGTGTTAGACAAATCGCTTTAATATTTGACAAATTTTCTCTTGGATGCGACTTTATGTTTTCAATAAATCTAATAGATAGAGAGGAATCGTTGTTGCTTACTGCTTTTCCCCACTTGGTCCACTTAAGTGCCGGCCGATGGATGAGTCTCCTCCGGTAGTTTGTTTTGTAACCCACAGATCCCAAGTGCGACCGACCTCATAGTGTCTTTGGCCCACAAGCGACTGCCGTTGGTCTCACATTGATTTATGAATGTGTTTCACCAAAGTCTGCTGTGGCAGAGATCCTTTTCTACGTGTCTGCACTTCACCGACTACAGTAAACACCCGACTCTGTATCCATGATATAGGGCTAATGTCCGTTACAAGTTTGTCAACTCTTAGAAGACAAGTACAGTGGTGTCTGGTTGTACTGAAGCCAAGGGGAGGTATCGTCTCTCTTTGTACTTCCTTGTCACTTTTTGTTTTCCACGATATAGGGCTGTCCATTTGACAGTATATAAACGGATACTAGTTGTAGACGGCAGCTTCATTGCCGTTTTGAATAATGAGCTCGAAGCCCCCAACGCGTTGGCCGAAGACAAATGTGACCGTTGCGTTCCCTCCACCCAACCGTCATTTGCCCAGTTCAGATTAATTACAGCCCTATATGGTACAATAAGCTCTAACTTTCCTGCGTCGAATTTCTTCTTGGCGCTCCGACCAATGCGCCACATCGGGAACTCCCTACTCTAACTCATGCCCTTGTATCTAAACACTAGTAGTGTACTGTTACCTTGGTACGTAAGGTGGTTTCAAATAGGGAGTTGTTGTCAAGGCCCTATACAGGCCGGCTTAATGTCATTACCGTATGACAAAACGGATTGCGATGTCACTGTCTGGTCCGCCCTCTGTGCCACCTATCTATTGCTATTTCATCGGTAATTTACCGCACGCCGCTGCGTAGTCGTTGCCGAACGCTGACTAGGCCTGTTCCTCATCCATTGTACACGTTCTTAGCTTTACCTCAACTAGTTTGCATGCCTCGTGTATCCGAAGAGAAGAATGGATTCATGGACACAAAATGGAGTATAAGAGATTTGTAGTCTACAGACAAGCTAGGCATTGCTACACGCATGTTCCCAGGGGCAAACTCGGAATCAGAGCCACCAACGGTTCTCCGTAGTATTCAGAGGGAAAACGAAATACTCACAGGCATCTACCACCACAGTGCAGCTTATCGGAGGCGCATCCGTTAGCATAGGCAAACTGTAACGGCGGACGCATATTAGCCGCCTACCAGGAATTGGCTGAGTAAGCAAAGTAAACCACTTCAAAGAGAAGAATTGTCCATAACATCAATTATCGTGAACAGCGCCAGTGGGTAATGTGATAAAATGCAAGTAATGTGTCGCGCCGCTCTCCGCTTAACACCACAACTAACAAGCAGCAAACGCTTTCAGCGACTCATGTCCAAATCTATGGTTTACTGGTTGTCAACGTGCCCTTTTTATTCATTTTCACTGACCCATATTCACCAATCTTTTCGTGCGGCTTGTGAATTTCAATTTCCTTTCGGTTTGTAATAGATCTCTACCGCGTTCTAGATTTCACGAATAAATTCCACTCTATCCATACAAACCGTACAGCTTTTATCTTTACAAGAGTAAGTTCATCATACACTGTTTGATGACCCCCTGCATATGTGAGAAATTAGCACGTGACTATTTCATCCTTTCGGAATTCGTCGGCAATACTCTTCTCCTCTGTTGGATTGCAGGCTGGAAACCAACATTTCTGTCCCTTCGATGCACATTTATGCAGAGGGTATCAAACATTCGACATTGCAAATTTATTGGTTGCGATACCGAAAACTAATCCCTCTAACAGCCTAATCTACCTCCTTTGATTCATAACATTCTGAGCTGTATGCGGTAGGTACTGAGTTCCAACGAGTAATATTTTGAAGCTTTTGATCAAATGTTATCCGGGTTTGTCACATTTCCTTTCAAGCAGATACTATGACCTTGGTCTGTTTCATTCTCCTGAGCTAATAGCCGCGATCACGTCCTGTGTGACACAATAGTTGTATCTCGTGGCGCTTACCGCTGCGTGTTACTTTGCTTGCCTGAACTGCGGAGACCAGTGGCCTTGCGTTGCTGCGAATCGTCGCATTGCCCCACCGCTTCCCCGTCCCTGTTCCTTCAGATGCACCAGAGTCCGTCAAATATGATCAATCCCTATAGTATTGCTCAATCTCCATTCACTGCCTCCAGCTACTCTCTTCTCACAGCTTTACTAGACGCCAGGCGTTGATCATACCCGACTTTCGCCCACCACCATGATCATGAAGCACCCGGAAGACAGTATGTGCAGCCAATATATAGGGTCAAAATAAATAGCTCAAGAGAAAATTATCTGGTTGAAAGTTCCTGGCGAAATCACCGAACAAACTCATAAATTCACGGTAACAGTGACAAATTCACTCAACGCGATGATTTACACATGTACCCACATATATACTACAGGTACATACACGGATTTGTCGAGTATGTCCTAGTTAACTTGAAACATTTCTGTACTATCCTGATGTTACGCGTTTGTAGTACCATGATCGTTCCTTTGAAGGCGTGTCTCGCACCGTCACGAATAAATCGTTTATTTATTTATTTATTAAGGCTGTGGTTTTCCAGGTATGGTATAAGTGCATCGACGATGACTGACTGTATAAATTAGAAAGCACTGAAAGCAGCCTTATCAGACGGTAATTGGCTGGGTTTATTTGATTTTCCCCTTATAAATGGCAGTTATGAATCCTCGCATCCATATTGCAGGAAGTTGCTTCTCCTTTAAGCAGCGTTGATAGAATACAGCCAGGGGTTCCGTTAGATCACGGGCTTCTGCCTGCCGAGCCTTCGATCGAATGTTATCGACCAAAGAAAGACTGTGGGTATACTGGGATAACAGTTTTTTCACATACCTACTCTAGTGAAAGTGATATTGGATAAGCCTGACGGTAGAGTAATAAACATGAGCAGAATAATTGAGCACGTTATACTCTGGAACGTGTGCGAGTACTGAAACCGTAGGCGATCGGCTGCTTCCATTTTTGACAGCGTGCACCCATCAGCCGTGACCAGTGCTGGGATTCCACGCTGCACATTACGACGCCTCTTAACGTGCTTGTATAGTAGTTTGTAATTCGTTCAGAATCGCTTAATTAATTCCTGATGATGCGTCACCTTGTCCTCGCCGATCACTTTCACGAAGAAGTTGCGATGTGCCACGTGTGTAGTCCAGGTGTCGGCATTCGGCCAGTCCTTGCGGGTTCGCCATGTCAAATCCCTCAAAGACATAATTATGCATATTCATCATATACGCTAGTAGCAAGTGGAAAGCACATCAGTTATGGTGCCGCAACAGAAAAGAAAAAATTTGAAACAGAGGCATACCGGCTGAGTCACCAGTAATGGATAGACATAGTTCCGGAGAGCTAACAATCGGCTACTGTACCGCAAAAAGTCATATGATGCCTATTAATTGAGCCCGTGGTTGCAGTGGGAGGCTAACCGGAGTGGGAGGGACAAAGCAACTCCCAAAACAAACGCCACTGACGTCTGCTCATAGCCATGTCAACGAATGTATCCAACCAAACGTGTTCCTCGTCCTTCCGTCCCCAAACAGCCAGCCAAAAGGCTCCAACCGAGGCCAACTTCGAAGTAAGGGTCGTCATACCTCTTAAACAAGTCATCGTTTGGTCACCTCTCCTCTTCTTCCATCCACACCCCCAGCGAGCAAACAACACACGTCGCGGAAATCGCTGGGCTTCAATATGCAACACGTGGCCCAGCCATCGGTGTATGGTGTTTGTTATAACGGTACTAAGTGGTTCGCTTTTTCTTCCTTCGCCGTAAATAGTGCGTCGAACACGCTCATTATTCACACGGTGTTCCCACCAGATATGAGCCAAACTGCGAAGGCACCGGTAGTCGAACGTAACTAGCCTCTTTCTGTTCGTTGGTCGTATGGGCCAAGTTTCACATCCGTACAGTAGGGTCGAACGTACCGCTACACTGTACACTCTATACTTCAGGTGGAGAGTGATGTCGCGTCGGTGCCATAGGTGGCCAAGGTTAGCAAAAGCACCTCGAGTTTTGCCATACAGCCTGTGATCTTGTCTTCATTTCCAACGGCACTGATACAACTACCTAGGTAGTTGCATTTTCGCACGAGTTCTAACTGATCCCCACCAAGGCTCAGCACAGGAGGCGATTTTCGCCAGTAATTGAGGAACGTTTTGCACTTTGAGTGCAAAGCAAAACCAGAAGCCACTGACAGCCAGTGCTAATCTGTCAAGTGCAGCTTGGCACGCTTGCGAGCTGTTACAGATGAGGGTAATATCGTCTGCATACTCCAAGTCAAGAGCTCGTTCTCCTGGGAGTAGCTCCGCACCTTCTAAGTCATGTCCTGTGAACGCGATTTCCATAACTTCGTCAGTAGTGAAGTTCAAGAGGAAAGGTGACAGCGAGCACCCTTGTCTTACATCGCTGGAGATATTGAAGGGCGGCGAAAGCTTGCTGTAAAGCCTCACTCTATCCGGGCTACACGCGTAAGGCGCTTGCTTAATACTTACATACTTCTCGCGCACACTTAACATTAGCTAACAGTTGTAAAGGGCACGCCGATCCACTTAAGCGAAGAGGCGTTTGATATCGAGGTACACGACAACGGTGGGCCGCCAACATATATGACGGTACTTCAACAACTGACGCAAAGTGAATATGTGGTGGATGCATCCCCGACCGCGACGAAACCCGGCATGCTCCTCACGCATGTCTTTCACTAACGCGGGTTAGTCTGTGAATGATTACAGAGGCAAGAAATTTGGAGGTGATGGGGATCAGACTGATTCCTCTATGGTTATCGCATTCCGAAAGCGAGTCTGATTTGAAGATCGGGACAATAACGGAGCGGCTGCAGTCGGCTGGGACAGTTTCCTGCTCCCACAGTTTCACTAGTTATTCGTGTAGATCATCAACAAGAGCAGGGCCCCGAATTTTAAGCGTGATGAATGAAGATCAACTGGTCCCGCGGCTTTACTCCACTTCAACAGTCTGATCTCACGTTCGACTTCGAAGAAAGAGGGCGGATCCAAAGGGTTAGTGCAAGGCTATCACTGGCCGGTGAGGGAGCCTATTGTTCGCATTGGCCAAGAAGGAAAGTGCACGCGCTAGGCTGAATTAGTAATGCTTTCTCTGCAATTAGTTAACCTTACGCGCCATAGGATATACAGCGATTGGTCAGCCTATTGTTCTCTATGGCTATGCAAGAAAGCGCACGCGCTAGGCTGAATTAATAAGGCATTCTGGGGACACTGCTCTCGGTTGCATAAATGGTTCGGTCTTTAAGGAGTTAAGGTTTTTGCCTGCTAACCAGAATTGTAGGCTTTATCAATGTTACATTAGTCGATACCTTAGGTAAGCGGATGTCGGCGGTGGAGCCAGGCATGCCTCGATCATTCATCACGAAGTGCTGGCTCGGGATTCCCAAGGTTTGTTGTACAGCGTGACCATGGGATCGTCTGGCCACTTTTTCTTAGTTACGAGATATCAGTTAAAGTACATTGCTGAGGAGTAAGTCTTGCTATTGTCGACTCTAGCGAAGTATTATTCCCATTTTAGCGAAGTTTAGTTTCGGCGATTAGATTATTCCACTTTTGTTCTGGTTCTAGTGCAGCTTTTGCAAGAACGGTCGTGCCGTTTTACTTCTTTTAATCGTTACGGCCTACTCTAACACATTGAATGAGAGTGCATGGCACAGTGATAACATGACTATCCTAGTTTTGCTGCCGCAGCATCTGCTTGATTAGCACAAACGCTTTCCTTTCGTGTTTAAATGTTGTGGTCAGGATGATCGAATGGCTGCTTTTTGGGTTAACTGCGTCTCGCTGCCGGTTAGCCTTCGGTCGCAGTTCGTCAGGACAAGGTCAGATGACTGGCTCATCGTGCTTTGTGTGTTGCGTCCATGCGGTCGCGAGTAGGACGGATGGTGTATACGAATTGTGTAAGCCTCTGTCGTGCAGGGCAAGCTGCTTGATGGCACCGACTGAACTGAATAGCGACGAAAGTTAATGGTCGCCTGATTGAGGGGGGTTCACGATAGAAACCTAGTTTATTCTGTAGCTGTTCCATACGGTGTTGGAATGGGATTGGTGCGAGCTTTCTGTAAAGCTTGCAGACTGCTCTATCGGAAGAGGTTAAAATCCCAGGTGGATCGTAACGGCACGAAACTATGCGCGTTAGTAACGGCGAAACCTCGCTAAACATTGCAACTCAGGTAGAAACAGTCCCTGTGAAACTATTCCAGAGAGAATGCTTTCGGTTGACTGGCTCATCAAACCGAGGCGAAAAGGTATATTAATTGTGTGCGACAAAGTATTACGGACAAAAATGCTAAAACACTGAGATCACAGCTGAAACAAACCTGGGAAGGTACAGATGAGACAAACCCGATTGTTCTTATCTGAAGTTAGCCAACTGTGCAAACACCCGTATCAAAAGTGTCAGCAGGCCGACGCACAAAGAACCGATCTCCTTATGCGTTAACTAAGACAATGCTGTAACCAACGCTCAAACGTTCTAATCTCGGCTGTCAGAACTGTGCCACCGATATCAAACAAAACTTGGGACATTGTAGCAGCAACTGAAACGACATACCGGATCCGGAAATTGAAGCTATGCAATATCAGTCATTCGGATAAACTGTCCATCTCGCGATGGCTTTGTTACTCTCTACTACCTAGGTTAACTGAAATGTGAGATCCTTACTCAATGTTCTTTTGGAAAATCCAATGGCCAACATGGAAGCTGGGCCTCTTTGCAGTCTCTGGAACTTATCCATTTTCCCAGGCACATTCCGGATGGAAGCGAACACGAGACTCGCAAAGACATCAGGGCAAAACTCCGCGCTAGCCTGGAGAGAGGTCGCGAATCCTGGTGGTCTCATTGTGCGTCAGGGATGGACGTGGCCGCTGCACTTGATAACCATCGCAAATTTTTCCGTCTGACACAGGAAACGGGCAGCAGGAGATCTGGTGTTAGTAAAGCTATACGAGACGAGAGCGGGCAGCCTATCCACAACTTGTCAAAACGCCTTGTGTATTGGACTGATTACTTTGAAAGGCAATTTAATCGACCGGCACTGTCAGATTTCTTGTCGGCTGCTGATCGCCCTGCTCCCTACGATGTTTTTTTGGACCCGCTCTCTCGATCAGAAAACTAGGTGAGAGCGGACTGCTGAAGTTGAACAAGGCCGCGTGACCAGGTGAATTTGGCTAGCCCTCTTCAAATTCCGGGGCTGCTCATGTTGATGATTTACACGAGTCGGAGCAGGAAACTGTCCCAATTAACTGGAGCCGCTCTGTTATTGTCCCGATCTTCAAGGGATTCTCGCGTTCGAACTGCGGCAACCATAGAGGAACTAGTCCGATCCCCATCGCTTCCAAATTACTTGCCTCGTTCCTCCTTCACAGACTGACCGGCGACCGTGCAAGACAGGTTCGTGAGGAGCAAACCAGGTTTCGACGAGGTCGTGGCTGCATCGACTACCACCACTTTGCGTCAGTTGTTGGGGCACCGTCACATATATTGGCGGCCCACCGTTCCTCCATATCCATGACGCCTTCGATCTGGTGGATCGATGGGTTCTGTGGAACTGTCTGCTAATGATAAGTATTCCCGAGAAATATGTAAATATTATGCGGGTGTGGCTCGAGCAGAGTGAGGGCTTACGGCAAGTTGTCGCCGCCCTTTAATATCTCCAATGGTGTAAGACAAGTATGCCCACTGTCACTTTTCCTCTCCAACTTCGCTATCGACGAAGTCAAGCAATTGTGTTCACAAGACTTAGATTGTGTGGAGCTGCTCCAAGCTAAACGACTTCTTGATTTATAGTGTGCTGACGTTATTGCCCTCATCTGTGACAGCCCACAAGCTTGTCAAACAGCACTAGACAGATTAGCACTGGCTGTCAGCCGCTTCGGGTTTTGCTTTTCACCCTCAAAGTGCGAAGCTTTCCTCCAAAATTGCCAAGGGTCGGCTCCTGTGCTGACCGTTGGTGCGGATCAGCTAGAAGCCGTTCGAAAATATAAACTACCTAGGCAGTTGCATCAGCTCCGTTGGAATTGGGAACGAGGTCACAAACCGTATAGCAAAAGCACGAGAAGATTTTGCTAACCTTCGCCACTTATGGTGCCGGCTCGACATCACTCTGTTCTTGAAGAGTAGGGTGCACAAAGCAGCCGTAACTTTAACCCTACTGTACGGTTGTGAAACTTGGCCCATTAGATCAGCCGACATAAAATGGTTAGTTACGTTCGACCACCGGTGTCTTAGCAGTTTGATTCATATCTGGTGGGAATACCGTGTGAGCAATGGGCGTATTCGTCGCCTTGTTTATGGCACAGCAAGAGGAAGTGAACCGCTCCGCACCGTTTTATCACGCACCAGGCTCCGATCTCTGGGTGACATGTTGCGTATGCCATCCCACGCACTCCCGCGACATGCGTTGCTTGTTCGCCGGGCCTACGGATGTTCAGAAGTGGAGGAGTGGCTGAGCGATGATTTGGTCAAGAACGCTGATGACCCTTACTTCGACTTTGGCTTCGGTTGGAACCTCTCGGCTCCCTGTTTGGGGTCCGAAACACGGAAAACACGTTCGGCTGCATACACTTGTTCACATGTCAGAGAGCCGACCTCAGTGGCGTCTGTATTATGACTTTCTTTTTCTTTCCCCCCTCCAGCCACGATCTCATTTACTAGACATAATGTATCTCTTTTTTGCCGGCTGTTAGCTCTCCGAAACGATGTCCATCCGTTGCTGCTGACTCAGCCTGCGTGCCCCGGTTGCATATTTTCTTCTTTCCTTATATATTGCGGCCCAAATGCTGAGTTGTTTTCCACCTCTAGCTAACGTGTATACTGAATGAATGATGATTCGCGACACCTTTGCTAGTTGCAGCGAGCAAGTCTAGATGGTTGAGCTCATAATAAGACGTGTGACACTTGCCTCTTACCGGTTGTCTATAGGCCCCCAAACTCCTCCGCATACATAGATACAGTGTCGTAGCAAAACCATTTTCCGCCCGGGGCGGTGATAAATTTTTCTCCCTGACTGAGGGTGGAATAGGCGCGTGAATGCCACACAATCGACTCAGGGTAAAGTGCACATTAGTTTTCGATGAAATGGAGGATCCTTTGGGACACAGGTAAATTTGGTGTAGTGACCACAATGAGACAAGTAAGGGGATTTCTGGAAAGAACTTTTGCACAGGTGTGACACGGTGCACATTTCTTACTAGTCATACATAGTCACGTAAAAATCTTCACTCCTCAGCTTATCCGGATATTTTGCCCTCTATATTTGGTATCGGACAATCGACGGTACTAAAAATGCCGTCTTGGGTGTACCACCCTCCATAGGTTACAATCTGCATAGATGACACTGTTAAACACTCTCCACCATAATATTTGAAAAGGTATTCGCACTACCTTATTACAGGTGACTTCAATAGTACCAACGTTCTCTATTAGGCCCTATTTTCTATCATAACTTTTGTGTTCATGAGTATGGCAATTTTGTATAACCATACGCAACGACCAACCAGACTCCGCAGTTCAAACAAGCCATCATTGCTGGACTTATCTTGTGATGAAGAGTTGATGGTTTACTAAGTTTCATACGACCATGTACTAGGTAGCAGCGTAATTCAATCCTAACGTTTGGCTATCCGTGTTATGCGAACATTGATGCTAATGAAGTAGAAATCAGACGTACTCTGGGTCACTTTCCTATGTTGAAGCCGCTGCTGCTCGTTCGCGCACCCAAGCAGCACACGCGGACACCGGTACGAACTAGTGGTACTGAATTTAAAGCACATCGCTTACCCTCTATCCTTCGAGCATCTAGTGGTGAAATATAGGAACAAATGGCTGGAGATGTTAGTCGAGGCGAAATCGGTGTCGAAATTTAAGAGATTCCTTGACCCCCCGTTTGTGGGGTACAGGTAGAAGGAGCGTATCGCACCCGGATAATATGTAGCGTATTTGCAATGCGTTGCCACCGCGCAGGAATCAGCGACGTGGTTCTGCGCATGTGCCCAATCCACCTACGATGGAGCAACACATTTTTATCCTCTCGCTCTCTAGTAAGTAGCGACAACTTTTGACTGAGACCTCTCGGTGCACAGTTTGGCGAATGGCACATGGAATGAATTAACTGGGTCATGTAAGCTACTTCAAACCGACTGGTATCCATAGAGCAGTGGCGTGCCACAAGGGCGATTTTATTTCTGATCCATGTAAACGATGTACCTCAGCTACTCCATTCACCTTTTGCGTTGTTCGCAGATGACTTGAAGGTGTAGAGAGTAATCCGCACACCCAATGACTGTGACCTGCTTCAGCAGTACCTCGACCCCCTCTCCACGTGGCCTGCATTGGTCAATCTTCCGATCAACCCGGTCAAGTCGCAACTCATGAGGCTTGGTAAGTGTGAACACATTCGAACCTACACGGTGGTAGGTCAACCGTTTCATCTCGCGCCTTTCGTGTGAGACCTCGATGTACTCTCACGTTACGCCCTAAAGTTCATAGGCTTTACCAAAACAGCCTTCGTATGCTTTGGGCGCTCAGGCGCAGCTTCAGCACTTGATCCGAAGAGATTGCCTCTCCACTTATTCTCAATAATCCGAACAGTGCTAGATCATGGCTCTCCCGCGTATTGTCCTATAAACCGGGGCGAGGTAGAAATGGATTGAGCGAGTGCAGCATGTAGCCACCGTACGAAGACCGGTGTAAGAAACTAGGGCTTTACTCTCTAGCTTATCGTCGACTGCGGGTTGACCTTATCATGACGTACCGTATATTACATCTGGGTGATTACCCCATGTTGATGCCGGTGCTTCATCTGTGCACACCAATCAGCACACGAGGACACCGGTACAAGCTTGTAGTACCGGATTTGAGGCGGGTCGCTCACCAACTCTGTTTCGAACGCAGAGTGGTGGATGTATGGAACGACTTGCCACACCACGTAGTTGAGGTAAAGTCGGTGTCGGAATTTAAGAAATTCCTGGACAGACACTTGGTCGCTATAAAATATATCGAGCACACGTCGACATGAGGGGTCTTTGTCCCTGATGCAACTACACATAGATAACTCTTCTTGCTGCTTCCAACCAGTAATCAATTACCAATATCGCACCAACCCAACGCCTGAATCTGAAGCAGAGTGTGCAAATGGATCAACAAAGGAGACGAGTTTTTGTAGTAACATGTACTAAGCCTAAGTGATACTACATGGAAGAATTCCAAAATAAGCAAAAACTGCTACATTTCACTCATTAGATCTTACGAATACGGATGGCAGGAGACCATGGTACTCACGTTTACCACCAAAGCCAAACTGCTTTACAGGTATGTGAATGACACACGGAAGGTTGCGAATGGAATACCATCATTCAAGGCGGTCAGTAGTTTTTAAGACTACTGCTGTGGATACCGCTAACGCGCTACTCCAGAAGTTTGGCTTAGTGGCTACAAGCACCATGGATCTTTCGCCCTATCATCTCCCAGCACACGCCGTCAACAGATCCAACGACATTTATACCCCAACAGCTTTCGTAAGCACATTACACTCTCCGAGAAAACAGTGCCATGGAATCGACAAGATCTGTCCGAAACTTCTTAAAACCCCTGACTCCACCATGACAGCACATCTTGCGGCCTTTTTCATCTGAATTATTAACATGATCTCTCCGGTATACAAAAGGGATAATCCATCGGATCTTGCCAACTACCGATCTATTACACTCCTTCCTGTTTTATCAAAAGTGATGGAGTCGATAATAGCAGATAAACCGATGCGATATTTTGAACATCAGTAATTCATTTCCAATTCCCAACATTAGTTCAGCCACAGACGATCTTGTCTCACCAATCTGCTTACTCGGTATTCATGGACTGGTGCAACTGACGAAGGGTTCTCCCTAGATGTGATTTACAGACTTTCCTAGGGCATTCGACAGCCTACATCACTTCGTTCTACGAAAGCTTGGTGCGTATGCTATCAACGGTTTCCTGCTCACATTGTTGGAAGATTACCTGCACGACAGAATAATCAAGGTACGAATCGCGGATACCCACTCCGAAAGCCTGTGTGTCTCCATTGGTGTGTCGCAGGAATCTCTCCTCAGTCTATATCAATGACCCCACAAATATTCAGTTCCTGATGCAAATATTTGCAGTTGATGCTAAGATATGGAGTGTTATTCGCTCACTATGCGACCGTGCCTATCTCCGGAACGATCTGGACCGGATTAACGAATGGGCAGAAATTATCCAGTTCCCACTAAACCCTGCAATGTGCAACCTGCCGACGCTGCGTAGCATCTTCATTAACACGTCTTTTTGTATCAGCACGTCCTACGACATATAACTAGCGAACGAGAGTTAGGTACCATGGTACAAAATAACCTTAAAAATTCGCTCCATTGTTGGAGGACAGTACATATAGCAAATTTTAACTTGACGTTTTGTGGTCAGTTCTTGTTACCTTTGAGCGAAGTCTAGTACCCTTGTTGATTAACTAGTATATTTGGCCCCACGTTGAATATTCGGTTCAGGCTTGGCGCCCATGGTTGAAAAGAGACATTCGTCTCTTGGAACATTTCCAAAGAAGAGCTACCAAGGTCTCAGGAAAGGCGTGGTCATTAATTCACTATATTCCCCTCAGGATATCGACGGTTTCGCAGAGATCCCATTCTTATATACCAGCTACTAACAGAAAACGCTAATCTGTGTATAGCACTGCTGAACCTAGTCCCTTACTAAAAATTCTGACGTCACTACCTGCAACTTGTAATTCTATACTCTCGTTTATAGTGTAGACATTTTATCATTCAGAATTTATTCACACTGGAATGCATTGCCAGTACATGTGGTAAATACAACAAACATCGTGACATTCGAAAGACCATTCGACTTCGTTCTGAGTGATGAAGGCTACGCAGCAGTATGATTAACTGCAATGTCTGGACAATTGGTGTCGCTTGTTCAATGCAGGAACGTTTTGATTTCATTTTGCATTTGCCATACTGTGGGTCTTGTAAAGCTATTGCTTTTTCTTTCCATCATACCATTGAACGAAACAGGCTTCTCTCGATCCGCTAGATCGACCTCTATCTGCCAATACGCAGATGCAAGATAATGAGTATGAAACCATGGGACTCCCCCAATGGATTTCAAATTGTCATCTGTATGAGACATGCGGAAGAAACTGTTGTGTCAAAAGCAAAGCGCGTTGTTATAATAAAAACATAAAAAAGCGTTTTGTATTCAAATCCTTTCGAAATTATTACTTCTTCCAGTTTTTGGTAGTCTACACAGAGGCGCAACATGCTGTTCTTCCTTTTGACGAGGTCTACGGGCGACGCCCAGGGCGACTTCGACGGAATAATAATGTTCGCTTCCAGCATTTGTCATATCATGTTTTCGAGCTACGCGCGGCATTGCACAGGCACACGGCGTGGTTTTTGTATGATTGGGCTCGCGGACTCTGCGTCGATACCTGTGCAACCCAACGTTGACCCTTCCCATAATTACACGGTAAGGATTGTTTCACTGGTGCCAGTGTTGGGAACCACAGCACCCAAATATTTCCATCGTTTCACTGTATTGTGCAGGATATGGTAAGCTTCATGCGAAGTGTCTATGGTGCTACCAAATTACGCTCTACACTCGTAATTAGAATTGTCCTCGCCATTGATACGTCATGACTCCATAGTGCTGTACAAGCACCTTAGTGCTCTACAAAAAATGAGACAGAGATTTTCTCTACTCAAGTAGCATGATGGCCTAACACGGACGGCTATCGAAGCAGCAAACGCACTGCGCACGCAATATACCCCACATTTCAGAGGGTCTAACCGTCAAGGTATTTCCCAGCTTTTGCAGCCTTGCCGCCAGGGCTCACCTACTCACTTGTACTGCTGAAGCTGTATTGCGGAACCTGGCGTCTCTGCACAACCACAGCTCTCTGGGTGTCGATACCATTCGTCCAGAGGCACTGGAAGCAGCAGCAAGACAACTGGCAGAACCTATGGCTGTTGTTCCAAGATTGCTCAGACCAGAACCAGATTCATGCTATGTGGAAGCTTGGAATAATTACTCCGATTCACAAAGGCGGAAGCAGAACTTAGCCTTCAAACTACCGCCCAGTATCTGTTCTCCCTATACTGTCAAAGTTCATGAAATCCATCGTTGCTGATACGTTGGTGTGCCATCTGGAAAACTGTAAAATTATTGCTCCCGGGTAGTAGGGCTTCCGTCGACAGCGATCATGCATAACAAGTTTATTAATCACACGGAGTGGTTGGATCGAGTCAGCTGACGCTGGAAAAGAGCTTGACGTAATCTATCTGCATTTTGCCGAAGGATTCGATCGTCTAGATCATCAAGTTCTTTGTTCCAAGCTCCAGTCATAAAGATTCAGTAACCCTCTCTTGAGCTAGACCGCCAACTTTCTCCTTCAACGACAATTGGTGCTCAGAGTTCGCAGCCCTTGATGTGACCCCATACAAGTCGAGTGTGCCTTGTCACAAACTGCTCTGCATCCACGATTTTTTTGGTATTTATTAAGGACCTCGCACAGACGACCGCCTTAAATTTCCTACTGTTTTCCTCGACATCAATATATAGCGCAGGGTTCAGGCGGATGTCGATCAGAATTTACTTCAGTGGTCAACCCGAAATCTTCTACAGTTCAACGTGAGTGAATGCAAGGTACTCTCCATACGATACCGGGATACCTATTCTTACCAACTAGGAACGCATGTACTACAAAGATCATCCGTTGAACCTGATCTGGGTGTGCTGGTTCAAGGTGACTTAGGTTACTCCAAGTAATCCGTTCTAGGATCAGAGAAAGGCGGCTAATGGAAGACACCGAAAAGCCAGAAGATGTAAGTGGCTGTGTCTGTCACTGTATGCGCCGACTAACCGATCTGAAAGGTGTTGGAATCGATCATAGCTGGGGATGTAATGGGCAACTTCGCACTTCGCGATCCTGGGTGTAACTTGAGCGTCAGGCTGCATTTCATGAACAGTCATCTGGATCAATCCCCCGTAAACCTTGGGGTAGTAAGTGACGAACAAGGAGAACGTTTTCATCAGAATATGATGAAGATGGGAGAATGTTCTCAGGGACGCTTGCAAAAACACATTGGAGCATCAAACGGAACTGCCTTAAGTAAACATTTACACGCAAAAACTGCAAACGCATATTCTTGTCCGATCAATGCCCGTTATCCATCTAGCTTTGAGCTTTTGTCATGCCTAGTCAAAAAGTTGTATTGAGGATATATGTTTGCATCAATTTATATATTTAACCTATGAACAATGAACAAAAAGTTACCAGGGGATAAAAGCAAGTGCATGACACGATGAAATCAAAATATATGTGGGTCATCTACCGAGCGTCTACCGAGGTGAGAAATAATGTCAGTGTAAAATTAAAACATCGAGTATAAGCGTGCAGGAATACACTGGGTGCAATGGTCATTGATATAGGGCGTGCGAGATATGGTCGCTCACTCGGGTCCATTTGATACATAGATCCTGTAGAAAAGCATGCTTGGCGTAATCCACAATAGCGCAGTTTAGGTAACAACGTACCGTGAGCTAATAGCCACGTCTAATCGTGTTATGCAAATGTCCAAAGTAGGGGAGGATACAACTGAGTCTGGGAGCGCGTTCCAGGGTTGGCAAACCCTAAGGGAAAAGTAATTGCGTCCACATTCTAGATGGCTATATTGTTCCTTCAATTTTAAGCAGTTACCCCTGAGCTGCGTGTTGTAGCTAAGTCTCAGCAAATGGCGACGTACGTGGTTGGAGTCACTCAGTATCTGATACGCTAATCTGAGATCGCCGCGCAGCCTTCGATAGCGCCCGTTGAAAATTCCCAGCAACTTCAGCCTTCGGTGGTAAGAGTGATAGCGCACGCCCCTTACATTCTTTGTTGCTGTTCGTTGTGGTGCCCAGAATGCCTCTAGGTCGCGCTTCACCCAACGTCGCCAAGCTTGGATATCGTATTCAACATGCGGGCACACGTAGGAATTGTGCATCATTGGGAAGATTGATGGGTCAAATCTCCCGAGTGCCCTTCGCAACATGCCGACGTGCTCGCTGCCCCTTTTCGCAGCTGACAGTTGAGGTCATTCTGTACGAGTACGCCAAGGTCACGTTCCTGGGAGCTGGTCTGCAATCGGGTCATAGACCATTATTGTGAACACTTTCGTTATTTGCAAAAACCTATATAGTCGATTTTCCAAAAAGTTTGTTGTTACAGAGAAGAACCAATGCCAGTTTTGAATTCCTTATGCTAAAATTATATATGGACCGAAGTTACTTTCTTTGCAGCAAACATTTAGTTGACTTGTAGTGTACAATATCTTTCCTCCTAAAACAATGGAATACGGAAAAAAGTCAAGGCTTGACAAGTCTAGTGAAATGGCTTGGGGGAATAACCTAAGTTCAAGAATATGTTACACAAAACTGAAAAACAGATCTTTAGACTCACCATAGTATCCACGTTAACACAAAGGTATCTCCCTCTACCCAGATTCCGTGGGTGTTGTTGAGAGCAGTGTTTGTCTGCGTCTTGTCATCACTCCCTGAAGCTGTAAAGCATCGTCAAGTCGCTATTTAAAAGCGGTTAACGTGGACCTAGCAATGATAAAATTCGGAAAAGCGTTCCACAGTTGACAAATTCGAAGGAAAAAGTAATTCCAGCGGCACTCCAGTCGACTGAATTTGGTGGCCAGTTTCAGCTAGCAACCCCACACTTTTGTGTTTTGACAGAGTGTCAGGTTTCTGCAAGTGTGGCCGGGGTTTTTCAACATTTGCAACTCCAGGATGAGGTCACCTCGTAGACAGCGAAATCTTCCGCTGTACACTTCCAAAGCTTTCAGTTGTATATGGTATTGCAAGTGAGACAACCCCTTCACTTTTTATGAAACCCTTCGTTTGGCGGTCTCCAGCGCAGCCAGATCGCGTTTTAATCAGGGTTGCCAAACTGTTGGGGTTAGAACCAAAACCTAACCCGAATAAGATCCAGGGGTTTGGATAGTCGAAGCCAGATTGTGCCACAGAAGTGTGTCCGAACTTGTTACTTGCAACCAGAACACGGAACCAAGCATGTTTCAATTTGTGTGCGCCAAATGACTGCATGTGAATTACACAGAGTTGGCATGTTTTTCGCCAAAAACCAGAACAGTGTGTTTGTTTTATGCAACAGAACATTGTTATTGTCCCTTGGCTCACACAACATGCAACACTTGTGAAAAAACACAACTCCTATAAAATTGCACATGTTTCGACTATTACGGACACGCTTAGTTTGTGCTATTGGCATTTTTGGCCCTTGGGGTTTTGTGTACTCAATACACATACTACTTGCCAGTGTCGCGTGTTCTCTCAATACCTTGGCCTCTCATTCAGGAGTCGGTGTGAACCATCGCGATTAAGTCTATCTGGTGCGACCATATCAAGTGGCGACGGAGTATTTTGATTACCTTACTTCAAGAACCCACGGTATAACAGATGGCAGAGAAACCTCCATATCAGTTGGGGTTCTATGAACGACAAATACATGAACTCATACGGCAGCAACAGGCACAAACGGAAGCGCAAATGAAACTGATCGAGACGCTCACACAGCGACTCAACGTGCAACCCGAGGCTACTCGTCCAACCTATCAAACTAATTCCGTTGATGTCCTGTGCAATTCCATTACTGAGTTCAGTTATGCTCCAGATTGTGGCTCCACTTTCGAGACATGGTTCAAACGATGGCAAGACTTATTCTGCACCGATTTCAATGGTCAAGAAGACTCCTGGAAAGTCCGTCTCCTCCTCCGAAAACTTGGAACTAACGAACACGCAAGGTTTCTCGACCACATCTTGCCGAAACAGCCCAAAGACCTCACCTTTGATGAAACAGTATCCCAGCTTTCTGAGATATTCGGTGAGTCGGTTTCGTTATTTAGTGTTCGTTTTCAATGCTTGAATATAGTTAAACGCGATACTGATGACTATGGCACATTAGCCGACACCGTCAACCGTGAATGCGAACGTTTTAAGCTACGCTCATTGACGGATGATCAGTTTAAGTGTCTCATATATATAAGAGCCTTACAGTCCCCTGACGACGCTGAAATTCGTATGCGCCTCCTCTCTAAACTTGATCAACATCCGGACATGTCCCTCAACTCCCTCGCAGCCGAGTGTAAGCGCATATTAACCCTGAAACATGACACGGCTCTTATTGAGCACAATTCACAGATGCCATCCAACGTAGTTCATGCTGTGAAAAACGAAATGCCCAAAACGGCGACCAAACGTTTCAGACACATGCCTTCTAAGCCACCTACTCCATGCTGGTCATGCGGAGAATGGCACTTCGCACGGTTCTGCCCCTTCAAACGACACTTTTGCCAGAAATGTCATAAAACGGGCCACAAAGAGGAATTTTGCATTCGGCGTCGATCACGGAACAGCAAGCGACACTCTTCCACCCATAAGAACCGTAAATTGGGCATTGCCAAATCACTACCCGTTCAGGTTGCTTTTCAGAGTGGTTTTGTGTCACGTAGAAAGTTCATTACGGTGCTTATGAACGGTACTCCAACTCGTTTACAACTGGATACTGCCTCCGACATCACCATCATCTCGAAAAGTACCTGGCACCATATAAAGAAACCAAAGTTGTTCCCGACTAATAAAATAGCCCATAATGCTTCTGGAGGTGTCCTTACTCTGGTCGCACAGTTTACTTGTGAAATCTCATTTAACGGTGTTCTTAAGACGGGAATCTGTTACTTAACCGACAGACCCACACTTAATCTGCTGGGTATTGATTGGATTGAGAAATTAGAACTACTTGACATCCCCCTAAACACCATATGCAAGCAGCTTCAAATGCATACAATCCCGCCAACGGAACCTATGCAGATGATACAGTCTTTAAAGCGCAAATTTTCCACCGTGTTTCAAAATACCCTTGGCCACTGCACAAAATTCAAGGCATCATTAACGTTGCGTCCAGGAACAACACCTGTTTTTAGACCTAAGCGTCCCGTACCTTACGCTGCTATTCAACCACTTGAGCAAGAACTTGACCGCTTACAGCAGGCTGGTGTCATTACTCCTGTAAACTATTCTGCATGGGCAGCACCCATTGTCGTCGTAAAAAAACCAAACAAACAACTACGCATCTGCGCTGATTTTTCGACTGGCCTCAACGCAGCCCTTGACAACCATCAATATCCCCTTCCAGTGCCAGAGGATATTTTTGCCAAATTAAACGGGGGCACATGTTTCGCTAAGCTAGATCTGTCTGACGCCTACCTCCAGGTCGAGGTAGCGGAGGATTCTCGTGAACTACTTACGATAAACACTCATCGTGGTTTGTTCCAGTATAATCGCTTACCTTTTGGTGTAAAATCGGCCCCATCCATTTTTCAGCAGTTAATGGACACTATGTTGGCGGGTATCACTGGAGCAGCGGCTTATCTGGATGATATAATTGTTATGGGTCACACTCAGTCCGACCTACTAAACACGCTAGATAATGTGCTTACCCGAATACAGGAATATGGCTTCTGCCTACGCGAGGACAAGTGTGATTTCTTTTTAACCTCAATCAAATTCCTCGGTTTTATCCTTGACAAAAATGGTAGACGCCCGGATCCGGAAAATACCAAGGCGATCCGCAACATGCCTCCACCGTCGGATATGTCCTCCCTCCGTTCGTTCTTAGGACTCGTCAGCCATTATAGTTCATTTTTGCCAGACATGCATCGCCTACGTGCACCACTAAATCAATTACTGACCAAAAGTTCTACGTGGAAGTGGTCCTCAGAATGTGAAGTTAGTTTCAATGCGATTAAGTCATTGCTAACCTCAGATCTCTTACTGACACATTACGATCCTTCTCGGGACATCGTTGTAGCCTCAGATGCATCTGATAAAGGAATTGGTGCGGTCATATCCCATGCTTATGCAGACGGTTCTCAAAAGGCTATTGCACATGCTGCTAGATCTCTCACAACCGCTGAAAAGAACTATAGCCAAATTGAAAAAGAGGCTTTGGCTATCATATACGCTGTAAAGAAATTTCACAAGATGCTGTACGGCCGCCGTTTCACGTTGTTAACTGATCACAAACCACTACTGACCATTTTCGGCTCCAAAAAAGGAATTCCAGTGTACACAGCTAACCGCTTGCAGCGCTGGGCACTGACACTGTTAGCCTATGACTTCGACATACGTTATCAGTCAACTACCAGTATTGGTCAGGCAGACGCTTTATCGCGACTTATAGGACCTCACAAACAGAATCAGGAAGATACGGTGATTGCATCTGTAGAAGCGGAACCGGACATTGCGTTCATTATAAATGACGTGTCGAACAATCTTCCGGTTACCTCAGATGCGGTTCGTCATGCCACCCTCCAAGATCCCTTACTTAAACAAGTTGCCCATTTCCAGCGATCGAAGTGGCCAACCACATGTAAATCAGCTGAACTTCAACAGTTCTACCAGAGAAGACACTCTTTGTCCATCGTGAACGATTGTATTCTTTTTGCAGACAGGGTCGTTATTCCTAAGATCCTGCAAACGAAGGTGCTACGACAATTTCATACTGGTCACCCTGGAATAAACCGAATGAAAGCACTAGCACGCAGCTATGTCTACTGGCCTTTCTTGGATAAACAATTAGAAGAGTTAGCAAAGAGCTGCAATAAGTGTGCAGTTGCAGCAAAAGCACCACCAAAAGAAGAAATCCACCCTTGGCCAACACCTGACAAACCGTGGATTCGTGTGCATGTAGATTTTGCCGGACCCGTTAATGGTAACAACTTTCTAGTAGTTGTCGACTCATACAGCAAATGGCCCGAGGTGTTTCTGATGCAAAACACAACAGCTGGAGCCACTGTTTCGAAATTAAGACAGTTATTCAGCCGGTTTGGCTACCCAGAAACCCTGGTGAGTGATAATGGTACACAATTCACTTCAGCATGTTTCTCCAACTTTTGTAAAAATTGTGCAATCAATCACATCAGAACACCGCCGTTTCACCCGCAATCCAACGGCCAAGCAGAACGTTTCGTGGACACTTTTAAGCGCGCCCTCTTGAAATCAGCAGGGGAGGGAACGACACAGGAAATCCTTGAACGATTTTTGTTTTTATATCGGGTCACACCGAACGCCCAAACGCCGAACGGATTTTCTCCGGCCGAGGCCTTGATGAATCGTAAGCTACGAACTCCATTTGATGCCCTTCGGCCCACAATAGAAGTTTCGGCTAAGGAACAGAAATCTACTATGGGACAACAGTCATGTAAACATCGAGGGACAAGACAACGTGCGTTCACCCATGGTCAACTAGTCCTCACACGCGACTATCGCAATGGTCATCCAAATTGGGCAAAAGGAATGGTCACTGGTAGGTTCAATGGTTCAATGGTGTATGATGGGATAAAAAGTATAACTTTACAAGACCCACAGGATGGATATGCAAAAGAAAATTAAAAGCAAAATGTTCCAACGTGGAACGTAAAGTATCAGTGGTTAAATCATTGCACTTTAACAAAGTGTTGTGTATCGTTTATCGCTAAGATGAAAATCTAAGAGTCTTTCGAATGTCGTCATGTCTGGTGCGTTCACCACATAGTTTGGTAATGCATTCCAGTGAGAACAGATTCTAAGTGAGAAAAAATACCTTCTACAATTCAAACGAGAGTGTTGCGTCATTAGTTTCAGGTGGTTGCCTCGGTTTTGTTTGTATGGGGCTAGAGTCAACAGTGATGTACATGGATGCTGGCTTTCGGTTAGTATCCGGTATGTGAGAGTAAGATCTCCGCGAAGCCGTCGGTATTCTAATGAGAACACACCGAGTACACGAAGACGCATTTCGTAACTTATACCGGATAATCCACGGGTTGCCTTTGTGGCTCTTCTTTGGGGCTGTTCCAATAGGCGGATGTCTCGTTTTAACCATGGACACCAGGCCTGAATTGCATATTCAGCATGTGAACGAATGTAGTTGTCACTCAAAAGTCCCGAGAGCTCGCCTCAAAAGTCTCAAGTTCAAGTTCGCCACACTTGCTGCTTTCAAACATTGGAGCGAATTTCCAAGATTCTCTTGCACGATTGTACCTAGGTCGCCTTCACCAGTCACGTGTTGCATGACGTGTTACCCCAAAAGGTATGTGTTGACGAAGCTGTTGTGCACCGTCTGCAGGTGGCACTTTGCAGGGTTCAGTGGGAGCTGGTTCTTTTCTGCCCATTCGTTAATCCGGGTCAGATCTTCCTGGAGGTAGACGGGGTCGGATGCTGAGCGAATTGCTCTCCATCTTTTTGCATCGTCTGCAAATATTTGCATTGGAGATAGAATGTTTGCTGGAAGGTCATTAATGTAGACTAAAAATAGGAGCGGGCCGAGGACGCATCCTTGTGGTGCACCACTGGAGACGTAAAGGCTTTCAGAATAGGTGTCGCCTACTCTTACCTTGATTGCTCTGTCGTGTAAGTAGTGTTCCAACCAGGTGAGCAGGGAACCGTTGAAACCGTAGGCAGCAAGCTTTTGGAGGAGAAAGAAGTGATTGACCCTGTCGAGTGCTTTAGAAAAATCCAGGTATATCACATCTATGTGCACTCCTTCATCAGCCGCCCTGGTCCATAAATCCCGAACAATCAGCAAATTGGTGAGACAAGATCGTCTGCGTCTGAAACCGTGTTGGGCATTAGAAATTATTTGTTGAGTTTCAAAGTATCGCGTCAGTCCATCTGCGATTACCGATTCCATCGCTTTTGATAAAACAGGAAGGTGAGTAATAGGTCGGTAGTTAGCAGGATCCGATCGCTTACCTCCTTCGTATATTGGAGTGATAATTCCATTTTTCCACTCAGCTGGGACTGTATGGGAGTTAAGCAGACCCTGGAAAAAGGTTGCAAGTGGTGCTACTATGGTGGGAGCAAGGGTTTTTAGTACTTTTGGGCAGATCATGTCGATTCCAGGGGCACTGTACTTTCGGAGATACTGTAATTTGCTTGCAACAGCTGCTGGAGTAAAGGTGACGCTAGGTAAGCCTACGACGTTTGTTGGGAGTTGATAGGGCGAAGGTTCCGTGGTATTTGTAGCTACAGAGCCAAACTGCAAGGGTAGAGCATTCGCGGCATCCACAGCAGTAGTTGTTAGGCCACTGGCCGTCCTGAGTGGTGGTATTCCGGGCTTAACCTTTCTTTTGCCATTCACAAATCGGTATAGCAGTTTGGTGTTACTCGTAAATTTCAGCACCATATTCTCTTGCCATTCGTACTTATCGACTCTAATGAGTGACGAGGTGCGAGTTGGATCACAATTATGGATTCTTCATGTGAACCAGCTGCGACCAACTAGGTGCATACCCGATGAAATGAGTCACAGCCTGCCTTTTGACATGCTAATTGACACATTTAACATTCCACGGTCCATAGAAAACTCAGAGGCACCGAAGTCTTCACCAGAGACTACCCAACAAAGGCGCCGGGCAGACCGCGCTCGCAAAACTCCGACACGTTTGCAGGTAAACCCTTGGAAACGTTCTTACGATTGACATCTTCAAGGAGAGAGATGTTAGGGTTAGAACCAAAACCTAACCCGAATAAGATCCATGGGTTTGAATAGTCAAAGCCAGTTTGTGCCACAGAAGTGTGTCCGAACTTGTTACTTGCAACCAGAACACGGAACCAAGCATGTTTCAATTTGTGTGCGCCAAATGACTGCATGTGAATTATACAGAGTTGGCATGTTTTTCGCCAAAAACCAGAACAGGATAATGAAGCTGAACCTATGTTTTCTTTACAGAATCATAAATTGTCAAATTCGCAGTCCTAAAAGCGGTGTTCACATATCTGTAAACAACAGATACCCAATACGTAACAAATAGGTAAAGGTCATGATTCCAAAATTTTCTACGAGAATCAGAGAACGTTTCTTTCTAACCCAATACTCAAAGATTTGGAACAAACTTCCAAGTGATATCAGAACATGCTATACTCTTTGCAATTTTAAGCTTGCTATTAGTAAGCATTTAACCGTCCAAAACGTGATTAAGATGTTCGGGACATCACAGTCCCTAGATAACGCATTCCAAAACGGTATCCATGGTGTCTGAATAAATTTCTGAAACACATACACATAACATTTCGGACAACAGCCCCTTTCATTACATTTGTTTTTCTCTCGGCTCAAATATCTATCATGTGATTGTAAAGAATCCTGATTCAGTGGCAGGTAAAAATAGCAGAACGATTCTGATTACTCTGTGTAACATAATTTGCAATTGCATCCATGTTTATCTCTGAAAATGTATTGATGAAATGTCATGGAAAATTTGTACCATTATTTGATCTGTTCCATATAGAGAACAGCTTCTCGCATAGTCGAGGAATATACAATTTATTTATTTATTTATTTATTTGTTTTATGCAACAGAACATTGTTATTGTCCCTTGGCTCACACAACATGCAACACTTGTGAAAAGACACAACTCCTATAAAATTGCACATGTTTGGACTATTACGAACACGCTTAGTTTGTGCTATTGGCATTTTTGGCCCTTGGGGTTTTGTGTACGCAATACACATACTACTTGCCAGTGTCGCGTGTTCTCTCAATACCTTGGCCTCTCATTCAAGAATCGGTGTGAACCATCGCGATTAAGTCTATCTGGTGCGACCATATCACAAACCTAGATCGCGTACTCTACATGGGACATCGCATACGCATTAAGCATTTGGGGGAGGGTGGAGTGATCGAATCTCCCGAAAGCCTTTCGCTAGAGACCAACATGTTGGTTCGCGATTTTACACACCTTCAAGGACTGCGCCGAACAGCGGAGGTTTTCTTGTATCACCACCCTTATGTTTCGCTCCTGTGAGGCGGTTTGCAGCATGTCGTCTCCAAGCTTACTTGCGTACGTGGGCTTATGGCAGACAAGCATGGTTTTGCACCTACCTGCGTTGTATGGGGGTACCATTGTCTTTAGCCATGCAAAAGCATCATCTAAGTCTCATTGCGGTATATCCTGATCCTCCTGACAGTTGATTGTCCGCCCTATCTTGATGTCATCGGCGAACGTCAGGAAATCTGACTTGATGACGCAAGATCGTTAGTGAAGAACGATAATAAGCGCGGCCCGAACATCGACCCTTATGGAACACCGCAATCCACATTAATTGGATCAGAAGAGAAACCCTGAACTCGAACCTGAAGGTGCCACTTTAGGAGGAAGTTTCCGATCTATCCAAGAACTGGGTTCCCAATCCCATACCGACGGATGTATGACGCTGCGCTTGTCCATAATCTGCGTTCCAGTGTCGTGTTGTCTCCCTCAGCATCTCTATTTACGGGATTGTCAAGCATCGCATATTGGGCCCATAATCGCGACTGCTGTGGAGTTCGAGACTCGTTAAACACCGTCGGGGACGCATGTCTCGGTCCTCCGGTCATTAGTGTTACTCCAAATTTACAAGTTCCACAACTGCACATACCACCGAATGTACGTGCAGTGTCGATTCCAGAAACTCTGATACCACCATTAATTGGTTTTAGCTTCTCCATGATGACGCAGTCCTGTTGTTCCTCTGCGCCCATCTACGTGCGATTTTGTCGATCACTGTCCTCCGATTTCGTTGTGTGCCGCATGCTATTCCCTTATCTTTAACTATACCATGCAACTGTCCTGTCCTCTATTAACAGAGCCTACACCGCAAGCATCGGAACGCAGCAAACACACAGTGATTTATATCCAAGTTACCCCGATCCTCCTCGGGAAGTATCACATGTTCCTTGCAGTACCAATGTCGCATCATCTTGTGCACGGATAATTTCCGTTACACTGTCAAGCTTCTGCTCGGATCCGAAAACGAACTCTGTCTGACACGCTTTGCAATTCGCTTTTGACCGTTTTATCTTTCGGTAGTGGGCTCTTCACTTGCGCATGTATTGGACGGCCTTGTTGCTGCTGTGTGAAGAATATACAAGCTGATGGATATTCTTCAAATTGTACTTCGCTTGTGCCACCGGATACTTGTGCACACCTTTCGACTAAGTGAGTCTCATGTGTGTATTCCGGAAGTTAGTGATCGAAAAAGTAGGATGGGCCTTCCATTCAGCATTATGCAGGGCCAACTAGGGAGTCGCGGACAACGACTGTCTACGGGGAAATAACGTAAAGAAATATCAGAAACAGAAGTACTAGTCTACCCATCTGTTCCGGATGTTTTGCCTTCCCGTACATTTTTAGCTCTCTGTAACCGTATTATGGTAGCCATATCGTGGTAACCGTATCGTGTACGGCTTATAATAGACTAATTCTCACTTCTGCTATTAGCCTACTGTTATAATCTGCCTCTTGGTATGCGATTCCGGTAGAACTGAACTCGTTCTCTGCTAGCTCCGAATCCCAGCCGGAAATCAGAAGGCAAAGCTTGGAGGCACAGAAGCATGTTGCGA
Organism: Dicrocoelium dendriticum; assembly: GCA_944474145.2. Classification (NCBI taxonomy): domain Eukaryota; kingdom Metazoa; phylum Platyhelminthes; class Trematoda; order Plagiorchiida; family Dicrocoeliidae; genus Dicrocoelium; species Dicrocoelium dendriticum. The sequence continues at coordinate 84,247,825 of OX104068.1, read as the reverse complement.
ACCAGCTACCGAAGTGGAAAAATGTAGTGTAGAAACCAGTGAATATTTATTGGCCAACCCAGAAAGGTTCGCGTTTCAGAAAACGAAAACCGTCTCGTCCGTGAATTTCGAGTGACGATATGATGAATTCATGAATGTGCAAAATAGTGATTATTGCAAATCGCAACTTACCTCTGTCTACTGTATGTCTGCATGCATTAGAATGTATATAGTCATCATGTTACGTGGACTGAGATACCGCGAGGGTGCTCAGATCTAGGAAGGAGGACGATTAGGGTCCTCAACCAAAGCCTTTGTCTCAAAAACCTGTCTGCAGGGCAGCGAGAGGTGGCACTGATTTGGTTTCACTGAACTGGACGCCATCCCATCTTAAATCCACAACCTGGAGGACCAGGATACTGATTTTCTCTGGCCTCTAACCACTGACCAACTTGGCGGGAGTAGCTCTCAAGGAGCCCGGGGACAACACCTAGTGTTGTTCAATTGTTCCAAGATGTACGCAAAAAGTTCGCACAAATCTTACGTGCGTTCGCACGTTGAATACGCTATCCAAGCTTGGCAATTTTTGGTGAAGCGTGATCCCGAGGCATTAGAGGCACCACAACAAACAGCAACAAAGAATGTCAAGGGCCTACGAAATCACTTTTACAACGGAAGGCTGAAGTTGTTAGGAATTTTTAGCGGACGCAACTGATGGCTGCGCGGAGATCTCATATTATCGTATCAAATATTGGGTGACCCCAACCACGTATGCCATCATTTGTTGACACTTAGTCACAACGCGCAGTTCAGACGTTTCCACTTTAAACAATTTATTCAAAAGCGCAATCACATTTTGCTTAATACGACTTTCAAACGTTTGAAACTGATAGAGGACAAAACCCCGCTACGAAGAGAGATAAGGAGGCGGAAGTTTGAGGTAAACCAAAATACCAAACAGCCATCTTGCGCCCCACATGTAGTTCATATTGCTCCACTTAGTGACCACCACAAATTTGATCATAATACTCCGCTTGCAGCAAATAGGGATGATGCGATGAATAATAAAGTTATTTTTGAAATTCGCAATGGATCACATGAATATTCGGACCGCTCTATTGCATTACATCCTCTGTCCGTTAGAACACCTAACTCTCGCACTTGGGAGTTAGGATCAACGTCAGATGCAAAGTTGGTTACAGGAGAACCTCCACTATGCAGCAGTTTCACGGCTGAGCATGATAAGCCGACCAAGCCCAAAACGACGACAATCCACGTAGCTACTGATGTGAATGGTGCTTCCTCTTGGATAATCAGTTCTGGCAGTCATATAGGGTTTCTTAATGCTTTTTCCTCCATGCGAACTGACAACAATATGGATCAGCGAATAACAACTGCATTACCTGCTAAATCCCAATTGCGTGCGAAACCGCTACCTCAAGCCTGGACCTGTTATGCCCAGTCTAAAGTCTGCTCTGGCCTGTGCCCGAGGTCATCGAGGATATCGATGTATGCGGTCAAATTGATCGATGACACACGGACGGTTGACCGATATACATATATATATATATATATATATATATATATATATATATATAATCTGTGGTATAGGTATTATGCCATCGGAATCATGGCTGAATAGGAAAACAGTATGAATAACAAGAAGAGATCAAAAACAACGAAAGCTTTTTTGTCTAGTTTACCACTCAGTTTTTGAAAAAATTTTCAGTTTGTTCTTCTTTTAGGAGAGGAAGAAGGGACACCGTAACACACCGATGCACACGTCCGTCAATGACATCGATCTTGAGCTATGGCTTCCAAGATCTTCAACCAGCAAATACCCGCATCTCTCGGACCACAACCAGGTAGTCGACAACAACCTTCAGAGGCCAACTGTTTCGTGAACTTTTTCATGTGGCTTCTCCATGTTGTACGCTGTCCACCAGACCGTCTCTTCCAGCCCTGTTCAGCAACCGCAAATAACGCACGACGCAGGTAACGCTGGACAGGCATGCGCAATACGTGTCCCAACCACCGCTTTTGAAGCAGTGAGATGAGCTCCTCGAGCGAGTGGTTTCCACGTCCCAAGACACGCTGTCTAACTTCCACATTGCTTACGTGGTGCTGCCACGACACACCGGCAATGGACCGCAGAGAGCGGTGTTCGAAGACATATAGCCTGCGCAAGTCATCTTTACGAATACGCCAGGTCTCGCATCCGTACAACAGTACAGCATGAACAGTTGCACAATAGACCAGCCCTTTGATGGAGAGACGAATGTCGTGGCGACGCCACAAATGCCGCAGCCTAGAAAAAGCGAGGCGTGCTCTCGAGATGCGCATCGAAATCTCGTCTCCAACAGCCCCGCCAGTAGTGATACAACCTCCCAAGTAGACAAAGCTATCCACAACCTCTAGTGTCTCACCACCAAGGGTGAGTGCAGGCAGAGGCACCTTCCAGTCTTGGAAGAGAGCCTTGCATTTGGATGGCGAAAAGTACATACCATACTTTGATGCATCAATCGCCAGGTGGTTAAGTGCAAATTGGACGACATCTGGATCCTCACCCAGCAAGACGATATCATCAGCATAATCCAAATCAACAATTCGACTACCTGAGAGGAGCTCAAAGCCAGCGTTCAACGAATCGCCCAGAGCGTTGTTCAGGACATCCTCAATGGCAAAGTTGAATAGGAACGGAGAGATAGGGCATCCTTGTGGAACTCCACTGGAGACCACAAAGGTAGGCGAAAGCTTGCTATAAGCCCTAACCCTGCCCGAGGTCAGACTATATAGACGCACAGTATGAAAACGAACTTCTCAGGGACGCCATTCCTCAGTAGGCAGTGCCACTGTACCGAAAGATCGACAGGATCCAAGGCTGCACGGATATCCAGGAACACAACAATCGTTGGCCTCTGATACACATGGCGGAGCTCGAGGATCTGGCAGAGTGCGAAGATTTGATCGATGCAGCAGCGATCAGGACGAAACCCAGCTTGTTCTTCTCGTTGCAACGATTCGCGCGTTGGGGATAGCCTGCGAAGTATGGTGGACACCAGCAGCTTGCAAACGACGGGGCTTAAGCTTATGCCTCTGTAGCTGGAGCAGATTGTGCGCAGGCCCTTTTTGAAGATGGGGACGACTATCGATTCACCCCAAGATGATGGAACTTCCTCTTTCGACTAAATTTTCAAGAACAAGATGGTGTGTTCTCGAACCAGCGAAGCACCACCATCTTTAAATAGAGCTGGAGGAAGACCATCAGGGCCGGGGTCTTTATAACGCTTGATGTGCCGGAGCTCCTGCTCGCTTTCCTGGGAAGAGGGAGGATCTGTGGGGGTAGACCACTCGGCCCCAGCGCGAGCGCCAGACGTAGCATATGGAGCTGGGGGCCAACAAAACTGCGAGCCAATATGTTCGGCCCATCGCTCCAACCGTCGGTGAAGATCGGTGCTTAAGGTGCCATCCACTTCGCATATGGTTTCACTTCTACCAAATCGAACACCTTCGGTGACTCGAATGAGATGTAAAAGTTTTCTGGTATTACCAGGGGACTAGCAAGCTCCATCTTCCTAGCACATTCACATCACCAAGCTTCGTAGTCCACTTGCAGACTCCTGCGCAACTCTCGACCAAGGGATTGGCGTTCTTCACTGTGTCTGGAATCCGACGGGATCAAGCGGCGTTTGTCCATCAGCGACAAGGAGACGGCGGAAATCCAATGCTTCGGTGGGTGACGGACAACTCCACAAGTGTCGATACTGGCGGGAACTAAGGCATCTTTGATATGCGCCCACTGCGAATCGAGATCACCATCAATAGTTGAGCCAAGCAACATTGACAGTAAGGCTTGTTACCTGGTTAAAATCGCTGGGTTTTTTAGATTTGCGACGTACGGTCAGTATTGAGCGCGCTTAGGTGATCCTCCGAAACGCATGTAAACCTTAGCACGAACCAATGCGTTATCGGAGTCTAAATAACTTGACCAGTACGATCGACAGTCTGTTACGCTTCCGCTCCTTCTGTAGCTTATTGCTATGTGGTCAAGCTAGGTGCACTCTTGCGATTGTGAGGGCGGGCGCCAGGTAGCAGTGTGTCTCCTCGAGTGCCGAAAACTAGTGCTCGAACGATACAAGCGATGATCCGAGCAAAGGGCAAGCAGGCTATCTCCATTGTCTGATCGACTGCCACCGAGACCAAAACTACCCCCAAGGTGGTGCTCGGTTGACCTAGATTTATCGCAAGCGTCACTGGGCGATTCTGTATCCTCATTTTGTTTGGATAGATATACATCTATCAGTCATAAACTTGTAGAAGACATTCCACCATCTTTGCGCCTTACACACGGTGTAACTTGTTCCGATCACTTACTCATTCCATCGAAGAATCACACTGATTATGCTGATGGTGGTGTATGGTTTGACACTAGTGTGCCTCCGCCGCGTATGGTGTAGCCTCGTATACGGAACGCACGTAAGCAGATTTTACCCAGCGATGGAAATGACAGCCGCCCACTGACACCTATCAATTCTTTAGGTACCTACGGGCGACAAGGATTTTTGGATTGCCGTGCTGGATTCCATTTTTCTCCGGAATTACTGTCTTACACGTGATTTCTCTGTGTAATTGTGCACTGACATTTTCCGTTTGGTGTATGTTTTAATCTGTGCAAATTTGGTGGCTAATTTCGGAGTTTTCATTGATTCACCCCATTGCCGTCTGTGTCCGCCATCTTGGATTCGTTCTACGGTAATCGGCTATCATTTTCAACTTTTTGAGCGAGGAAGTCGCACAGTGATTCCTCCATTTTTGACCCTGCCTAGGTCAGTGCACCCAGTTTAACGGCATTTTGAGTAAACCAGATAGGGCACTCTTACAAAGCTCCGAACTTGGCACTGTGCCGCGAACACCGACAAAAATAACTAGGCTCTTCGAGAAATCTCAGCTAAACGTCCAAAAGACGAGTGCATCTAAGGTAGATCCTAGATGCATTGATTTAAACATCGATAATCTAGCAACCTTGTCAACTAGCTCCAAAGCCGTCCTTCCTTGTTCCACTGAAACACCCTCTACACAAAGAACGGATAAAGCGGGTTCTCCTATTCCTGACAACAACACTCCCATTATGTCGAACTCTTCATGCATAAGGATTAAAGGAAAGTCTAAGTGCTTGGAACAGTGGAGTAATGGCAACTCGTTAAATATATCACAACCCGGTCCAAAGCAACAAGACACGTCCAATAATCGACAACCTGATATAATTCATGGTCCACTGTCGCCCAAGGACGACTTCTCCAATCCAGGGACCTGTGTTTTTAAATAACGTATGGATACTAAATACTCGGTGGGACCCAAAATTCCCTATCGACTAACCTCCTACAACCACCAGCGCATACAACCTTTCATGTTGTATAAGACCAATAACAACTGTCTCTTGGCTACGCCTAAGTATCATCTTACACTCCACAACAATCACTGGAAGTGCACAGATAAAGGAAGAATATCGACCAGTAGGACTAAGTTACCACCTGCTCCGTTCCATGTTCCTTCAATTTTCTCAAGCGGTTTCTTCCAACAACCATCTTTTAGCGGCGGCAGGAATGGACTCGCACCCATTCACATCTCAGAAACATCCGGCGGAGGTCAACATCTTGATCCCACTCTTCCTCCAATTTGTCCAGATGACAAAGCTAGTCCATTGTCAAACCAACGGCAACCTAAGCATGTTGCCTCGGTTCCTCTCGTGCCCACAACTGTCTCCATATTCACACATGACATGCTACCCTTATGAACAAATGCTCTAATGGCTAACTCGGGCCCACCATACTCGCACTTACCTACCATGTGCACCATGCTCGAACGCAAAGATTCAGACGATCACACAACGGACAGCCATCATTCCCCAATACTTAGTACATTTTCAGTGATTTTGATTAATGCCAAATCCATAATCAACTACTTGCACAGTTCAATGAGCCACAAACGATCGTCGTCACGGAAATATGGTATTCTTCAGATACACTTGACTCTACTCTGATGATTCCAAACTACCACCTATTACGAAAAGACCGCTGCGACAGAAAAGATGGAGGGAGTATTATATACCTGCGCAAAATCTTTACAGCTTGGCCTATAGACCACTCACAAGAGGAAAATATCCCTGAATCTATTTGACTGTCAGTTGCGGGTGTCTCATCTTACACACTGCTCACATGTATCTACAACCCACCGACATCACTTCCACATCTGATTTCTCATCAGAGTTGCCACACAGCCAGAAGATTATTGCCGGCGATTTCAACCTACCGAAAATACGCTGATATCATACCACCCAACGTCTACCTTGCACTCTTCATTTCTTTCTTCCATCAAAGCAGAGGGCTGGACACAATGGATTACCAGTCTAACCAGGTCCGCCAATGTACTGTACTTAATATTCACATTGGGGATACCTAATCCACCGACCGAGATGAACAATCTCCATGGCAGCGACAATAACATGATCTGACACACCTTCGAGATTAAAATGGTCACTAAACTCGCCTCTACAGTGCCCGCTGCAACCCATGATAAACTGGGAATGCTTTCAGCAGTTTATTCGTTTCTCCGACTGGGATGTATTTTCCCTCTCCACCAGTTTGTCCACCGTTGTGGAGCAGTTCATGCTATAGCGCTCCTTGTTCCACTATGTAATCATACCCCTCATGTCTCCAAAGATTCCGTCAGCAAGAAAACCAAAAAGTTAGCTGCAAGATACAGAAGGACCTATGACTTTTCAATTGTCTTACAAATGCATGAATTTATCACAAAAGTCAAACACATGCAATTAACACGACGAAAAATGAAGAACATACAGCCTTACGGACAAGCTGCAAAACTAGCGAGCTTGTCAAAATGCTGCATCCTAGAAGCAGTGACCGCTCTCCTCTGATTCCCGAAAGTGTTGATGGTGAGGGTCACTTACTCTATGACCCAGCTGAAATCTGTGACACATTCAGTGACTTTCCGCCACTACCATGAGTCGCGAAGCTGACCCGGTGCCTGTGTGCACAGAACTCACAGTAACAAACCTCTAAAGCAGAGTCGATATCTCGCTCAACGCTATCCATCAAGTTATCAAATCAGTCAGGCCATCTTCCAAGCTGGGATCTGATGGCATTCCACCAACCACCATTAAACTAAAACGACCTGATACACCATTGCTCCTGATGATCATGTTTACTCTATCGCTGGAATCTGGTCAGTTTCTAGACCAATGGAAAAGGTCGCTTATTATGCTCCGGCATAAAGGAGATCCCAAACAAACGATTGATAACTACCAACCAATCCACCACACTCCGATAATCGCCCGGCTATTTGAAAACGTTCAGAAAGGAGATGATGATCATTGTTGATCTTTGTCTCTACGGATCTTTGTTGATTCTGTTGGCCTGATCAACAATACCCAGCATGGTTTTCACAATAAGTGATCGTGCACCACCTGTCAACTGCAGTAACCACATTTCAGAACCAATTGATTCCGGTTATGCAGTAGTAATTCTGTTTCTTGACATACACCAAGCGTTTGACCGAGTATCACACAAGCGAGTGCTACAAAAGTTGGAGAACTTTGGGATCCGGGACTCATTACTAGATTGGCTATCGTCATACCTGAGTGATCGTCATCAAGTAGTCACTTTAGGTGATTATCGCTCTTCTCCAAGCTCAATCACCTTTGTGGTCATTCAAGGGAGCGTGCTCAGTCCCTTCCTCTTTTTTGCTCTTCATCAATGACATCACCACATTTGTAAAACACGGTACGTCATTTTTATTTGCGGACGATAACAAATTTGTCTATAAGCTTCGGCGTGACGAGCTTCACGGGAGACTACTGCACATTCAAGATGGCTTGCATTCAATGAACAATGATATATTACAGGTAAAATGCGATTGCTTTACAAGTCCCATTTAATGGTCGAAGTGAAAGTAAGCATAAGTGTGAATCTTCAATTTAAGAGTCTAGCGATTTAGGTGCCCCTTATTCATATAAACGTTTTAGAATGTGTACTGAATTGTTACTGTAGAATAATATGGGAGGTAATATGGGGAAGGTATGTCTTAAGAACAAAAGAAACGACAAAGCTTACTTTTGAGCCCCTTTCTTAGACTGAGGTACTTGATGAATGCAGTTGTAGTACATCCGAAACTATATTCCACAACAGCAGTGTGTAAGTAGTGAGGCACAAAAGCTGAGAATGAGCACCATTTGTTCGCGTTTGCTTGACGTAGACATCTCTGTTTATATAGCGTAATGTAAGTGGATAAGCGAATCATCCAGACGTCTTTTGAATACCGTTAGCGTGGGGGAAGATACAACGTATGTGGGAAGAGCGTTCCAGTGTTGACACACACGAAGGGAAAAGAAATCCCAGCGGCATTCCAAACGGCTGTATTGTGTGTCCAGCTTTAGATGGTGTCCTCTGAGTGTGGTATTGCTATTCAGCTTTAGTAGGTGACGACAAGAATGGTTTGGATTCCTCAGGATCATATAAGTCATTATCAAGTAGCCACGCAGGCGTCGATATTGTCCACTGTAGACCCCGAGGGTTTTCAGCCTCAATCGGTAAGGGAGATGAAACAGGTCCTTTACGTTCTTGGTCGCCCTTCGTTGTGGCAGTTCAAGAGCGGTAAGGTCTTGCTTTTGCCATGGCTGCCAGGCGTGGATGGCGTACTCAGAATGAGGCCGAATGTAGGCGTTGAGCATCTGAGTAAATATGGCAGGATCAAAGCGCCCGAATGCTCTTCGTAAAAGGTCAAGATGTTGGTTAGCTTTTTTGGGGGCTTTCTCCTCCTGACGGGAACAGCCCAGGTCTTCCTGCACTATCATGCCTAGATAGCATTCCGTTGAAGTGCGCTTCAATATTTAATCCACCAGTCTGTATTCGCAAGTAGTTTTATGGCGTATGCTCAACACCTTACACTTTATAGCGTTGAACTGAAGCAAGTTCTGAGTAGAGCATACGCAGACCCTATCAAGGTCATCCTGAAGTGCTGCATTGTCACTGGTTGTTCTAATGGGTCGACATATCTTGAGGTCATCAGCGAAGAGTAAGGAGCTGGAGGTGATTATTGTCGCGAGATCGTTTATGTAGATCAGGAATACTCATGGACCAAGTACTGAGTCCTGGGTCACTCCGCACAACGTCGATTGGGTCAGAGATGACGCCGCGAACTCTTATATTCAGATGTCGTTGAAGCAATAGTTACCTATCCAACCGAAAATTGAGTCACCAATCCCACAACACTGCAGCTTATGAAGGAGGATACGGTGGTTCAGACGGTCGAAAGCCTTTGAGAAGTCCAGGTATACTGCGTCAACACCTACGTCGCTGTCAACAATCTCAGTCCAGCTGGATCTAGCAGATATTAAGTTTGAAGTGCAAGGTCGGCTCTTGCGAAATCCATGTTGTTCTTGTGCTATGATATTGCGTTCTTCCAAGAAGTTCATCAGCGCTTCGGCAACAATCGCTTCCATGATTTTGGAGAGCACCGGAAGTAGTGTTCTCGGGCGATAGTTGGCCTGATCTGTACGACTTCCTCTCTTATGGATGGGAATGACGATGCCCTGCTTCCACATTGTTGGCACCCGCATCTCATCGAGGCATCATTGGAAGAACTTGCAGAGTGGGTCCGCCAGGTTTACTACAGCCAATTTCAACGCTTTTGGACGAATATTATCAACGCCGGGAGAGGCATGCTCACGCAGGGTAATTAGCCTTTCCATAACATTATCACTCGTAAACACAATGTGGCTAAGTCCTGGTGGTGGTACAACGATTGGGAACAGTGTATGTGGCCATGTCCTGCTTTGGAAGTTCGGGGTGAATTGTTGACATAAGGCGTTGGCCGCCTCCGTTGAGGTTTGTGCGAGTCCACATAACGTGTATAAGACAAGAATTCCTCGCTGCACTTTGCGGAGCTTGTTTATGTGTCTGTACAGCAGCTTGGGGTTAAAAAGGAATATCTCAGCTAGATTCTGTTGGTGCTGTATTTTGTCTTCGCGTACCAGGTTTACGCAGTGCTTCCTTTGGCTAGTGTAGGCTTCCCATGTTTCGGAACTCGATGACTCCTTATATCTTCGCCAGAGTAAGTTCCTCGTAACGATACACTTGCGTGTCCTGCTGCGTACGTATGATTTTAGTGTCTTCGCTCGCCGAGGTCTTTTCCTAGAAACATTAGTTATTAACGTGTTGAACTGGTGAGCAAATTCAGACCAGGCGTCATCGGGGGATGGTTCTGCTAGAAATGCCCAGTTTGTAGCATTTATAAGTTTGATTAGATCGCCGTAATATGTAATGAGCTGACACTCCTCGGTGTTTTCTGAGGAATACTCTGCGTAACAGATGTACTTGAACATGAGGGTTGCATGGTAGCTACGGCCTAAAGGACTCTCTATCGATACCGTTTCGATCACAAGCTCTTCATTGGTGAATACGAGATCCAGGACACCCGGGTTGTTTCCCGTCCTGAATCTTGTGGGAGATGTGATGGTATTGTAGAGTGACAGTCCACTAATTATCTCCTGTACTTCCGTTTTGAGGTGTTCGTTGATATAGGCTGTGGTTTCTATGGTATGAATATTGAAGTCACCAACCAGGAGAATGTGGCTGTACAACTGCGAGAGAATGGTCTTCATTGTGGAGGCTAGGCAGTTGTCCATTTCCAAAGTAGCCGACGGAGGGCGATACACCACACCCAACAAACATGCGTCCCCACGGCTTAGGTGAAGACGACACCAAAGCGCATCGACAATCGGAATCTCTTGGCCATCGAGGAGATCAATGTGTAATTCGCTGCGATAATAAAGTAGTACTCCACCTCCTCTACTTGGTCCATCTTTGCGTAGAATAGACATCCCAGGTAGTGCGATTTCTGCATCAATGATCGCTTCATTCAACCAGGTCTCGGTTATCATAACGAGGTCCCTTGACATCGAGGTCTGACGCAGGCGAAGCTCCATCAGTTTGTTTAAAAGACCTTGTGCGTTGGTATAAAAACAGGAGAGTGATTCATAGGTTAGAAGGTTGTTTGTGGATGTAGACAACAGGTTTGAGACTTGGCCGACCCTCTTGAGGTCGGCTGCTACTCGTATTTTTGCATAGTCTTAGGCTCGCGAGAATGACTTGGAATAACTCTCTACACCATGTAGCGCAGACAATTGCAGTAAAGTCCTTAAGATCAGTATAACTTGTTCTAGCTGCATTAGATCGTACTGTCCGCAATTTGTTGGCAAATCCGTCCAAGAAGTGAGACAGACAAATGAAGTTGCTGACACAATTTGGTTTTGCCCAACATGTCAAGTCAACGCAGTCGTGATCTGTTTATTTTTCCTCATGAAAAGATGCGATAGGATGACTGAAATAATAGCGCATTTTGTAAATACTAAGATCCCTCCCACGGAGGTAAATATGGCCAAGATAATACCTCACTCTGCCAAAGTAAGCACTGAGTCCAAACCGAAGAAAAGAGCTAGACGCTCCAACCGCACTGCAGCGTCTGTGACTATAAATCCACTGGGTCACCTCACTCCCATAAGTGAGCAAGCCTCAAACATGCCTGTTTCCACTTCTTCAATCATAGACGCTCCACTTGGAGATTTAGCCATGACACCGACAGCTCAGAACTTAAGGAAATCCGGTGCAGATAACAAGCAGGTAACGTACGTATCGATTGCCTCGACAAACACACCGGGAGCGACACACATAGGTCCAGCTTCAGGGCCAAGCACGCGTGGCGCAAAGCAGCTTTCACCGTCAACTCCAGTGGTGCCCTCTAAACAACCTAAATTGCCTGCAAAATGTATAAAACCAACACTCGATAAACAGAACCACGCTGCGCTAACTCTCGTGTGCACCAATGTTCCCGAATCCAAATCTGGCACAATAAAAGACAAGTTGCAAGACGATCGCAACCAGTGGAGTTTCGTCTGCGAAGCGATTTGTATTCGGGTTGAGCCTGCAATGCTGCAACGCGTAACGCGTCACCCGACCTCAGTGCACTCTGGTGAACCTCGAATTCTTCGAGTAACACTAAACTCAGCAGATGAGACAGAGGCTGTCCTGCTCTCAGCAGATCGTCTTCGCAACTCAGCGAGCGGAGTGGGCATATTACCTGATCTACCTTGGTATTATCGCCCAAAAGAGGCAGATGACCAACGCGGCATTCCTAATAGGGATAGCAAGAAAACGACATTTGTTCATGGTGTTCCCGAGCTTCTGCATTCTTCTGATCACGATGCACAAACACATTGTAGCGAAAACGACACGACAGGGGGTAGACGTTTATTGCACACCGAAAATGGGCACATGAGGGTCTCGCGCGCGCCATCGAATATCGACTAGATTTCCGTCCCACAAAGCAACACAGGTACGGATGTTAGAGACGAGCCAGTCCTTTCGCCTCGAAAGCTCTGACTTAGAAGATCCGCCTTCCTGTTTTCGCCTCGATCCCCACTTCTCTGTACCCGATTTGGATCGGCCAGGAGTCGTTCGAGAGCTCTAGACTTGCTTGTTCTGGGCTGTGTCAATCGGCTCGGCCTCGGTCCTGTGGGCTGCGCTAGCGGCGTATTTGTCTGATTTATTACGCTGTCCACATATTCCCGCTCCGTAGTTCCGGGCCCAGGCTCGTCGCTAGCCGTCTTTCGCGATCCGCTCTCAGCTAGCTCCGAAGAGCTCCCCAGAGCCATTCTTGGAAGCGGCCCCTCTACAACATGACCGAGAGCAGTGATGCTACATCCGCGAAGCACTCTCTGTTGACAATGTTATTGCAAAATCCATGACAAGAGTTCCGTCATCCCCTAACTACAACGGCTGCAGTCCTAGGCTAATGAAAGTAATACTACACTCATCATCATCATCATCATACACTTTAGCTAGAGTTGGGGAACACCTCAGCTACTGTGCTGCGCTGTGCTACTACACTCCGAGGGAATGACGCAAGTTCTGTTGGATAGCTGGTTAAAGTTTCCAGCTAGGTTGCCAACAGAGATCCGGCTAAAGACAGCAAGCGAACGACCAAAAGTCGGATGCCAATCAACGGAACTGGCAAACGCTACAAATACTTTATTTGCACAGTCATGCGGAGAGACCGACACAACAGCGCCTACGGCACACAAGAGGACCGAGCACAGCACGAGTGAAACCTCTGTTCAGGAACGCTCAATAATGCCATGCAACATAACTGAAATACATAAACCAAAAAACGATTAATAGCCGGCCACCTAACGGCCGGCTTAAAAGCTAACACCAAGTTGACATCCATTAACGAACTAACAACAAAAGCCATACATTGCATGTACACAAACGCCCAAGGCCTTTTAAGCAATTTGGCCGAACTTAGAGAACTCCATGCCTCACAACCGCAGGACCTCGTCATGATTACAGAGACATGGTTAAACCCTGAGATAACCGACTCTGAGATCAATTTACCCGGTATGTCGCTGCTTCAGACCGACAGAACCGGAAGGGGGTGGCGGTGTGATTCTTTATTATAATGCAAACCTCTGATGTGAAGTTATCGATCACCCGGAAATCCGAGCTCCCGATTCACTTTGGTGCCGCCTATGGTTGCGAAACAAGGACACATGTCTACTAGCCGTGACTTATCGCCCACCAAACTCAACGTCGGAAATGGACTCCAAACTGAATCACGTTTTTCAGTTTGCTTTGAACAAGTCCTACACCCACATTTTTATCGCTGGAAACTTTAACGTGCACGATATAGAAACGCCGGCAACCGACGGTACGCAGTTTAAAGCCTGCTTGCAAGAGCTAATTGCTAGCCACCCTCTGTACAACCACGTAACCTCTCTCACCAGATTTCGAACTGCTAATAATCCGTCGAAACTGGACCTTGTGCTAACTAACGAAGAACTCATGGTTGACGGGATAGTTACAAGTACGCCACTGGGTCATAGTGATCATGTTACTGTACGCTTTGATTATATATGCTATGCGGAGTACCTTGAAAAGCATGTTGATAAAGTGCATCCTGTCACGCACTACAATGTGTTATCAAAGTTTGTTAAGGATACATCTTGGACTTTCTTAACCGAATGCCTCCAGATGTTGCCTGAGGAACCTTTACAAAGACGTTTAACACACTGGTAGCGCATGCATCGGAACAGAACTCCTTCCAACACAAAAATATGCATAAGTCATTTCTGAGGATCGGAACATGTAAATGCATGTCCCGGAGGGATTTGGCATGGCGAGATCACCAGGACTGCTTGAATGCCGCAACCTAGAATTTATACGTGACACATAGTAACAGTGTGAAATTGATCCGCGAAGAAAAGGTCACTCATCAGCAGAAGTTAATGAAAAGATTCTGCACGAACCGCAAACTTCTGTACAAGCACGTCAACGGCCTACGAAAGGTGAAGCGGGGGATTCCAGCACTAGTCACGGCTGATGGGTGCACGCGATCAGCAATGGAAGCAGCTGATATCCTACGGCTTCATTACTCCCAAAACTGCCAGCAGGTAACAAGCCCAAACGTTCTCCTCATTTCTAATACTTCACCATCTGGTTTAAAAAACATCACCTTCACTGCGGAAGCTGTGTTGAAAAAGTTGTTATGCTTGCGTATCCACAGTTCTCCTGGAGTGGACAACATCCGACCAAACGCTCCGCATGCGGTGGCTAGTGATCTAGCAGCACCACTGGCTGTTTTCTATCAGCGATGTCTAGAGGAAAACCCTATTCCACCAGTATGGAATCGACGGGTCATCACTCCTATTCATAAAGGAGGTAGCCGCACTGATCCTGCCAACTACCGTCCAATAACACTACTTCCAGTACTATCCAAAGTGATGGAATCAATCATCCCAGATGCGCTGATGGAATACCTGGAAAGCCACAATTTAATAGCCCCAGAGCAATATGGCTTACGTCAAAAGCATTCGTGTAATACTAACCTATTAATTACACCTAATAGCTGGACTGATGCAGTTGATGATGGAGTAGGAGTCGATGTCGTCTACCTGAACTTTTCAAGAGCGTTTGATCGCTTAGACCATCGCATTCTCCTTCAGAAGCTTCGGACTTACGGCATTAGCGACAAAATCCTGAGTTGGATTGACAATTTTCTACAAGAACGACGGCTAGTGGTGAGAATCCGAGAATAATTATCCGATGCAATCCATGTGGCGTGTGGAGTACCACAAGGCTCTGTTCTTGGACCTCGTTTACTCTTGGTGTTCATTAACGATTTGGCGAGATCAGTTACTTCCGATTTCCTATTTTTCGCTGATGATATCAAGATATGGCGAAGGATCAGAGGACCGGAAGACCATGAACGACTCCAGTGCGATCTTAACACAGTGTCGAACTGGTCAGTTCAAAACGCCCTACCATTCAAGGTAGACAAATGTCGCGTTGTACAATTACGCCATAGACAACTACACCTATTTACTTAGGACAAACGGATTGCAGAATAGCTCCCAGGAACGTGACCTGGGTGTGATCGTACAGAGCGATCTCAACTGTTCAAAACAGGTTGAGGTAGCTGCGAAAAGAGGCAACCAGCACGTCGGCATGCTGCGAAGTGCGTTCGGGAGATTTGACCCATCAATCTTCCCAATGATGCACAATTCCTACGATCGCCCGTATGTTGAATACGCTATCCAAGCTTGGCAACCTCGGTTGAAGCGCGACCTAGAAGCGATAGAGGCACCACAACGGAGAGCAACAAAGAATGTAAATGGCCTGCGCTATCACTCTTACCTCCGAAGGCTGAAGTTACTGGGAATTTTCAGCGGACGCTATCGAAGTCTATGCGAGAATCTCATATTAGCGTATCAAATACTGAGTGACCCCAACCACATATGTCGCTATT